>BDMV01000010.1:23563879-23975936 GCA_008326285.1 Oryza officinalis | reverse complement strand
CGTTAGTTTCGCGGATAATGACAGGAAAAATAAGATGAGCAAATATATGTTTTGTCCATGTGCAGACTGTAAGAATGAGAAGATGTTTGAGAATAGTGCATGGGTTCATTCTCATCTGATCCGTAGAGGATTCATGGAGAAGTACAAATGTTGGAGCAAGCATGGGGAGCAAGAGTCATCGGATGTAGCAGCTGATGAAGTGCCGGAAGTTGAGAACAACAGAGCAGTTGGAGATGGTATTTTTGTCGGAAGAGGTAGTCCGCCACTACGGTATGTACACCTGGGAGTTTGAAATAGTGATATGTTGTGTGATGTTGAAGACCCAGATTATAGTGAGAGGGATTTCGAGAAGTTTAGTAAGTTGGTGGCAGATTCTGGGACGCCATTGTATCCTGGGTGTAAGCCAAAGTACAGCAAGTTATCCTCTGTGTTAGAACTAATGAAGCTAAAGGCAAGTAACGGATGGTCGGACAAGAGTTTTACAGATCTTCTTGAGTTCTTGAAGGATTTGTTGCCGGAGGGAAACCAGATTCCGCAGACGACATACGAAGCAAAAAAAAGTCTTATGCCCGTTGGGTCTGGAGGTGAAAAGAATTCATGCTTGTAGGAACGACTGCATCTTGTATTACAAACAATATGCAGACTTGGATGTTTGCCCTGTCTGTGGGGCTTCTAGATACAAGCGTGCCACTACTGAAGGTGAAGGTCGAAAGTCAAAGAGGGGTGGACCCGCAAAAGTGGTGTGGTATTTGCCAATTGCTGAGCGCATGAAGAGAATGTTTGCGAATCCGAAACAAGCTGAGCTAGTCCACTGGCATGCTGAAGAACGGAAGGTCGATGGTAAGCTGAGGCATCCAGCAGATTCAGTACAATGGAGGATAATCGATAGAGTTTTCCCTGAATTTGCAAAGGACCCTAGAAACATGCGTTTCGCCATGTGTACAGACGGCATTAATCCATTTGGTGATTTGAGCAGTCGGCATAGTACATGGCCAGTTCTTCTTGTGAACTATAACCTTCCACCCTGGTTGTGCTTCAAGAGGAAGTATATTATGCTTGCCATGCTCGTTCAAGGACCAAGACAACCTGGCAATGATATCGATGTGTTCATTGAACCGATAATCGATGACTTTGATAGGCTATGGCATGAGGGCACACGGACATGGGACGCATCTAAACGGGAGTACTTCAACCTCCACGCGATGCTGTTTTGCACCATAAACAATTATCCGGCCCTTGGTAACCTTTCGGGGCAAACTGTCAAAGGGAGAAAGGCTTGTTCAGAGTGTATGGACGAAACAAGAAGCAAATGGTTGAAGCATTCACGCAAGATGGTCTACATGGGTCACAGGAGATTTCTCCCAAGGTATCACCCTTACAGAAATATGAGGAAGAATTTCAGTGGACACATAGAGGTTGCTGGGCCCCCGCTAGATAAAACTGGGATTGAAGTTGAAAATTTAGTTAGCGAAATCACAAATGATTTTGGAAAAAAAAAGAAAGCTAGGAACAGAAAAGAGAAGAGCATGTGGAAGAAAAAATCTATATTCTGGAGATTACCGTACTGGAAGCATCTGGAGGTCCGCCATTGCATAGATTTGATGCATGTCGAGAAGAATGTCTGTGAGAGTCTTCTCGGATTACTGCTTAATCCAGGTAGCACAAAGGATGGTCTGAATGCCAGACGAGATTTGGAAGAGTTGAGTATTCGTTCTGAGCTACATCCTTTAACAACGGAGTCCGGAAAGGTGTTCCTTCCTCCAGCCTGCTACACTCTTTTGATGGATGAGAAGAAGGATATGCTCACATGTCTTAGTGGTATTAAGGTTCCATCCGGCTACTCATCGAGAATTAGTAAGTTCGTTTCATTGGACGAGCTTAAATTGGTTGGAATGAAGTCGCATGATTGCCACATCCTTATCACACAGCTTCTGCCTGTTGCCATCAGGAATATTTTGCCACCTAAAGTGCGACACACGATAATGCGATTGTGTTCCTTCTTCAATGCAATTGGCCAGAAGATTATTGATCCCGAGGGCCTGGATGAACTACAGGCAGAAATTGTGAAAACCCTGTGTCATCTTGAGATGTACTTTCCGCCTACGTTTTTTGATATAATGGAACACCTCCCCGTGCACCTAGCGAAACAAACAAAAAGTTGTGGTCCTGCATTTTCGAGGCAGATGTATCCTTGTGAAAGGTACCTTGGGGTACTAAAGGGCTTCGTACGGAACCGATCCCATCCTGAGGGTAGCATCATTGAAAGTTACACCACCGAGGAGGTCATCGATTTCTGTGTAGATTACTTGTCTGAGTCCTTCTCAATTGGATTACCAAGATCTCATCACGAAGGCAGGCTTGAAGGGATGGGTACAGTTGGAAAGAAAACTATTAGGCTGGCTCGCAATGTGTATGATAAAGCTCATTTCATGGTCCTGCAGCATATAACCGAAGTTGTGCCGTACTTGGAAGAACATGAGCGATTAATCCGACAGGATAACCCTGGGCGACCTGATAGTTGGGTTAGAAGAAGACACATTGCAGATTTCAACGAGTGGTTCAAAAAACGGATTGCCAACAGTCAGAACTTGACAAGTGAAACAATCATCAAGTGGTTATCACAGGGTCCAGAATGGGATGCTACTACTTGGCAGGGATATGACATCAATGGGTACACATTTTACACGGTAAAATAAGACAGCAAATGCATAGTGCAGAATAGTGGGATACGAATTGAGGCAGCAAGTAGCGACCGTGCTCGTCGCGATCAATACTATGGCCGAGTTGAGCAAATTTTGGAGCTGGATTACTTGAAGTTTAAAGTGTCGTTGTTTCGTTGTCGTTGGGTCGATCTGCGTAGTGTAAAAGTTGATAAGGAAGGTTTCACCATTGTCAATCTTGCTAGCAACGCGTATAAGGATGAACCGTTTGTCCTCGCAAAACAAGTTGTCCAAGTGTTCTACATAATTGACCCGAATAACAAGAAACTACATGTGGTTCGTGAAGGGAAAAGGAGAATTGTAGGTGTTGACAACATTGCAGACGAAGATGAATATAACCAGCAAGTCCATGGCGTGACTCAAGAGATACCTCTGGAAGAGGAGAACGAAGAAGATGAGGTCCAACATGCACGAGTCGACCATGAAGAAGGCATATTTTTGTAGTAGCGACCGTCCTCTTCGCTTATGTGTACTTTTGTGTAATATATGTGTGACATGTTCGAATTGCTTTCGATAGATATAATATGTTCAGACATGTTTAGTTTCAAATTGGTTTTAAAAGATATATATGTCCATTATGAAATTGTTGAAATTGATACTAATCTTTTTTACATAAATTAAAATGAACGACCAAATAGTCTAAAAAAGATATATAAAAAAATGTGAGAAAGAAATAGTTTTATAAAATAAAATGTAATATACTAAATAGTTTTAACATAACAAAATGAAAGAGCAATTAGTTTTTAAAAAACAAATATACAAATAACTCTCACTCTCTCTCTCCCTCACTCTCTCTCTCCCTTGGCTGTGCGGGGACGGTGGAGGCGGCGCGTGGGGGCGGCTCGGCGGCGCTGGGCGGCGGCAGTGCTGGGCGGCGGCTCGGCGGCGCGTGGGGGCGACGGCGCGTGGAGGCAGTGAGGAGGAGGTGACCGGCCCCGCATGCGTCCCCATCCTCCTCCCCCTTCTTTCTCCTATCCTTCCCTTCTCTAATTTATCCTCTCGATCCGGTGGTTCTTGCAGCGGCGCTTGGAGGCGGCGGCAGTGCTGGGCGGCGGCTCGGCGGCGCGTGGGGGCGGCGGGTAGGCGGCGCGTGGGGGCGGCTCGGCGGCGCTGGGCGGCGGCAGTGCTGGGCGGCGGCTCGGCGGCGCGTGGGGGCGACGGCGCGTGGAGGCGGCGAGGAGGAGGTGAGCGGCCCCGCATGCATCCCCATCCTCCTCCCCCCTTCTTTCTCCTCTCCTCCCCTTCTCTAATTTATCCTCTCCGGTGGTTCTTGCAGCGGCAGCGGCGCGGTGCGGCGGTGAGGTGAAGAGGGATAGCGGTGTGAAGAGGGAGGCGGCAAGGCCCGACGCATAGGTACATCCCTCTCCCCCTTCTTCCCACCTCCCCTTACCAAAATTTGCTCATTTGTGCGATGGATTTAGTGAATATGTGATGGATATGTGCATGTCTGTGATGGATTTGGAATTTGCTCATTTGTGCGATGGATTTAGTGAATGTGTGATGGATATGTGCATGTCTGTGATGGATTTGGAATTTGGGAAATGCATGGATTGTGCTTATGCAAATTTCACTCAGTGTGGGAAATGCAAATTTTTTTGCGCAAGATTGTTGTTTGGACCGTTGCTAAATTTTCTGGCAAGATTATCTATTCTTTGATTTGTATTGTAAGGAACTACTAATACTAGGGTCGCCGAATAATTTGACAATGTCACTTTTGTTTTTCAAGCCAAATGAATGACAAAATTTTAGTATGCTATAATGTTGGGCAGTGAGTCCCCATATAATGTAGGATGAACAAATTGACACGCTACTCACGAGTCATCTCCGAATTATTTGGATTTGGATCATGAATAGTATAGCGTGCTGTCATGAATATCCCTAGATCTGCTGCGATGAAATCTAGCTTAATTAACCCTTGTGCCAACTCCATACAGTTGCAACAGTGAATCTTCACATAATTAACAAAGTAACAAACTAATATAAAAGGAAATGCAGCACGAAAATAGATGGTGGTTTGGAGCTGAAACAACCATGCATCTGTCTCATAGATTGTGAACAGATACGCTCCGATACACATACATTAATTAGACCGGTTATATTGGTTTGTACATTACCAAATCCATAAAAATTGTGATTACTGATCAGTCACCTCAGGGGAAATCCTGCTACTGCAGTGAGATAACACAACGATCACAAGATAGCCATAGTCGAGAGTAACTCTACTTAACCATACACCTAGGAACTGATTGTGCTGATGTTTTGGTAGCACATGTTTTATAGTAATGGTGATTAATTTCTACTGAAAGTGGACTGTACTTAAAGAGTAGTAATTCTTTCTGATGTTAACTTACATTTCACATCAAAAGCACTATTAGCTTGATAAGCATCCATCTGACATGTTTCGTATTTTTTTCAAAACAAATATTTTCACGGTGAATGAACCTGTGAGAAGGGTAATATATCATGCAATATGCTCGAATTGGTGCAATAATTGTTTATCACTTAGTTGCAAAACCTATCTTTTGGTGGCAGAGTAGCCCTTTAGTTGCAAAATCTATCCTTTTCCGCTCTCAACAGATGGAAGACATTTACAAGTGGTATAGGAAATATTTTCATAAATTGGTAGGACTTGACTTCCAATATGTTGTTTGTAGTACAATCTTCACTGCAGAGATGTCTGACCAGTAAGAACCATCCGTTTCGGGGGGGACAAGTGGTCGAACTACATCCAGGCGTAACCCAAGGACCCAGAATCGCCTACCGACCACCCGACAAGCTATAACTGAGGTGGATGCAAGTGGTAGGCCAACGGCACCAAGGAAAGTCATAGGAAGATGGTCCAATAGTTGCGGGCGGGTCGCACGTGACCATTTCGGTATCTTACATAAAGATATCGCTCACGTCCCAGATGATGAGAAAGAGCGAGCCTGGACAGCATTAGTGAAATGGTTCGCCTACCCCGCTGAGGCGGAAGAAAGACTTAAGCGGAAGGCATATCAGAAGATGGGCAAGGCATGGAAGAATTGAAAGTGGAAGCTTTTGTCAGAATATGTCATCCCCCCCGGTAATCGGACTCCCTTTGAAGAGTACCCGCAAATTACGGAGACGATGTGGGACAAGTTCAAAGCGCTGAAAAGCAATCAAGAGTTTAGGGACTCAAGTGAGGCCCATCGCTTACTACAGCAACGGAACGAGCACCCACATCGGCTCGGCACGGCGGGGTACATAGGGAAAGAGGAAATTTGGGCTGCGGAGGATGAAGCTGCAGCTGCAGCGAATGTCCCTGCCCCTTTCTCTGACATCCCTGAACAACGAGCTCGTAACTGGGTTCGGGCAAGGGGTAAGGTCAACGAAGACGGTAGCACTACATTTCCGAACCAAAATGATGCCGTCGTCGTACAAGAAATAGTAAGTTTCCTTGTAACATCTCTATAGTATAACTGTAGTAATTAACTTTATTAACTATATGTAATGATTGTGTTTCTTCATCTCTATAGATTCGATTGGTTGCCGAACATACTTCGCAAAGCGAGGTGGAGTCCGCGCCGATGAGGAGGGAAGATGACATCCTCACGAAGGCGTTGGGAACTGCAGAACATCCTGGCAGGACTCGCGGCGTCGGCTCCGATGTTTCATGGAAGCATGGGTTGCCACAGTATAGCTCTCGATATCGGAAAAGGAAAGCCTCTAAAGAAGAGAGGGATGCCAGAATGAAGGAGCAGCTGAAGGTGGAGGTCATTCAGGAGCTTAAGCAAGATATGGACGCCAGGGTCGAAGAAAGGGTGGCCCAGGTCCTCGCAAATATGAATATAGCTCGAGGGCGTGACTTTGCGACACATCCAACTCCCCATGCACATGTCGACGCGAGCCCGTCACAACACAAGAGTAGTTGTGCATCCACAGAGGTGCCTAACGTCGCAGTCGCACCAGCTCCGGTGGACCTCATAGAGGTAATTTGATCTGTACTATCCTTCGCCTTTGAAAAGCCTCAATCTTTACATGTCTTACTATTAATGGGTTTCATTACAATGCAGGACGCATCGCCGTGTACTCTAGTGGTTAGGGTCACACAGACCTTTGCTTCAGAAGTCGCACAGGGCATGGCTTACAAACCCTCGGACACAGATAGGGTGCACAACTCAGTCCTCTTGCCAGGGTATGCCAAGGTGTCGGTGGATTCGGTGATGACCAATTGGATGTCATATCCACTGCCTGTGCCCCCCAACGATGAAATTGTTACTTTGGGCGATGCGCGAAAGACGTACATACAATGGCCCAAGGCAGACATTACCTTCACTGTGACTCAAGAGATACCTCTTCCAAGTCGACCGACCAACCGAGATACTCCTAAGTCCCAACTATCAATTGCGGCTCCTCGTGGACCGGCAATGACGGAACCACTTGATCCCCAGCCACTTTGCATGGATTTGGCTGATATAACTGTTGCCTTGACTCCAATTAAGACCACACGCAAGGCCGAGAGCTCCCCACCTTTGGTGAAGAAACTTAAAGGTGAAAAGCCACAGGGCAAAGGCAAGGGGAAGGTCGTGGCCCATAGACAACGTGTGCCAACACAATTTCAACTAGGCATGCCATTGGTGGAAGACAATGTGTTGGCCGTGATGGGTATTGCTTGCCGAGAGCTACACAAACAATACATGGAGCTAAGCAATGCCAAGCGGAAAATGAGGGAGTCTTCCATAGTTGGACATCACGACCACCAGCCATTCCTATCAACACCGGCCTATATAATTATAGGCTTTGATGACCTCTTCGACCTGTTCAGGATTCGAAAGTTGGACACTGGACTTCTAAAATGCTACTCATTGTAAGTTCAACATTCCTCCTTGTGATATTAATAGAATAGCTCCTAAATTAGTGCTAACACATACATATTTTAAGGTTGTGTTGGATCGAGAATCGCCGCCTCGGTAATCATGTTGGCTTCCTTGATCCATCGATGGTCAACGAGCTCACTCTACAAAGTAAGCTTGATGAGGTGGTTGACTATATAAACCGGTGCTTGTGGGCCCACCAAGACAAGGAGTACATCATGTGCGCACACAATCAGGAGTAAGAAGACATCACCCTTTGTGTATTTTTTTTGAAGCTAAAGTTCTTATTACTAATGCTACATAACCATTGCGCAGGTCACATTGGATTCTATTGGTCATTGTACCTAAATGGAATAGGGTGTACTACCTTAACTCCAATAAGGCGAAAGATTATGATTTTTCTGCAATCACCGATGCCGTCAATATGGCTTGGGGACCATATGTGGCAAAGGGTGGTAGGCACAAGGAGGGCAAGGATGACCTTTACCATGACACTAAGTTCGCATGCGCACAACAGATCGGAGACCGGTGTGGTTTCCACGTGTGCCACCACATGACAACCATTCTAGAACAGGTGAACGATTTCGACCCTGAGGTTGGTGCTAATAGCGGATTCGATCATTTCACTACCAACATTAATCTTGTAAACATGCTAACCTCTGTCTTATTGAACAGAAATCTAGAGTTGGATGGAAGATTTCGGCCATTAACCCACCCGCTATTAGAGGCCAAATTTGCGCATTTATTCTTGCCGAAATAATGAACAAGAAAGGACGTTTTTGCGTCAAATAGATGATTTGGCCTACATGTGATGTCATGGACAAAACATTTTTCTAATTTCTTGTGATGTCAACAAATGTTGTTTTTTATGATTCTGTGGTATGGAGTGCTATGTAATTTACTTTCATATGTGCAATCGCCTATTTATGACGAGAATTTCTATTTAGTTCCCTTGTTATGAAATTATCACACCACTGTGTTCATGTGTGGTGTTTATGTTTGTACCGTTTAATTGTTTTCTCCCTTTTTAAAAATGACAGGTCATCGTGGAGGTTCAAAACGAATAGGATACAAGAAACTCGGGTAAGTGCGGTTTCTTGAGTAATGACCAAAATTGTGCAAGTTTGTGGCTGTGTCAAGTTTATGTCTTGTGAGAACTTGCAATGCATGTGTATGAATGTATATGATTTTCTGGTGACAACTTGGATTCCATGCATGTGTGATATTAGTTTGAATGTAATGGGCTGAAACTGGAGATATATGTATGTATATATATTGCATGTGATTCTTAAATTTTTCCTGAGGGCATGGCTAGCAAATCCTGAGACTAGCCAATATTTACAAATTATTTTTTTTCTGGATGTACCTCATCACTGACGGTTCACAATTAAAAAGCCGTCACAGGTAACAATACCAGTGACGGCTTTGAACATATAAGCCGTCACAGGTAACAATACCAGTGACGGTTTTTACACTTCGACCTGTCACAGGTGAGTCATCTGTGACGGATTGCAAAATGGCATGGGCTAGCGGAGACACTTACCTCTGACGGGCCATAGAGTTCTAGCCCGTCACAGGTAACTATCATCAGTGACGGTCGTCCACCCGTCAAAGGTGACTGGTCCTCACCAGTGACCACTTGTCTGTGACCAAGCCCAAACCCGTCAAAGGTGAGGGTCTGGGACCATCACAGATGACCTAATCCGGTGTAGTGTGTTTGTGTATTTGCAGGTAATTAGTTGTCACTTGACGGCGACGAAAATGGAGCCAACACGGCGGCATATGTAGCGCTTGATGGATGAAGGAGAAACGACGCACTCTACGTACGCGCGCGTTGTCAACGACTCGTCGTCTCCACGTACGAGTCGCGAGCGCGACTCTTGGAGACTTGGAATCGTACGTGGAACAGCAACCGAACCGACGATGGCTTCCGTTTCCCGTTTCCGAGGGCCCTGAATTGAAGACAAGGTCACAAGGGCGTCGTCCCAACTACCATGCATGCACATGCTCCGGTTCTACAGGTAGAAATAATATGAACCGTTGGTTATTAAAGATGAACTGATAATTTATTGTTTTTTATCTAATTCGATATGTAGTCATTTATTTCGCTGGTATTGCTCATATTCTATCGAAAAAGCAAAAAAATGTTTATCAAATGACGATTACACCTCTCCTTACCTATTTTTTGGATAATAATATCTCTTCACATTTCTACTATCGCTAACTGAGGTGGTAGTACAAATAAATCTAAACCCTTCGATCCAAATGAGATATTGTTTTTTATTACCAGTAAAGCATATCGTAGTGAGGCTCTCAATTAGACAGGGTATTTAAAAAATGTTGCAGTACAGTAATCCCTTCGTTCTAAATTATAAGGCCTATATATTTTTACACGATCTTCAGTGACGTATTTTAACCATTAATTTATTGCATGTTATATTTTCAACGAATATAAAATTAGCATTACTTTAAAATATAATTCTAATGATATAATATGCATAATACTTAACATAGATATAGTTAGTATGATTATTAATCAGTTTGATTTTTCTTTAAAAGATGATGCCCTGTAATTTAAGACGGAGGGGTAGTGTTTTCATCACAGGATATTTGGGCGCTCTTCAGCTTCTATTTTTTCAGCAGCTGCGCCTAGTTTATGCGGCTGCCTACCCTTTTTACCAGGCCATGACTAGCATGGCGATGGTTGTGAATAGATCTAACTGGCGTTGCTAATTCGACGTTGCGAATTAGCAGTATAATGGAATACGAGTAAATCACTTTAGACTGACACAAGATTGCTTTGATTAATCATCTGAAGGCAGAAGTTCATCTTAAAGGAAGAGAGTGTACGGTGGAGTATTTGAAAACACAGAGATTGCTCTCTCTACTGAAAAGAATTCGGTGAAAACAGAGCACAATATAGCCAAGGTTTCTCTGAATGCAGATCACAATAGCATAATAATCAAAGGATTCTCTGAACGCAGTTCAGATGCTCAATTAACATAGTAATACAATCTTTCAAGCTCAGCATGCTTACTGCAAGCACTGACCCATGGCGATCACACGATAGCAAGACAAAATAAGAGGCTAAGCAGCCTACATAATCACCCACACTTTGACAAACGAGTAAACAACACACCAAACTTACCACCATGCTTGCACTAATCTTTTTAGATAATGGATAGAAATCATGCATATGCATTAATCTGAACTTAAGATGCAAACTTAGCAAGGAGCTCCTTCAGAACAGAGGGGCAGATTGCAGTTCTGTGATCCAAGCAGTCACTTACCAGTACTACCTTCAAATTCGCCGGAGCTTTGAGGAACTCCAGGCACGCCTCCTTCAGCCCACGGCAATGGTGCTTCTCAGCGAGCCCAAGAGTACCGGCCACCGAGCTCGCATCGATCCGCTCGCACAGCTTCTTCGCGCATATCAGCTTCTGCCTCTGGAGGTCGTATCTATCTGCTGCTACGAGCAATGGTGACCACATCGCATCACCACCATTGTCATCTTCTTCGACTTCGTTGTCGTCTTCCTCTTCCTCTGGTTCCTCTTCCATCTCATCACCGTTATCGTCATCTTCTCCGTGTCCTCCATCTGCTTCATTCTCCTCATCCATCCCCTTATCTTCTTTTTCTTCGTATTCATCGGATTCAGTTTCCTCTTCGTCCTCCAGCTCAGGCAACAAGTCAGTGTAAATGAAAGTAAGCAAGGATTTAAACTCCCGTGGCTCCATGTCTTCCACGAGTATGAAGCTTGCAGCGGCCTTCAGTCTATCGTCGTTCGTCTCTCCGAAGATCTGTGCCTTGAAGACGCTGGACCGGGCAGCGAGCACGCACAGGTGACCGGAGATCAACTCGCCGGCGACCTGGAACGTCACGTCGGCGCCGTCCTCGGTCCGGAGGAGATCGCCGAAATCCCGGCGGATGTCAGACGGCGGCAACACGATCGATTCTTGGTTCTTGGTTCTGAGCTTCTTGGCGACGATGACGTTGCAACGGATGGTGAAACTATCCTCCCTGAGATGCTTCGATCGCTCAAGATCGTCCCTTCTTATCAATCTCTCGTGACCTCATCTAGGGTAACTGCTGGAGAAACCTTTACATGTCATGACCTCAGGAATGGATGGCAACTGTTGCTTCTCAACTTGCTTAACGAGACTGAACTGGTACTGCGCCTTCACAGGCTCCGCGACGTCGTCGTTGTCAAGGACGAGATAAACTGAGATGAAGTCGGAAACCTTGGAGCAGTCGCCGTTAGGGTAGTATTCGATGAACCACCGGTAGCCTCCAACGGTGAACCGGCGAGACTCGATGCACTCGCCATTGGGGTGTTCTCATTTGTGCGAGAGTAGCCGTTCACGACAAGCAGGTGGAACCCGGCGGCCACGGCGCCGGCGGTGATGGCTGAGGCGGCCGATGGCGCCGATCCGCCGCCGACGAAAGACACACCGCAAGAGTACATCGAAGGTGGGCAAGCCGAAATGGACTGAAATCAAACTGGTTAGTGGTTAACTACGTACGACTAGCTACGATTTATACACTTTGTGCATGCACAACTCCTCGCCTATACACTGGTGAATGCATGAATACGTACGTTGCGACTTGCGAGAAGAACTCTCTCTTCGTCTTCTCAATTCGTTCTTTCCGTATTCTACGATGAGACGCGTACGTTGTCAACTCCGGCCTCCTCGGGAGCTGGTCGATGTAGATGCGATTAATTGCTTAAATTTTCGAGGGAAAGTGCATGCATGCCCTCCGCGAGTCTGCGAACGGCGCAGTCGGCTAGGCTAGTGCGACTCGGCGTTTCGGCCCATGGCCCATGGGCTTTAGCTAGCCGGTGCAGTAAACACAGAAAATCAGCATCAGTTGGGCCAACACAAAAGACTCGTGTGAGAAATAATAGGAATAACTCCACTCGACTGCCTTAAATATGGGTGCAACCTAATTTATATCCCTCAATCATAATATCGGATATTTTCACCCCCCCCCCCACACAACTATTAAAACCGATGCAATTTCACTACCAGAACAGTATTGAGAGTGATATTCACTGACCGTCCACGTGTCATCCTAGTCATCAAAGAAAATTAAAAATAATTTGGGACCCACCTGTCATACCTCTCTCTCCTTTCTTCTCTATCCCACACTCTCTCCCCTTTCTCATGTGAATAGAGCTGAGCAGCGGCGGCAAGGGGATGGAACGGAGCTAAGCGGCGGTGGCAAGGGGATGCACAACAGCGGGCGGCAGCAAGGCGACGGCGGCAAGGAAGCTCGGTGGCGAAATGAAGCAATGCGGCGACAAGGAGTGGTCCTGCGCCCTGAGCACCTCCTCATTCGCAGCACGATTCGGGAGCAACAAAGTTGGCTAGGGGCTGGGCGGTGGTTGGTGACGTGGTGTTGAGCCAACTTAGCGACGAGGAGGCGAGGCGATACCGTGAAGAGTCGGCGACCGATGAGGAGCCATATCGGCATGCCGCCGAGTCGACAACCGATGGGGAGGAATGGCGACACGACGAAGAGGAGGCGAGGCGTCGTAGTAAAGAGTCTAAGCTAGCGTAGAGGGGATCTGACACGGAAGAGTAGCCGCCACCGACCTTCTTGCCGCGGTTGCGTGGTAGCGGTCGCATGTCGTGGGGAGGCGACCAAGGGTGGCGGCTTGGTGAGGGAGAGAGTGAGGGGATTTAAGGTCGAGGGGATTTAGAACGTTTTATATGGGGAAGTTAGAATAGACCAGATGGGCCTATTCTCTTAAAATGGGCCATTTTAAAGAAGTTGCTCCTACCCCGGGATCTGGTCGAGCGGGTTACTTTTAATCCCCGTCCCCGGAAACTTGTGGAGCCTCGACCTGCTCACCCGTGGGTGAGAATTCTCCCTCACCCCCGGCCATGTAAGGATGGGTCCTCGTGAGGTCTATAGACCCAACAAGAAAATTGTCACCCCTAATACTCCTTTCATTCAAAACTATAAGGCACAACCATTTTTTCTTCATATCTAATAATATAAGTGTGCATGCATGTGTAACGCCCGCTATTTGTAACGCCCGTTTCGTCGTGGCATTAGCGGGAAAACCTAATTCCTAAAAATTCTATTTGCGAAAATTTTTGCTCTTCGGTTGAGTCTTGTTGTGTGCCTGGATCTCGTGTCTCCCCCTCTCAGCTCAATCCCGGAGAAATCGCGAAATCGGTATTCGAATCCGAACCCTAATCCTTCTAATCCAATTCTCAGAAAAAGTCTGCTTTGCCTCCCTTTTCTTCTCGGGCCGTTTTCCTTCGGCCCATCTCCCCTCGCCCCCTCTCTCCCTCGGCCTCCTCCCCTCCTTGCTGGGCCGCGCAGCCCTGCCCAGTCCGCGTGGCCCGAGCGCTGGGCGCGCCGCGCACGTGCGCAGCACACACTGCGCGAGAGAGAGTGTTGTCTCTCTCTCTCCCGATCCCTCTCGATCTCTCTCGTTCTCTCTTTTCCTCTCTCCTGCTCGCTTGTCTCTCCATCTCTCTTCCCGCCGGCGCCTCCATCTTCCGTCCCTGTTTCCCGTTCCCGCCGATGGCTCCCGCGCCCACGCGTCATGGCCGACCGCCCGGTCCACGTCGCCGCCGTCATCCCAGGCCGCCCAGCCGTGCCCTGTCTCCGCGCCGCGCCAAGCCGCCCGCCGTCACCGTCGACGCCCTTCCCCGACCCCGTCTCTGCGCGTGTGCCGCCAAGGGGAGAGCAGTGCCCTCCCGTCCTCTCTCTCTCTCCCCCGCGTTTCCTTTTCCCTTTCGACAAGGAGACCGACCGCCTTTTTCTCCCTCTCTTTTCTTTTCCCCCGACCGGCGCCGACGTCACCCGCTGTGCCGCTTGGCGGCTAGCGCCGGAGAGCGCCAGCTCCCTTTGAGCCTCTCCGCCACCTTCCCAAACCGACCTCGCACCCTCCCCTGACCTTGCCGCCCTTTTAATCTCCTCCTCCCGCTCAGCCGGCATTCCCCCTTCTTCCGCCGCCAAGTACCCCCTCCTCCAATCTGCCATTCGCCACCGCCGTGCCCTTGCCGCCACTCTCGCCGTCCGCCGTCGGAGCCCGTGGACGCGAGACGTGGACTCCGGGCGCCGCCTTCTTCCTCTCCCTCGGCCCGAAGCTGAGCTGTGCCCTCGCGCCGTTGGCCCCCTTTCCTCTCAAGCGTCCTCCCCCCCCCCCCCCCGCGGTAACCCTCTCCTCCCCTCCGTCTCCCTCCATTTCTCCCCTGCTTAGGACGCTAGCTAGCTCAACGAGAGTCTCCTCGGGGCACCGCCTTGGGCGCCGCCCCTCTTTCCTGCTCCCTCCCCGCGCTGCCATGCCGGCCGCCGCATAGCACCGTCGTCGGCCGCCGTTGCGCCTTCTCTCTCCAATCCGCGCCGTTGAGCCACCTCGCCCCTTCCTCCGGTGCCATTCGACGCCGTCCGCCCACTCCGGCTCGCCACCCCTCGCCGCCGAATGTCTGTGAGCCGTCCACTCCCGGGCGAGCTCCTCCCATCCCCCCTTCCGCCGATGTGGATGCCACGTCCGCCATCCCTGGGTCCCGCGGGAGACCGGTCAAAGCCTCCCGGCCCACCGGCCCCGCCTCACGCGCGCCTCGCCACTTGGGCCGCCCACTCCACGCACCGGCCGCTTCTCTCGGCCGTGCCCACGCTCGCTCCTGGGCCGCGTTCCGCAACCAGCCCAGTGCGCCGCACGGGCCTCAATCGATCGTGGGCTGCGCCTCTTCGGCCGGCCCGTCGGCCTTTCCCCACACCGATTGGCCATGGGCCGTTTCTTTCGGGCATCGGCCCATCCATTCAGCCGCGTTCGCGCCAGTCCACTGGGCCGTGTTTCGCTACCGGCCCAGCCGCCGCCGCGCGCGCCTCGTTCGGTCGCGGGCCGACTTCGCTAACGCGTCGGCCCGTGTTGCCCTGCCGCGCCCCCGTCCTTTCCTTTGGGCCGCACCTAGCCGCCCAAAATAAAGTCCATTTCATGTCCCTCTTCCTATTTCCTTTTCCAAGGGATTTAATAATCCTTTTCCTTTAGACAAAAAAATCAATTAATCTTAGGAAATTCATATCTCTTCAACCGTTTGTCCGATTGACTCCGTTCAACTTCCAAAATTCCTCAAAAATCGAGATCTATCTATTGGCATGCTTAGAGGTCTTTAATCGGGCTTCCTTTTATCGTTGTGTTGAGTCGCCTCGTTTCGCGTGTAGCTTCAGAGCCGGAAGACCCGCAGTGCGTGGATTTCGAGGAGGAAGATCAAGATCTTGAGCAAGGCAAGTCACCTTTGATCAATTGAACCCATAATTTGAAATTAAGTTTTTTCTTTTGCAAAGTATGCATTCCCTTAGGTTACACATGACACTTTGGCCGCGGTTTGTGATACAACCGGCAGGCCCAACCTACTTGCTGCATTTGACCTCCTTGATTATTGAATAACCTAACACCCTTTGTCGCCTTCAGGCCAAGTCTCGGTATTCGTACCCACGTACGAATATCGAGGCTACCTTCAAATTTAAAATGATCAACTGGGTAAAACTTGGATTTACAAAATCCTTGGAAAAACCCGACACTTGGGTCGGTGCCTTGAAAATAAATTGAGTTTCTAAAACTCGCGGTGCGGGAGACATACTGGAGGTACGGTCTGCTTGCTCTCGTCTTCAGGACCGATTCCTTGGGAATTACATCCAAACATATGTCAAGTACGACCACATGGGTGAAATGGGACACCCCTGGCTGAGTAACTAGCTAGGCCAGGGAAATCTTGATGCCAAGGGACAAGTGGATTCGTCGGGTTGGTGTCGGGGAGGACCCTTGGGCTTCCTGGCACAATATGGTCTGGGACCTAACCTGGTGTTGGTCCGTGGGACCTCTCCCGTTGGCATAAGATAACCCTGAGTCGGCTTTCGAAATGCCTTGTCGTAAAAACCTCAAAGTCGCCAGACGTGGCTGTGAGGCACGGGCTGGGTGACCCGGGGTTAGTAACGTCGTGTGGGTAAAGTGTACCCCCTCTACAGAGGTTAACAACTGTTCGAACAGTCGTGCCCATGGTCATGGGCGGATGTGAGGTGATTCCTTAGCATAGTTTTGTTTACTACCTTGTGAACTGCTGCTGGTGTAAGGAAATCTGTTCAGTGTTTGACTTGTGGCTGTCGATGCAGCCGGTGTCGAAGGACGATTGGCAGGGAGCCTTTCGTGCCGACAAAACTCAATCCATACATTTCACTGCTCCGGCCGGATGAGACGTACTCTCTCGTTCGTGCCGTTGAGAAGCACTCACTTAGTTCTTCTGAAAGTATTAAAGTAAAATCGAATGCGAAAATAACTGGCTCTCCTTTGAAGCTTGCATCAAACACTTAATTTCCCTTGACTTGCTGAGTACTCTCGTACTTACCCTTGCTCTATATAAATAACGCCCCAGTTCTCGAAGACGAAGAAGTGGACCCTGCTGAAGAGGAGTTCTTCCAGGAGCAAGCGAACTACGAGTTGTAGTAGGGTTTCGGCTTAACTCCCAAGTCATGCTTGTGGCTTTGGGCTAGTCCTCCGCTTCCGCCTATTTGAAATGCTGTTGCGAACTCAGGGTCTGTCCGCAGTTCCAACCTTGATTGTAATTCTAATCTTAATAAAGAGACCGCTGTGGTTGTAATATTCTATCTTCCTGTTGTACCAGCACTGTTTCCTGGGACTGGTACAGGTATACAGGTTAATTTGGATCGCCTTACACTGGCCGTCGTTTGAGGCTAGTTTAGGGTGTGACACTATTTTAAATTAAAAATCCCAGTTTAAAGTTAATTAAAGCGTTGTCCTTTTTTGTAACGCCCGTTTTGTCGCGGCGTTAGCGGGAAAAACTAATCTGCTAAAAACCCTATTTGCGAAAGTTTGCTCTTCGGTTGAGTCTTGTCGTGTGCCAAGGTCTCGTGTTTCCCCTCTCACTTCAATCCCGGAGAAAACCGCGAAATCGGATTTCAAATCCGAGCCCTAATCCTCCCAAATTCAAATCCTCAGAAAAAGTCTGGTTTACCTCCCTCTGCCCTCGGGCCGGATTCTTCCCGGCCTATTTCCCTCTTCCTTCCCTGGGCCGCCCCCCCTGGCCCAGCCCCTCTCGGCCGCTCCCTCTCTCCTCTTCCTTCCCTGGGCGCCCCCCGGCCCAGCTCTCTTCCCTTCTTGGGCCGCCTCGGCCCAGCCGCCTGCCCGGCCGCCTTCTTCCCCGCTGGGCCGCGCCAGGCCGCTCGGCCCGCACGCGCCCGAGCCGGTCCGCCGGCTCTCTCCCTCTCTTTTCTCTCTCTCTCTTCTCCCCAACGGCCCCCGCCGGCGCCGTTCCGTCCCACCGGCGTCCGCCGCTTGTCCCCTTGGCCCCGCCGCCTGCGCGCTTGCCGCCAGGCGCTGAGCAGCGCGCGCCCCTCTCCTCTCTCCCCCGCGCGCCCCTTGCCCGAAGCGGCAAGGAGCGAGCCCCCTTTTTCCCCCCTTTCTTTTCCCATTTTCCCGACCGGCCGGCGTCACCACTGCCGCCGTTGGCCGCTAGCGCCGGTCCCCTTGCCTCCGCTTTGCCGCACCGCCTCTCCCCGGCCCCAAAATCCGGCATTTTCCCCCCCGAAACCGACCTAGTGCCTCTAGAAAATCACCCCCCCCCCGCTCGGCCGCATTTCTTCTCCTCCTCCGCCCGGCCGCCATTGTCGCCCCCGGAGCTCGCCCCCCTTCCAACCGTCGCGCCGCCGCTCCTGCCGTCCACCGCCGCGAGAAGAGGAGCCGGCGCCCTCGTCCTCTTCCCCGGCCCGGGTTCGTGCCGCCTCGCCCGCGCCCGCCGCCGTCGGCCTCCGGCTTGCCGCCCCGCCGCGGTAAACCTCCTCTCCTCTCCCCCTCCCCTTTTCCCCTCGTGTTTAGGCCGCTAGGTAGGCCGTAGAGCCCCCTCCCGGGCACCGCCGTGGCCGTCGCCCTCTTCTCCGCCCTCTCCCCGCGCCGCTGCTACCGCCGTCGCACCGCGCCGTCGCCAGCCGCCGTCGTTCCCCCGCGGTCCGATCCGAGCCGACGGATCGAATCCCCTCGCTCCCCTCTTGCTCCGGCGCCACTCCCCGTCGCCGGCCTCGCATCGCGCCGCTCGGAACACCCCCTCCGCCGTCGCCGCCGTCGCCCGGCGCCCTCTCCCCTTTCTTTTGCCCGGCCGGCCTACGTGGCCGCCACGTAGGCGCCACGCAAGCGCCAGCCGGCGCGCTCCGTCTTGTCCCCTCCGTGCGCTCGGTCTGCGTAGACCGCGCCGCTGCCAGGCGGGCCCCGCCCTAGCACCCGCGTGGTGGTCGCGGTCCACCGGATCGGCCACCCGCGTAGGCCGCGGCCTGCACCGGCCCATCGGCCCCCTCCTCTCACTCGGCCCAGTCGGCCCCCGTGCCCGCGTCGGCCACTCGGCCTCCTCCCCCTTGGGCCATCGGCCCGAGTCCTTCGGTCCGGCTCGTCGCCCCGTTGACCGGACCAGGCCGCGCGTCGCTCGGACCAGGCCGCGCGCCGCTCGGACCAGGCCGTGTCACTCGGCTTGGGCCGCGCCCTTGAGCGCCGGCCCGCTCGCGCTATCGGCCGATTAGGCCCATCGGCCTATTTCTCTCCCGCGCCGATCGGCCTAGGGCCGATCCCTTCGGGCCGCCGGCCCAATTATTTCGGCCGCGCCCGTTCTAATCTTTTGGGCTGCCCTTAGCCGCCCAAAATAAAGTCCAATTTCAGTCCCTCCTTCTTTTCTTTTTCCAGGGAATTATTAATTAATTATTAATTCCTTTTCTTTATTCCAGAAAATCCTTTAATCTTCGAAAATTCATATCTTTTCAACCGTTCGTCCGATTAACTCCGTTCCACTTCCAAAATTCCTCAAAAATCGAGATCTATCCAATGGCACGCTTAGTGGTCTTTAATAGGGCTTCTTTTTATCGCTTTGTTGAGTCGTCTCGTTTCGCGTGTAGTCTCGGAGCCCGAAGACCCGCAGTGCGCGGATTTCGAGGAAGAAGCTCAAGATCTCGAGCAAGGCAAGTCACCTTTGATCAATTGAACCTATAATTTAAATTAAGTATTTTGATTCCGCAAACTATGCATTACTTAGGTTACACTTGGCACTTGGCCTCGGTTTGCAATACAACCGGCAGGCCCTACCCATTTGCTGCATTCACCTTCCTTGATTATTGAATACCCTAACACCCTTGTCACCCCTCAGGTGATGCCTCGGTATCCGTACCTCGTGTACGAATATCGAGACTCCCCTCAAACTTTAAAATTGATCACCTGGGTAAAACTTGAGTTTACAAAATGCTTGGAAAACCCGACACTTGGGTCGGTGTCTTGAAAACTAAAGTGAGTTTCTAAAACTCGCGGTACGGGAGACGTACTGGAGGTACGGTCTGCCCGTTCTCGCTCTAAGGACCGATTCCTTGGGAATTACATCCAAGCATATGTCAAGTACGACCACATGGGTGATATGGGACGCCCCTGGCTGAGTAATTAGCTAGGCCAGGGAAATCTTGATGCCAAGGGACAAGTGGATTCGCCGGGGTGGTGTCGGGGAGGACCCCTGGGCTTCCTGGCACAGTATGGTCTGGGACCTAACCTGGTGTTGGTCCGTGGGACCCCTCCCGTTGGCATAAGATGACCCTGAGTCGGCTTTCGAAATGCCTTGTCGTGAAAGCCTCAAGGTCGCCAGACGTGACCGAGGGTCGCGGGCTGGGTGATTCGGGGTTAGTAACGTCGTGTGGGTAAAGTGTACCCCCTCTGCAGAGGTTAACAACTGTTCGAACAGCCGTGCCCACGGTCATGGGCGGATGTGAGGTGATTCCTTAGCGTAGTTTTATTGAACACCTTGTGAACTGCTGTGGTGTGAGGTTTTCCGTTCTGTGCTTGGTTTAAGGCTGTTGAAGCAGCCGGAGTCGGTGACGATTGGCAGGGAGCCTCTCGTACCGATGTGTTGACTTGTGGCTGTTGAAGCAGCCGGAGTCGGTGACGATTGGCAGGGAGCCTCTCGTACCGGCGTGTGTGAGTTGTGGCTGTTGGAGCAGCCGGAGTCGGTGAACGATTGGCAGGGAGCCTCTCGTGCCGACAAGAATCAATCGATACAATTTCACTGCTCCGGCCGGATGAGACGCACTTTCTCATCCGTGTCGTTGAGAAGCACTTACTTAGATGTTTCTAAAGTCTTAAACTAAAATCAATTGTGAAAAATAACTGGCTTTCCCTTGAAGCTTGCATTAAACACTTAATTCCCCTGACTTGCTGAGTACTCCTGTACTCACCCTTGCTCTATATAATTAAACCCCCCCCAGTTCTCGAAGATGAAGAGGTGGACCCTGCTGATGAAGAGTTCTTCCAGGAGCAAGCAGACTTCGAGCAGTAGTAGGGTTTCGGCCTTCCCCAAGGCTTTGCTTGTGGCTTAGGGCTAGTCTCCGCTTTCCGCTTCCGCCTTTTTGTAATGCTGTTGTGAACTCGGGTTCTGTCCGCAGTTCCAACCTTGGTTGTAATCCTACTCTTAATAAAGAGACCGCTGTTGTTGTGATATTCAGTCTTCCTGTTGTACCAGCGCTATTTCCTGGGACTGGTACAGGCATACAGGTCAATCTGGACCGCTCTATCCTGGTCTCCGCCCGGGGCCAGTTTGGGGCGTGACATTTTTCCAACCAAGGTCTTCAAAAATTTCAAAAGTGAGTTCTAATTTTCGTTCAAAAATTTTCCCGGCCTTATCAAATCACTTCCGTTCCTATTCGGTTATTTTTATTAATTTTGGATTCCTACCAACCGACGATTATCTGTCCTTTCCTGGTATTTCTCTCTTTTCCTCTGACAGCCTGTGGGCAAGCTGCTAGGGACATTCGTACATTTTTCTTTTCACTGAGACAACCATACCCCAAATTTTTCCTACACGTTCAGCCGCCATGCATACACACACTTAAATCTCTCCCTACCTTAAAATCACGTCGCGACATCTGTCAAATTAGGCACCGCTCTGTCCTCCTTCCTGAGTAGCTCAGACAACATCACTGCTCTGACTTCACATTTACGAGAGTTAGGCACCTCTCTTGAACAGCGCAGGAGGCAACAGAGAAACCTGTAGAGGGAGACGTTTGCATAGACGCAAAAATGGCGGCTTTCATTGACAGATTCTCTACTGAAGATTAAAATAAAGTATAAATACCCTAACAATCATGCCTATGATCCCTCCCATTACTTCCTCATAAATTTACACTACACCTTCACCTTGTTGGAGTGAGTCGTCGAAGCCGCGGAGTCGTCGCAGGTAGTCGGCATCACCCTTCCTCTCCCTTCCTGCTCCCGGCTGATTCTTCGCCACGCCCGGCCAAGCCAACGCCTGGCCGAGCCGCTGCCCGGCTGCCCGGTCGAGCCGACGCCACCACTCCCGGCTACCCCGTCGTCGTCGCCGCAGCCTGGCCGAGCCGTCACGCCACCCCACCGCCCCACGCGTCGCCTCAGCCCCAGCCCGGCGAGCCGCCACTACCACTCCGCAGCCCGCCCGAGCAGCCGCCCCGCCACCCCGCCGCCTCACGCCCCTCCCTACGCCGCACCACACCGCGCCGTCGCCCTCCTACCCTAGACCGCTCCACTGTAACGTGAGAGAAGAAAAGAGAGGAAAAGAGGAGGAACAGGAAGAGAGGAGACAGAGATAAGGGAAAGAGAGGAAAGAAAAAAAAGAAAAAAAAGATTTGGCAATTTGGCAAACAACATAATTAATTCAAATATGGGTGCAAAAATTGATCAAGGAGGCTTGCCTTAATCTTCTGCGAAAACCGGAGCGTCGACCTCCCGAGCGAACCCTGCGTCGGTCCCGAACTCTACACGCAAGAAAACAAACAAAACATAAAACCATTACTAGAAATAGAATAAACACATAAAATGAAGCGCCAATGGGTAGAGTAGAATTTTTGAAAGATGTTGGGACTGGAATGAGGTCAAACGGAGTTGCGGAGAAAAAGATATGAATTTTCGAAGTTTGGATGATTTTCACGGAACGGAAAAATCGAAACAAAATATTCATGGAATATTCCAGTGGGGCCTGGCTGTCAGTTGGTCAAGGGTCAAAGGCTGAGGGAAAGGGTTGTGGGGCCCACGTGGGTTCCACCTCCTTTTATTTTCTTTATTTTCTTTTTTCTTTCCTCTCTCCCTTATCTCTTTCTCCTCTCTTCCTGGTTCCTCCTCTCTTCCTTTCTTTTCTTCTCTCTCGTTACAGAGGAGCGGTCGGGGGCAGGAGGGTGACGTCGCGATGGCGTCGGCAGGGCGGCGTGGCGGAGGGAGGGGCGCGGGGTGGGCAGGGTGGCGGGGCGGGTAGCGTGGCTGCTCGGCCGGGCTGCGGAGTGGCAGCGGCGGCTCGATCGGGCTGGGGCCGGGGCGGCGTGGCGTGGCGGCTCGGCCAAACGGCGGCGACGACGGCGGGGTGGCCAGGTGTAGTTGCGCCGGCTTTGGTCGGGCGGCTGGGCAGTGGCTCAGCCGGGCGTGGCGAAGACTTGGCCGGGAGCAGGAATGCAACGCTCGTGTTTTTAATCTAAAATCCCGGATTAATTTTAATCAAAGCGTCGTCTTTTTTCCAACATCGGTCTCCGAAAAATTCGAGAGTTAATTTTAATCGTCGTTCGTAAATTATCCCGGCTTTATCTGACCATTTCCGTTCTAATCCAATTAATCTCCATTATTTTCGAATGTCTACCAACCGGCGATTATCGATCATTTTTCCTTTAATTAATTGTGTGTCACTAAAAGTACCGCTCTCTAATCCTTCTTTAGCTATCGTTGACCCAGCTATGCATGCACAAAATCTCTCTTTGCCATTAAAACCACATAGCGACGGCTGCCAAATTAGGCACCGCCCCATCCCCCTCCCCGACAGCATCTCTGCTCTGCTTTTATATTTACTCAAGCGAGACAAACACCTGAGCAGCTCATTCATTCGCGAAGGACAAACACCTTAGCATCATAAACACCTTAGCATCATAGAGGGAGCAGAGCAAAAACTGTAGCTGAAGACTTTTGCACAGCTGCAAAAAAATGGAGGAGGCTTCCACCAACAGAATCTCTACTGTATGCCAAAGCAAAGGACAAATACTCCACTACTCCTCACAAGTTTCACTACGATTTGCATTGCTGGTAGGAGTTGCCGAGGCCGTGGAGTTACCAGGTAGTCGGTGTTGTTTTCTTCTCCTTCCTGCTCCCGGCGACGCTCGGACGAACCACTGCCCAGTCCTGGCCGACCAAGCCAGCGCCGCGCCCGTCGCCCTCCTCCTTTTTCCTCCTTCTCTTCTTCCTCCTCCTTCCTCTTCCTCCTCCCCCTCTTCCTCCTTCCTCCTCCTCCACCCCCCTCCTTCCTCCTCTTTCTCTTCCTCCTCCTATCGCCGCGCCACTGCCCCAGCCACGCCAAGCCACCACTCCGCACCGCTGCCCGTAGCCGACGCCGCCCAGCCGCAGCCGCGCCCAACCGGCCGCAGTCTCCAGCCCGACCAGCCGCAGCCACCGCGTCGCCTGCGCGCCGTCCCTGCCAGCCAGCCCGGCCGAGCCACCGCCTGCGCCGAGCCGCCCCGCCGGCCCCAGCCATCGGCCGCGGCCGCGCCTCCTCCCCGCCTTAGCCGCGCCGAGCTGCCCCCCCCCCCCAGCGCCACCGCCCGGCACCCTCCCGCCGCGCCACCCGCGCGCCTCGCCGCCGCCTCCCCCCGGCGTGCCGTCGCCCCGCCCCTGCCGCCCTCCTCTCTCTCGGGATGAAGAGAGGTGGAGAGAAGGGATAAGAGAGAGAGTTAAAAGAGGAGGAAGAAAAAAAAGAAAAGAGAGTGGGACCCGCGGGCCCCACAGCCTTTTCCTCTCCCTTTGCCTTTGACCTGTGACCGGCTGATAATCGGCCCCACTGAAATATTCCATGAATATTCCGTTTCGATTATTCCGTCCACGAAAATCCTCCAAACTTCAAAAATTCATATCTTTTTATCCGTAACTCCGTTTAACCTCATTTCAGTTCCAGCGTCTTTCAAAATTTCTGCTCTACCCATTGGCCCTCATTTTACGTGTTTATTTTGTTTCTAGTAGTGGTTTTATGTATTATTTGTTTTGTTGCGTGTAGAGTACGGGACCGACGCGAGGTTCGCTCAGGAGGCCGACGCTTCAACTTTCGTGGAGGATCAAGGCAAGCCTCCTTGACCACTTTTTGGACCTGTAGTTTGAACTAATTATTTTGTTTGCCAAGTTGCATATTTTTAGGGCACACTGTTTTGGTCGCGAATACGATTTGTCGGACCTTCCTATTAGTTGCACTTTTATTATTTAGGATTTGTAAAACTCCATTTTCCTTGTAACTCCACCATATTTCCGTCGGTATTCACTCATGCCGAAGTAGACTGTCTATAGGTAACGTTTGTACTGTCGTATGAGAAACTTTTGGATATTTAACTCCTTTTGTTATTTAAAAACCCGGCGAGATGTCGGTATGGTTTTAAGATGGAAAAAATTATCTCTAAAACTTGATGGTGCGAGAGTCGGTACCTAGGTGGTTTGACTACGCATCATCCATAAGAATCGATTCCTTTGAGAAATCCATCCAAATATAAGACAGTGCGACCACACGGGTAGAATGGAATGCCCCTGACTGAGTAAGTAGCTAAAACATAGGTGTCTAGCATGTTAGCAGGTGAGGAGCACTGGTATGGTGGAGTTTACGGCAATCTCCTGTAGTGGGGATGTGTCGTGGAGTCCATACGATGGGGCCTGAGTAGATGAGGGCCTAAGACTGGCCTGATGCTTGGTGGAGAGATTCCGCCCATCTGTGTGACACGGGACATCTATGGGTTGGTTACAGAAAAGTCTTGTAGTGAGCTCTCCTTTGTCGGTCATGTCTGATCCACATGTGTTCGGTAACGTGAGAAGTTCACGACGTGTGGGTAAAGCATGTCACCTCTGTAGAGTTTAGTAAAACTGTTTAAACAGTCGTGCCCACGGTCATGGGCGGATGTGAGGTGTTTCTCATAGCGTAGTTTTGTTTTTAAACTTTTTTTATAGAAATGGTTTGTGGGATGGGAGCCATTACCAGAGTTTGCCTTTGTGGAGAACGGCCAACCTTCGTGGTTGGGAACAAGCCTGTATGACTCGGGGTATCGTTTGGCACCAAGGTGTTGGTTTTGTGCTGAGACGGCACGGTGTTGGTTTTGTGCTGAGATGGCACGGATTTGGTTGTGCTGAGACGGCACGGTGTTGGTTTGTGCTGAGATGGCAAGGTGTTGAGTTGTGCATGAGACTTTTTGTTACTATGACAGGTTGTTGCAAAGCAACCTGGAAATTGGGGCGAGGCGTGGGCCTCGTTCCGAATTAAAATTTGAATCACTAGTGTTTTGGAAATAAAGTAATTTAAAACCTTGTTCTTCGAAAGTAACCTTTCTTCTCCTTGTTTATAGCCTTGCATGTCATATTTTCCTCGGCTTGCTGAGTACACTGAGTACTCACCCTTGCTTATTTATATTTGTAGAGTTAGCAAAAGGATACCTCGATCCTTCTACTGAGGCGTACTTTCAGGAGCAGGTTGAGTACGATTTCTCGGGATTTCAGGCCTAGTTTCCAAACGTCGCCTGTGGATTATGTTTGCTGTTTTCCTCTGTGTGTCTTTTACTCTATGCTTTCCGCCGTTGTTCTCTATGCTTCCGCCTTTGTTATTTTTGTCTGTCTATGTTTCTATCAGTCTGGGGTATGTCCATGACGGTAGTATGTATGAGATCTCCCTCAAGGTTATAATAAAGCTATGTTATTTCTGATTTCCCCAATTATTCTGTGAGTACCAGCTTGTGTATCCTGAGATTGATACTGTTACCACAGGTAATAATGTGACCTCCAGCCTATGCCGGTTCTTGTTCTTGGACTGGTATAGTTTGGGGCGCCACAAGGAAGGGAGAGGAAGGGTGACGCCGACTACCTGTAACGACTCCGCGGTTTCGAGACTCCCTCCAACAAGGCGAATGTGTAGTGTAAATTTGTGGGGAAGTAGTGGGAGGGATCATAGGCATGATTGTGGGGGTATTTATACTTTGCTTTGATCTTCAGTAGAGAATCCATCAATGAAAGCCGTTATTTTTGTGTCTGTGCGAGCATCTTCCTCTACAGGTTTCTTTGCTGCCTTCTGCGTTGCTCAAGAAAGGTGCCTAACTCTCGTAAATGTGAAGTCAGAGTAGAGCTAATGTCTGAGCTGCTCAGGGAGAAGGACAGAGTGGTGCCTAATTTGGCAGATGTCGCGACGTGATTTTAAGGCAAGGAGAGATTAAGTGTGTGCACGCATGGCGACTGAACGTGTAGGAAAAATTTGGGTTATGGTTGTCTCAATGAAATGAAAAATGCACGAATATCCCTGGCAGCTTGCTCACATGCTGTCAGAGAAAAAGAAAGAAACACCGGGAAAGGACAAATAATCGCCGGTTGGTAGCAATCCGACATTAATAAAAATAACTGGATCGGAACGGAAGTGATTTGATAAGGCCGAAAAAATTTTCGAACGAAAATTAAAACTCACTTTCAAAATTTTTGGAGAACTTGGTTGGAAAAAGGACGGCGCTTTAATTAACTTTAAACTGGGATTTTTAATTTAAAATCGTGGGCGTTATAGCATGTATAAACATCTTCCTTCTCTAAATTTGTTTTGTTTAAGTCCTCTCAAAAACCCCAATCACATTACTTGCGTAAATCGAGGTGATCCAATCGAGGAGGTGATTAAATTCTTTCTTGGTCTTTGTGTTAGTGGTGATTGTGCCTCATATTTTGGGATGGCGGAACTAGGAACCAATGATGCTCAATCTGATGGTGCCAGCTGGCTGCTCATGGAATCGACTGCAGGTGTCTAATCACTCAGGACACGTCCACTGGTTTATTACATGATAAATGCTCCATCTATCCTAAAATATAACAACCTCATCGGTTGTCCACATTTCCTAATAAACCAAAACGACTTATTAGAGAATAAAAAATTAATTTATAGGTAAAACTTTTGTATATATGTTCTTAGTGACTTAAAAGCTAATATCCAAATATACTACATTGAAAATATCTTAAAATTAACTTCAAAATTAAGTTTGAAAATTTAATTTTTGGCTTTTTCTTTGGCTTATTAGGCCAACCGATGGAGCCCTAAGGCTTAATTACTTTTTTCGACATTCTAAAATATCGTGATTATTTTTTCGATGTTTCATAATACAATATGCACATGCGTGCATGCAATTTATTTCACCCTTAATATCTCTAGTCGTATTGGGTGTAGACATTATATTTATTGAGGTGATCTAGACAAGGTGATAATAATTATTTGTTGGTCTTCGTGTTAGTAGTAGTTGTGTCTTATATTTTGAAATGAAACGAGTAAATGACTATGAAAAAGATTTAAAGATAATTAGCAAATTAAATTAATATGTAATAAACAACTCCATGAATATTTACGTTCAAATTCAGATTCTACGAGTTACATAAAAATAACAAAGTTTATATAGTTATATTTAAAATTATTTTTTTATAATTGTAAAAGTTATATTTGAACTTGCATATCTGTTAAGTGATATATTTACGTACTAATATGTTTTTCTAATTTTCTTAACCATCTAGTTAACATGTATAACAATGGAATTCTCGAGTTTGCTATGGCAGAAACAAGTGAAAAATTAAATACATAGGATTATCAATCTTTATTCGAAGCAAGCAGATCAGCGATTATCTCCTGTAGAACAGACGGGCACGTTCTCGTCAGATGCCGCAAGCGGTCGGCCTCAAAAACCGCCTTGAGATTCGCCGGAGACCTGATGAACTCCAAGCACGCCTCCTTCAGGCTTCAGCTCAGGGCACCGGTGCAGCTCGGCCAGCGCGATGATGGCCTCCACCGTGCTCACGTCGATGTGCTGGCACAGCTTCTCCTCGCACAGCAGCCTCAACCTTGGCAGGTCGTACATGTGCGCCGCCGCAAGGAGATGCTGGAACATGACGCGATCCTCCTCCTCCTTCTCCGTCTCGGGCAACGAGTCGGTGTACACGAAGTGCAGCAGCGCTTGGAACACGGACGCGTCCATGCCTTCAACGCGTATGGCGCCACCGGCAGCGTCGCTTAATTTCCTTCATGCCGCCGAAGAGCTCCGCCTTGAAGACCGGCGACCGGGCCGCGAGCACGCACCTGTTGGCGGAGAACGTCTCGCCGCCGACCTCGAACGTGACGTCGGCGCCCAGCTTTGTCTCCAGGAGGCAGGAGGTGGCCGAGGTAGCGCTGCAGATCGGACGGCGGCAACGACACAGCCGGCGCCGATGCCGCCGCTCCGACGATGACGTCGCACCTGACCACGAAGCAGTTGTCCCTGACGACAGACCATCACGTCGCCTCGGAATTCGCGAACAGATCGTAGCGCCACGACGGCTGCGACCGTGTAAAGCTGGTCGGCTCCTTGGCGAGGACAGGAGCCGAGGACCTGTTTCTCCACCTCGTCGACGAAGCTAAACCCGAACCGCGGCTTCACGACGACATCGTCGGCGACCTCGTCGTCGGCGAGACGGAGTAAGAAGCCTATGTAGTCGGGGCGGCCCATGTGGCCGGCGGCGAGCTTCGATTCCCAAGGTAGCACAGCAGGGTAGAACGAGATGCACCAGCGATGGCCTCCCACCATGAAAGAGCTGGAGGTGACGCGCATGCCGAGGTTGACATTGGAGCGGTCGCACGAGTACCCGTCGATCACCAGCAGGTGGTAGCCGGCGTCCGCGTCAGTGGCGGCGTTGGCCGAGGATAAGCCTGACAGCTTTGCCGTCCCGGAAAAACGTGACACCGGCGAAGGCCATGACGATCGAGATATATGACCGATCAAGAAGAATATTTAATTTTCTGTGTTTTTCTCCCTCTAATCGCCGTATACGGAAGAACAGGGTGAAGGAATATGATGCTTATATATGTTCGGCAAATCAACCAACTTAATCACCCTAAAAATGTAGTCATAAGTGGTGTTTGAAAGTCCTGAAAATAAAGATAAAGATGAAGATTAAGTGTTTCATGTAAAACGAGATAACATTAACGTGTGATTAATTAAGTTTTTATTATTATAAACTTGAAAAATGGATTTATTTGATATTTTAGAACAACTTTCATATAAAATTTTTTTGCACGAAACATATCGTTTAGCAGTTTAAAAAGCGTGTCACGAATATTTTTATCTTTTATCTGGTTTGTAGTAGTACCGAACTGGACCATAGTCGGAGTCAGATTAATTACACGTTGCATGCCCTCCTAAACATGAAGCCGATTCACTGAACACTGTGGGCCTGTTTGGCACAACTTCAGCTTCAGCTCCACCTCTCCTGGAGCTGAAACTCAGTCAAATAGTTTCAGCTCCACCTAAACTGGGAGCGGAGCTAGGTGGAGCGCTCTCACAAAACGAACTAGAAATGTAGAGCTAGGTTTAGGCTGCTCCACAACTCCACTCCAGACCCAACACCTGAAACTAAATTTAAGAGTTGGAGCTCTACCAAACAGGCCCTATACTGCCGAAACACCAGAAAGACCGAAGAGTCCCTACTTACGTTCAGATACACCTAGGACTGGTAAAGGACCAACATTTTATCCTGGTAAAGGACCAACATTTTTAAAATAAAATGGGCTAAATTTTATTTATTTTTATCTAATAATATTTAAGGCAGTTGTGAAAAAACCCATAAACTTAACCCATTACCACCCTAGATACACTCGAGTGGGCCTAATTGCGGCTGTGCCCGTGATGGGCCGGGCTCTCAGACAGCCCATCCATCTCCCGTTGGCTTTCGTCGGCCCACCTGTCGTAATGTAGGCGTAAATATAAACTTTGGCTATTATTTAATCGACGGAATACTTTGTGGCTGCATCTTCTCTATTATTTATTAGAGGATACTGTTCCATCATTTTTCTACCGCTGATTATAAGTCATAGCGTTTGTTTGCGACGATTAAGATACATGCTACGCGTAAAATAATTTTATATATGTGTTCTTAACAACTTAAAAGTTAATGTTGAAAAATAAAAAAAAATCAAAATTAACTCTAATATGAAGTTTCAAATTCAAATTTTAGGTATAGTTGATAAGCTTAACAGCAAAAGAATAGAGCAATTTAATGCGTACTAAAATATAGTTTTACTTTGAAACCGCTCTAGGCTTCTAGCCATCATGGATATATACTCCCTCCATTTCTCTCGTTTGTCCCAAAATAAGTTTACTTTCGAGTAATCACTGTATCGAAGTTTGTGAAAATAAAAAATAATTACAGTGAAAATAAATAAAGTAGAGGTATTCTAGTCAATTGGTGTTTGTATTGGTATGTGTGGGATGGGTAAAAAATAAACTTATTTTGGGATTGAGGTAGTATCAAATTATTTCAAAATTGTGTGCTAAAGTATAAAATAATAAAAAATTCTCTAGTCCACTAATGTAAAACAAATAAAGTGAAATCCATTATAACTGCCTTGAGAGTCTCGCCCAAGACCTGGGGAACTCCAGCCTCCAGGCACGCTTTCCTCAGCGCCAAGCAGCTCGGTCAGCGCGATGATGTCCTCGGCTATGCTGACGTCGATGTTCTAGCATATACTTTTTTTCTCTCGTAAAAAAATATCTTTTGGTTTTAAACCTAAATATAACTTATGTCTAAATTTAAAGTCATAAATTATTTTTTTATGATATAGAGAAGTATTGTTACTTCTCTCACACCACGATAACATTTCTTATGACAAAAAAATCAAGTTGTCGCTAGAATTGACTTAGGTTGAACTTTAAGATGATTTTTACGAATCTGTTATAGATCAGTGACGGATTTCCTATTTATCACCGGGAATCCATCAAGCAAGGCAAGATCTATTAAAGTGGGTGTGCATGAAGTTAAAGAAAAATTAAAACTCCAATTTATTTCCTTGGACTATTTCATTGAATCATTTGGCCCCCTCATCTATTTTTTGATTCATTTTATCTCTAAACTTAAAACTAGTACACTTACCGATTAATAGCATTTCTCTTCTTTGTTTTTCTTTATACCAGTCATATTTAAAGTTAAAATTTTATAGAGCCATAGATGATATCATTATGAAAGTTATAAAATATTTTAAAAATATTTCTTGTTTATTTGCTTGGAATTTAAAACCTTTATGTTTTAATTAATCTCGGTGTTGTCAACCTATATAAACAGCAAAAAAAAAATCCAAAAAACGTTAAGAGGTAGGAGCAAGTTACAATGCATGTATCAATCCTACAAAATTTTATTGCAGAATACCACTTACATAGAGATTACTGAATCTCCGCATATCTACAATTTTTTGATGGTTGTTGCTTTTATTTTATTTGATTTATTTGTTTCCTAACGAGGAGTGCTCATTCCTTCAGACTAAGATCAACTCTCTCCAATAATAAGTGAATTCTTTGGATCCCAATGCAGCTTTAATAGTAAGAGAAAAAGACCAAGGAGCTTCTTATTAATTGTTGGTTTGTGGATATATAGGTAAGGCCGTAAAGGATACTAAAGGATAAAACTTATCGAATTATATACCAAGAGCAGATAATAAGATAGAAATCGATTTATTTTGAGATAAGTTTTCATAAACTCTATAAATCTAACTTACCTTGGGACATATGGAGTAGTTTTCAAGCCAAGTTTTTTTTTCTTAACTGAGTTCAAAGCCGAGTTAAGTTGCCTAATGAGATTCAAGCTTTATGTCCATCATTTGTCCACGCTAATTAATAAAAGCAAATATTCTAGTAGCATATGTGCTTGTGGGCCTCATGCCGCCACAGAGTCGACAGAAACCAGGAAGGCTTGGCCATGGATGTGGAAGACGAGAAAGACGACTTGAGGGGCTACATCTGGACAGCGACGGGCGGCGAGTGGCGACGAGCTCGGCCGGATCTGGACACTGTGACAGCGGCAAGCAACAAGCGATGACGAGCTTCGCCGGGTATGGATGCTTCAAGTCTGCAACGATGGCGAACGGCAAGCAGTGACAAGATCAGTCAGATCTGGACGCTTGGCCCTTGCCTCTACGGCTCTACCTGCCTCCACTCTGCTGGATTTGGATGCTTGTTGAAGCGCAGCAGCCGGCAAGCGGCACGGTGCAGCGACCGACCAGCAGGTGGGGTGGATCTGGCGGAGGCTGTCCCCGGCGAGCGGTGGAGCGCATGAGAGACTCCCACGAGCTGACAAGCCTGATGATTTTTTTTTCTTCATCGATTTTGATAGAATTATACTCCGTATAAAGAAACTTTTTTTAAGTCTATTTCTACGATAATTATACATGTAGCTTTTTTTCTAGATGTTAGGAGTTTTTACACATGAGGTTTGAGTGTAAATCTCATCTTTATAACCAACCAAATAAATTCTCTATATCAGATCATATCTTCCGTCCAATCAACTAAACAAAACCTCATTAGGCTAAACCAATGCAAACAACCTAACAACCATATGAATATCCCTTTAATCAAAACAAACTTAGTCTAAATGAAAGTGATGAGCTAGGCTAGGAGATGTGAGGAACCAAATGGACCCTACAATGTTGTTTTGTGACATGGGTTTCATACTATCACGTTAATGTTGTAATTTTTTTTGTCCTATGAAAGTGCTTGGTTTCTAAGAGTTCTCGGCTTGACCATCCAAATTGAACTAACTACGATTACTCAAGACTAATTTTCTTTGTGTAGATCCTCCATGCCATTAAGCTTTGGGCTACTTCTTAGGCTATAGTGTCATTGCTCATGGTGTGCTTCATGTTCACTAAGTAACGTGATGTTGAGAGATACGCTTGCACCGCTAGCTTGTGAACCTCTGGCCACTGTCAAGCGACGCGAAACACTATATCCAATTATACGTCGATCGTCCTTGCACGACACGAGATACCAGATCATGTGTGGTAACCCGTTGCATCGCACAAGTATTTTTTTAGTGGTTATAAAAAAATGTAAATACATTTTGATAACCTTGATACAATAAACAACCATCCACATACTTTGAAGTTTCATATTTGATCCACGCATCCTGGAAAAAAAGGGACAAAAATCCGGTCGTCATTACATGTAATATTCAAAGTAAAATTTATTTTGTTATTATTGTTTTTTTTCAAAAACAGTACGGTACATACACATACGCATACTCACCCTGTAAACACATACGTGCATAACTTATCCCCAAGAGCATTTTCAAAGACTGGTCGATTATATTTTTAGACGGACAAAATCACCATAGGCATATTATTTCTAGTTTTGGTCAGTAGCCCAATAGGTCTAGAAGGAATTTAAACTTGTATATTTGATGTGTGCTAAGTATTAAAAAACAGAAATTCTCTAATATTGTAATGTGAAAAAAAATGAAGTGAAATTATTTAGGAGTAACGATTCTAATCGTGAAAACTAATGTTTGCGCAATGCTACCAATTATCTCCATGAGAACGGACGGGCAGGTTTTCGCCAGATGCCGCAGGCGGTCAGCCTTTACAACCGCCTTGAGATTCTGCGGAAACCTGAGGAACTCAAAGCTAGGGGCAAAGCTACAGGGGGGCCGGGGTGGGCCGGGTACCCCCCATTCGATTTGGGACCCCCCCAGGCCACATCCCATGTACATATGTGTGCAGTCGTGATCAGCAGCCCATGAGCAAACTAGTAAGTATAGCTGTATAGGATTACCAATACCAGGTCCAGATCGATCACTTCGGCTTCGCACCTTCGCCGCTTCGCATTCGTAGTTCGCACGCGTGGCAGTTTGACGGGATCGCCGCCGCTGCCGATCGGCACTGATCGCCGTCGCCGATCGCTGCCGAGCACGTCATCTTCAGGAGTTCAGGTAATCTGTAATCAGATCAATAGATAGTATGTCTGTATGTGTCTATGTGATTTCTAATCTACTCAGTACTCACTAATTACTCTGTATTCCTCAAGGAGGCAAAATACCTAAATCCCTAATTTGGTGATAATTAGTTGGTTAGTTCTAATTTTCCTTTTCTAGTACTGATTTAGACAATATAATCAGGTGCTTAGTACTCATTAGTCAATTACAATTTTGTGATTTCTTTTTCCTTAGCAAAGATGAAGAGAAAGACGATTGATTGTTTCTACAAGCCACTCGTTCCGAGGGATGACCTTGCCTCTGATGAAAATCCTCCTAACCCAACCATCATAGAAACGATTGATCAGGCTAATTTGCAACCTGAACAGCAAACAATTGTAACTACAGCATTTGAGAGGGACCCAGGTAAACGTGTTCAAATCTCCGCACTTCCTCTTGATCAACAAGATGATGCCAGGAGATTTTATATATCAGAGGGCCCATATCAATTTATCTTGGATCAGTACCCATTGAATGATGCATCTCATGCTTGCCGATTCCAAAGCAATTGGTTTAAACAATTTAATTGGCTAGAGTATTCTCCCCACACAGATCGTGCTTATTGTCTGCCATGTTTTCTCTTTTCAAAAAGACCAATTGGGAGATATGGATCAGATACATTTACTGTTAAGGGGTTTCAAAATTGGAAGAAAGTAAATGAAGGAAAAGAATGTGCTTTTCTAAAACACATGGGAAATCCTGGATCTGCTCATAATTATTCAGTTGGCTGTTTTGATAATCTCAAAAATAGTATGAAACACATTGACAAGGTGATAGTTAGACAAAAAGAAAAATTGGTTGAAGGAGCAAGACTAAGGCTTACAACTACCATTGAGTCCATTAGGTAATGACTTTCTTCTTCTTCTTCTTCTTCTTCTTCTTCTTCTTCTTCTTCTTCTTCTTCTTCTTCTTCTTCTTCTTCTTCTTCTTCTTCTTCTTCTTCTTCCTGCATAGGCTATAATATCCTAATAATTTAATATCTAACATCTCTACTATTGTATTTTTTATTTATTACAGGTGGTTAACATTTCAAGGATGTCCATTTAGAGGCCATGATGAATCTTTAAATTCGTTAAATCGAGGTAATTTTCTTGAAATGGTCAAGCTGTTAGCTTCATTTAACAAGGAGGTGAAAGAAGTTGTTTTGGAAAATGCTCCAAAAAATGCGAAGTACACTTCATCTGATGTGCAAAAGGAAATTCTAAGCATAATTGCTAGAAAAGTGCAAAAATCAGTTAGAGAAGAAATTGGCAGTAGTAAGTTTTGTATCATGGTTGATGAAGCTCGAGATGAGTCTAAAAAGGAGCAAATGGCGATAGTTATTCGTTTTGTCAACAAAGAAGGAAATATAAAGGAGCGTTTTCTGGATCTCATTCATGTTAGTGACACAGCTGCATTGACTCTTAAGAATGCAATTTGTGCTGTCTTATCTGATAATAGCTTGAGTATACAAGACATCAGGGGTCAAGGTTACGACGGGTCAAGTAACATGAGAGGGGAGTGGAACGGATTGAAGGCTTTAATTCTAAACGAGTGCCCCTATGCATATTACATTCATTGCATGGCTCATCAGCTCCAATTGGCTCTCGTCGCAGCATCAAGGGAAGTACAAGAGGTACATAATTTTTTTCAGCATGCAAATCTCATCATAAATGTTGTGAGTGTATCCCCTAAGCGGAATGATGAGTTACTAGCTACACAAGCTGAAGAAATAGCTCGTGAAATTGAATTAGGAGAGCTTGACACTGGAAGAGGGGCAAATCAGATGGGCTCTCTACAAAGGCCTGGGGACACAAGATGGAGTTCACACTACAAGTCAATTCAGAGTTTAAAGAAGATGTTTGGTGCCACGGTTTCGGTCCTACGCAGTGTTGCAAATGATCGTTCAGTTTTGAAGTATTCCCGTGGAGATGCTGCTGGTGCCCTACGAATCATTATCACATTTGATTTTGTATTTATTCTACTGATGATGGAAAAGATTATGAAGATCACCGATGTGCTATGTCAAACACTCCAAAAGAAGACAATAGATATTTTAAATGCAGTGGATTCTGTTTCTAACACCAAAGTGTTACTTGGTGACTTGCGAAATGACGGTTGGGAACCTCTTCTTGAGGAGGTCAAATCTTTTTGTGAGAAGCATGAGATTGATATTCCAGATCTGAATAAGAAGTATGTTCTTTTCCCTAAACCTCTATTGACTATTTACTTTGTATTAATTAATCTAATACACCCTTGTGTTGCAAATTTGTAGGTTTGTTGATGTGACCAAATCTCGAAACAAGCATGACAACACCACAACTTTTCACCATTATAAAGTTGATGTGTTTAATGTTGCAATTGATCAACAACTGAATGAATTAGAAGACCGGTTTGGTTCTTAAGTGACAGACCTTTTAGCATTGTGTGTCTCACTGGATCCAAGACTCGATTCATTTGACATGGAAAAGGTATGCACTCTAGTGAAAAAATACTATCCTGTTGATTTCTCAAATCAAGAAAGAATGCAATTAGAGTGCCAACTGCCACACTTTCAACTTGATGTGTGTAACCATCCAGAATTAAAAATTTTATCATCTCTGGCTGATTTAACAAGTGGGCTAATTAAGTTGGGTAAAGATTCCTCTTATCCAATGGTGGATAGGTTGTTGAGATTAGTCTTGACTCTTCTCGTGTCAACTACAACCACTGAGAGAGCCTTTTCAGCCATGAAAATTGTGAAGACACGTCTTCGAAATAAAATGGGAGATACCTATTTGCGGGATTACTTGGTGGTTTACATTGAGAGAGATATAGCAACAATGATTAGTTCCGATGATATTATTAAGCCCTTCGATCTAGTTTGTACCCGTAAAGCTAAGTTCAAGTTAATTGAGATGTAATTTTTATTTGTATGGCACAGATATAGCCTTGTTTCACTGTATTGAACATTTGAACCTTTTTTATATGTGAAAACATATGCTGGTTTTGGTCATTTGGCCTTGTGGTTTCACTGGCTTGTCCCCCCAACCTGAAATCCTGGCTTCGCCCTGCTCAAAGCACGCCTCCTTCAGCTGAGGGCAGCCGTGCAGCTCGGCCAGCGCGATGATGGCCTCCACCGTGCTCACCTCGACGTGCTCGCACAGCTTATCCTCGCATATCAGCTTCAACCTTGGCAAGTCGTCGTACATGTCCGCGGCCGCAAGGAGATGCTGGTAGGTCGCGTACTCCTCCTCTTTTGTCTCCTTCGTCTTCGTCTCCGTCTCCGTCTCCTTTGTCTTTATCTTCGTCTTCGTCTTCGTCTCCGGCAGCGAGTCGGTGTACACGAAGTGCAGCAACGCGCCGAACACGGCAGCATCCATGCCTTCGATGCGTATGGCGCTGCCTCTGTGGGCAGCGTTGCTCTCCTTCATGTCGCCGAAGAGCTCCGCCCTGAAGACCGGCGACCGGGCGGCGAGGACGGACCGGTGGGCGGAGAACGTATCGCCGCCGACATCGAACGTCACGTCGGCGCCCAGCTTCGTCCACAGGAGGTCGCCGAGGTGCCGGTGCATGTCCGGCGGCGGCACCGCCACGGAGAGCGCCGGTCCGACGACGATATCGCACCGGACCACGTAGCAGTGGTCGGCCGCTCCAGTGTCACGCCCCAGCTGTGATATCCCCATCTGCCAAAGCTGCATTGATGCTTCCTGACGGTGGTGCGCGACGGCGCCGCCTGCTCGGCACAGCCGTCGATCACCTAGTCGAGGAAGCTAAACTCGAACCACGCCTCCACGACGGTGAGGACGACGTCGTCATCGAGATGGAGGGAGAACCTAGGTAGCGGGAATCCTGCTCGTTCGAGCTTTCCATGACGGGGTAGTGCCCGATGCTCCAGCTATGTCCTCCTATTTTGAAAGAGTTAGCACATGACGAACTCGCCAGTGCTCGAGTAGCCGTCGACGACAACCAGGTGGTAGCCGACGTCGGCGTCGGTGGCGTGGGCGTGGGCGTCGGCCGAGCGTGAGCACGACAGCTCGCCGTCCTGGATGTATGAGACGCCGACAAAAGCCATGAGGGGCAACTGATCAAGTGTCAAGTAGTCAAAAAAAAAAGCTTGAAATTTCTGGGGGTTTTTCCATACTTTGATTTCCCCCTCTGATTGCTGTAAATAAGGAGAAGACGACGCAGGAAGAGTCCTATACGTATACGATAGATTTCGGAGTTTGTTTGATAGAAAGCAAACCAAACCAAATGATAATTATTGGGCCAGATCTCATCGGTTTGTTGGCCCAACTGCTGCTAGAGTGGGGCGTGCGTGATGGGCCGGGCTTGGATGGCCCAAGTAAGTTTAGAGCCCAGTGTGGATGACCCAAGTAATCTGACTGCATATATTATAAGAATAAGTTTATTTTAGGTTTCTCAATTTGTCGCCGAATCTGAAATTCATCCCTGAACCGCAATACCATATTTGACATGTCTCTCAACTTTCAAAACCAGTGCAAATAAGGTTTCAAGATTGTTTGGACGGCAGTTTCGGTTGACGTGATGCCTACGTGGCATTGATAAAGAAAAAACCGTGGGACCCACATGTCAATGAGTATTCAGTTAAAAATAAAAAAATTACAGTTGGACCCACGTCATCACCTCTCTTTTTCCTCTTCTCTCTATTCCTCCTTTCTCTCTCCCTCTCGTGTTCGAAGGAGAGCGACGCGATGAGCAGCCTCGTTGTGGCAGCGCTTCGGCATGATTCCGGCCATCGCTCGCGCTTGTGCCGAAGCCAGAACCCTAAGTCATAGCCAGAGCATTGCGACGCTCTTCCCTCTCCCACGTTACCGCCCTCCTCCGCAGTCTCCACGCCCATAGGGCCCTCCTCCTCCTCAACGCCAACTCTCTCTCCACCGCCGTCTCCGCTGCCGCCCGCTCCAGCAAACCCCACCTCGCCTACTCCTTCCTCCTCTCCATGCTCCCTTGAGGCCTCCTTCCCGACCGTCGTGCCTACACCACTACCCTGGTGCACCTCTTTGATGCCGTCCTCCACCACCTCCACCAAGACCCCCACCACCGCTCTTCCCACCAAAATAATTCCCTCCCTGACATTGCCGCCTTCAACGCCGTGCTCAGTGCCTGTGCCGACGCCGAACATTGCCTCCGCTTCCGCCACCTCTTCGACCAGATATGCCCAATTGGAACACGCCGCCTGACGCGACGTTCTCATAAAGATGTGCGTGCGCGCCGGCCGCAAGGGGTGGTGCAAGCGCTAGCGGCAACCGAAATCCCGCCAGAGCACCGCAACGACAAGGCCGCTTGCCTTGCTGCTCTCCTCCGAACACAAGAGGGAGAGAGAGAGGAGGAACGGAGAGAAAAGGGGAAAGAAAGAGGTGATGAAGTGGGTCTCACTGCAATTTTTTATTTTTAAACTAAAATTCACATACATGTGGGTTTCATGGTTTTTTTTTGTCTTTATCAATGCCACGTAGGCGCCACGTCAGCCGAAACCGTCGTCCAAACCATCTTGAGACCTTATTTGCACTGGTTTTGAGAGTTGAGGGACACGTCATATTTGGTATTGCGATTCAGGGATGAATTTGAGACTCGACGACGAATTGAGGGGTCTAAAGTGAACTTATTCCTATATTATATACTTTGCTCATGATTTTGCCATAAGACTAACATTGTCTAGTGTTTTCTGATTTAGCACTGCTGTCAGTATGTTACTAAATTGCGTAAAATTCGTGTTTTGACGCATATGGAGGATAAGACAATAATAAAGCTTGCAGAATATGTCGATATGCAATGAACTACAAAAATTGTATATCAACAGCAAAGTTTTAAATGGATCAAAAGGAACAACCGTAGAGAATTTTTGACATAACAGGGGAGAGATTGAAGGAAAAAAAATTCTATTGGATCAGGTCTCAGTTTAGAACATCCTCATTCCTCAAAACAAGACATGCAGGCATAACCCCATAACTGTCAATTAAGAAGCAGTTGATTTTAAAGTGAGTGAGTTTTTTTAGAGCGTCTAAATCAAGATATGGTCTCGTACGATTGTTTTGATAGCCAACATAACAAAGTGGCAATTATATACATAAATAAATACACCAAAGTTTCTGGAAAGTCACCACAATAACCTCTATGTTTCGCTTGATCCAGCAAATCATCAGACAAAAGTACATTGTTGTGCTCTGGAAAGATACTATGATAGTTTATCTGAATCATCAGACAAGAACAGCTGAGAGCAGGTACCTAACATCGAAGTAATCGTAGAGTTGACATAAACTAACATTAAGTGGATATGAAACTACTTTGATTACTTCAGAAAATAGATAAAAGCACAAATGCTTCCATTGCTCATCCTGTCACCAGGTAACAAGTGAATCCTTTGAGATTGAGTAGTGAAGTTGCAGAGCTGATAGTCAAAAAAACCAGTGGCGGAGCCAGCAATTTTATCTTGTGGGATCAATTATCATTACTTGATATCTTAGTGAGGTCATTTATGTAAAATTCAATAGATTTACATGAAAAAATTTGTACTCATAAGGATGTTAGTGAAAAAGTTATGGGGTCAGGTGACCCCACAGCTTATACATGGCTCCACCACTGCAAAAAACAGAGATGAAGTGGACATACTTTTAGGAAGATATAGTCATAATTTCATATGTACATCACTACATGATAACAAAAACCTATAGCCTTGTATACAGGGGAGTTCAGCCAGGGTTTGCTTTACCGTGGTAAACTGCGCGGTTACCGCGGTTACCGTGCTTACCGCGGGGTACGGTAAAAGGACCGCGTTAACCGTCTTAAATTCAAATAAATTTAAAAAATAATTTAAAATTTTGATAAATTTTATATGGTTTCGTACGGTTTGTCACAGTTACCGCGGTTACCGCGCGGTAACCGCGGCTCTGACGATAAAGCAAACCCTGAGTTCAGCTGCATGCCTGCGTGCTAAATAAGATAAAGAAAACTAGCTGCCGACAAAAGTTCAGATTCACAAACCACAAACTATTATTGCTAGAACACACTAGGCATGACTCGGTGGAGGTGCCAGCATGGCAACCAGCTCTTCCATAAGAGAGGGGCAGCTCCTGCTCAGATGCTTGAAGCCGTTGCCGGCAATGACAGCACTCAGGTTCGCCGGTGAGCCGAGAAAATTGAAGCACGCTTTCTTCAGCCCGTCACAGTGGTGCTGATCAGCCAACGCCAAGATGTTCGATACCGTGCCCACGCTGATATAGCTGCACAACTTCTCCTCACAGATCAACTTGAGCCTCTGCAAGTTGTACCGATCCGCCGCGACGAGCAGATGTTGGCACATGACGTCTTCCTCCGTCTTTATATCCGGCAACGAGTCAGTGTACACGAACCGGAGCATCAGCTTAAACACCTGCGCCTCCATCTCTTCGATGCACACGACTCCGGCAGTGTCGCCCTCCTTCATCAAGCCGTAGAGCTCCGCTCTGAACACCGGCGACCGCGCCGCGAGCACGCACCGGTGCGCGGCGAACGTCTGACCGCCGACCTCAAACACCACATCCGCTCCCTTCTCGGTCTCGAGCAGGTCGCCGAACTGCTGGTTCATGTCAGACGGGGGAACGGATACAAAGGATTCGGCGGGGAGTATCTCGGTCGTCTCCTCGGCGCGGATCTTGCGGATGACGAGAATGTCGCACCGGATGGTGAAAGAGTCGTCCCTGAGATCGTCAGACTTCTCAAAATCTTCCCTTTTGATGAACTCCCTATAGCCCAACTTCCTATAGCCCCAACCGGAAGAACCCTCACGAAGAATAGTTCTTACCATGCTGTATTTTAGCGTAGCTTGCGTCTTCACCTGGTCAGCGAAACTAATCTGGAACTTTGCCTGGACCGGAAAATCCGTGTTGGTCTTTTCATCTAGTAAGAGGTAGATCGATATGTAATCAGCGGAGTCGACGGAGTCCCCGTTGGGGTAGTAGTGGATCCGCCAGCCGTGGCCGCCGACGGTGAACAGGCTGGATTTGAGGAAGGAGCCGGTGGGGGTGCCCTTGGTGAGGGAGTAGCCATCGATCTTGAGTAGGTGGTACCCGGTCGCCGTGTCGGCCACGATGGCGGAGGCTGACCGCGACGGGTTGCCGCGGTAGGCTTCGAGGTGAAGAAGCAAGTAGGTTTAGAGAGGAATGAAAACAGTTCGAAAACGGACATAAACCATTTTTATCGTTTTTGTTTTCATATTTTTTCAATCAAAATTAAAATTAAAAATCCCGGATATGAAAATAGAATCGAATATTATCGAATACGAAAATGGAGCGAATACGGTAACGAATATTTATCAGAATATAAAAAACTCTTAAACTAAACTTCTCAAATCAACAAAGAGACGTAGCTAAACATTTTTTTCTAAAATAATAAATTAATATTTATATTTATTATCAATTAATAATAATACAACTAGTTGTACACTTTACTTTCTTGGAGAAAAAAATATTCATCCATAACTAACTAGTATGGCATGACCTAATAAAAAAATAGTCATTAGGCAAATAAAATCTGTAGTACTAGACTAAAAAATATCTCTATTTAATTAAGAACCTCAATACACAATATAAATCTAAACATTTAGAGTAGAGAAGGCTGAAGCTAATCAATTGTATATGAGAATTTTTCAATTTTCAATTCCGAAAAAAAACATGGATTCATTTTCGAAAAGTTTGCGAATTCATTTCCGGAAAGTTTCCGATGGATTTCGGTTTCTGATGAATAATAGCATTATCATATTCGTTTCCATTTCCGAGAAAAAAAATCCAAATTCGTTTTCGTTTCTGAAAGTTTCCGAAAAGATTCTGACCGACACTTTCTGTTTCCGAAAACACATCTGGAATCTGGAAACTTTCCAAACCGTTTTCATCCCTATTTAGAGCCCAGCGTGGCAGATTGGATCACTGGACAAAAAGCTTTGCCATATTCTTCATTTAAAAAAAGTATGATGTCATTAACTTTTTACATAACATTTGATCATTTGTTTTATTAAAAAAAAATAAATATTAATTATTTTGTTGTTACTTATTTTATCATCAAATAAAATATAATCCTAACTTATACTTTTACATATTTATATTAAATTTTTAAATAAAACAAATGGTCGAACGTTGTGCGAAAAGTCAACGACGTCATACATTTTTTAAAAAGGCGGTCAGATTGGGTATCTATTCTAGACGCAGCAACAAATTGAAATGCTCAAATTTCTAGGAGAAAAAATGCATTGTTTAAAAAAATAACAGGGAAAATATTGGCATCGATGTTCCACAATGCAAGTTCCCTAGTCAGTCAGAGTATTGATTTTTAGATGAAAAGATCAACGCCCTTCTTTTAGCAGTAGAAAAGAACATTATTGTGACACTTGAGACCTGACAGCCTATGCCAGGGACAAAGGAGCTAAACAGCAGAAAACAAAACCCTCACTACATCCACTCGAGACACCACCAAGCAAAAGAGCAAAATCAGCATACACCCGTCCTCGGTGACCTGAGCTTGTTTGCAGCTTCAAGGATTGAAGGTACCATCACCTAAAGCAGCGACGTCTCCTTGGGTTTCAGCAAGATCTTCCATATCATTCCTGGTAATCCAGAGTTGCCAGCTCACAGCAGTAAGAAACAGCATCTTTAACTCTATCCTCCTGACTTTTGATATCTCCTATTACTAGTTCAAAGAACTGATCAGAATTTACAAAGGAGCCTTATTCCAGACCAGAGCATCTCTACATATGCACCATACAAAATCTAGCAATGGGACAGATAAAAATCACTTGGTTGGCATTTTCTAATTCACAAAACTCAGAACCTACCCAAAAATCAATTCACCTCCCACCAAAAACCATTTCCTAATTTGCAAGAGACCTCTCCAGAATCCAGGGAATATTGTTGCACAGCAAGTTCTTTTTATGTTTCGCAAAAGAAACTAGCTAAGCTAACCAAGGTCCTGACAAGCTTGGAGAGAGGTATAAACTGCAACATGACGATTGAATAAATTACTCTTCTTGAACCACCAAGAGATAAATGTGCTGGCAGATGCTAGCCTCTTTTCCTCAAATTATCTCTAGTTCAGATACTACTATTTTTTATCAAAAGCCATAAGAACACATCAAAATCTCAAAAGAAATTTAACTTTCCAGATAGAATTAAAAGGAAGACAGCAAGACTAATTTTTATTGACCTGCTGCACAAGGACTGAACCTTGAATGTTGTCCTACCCAGATACCAGGAGGGTATATGTGAAATTCTGAATCATCAAGTTTAACACCAAATCCTCCAAATCAAGCATGCCAAATGGAAGTTTAGCACCAGGTAACAAGTGACAATCCTTTCAGATTGAAATGTGCAGTTGCAGAAATAGCATAAAAGGCAGACAAAGTAGAAAAAAATCTCTTTAACTCCTGCTTAGGATGTCATAATATCATAGTAACTGTCTACCTGATAACAAAAGCATATACGCAGGGAGTTCAGCTGCATGCTTTGTGTACTAACAGAAGAGAAGAGAACTACCTTATGACAAAATTCAGATTCAGAAACCAACAACTACCATTGCCAGCGCACGTGAACACTAAGATATAACTAGCTGTCCTAACAGTTCTTTCTTAAGACGGGCAGCTCCAGCTAAGATGCTTGAAGACTTCGCTGGGACCCTGCCAGCCTCTTTTCCTCAAATTATCACTAGTCGAGATTCCTGATCAAAATCCATGGTAAAATCTTGATATTCAAAGGAATTTTGCTTCTCCTGGTAAATTTAATAGAGAAATTAGAATGACTCAGTGAGTGTCATGAACCTGTCCAAGGACTGAATCTCGAAACTTGTCCCACCTGATACCAGGAGGGTCTATCTGAATCATCAATCAGAAACAACTTAGAACAAGTATCTACATCAAAACAAACCATAGAGATAACATAAACCAACATAAAGAAAAGAGATGAGACTACTTTTGACAATTCCATTAGAGAAGAGATAAAGCCAAATGCTTTCACTACTCCTGTCATAAAAATCAAGCATGCCAAATAGAAGTTTAATACCAGGTAACAAGTGACAATCCATTGAGATTGTATAGTGAAGCTGCAGAATAGTATAAAGCCAAATGCTTTCACTACTCCTGTCATCAAAATCAAGCGTGTCAATAGAAGTAATACCAGGTAACAAGTGACGATCCATTGAGATTGAATAGTGAGCTGCAGAAATAGTTAAAAAAACAGAGACGGAGTGGAAGTACTTTATAACTTCTGCTTAGGATAGATGTAGTCATAATTTCATATATACATGATAAAAGGCCTAAACACAGGGAGTTCAGCTGCATGCCTGCATAAAAGAAGAGAAGCGAACCACCTGATGACAAACATTCAGATTCATTAACCAAAAACTACCATTGGCCATTGCTAGAACACACGAACACTAAGCATGACTTGGCGGAAGTGCCAGCTCAACGACCAGTTCTTTCATAAGAGAGGGGCAGCTCCTGCTCAGATGGTCCAAGCCATCATCGGCAACGACAGCACTAAGGTTTGCCGGTGAGCCAAGAAAACAGAAGCATGCCTTCTTCAGCCCGTCGCAATGGTGCTGATCAGCTAGGGCCAGGATGTTTGACACCGTGCTTATGCCAATGTAATTGCACAACCTGTCCTCGCAGATCATCTTGAGCCTCTGTAGGTCGTACCGATCCGCCGCAATGAGCAGATGCTGGCACATGACGTCTTCCTCCGCCTTCATCTCCGGCAAAGAGTCAGCGTACATGAAACAGAGCAACATCTTGAACACCTGCGCCTCCATGTCTTCGATGCGCACGACACCGGCGGTATCGCCCTCCTTCATCAGGCCATAGAGCTCGGCTCTGAACACCGGCGACCGTGCAGCGAGCACACACCGGTGTGCCGCGAACGTCTGGCCACCGACCTCAAACACCACATCTGCGCCCTTCTCGGTCTCCAGCAGGTCACCGAAATGCCGGTTCATCTCGGACGGGGGCACGGATACAAAGGATTCAGCGGGGAGTATCTCGGTCGTCTCCTCCACAACGAACTCGCGGACAACGACAATGTCGCACCGGATGGTGCAAGAGTCGTCTCGGAGATCCTTGGACTTCTCAAAATCTTCCCTTTTGATGAACTTCGCATAACCCCAAGACCAAGAACCATCACCAAAAGTTCTTACTACTGTATTGAGTGCCAGTGAAGGCTGCGTCTTCACCCGATCGGCGAAGCGAATCTGAAACAGCGCCTGCACCTTCACACTCTTCACGCTCTTGGTGTTGGTTTTCTCGTCTAGAAAGAGGTAGATCGATATGTAATCAGCTGAGTCGGCGCGGTCCCCGTTGGGATAGTAGTGGATGCGCCAGCGGTGGCCGCCGACGGTGAACTGGCTGGATTTGAGAGCCGTCCCGTTGGGGGTGCCCTTGGTGCGCGAGTAGCCGTGGATACTGAGGAGGTGGTACCCGGTGGCCGTGTCGGCCACGATGGCGGATGCGGAGGCGGACCGCGACGGGTTGCCGCGGCAGGCGGCGGGGGACATGGTGGGATGGGACGCTGCTTGGCGTCAGCTATTGTGGGGTTTAGCGCGGATTTGGGGGAACAAAGGGTCAGTGCGGTGCGGAAGAGACGACTGTGTTCGGTATTTGATATTGGGAGTTTATTTCTTCGCACAAAAAATGAAACGACTCATTAGTACATGTTTAATTAAATATTTGCTAAATTTTTTTTCAAAAATGAAACAATATGATTTTTTAAAGCAACTTTCGTATAGAAACTTTTTGCAAGAAACATACCGTTTAGCAGTTTGAAAAGCGTGCGCGCGGAAAAAGAGAGGTGAGCTGGGAAAGGAACGAACTCAGCCGAAAGCGACCGAACAGACGATGCCGCTTGGTTGGTTGGGGGAATTTCTGTGGGGAATAGTCTATTATGCTTCCTTTAACTATAGTTTGCCGGGCAGGCCAAGACGTGCCGGCCCAAGCATGACACCATTGTAGCCAGCTCAGGCACGGCACGCCACGTTCGCTCATGGGCCGTGTCGGCACAACCTATTTAGCCGTGCTATGTTTGGGCCAACGTCTGAGCCTATGGGCCGACACAGCACGGTACGGTTGCCATCGGGTCGGCACGACATGGCTCAAGTACGAGTACGGCCCGTCGGCCCACCAAATTTTTCCCATAATTTTTTTAATTTTTCTATTTTTTTCATATATTTTGTCTATTTTCTCTTATTTTTCTCAATTTTTCCATATGTTGTCTTCTATTTCCCACTACTTTTCGTAATTTTTCTAATATTTTCACATATTTTTCTTTTTTTCCCTTTAATTTTAATTTTTCATTTTTTTAACATTTTTTTGTATTTTTTGACCTCCTATTCATATTTTGTGGGTCAAACGTGCTAATGGGACTACATCAGCCCACGTGCTATATTTGGGCCTGTGCCGGCACTGCACGGCCCATGGCCTTCCTGGGTCATGCTTGGGTCGAAGCCTTAGCACGTGGCCCGGCACAACACGGCCCACTATAAGAACCGTGTCTAATAGGCCGTGCCATGCTGGGCTGGGCCGCCCGTTTGGCCAGCGCTACCTTCAACTCATGAAATCGTATCCCAGAGCAACAAAATCGGGTATAATCCGTTCTCCAACTCTCAAAATCGTTGCAAATCGATTCTCTAGGCGGTTTTGTTTCAGGTGACATCTTTGACACCATTTACTAGTTGAGTTAGGTTGTGGGACTCACATGACAAGGATAAAAATAAAAACGGTGGGTTAGCTGTCAGCCACACTTCTCTTCTTCTTATCTCGGCCTTTCTCTCTCTCCTCCGGCTGACCAACTCGCCGGTCATCGCCCCACCCGCCACCCGCCATTCAGCTCGTGCCTCGCTCCCGCTCGCCCGCCCCTCAGCGCCCATCCGGCTATCCCCACCCCTACCGCCTCCCCGCTCCCATCCCCACCCCTACTGCCTCCACCGCTACCGCCATCCCCCTCCTCATATCCCAGCCACCACAGATCACGCCGCGGGCCCGATCCCGGTAGCTGGGGAGGCTCGCCGAGGATGAATGTGGATGGGCGGAAGCGCGGCGAGGCCGAGGCTGGCGTGGCGGTAGTCCGAGCCCCCCGCGGCGAGCAGCGAGAGCGCGTCAAGTGCCACGAGGAGGAGCAGCGCCGCTCGTATCACCGTTGTCGTGTACGACGACTTCCCATCTCCGCGCTTCCCCCTCCTCCTCCTACACCTCCGTCTGCACAGCAGCGCACATGGACGGCCGACGGCGACCCACAGCATGGTGGGATTTGTGCGGCCGGGCGTCGGGGGAGACATGCCGGGGTGGGCTTGCGCGCGATGTAGTGGCCGGCGGGGCGCGCGACGAAGAGGACGAAGGTGGCGAACAGGCGAGCACCTTGGCCGTGAAAGAGCGACGACTTGGCCTCCGTCATGAGGAAGGTGGTGGCGAAGCAGCGCACGGAGGAACCAGGCGGTGGCGTCGGTGATGAGCGATGTGTTGAGGGCGACGCGGCCGAGCTCGGAGTTGAGGAGGTCGAGCTCGGTGAGTGCGTTGACAACAATGAGGAAGGAGGAGAGAGAAAGGCGGACGACGAGCTCGGTGACGAGGGAGGAGCCGCACATGTTGGCGGGGAAGGAGGGGTTGAGGGCGTGGAAGATAGGAAGTGTGACGGCGAGCGGGACGAGGGAGCCGACGAGGCCGACGGCGAGGACGTGGGCGGCGGGGCGACGAAGTAGGGTGAGATCGGTCTTTACGACCATGGAGAAGAGGAAGAGGATGAGGGCGACGAGAGAGATGCTCTCGAGGATGTAGGTGCCACGCTATGCTCGGTGTGGCTGACAGTGGACCCCACAGTTTTTCATTTTTATCCTTATGGGGCATCGTGGATGACCCAGATTAGATCGCTGGACAAAACGCACTGCCATATTATATGCTGCGGTTAGATTAGCGACTAATCTGTGCAGCTATTCTAGATGCAGCAACAAACAAGTTTTCAAATGCTTACAAATTTATAGTTCTAAAAAAATAATTAAATTTCTAGGAGAAAAAACTGCCTTGTTTAAAAATAACAAGTCCAGGGAAGAAGTTGGCACCGATGTTTCAACAACGCAAGCTCGCATTAGATAGGGACATTTTCCCTAGACAGTTTGTTAACAGGCTGAGTGCCCTGCTTTTAGTACATAGCAACATATTGTGCCTTCTGGGCAGCTTACGAATGAGCCGTACCCTTTTAAAGCCGTTTTTGAGACCAACACGACGCGAAAAAAAAAAACAACACAAAACAAAACAGTCTCTGCACACAGACGGACACCTGACAGCATGCCATGGGCAAGAAGGAGCTAAACACCAGAAATCTAAAACCTCTAACTACATCCACACGAGACACCACTAAGCAAAAAGAGTAAAATTGGTCTATACCCCATCCTCGACGACCTGAGCTTGTTTGCAGCTTCAAGGATTGAAGATACCATCATCTCAAGCAGCGACGTCTACTTGGGTTTCAGCAAGATCACAGTCAGAGGGGAAGTTACCAATTTATCCCTGAAAATCATATTAGGCATCTTAACTCTATCCTCCTGACTTTTTGATATCTCCCATTACATGTTCAAAGAACTGATGAGAATTTCAAGGAGCCTTATTTCAGACCAGAGCATCTCTACGTATGCACCATACAAAATCTAGCAATGGGACAGATAAAAATCACATGGTTGTCATTTTATAATTCACAAAACTCAGAACCTAACCAAAATCAATTCACCTCCCACGAAAAACCATTTCCTAATTTGCAAGAGACCTCTCCAGAATTCTGGGAATATTGTTGCACAGCAAGTTCTTTTTATGTTTCGGAAAAGAAGTTGGCTAATCTAACCAAGGTCTTGACAAGCTTGGAGAGAGGTATAAACTGCAACATGACGACTGAAGAATAAATTACTCTTCTTGAACCACCAAAAGATAAATGTGCTGGCAGATGCTAGCCTCTTTTCCTCAAATTATCTCTAGTTCAGATACTACTATTTTTTATCGAAAGCCATAAGAACACCTTAAATTTCAAAAGAAATTTGACTCCAGATAGAATTAAAAGGGAAGACAGCAAGACTCATTTTTATGGACCTGCACAAGGACCGAACTTTGAATGTTGTCCCACCCTGATACCAGGAGGCTTTATGTAAAATTCTGAACCATCAAGTTTAGCACCAAATCCTCCAAATCAAGCATGTCAAATGAAAGATTAACACCAGGTAACAAGTGACAATCCTTTCAGATTGGAAAGTGCAATTGCAGAAATACCATAAAAGGAAGACAAAGTCATAATTTCATAGTACCCGATAAGAAAAGCCACGGGAGTGCAGCTGCATGCTTGCGTACTAAAAGAAGAGAAGAGAACTACCTGATGACAAAAGAATCAGATTCAGAAACCAACAACTACCATTGCCAGAGCACGTGAACATTAAGCCACCACTAGCTGTCCTAACAGTTCTTCCATAAGAGGGGCAGCTCCTGTTCTGGTGCTCGAAGCCATCGCTGGGACCCTGCCAGCCTCTTTTCCTCAAATTATCGCTAGTCGAGACACTCTTCCTGATCAAAATCCATAGTAAAATATTGGTATTCAAAGGAACTTTGCTTCTCCAGGTAAATTTAAAAGAGAAATTAGCATCACTCAGTGAGTGTTATGAACCTGTCCAAGGACCAAACCATGGAACTTGTCCCACCTGATACTAGGAGGGTCTATCTGAATCATCAATCAGAAACAACTTAGAACATTTATATACATCAAAACAAACCATAGAGACAACATAAACTAACATAAAGAAAAGAGATGAAACTACTTTAACTACTCCTTTAGAAAAGAGATATAACACAAATGCTTCCACTACTACTCCTGTCATCGAAATCAAGCGTGCTTAAATACAGGGGCAAAAACAGAGGCAAAGTGCAAGTACTTTCTAACTTCTGCTTAGGATAGATGTAGCCATAATTTCGTATATATACATGATAAAAGGCCTAAACACATGGAGTTCAGCTGCATGCTTGAGTGCTTAAAGAAGAGAAGCGAACTACCTGATGACAAAGGTTAAGACTCAGAAACCAAAAACTACCATTGGCCATTGCTGGAACACATGAACACTAACTCACTAAGCACGACTCGCTGGAAGTGCCAGCATGACAACCAGCTCTTCCATAAGAGAGGGGCAACTCCTGCAAAGATGCTTGAAGCCATCAGAGGCGATGGCAGCACTCAGGTTTGACGGTGATCCGAGAAAATTGAAGCACGCTTTCTTCAGCCCATCACAGTGGTGCTGATCAGCCAGCGCCAGGACGTTCGATACCGTGCCCACGCTAATTTACCTGCACAACTTCTCCTCGCAGATCAGCTTGAGCCTCTCTAGGTTGTAAAGATCCGCCGCGATGAGCAGATGCTGGCACATGACATCTTCCTCCTCATCTCCGGGAGCAAGTCGGTGTACATGAAGCGGAGCAACACCTTGAACACGTGTGCCTCAATGTCTCCGATGTGCACGACTCCGGCAGTGTCACCCTCCTTCATCAAGCCATAGAGCTCCGCTTTGAAGACCGGGGACCGCGCCGCGAGCACGCACCAGTGCGCGGCGAACGTCTGGCCACCGACCTCAAACACCACATCTGCACCCTTCTTGCCGTCCAGCAGGTCGCCGAGCTGCTGGTTCAGGTCAGACGGGGGCACAGTGACGAAGGTTGTGGCTGTGGTGGTGATCTCGGTCGTCTCCTCCGCACGGAACTCGGGTATGACAACAATGTCGCAACGGATGGTGAAAGAGTCGTCCCTGAGATCATCGGACTTCTCAAAATCTCCCCTTCTGATGAACTTTTCATAACCCCAAGACCGAAAACCCTCACCATCAAAAGTATCAGCTTTCATCGTTGCCAACGAAGGTGGCTCATCCACCTGGCCGGTGTAACTGATCTGGAATTCCCACTTCGCCTGCACCTTCACCTTCTCGTCTAGCAAGAGGAAAAGCGAAATGTAATCGGCGGAGCTGGCGGAGAACCCGCTGGGATAGTATCTGATGCGCCAGCGGTGGCCGCCGACGGTGAACTGGCTGGAGATAAGGAACGAGCCATTGGGGGTCCCATTGGTGAGCGAGTACCCGTCGATCTTGAGGAGGTGGGACCCGACCGCCGTGTCGGCCACGATGGTGGAGGCGGAGTCCGACCGCAGCGGGTTGCCGTGGCAGGCGGCGGGCGGCATGGCCGGAAACCGCTCGCCGCCGCTCGTGTAGGGTTTAGCGCGGATTTGGGGGAGAAAGGGGATAGGAAGCGGAGGAGATATAGATGGCCAAATGGGCCGGGCCAAAACGGGCGGCCCGAAGCACGGCGAGACCTGTAGCAGGCACGGCCCGGCATGGCACGCTACAGTAACGGACCGTGCCGGCACGGCACGAGTAGCCTGCCATGCTTGGGCCGCCGGCCGAGCCCGCGTGCCGGCACGGCACGGCGGCGGCTACTGTAGCAGCACGGCACGGCACGGCCCGCGGTGCCGGCGGTCCAGTGGGCAAGGGCGCGAGATGCGAAAGGATGCGTGGAGGGACTATGCGGGCGGTCGAATCGGAAGGCGCCACGTGGCACTAACGGCTATTTGACCGTTCAAATTTGAAAATAACCGTTGGGAGGCTAAAAAATTCATAAAAATTTCAAAAAAATTCCAAAAAATCTCAAATTTCGCCCTATAAATAGGGCATGAACCCCAGCCATTTCTCCTCATCCCACACTTCTCATCTTGTGCTCTCAAGTGCTCTAAAGTGCTCTCTTTGTTCTTAAGTGTACATTTTTTTGATTTTGACAAAATTTGCTCAAATTTTGTCAAAAATCAAAATTAGTTTCGTAGTTCAATAGTTTGATCGCAGAGGTTTGAAGAGCTCGCGGTTGGAAAGATGTAACTAATATTCAAATTTGTGTATTATTTGTATTGTGTTTGTGAATTCAATAAATATTGTAAAATTTGTTTATGTCGGTTTAAATTTTCAGAATGGATCTATCCATACCAGTCACCGTCGTTCACCTTGGGTGATTTCGACCCCAACTACATGTCGGGGTTTGACGATGCCTCCGGATCGACTCCAACTCCACCATTTGTGGAGGAGGTACTGGTTCAGGCGGCTGTCGTGGAGGAGGTACCGGTTCAGGCGGCGACAACTTCGGAAGGATTTTCCGGAATCGCGAGCGGAAGTGTTTCGACACACACCGGCTCGAAGAGATCGAGAACCTCCGGTGTGTGGCAACACTTCGATGAGATAAAGGAAACATGCCCCGACGGAAGGGAGGTATCGAAAGCTCGTTGTAGAATATGTAGGCAAATTTTATCTGCTCGTTCTTCTGCTGGTACAGGTCACCTCAAGCGCCATGCGGAGTCCTGTGCCAAGAAGCAAGGAATACAACTCCGGCAACAGCAACTTATGCTAAACCCAGACGGTACGGTACGCAATTGGGAGTATGATCCCATGGTTGCTCGGGAATCTCTTGTCCTGTTAATCGCCAGGCAAGATTTACCCCTGAACTTTGGGGAGTCCCCTGCTTTTGAACAATACATTCAGCAATCTCATAACCCTAGGTTCAAAGCTGTGAGTAGGCAAACATCAACTAGAGATTTAGAGAATGTTTATCACAAGGAAGCAACTGCACTTAAGGAACTGTTTAGTACATGTACTTTCTCTGTTAGTGTTACTTCAGATATATGGAGTAGTAGAGCTAGGGAGGATTATCTTAGCGTAGTTGTTCATTTTGTTGATGATGATTGGCAATTACAAAAGAGAGTTTTAGGGCTTAGGTTAATAGATGTCTCACATACAGGAGAAAACATAGCTGAAAGAATTAGGGAAATAATTAATGAATTTAATCTTGCTGATAAAATATTTGCTGTCACCCTAGATAATGCATCTGCTAATTCTAGGGCTATGGAAATATTGCATCCTTTATTTTGTGTTTATGCTCAGTCTTTTCTACTCCATCAGCGTTGTGCATGTCATATAATTAATTTGATTGTTAAGACTGGCATGAAGAGGGTAGGTGACCACATCGATGCTGTTCGTCAAGCAATCGCGTGGTTAACTGCTTCTAACCCGCGGATTGCTGCATGGAAGAGGTTTGTAATGCGGCCGGTGTGAGAGCTCGTAAGTTTGCCACCGATGCAGAGCATCGGTGGAATGCAACGTATTTAATGTTAAAAGTTGTTTTACCTTATAGTAATTTACTTACTGATTTTGTTCAGTCACGTGGTGGCCCAAGAAACAGTGACGGGTCGTCAGTACTGAATGAGCATGTTTGGGCAATTGTTCAAAAATTTCACCAATTTCTAGAAACTTTTTATGAGTGTACTCTAACTTTGTCACAAGTTTATTATCCAACTGCTAATATAATTTTGCACAACCTTCTTGAAATTGCTACTTTATTTAAAGAATACGAAAATGATGACGTTCTAACTGAACCTGTCTTTCACATGAAACAAAAATTTTTGAAATATTGGAAAAATATACCTATGTTGTATGCTTTTGCTTTTGTTTTAGATCCTAGGTGTAAATTAAGGGGATTGTCTGCTATTTTATCACTTGTTGGAGATACTATAGGTGTAGATTATAGTTCTTTTTATACTGACGTTAGAGGTAAATTATATGAGGTTTTTGGAAGATATGAACTAAAGTTTCAGGAAGTTCGCCAGCAGAGACCCCCTCCTATCCCCACTATAGGTAAGAAGAAGATACAGTGGGGTAGGATTTGGGGTGGATCGTCTTCAAGCCAAGGTGGTGGCAGTTCGTCGGCTACAAGTGAAGACGCCTCTTCGCATGTTGTGGCCGAAGAGTTGTCCGGTTATTTGGACAGCGACGCCATCCACCACGAAGCATGTACAAGACTTCAACGTCCTCGGGTGGTGGAATGACCACAAGTTATCATATCCCGTGCTTTCAAAACTAGCACGGGATGTGTTGACGGTGCCTGTGTCAACGGTGTCCTCCGAATCGGCCTTCAGTCTATGCAACCGAATCATCGAAGACCGGAGGACGAATCTGAGCAGCGACCACGTCGAAATGCTACTAAGCGTTAAAGACTGGGAGCTTGCTCGACAACATGCGCAATACACTGCGGACAACCAAGAATTGGCCGCCCAGTTCGAGCAACTCTACCTGGATCCAGACCAACCCCAGTGGAATTTTGTTAGAAGTAGTTCTGACCTTTGAGCTGTACTCTTTTCTTTGTCATGGTTTTCTCAGTTTCCCCTATGAGTTTTTACATGACAAAGTTTTTAACGAGACAACATGTATCATTGTATCCTGTAATGATATAAACATCAATAAAGGTCATTACTATTTTTAACAAATTCTTTTGCAATATTTTCGCAAGTGTGGATTTATCTTTAAATTATTTGAAAATAATGAATCACAATCTATATTTTTAAATTTTTCAAGACAACAAAAAAAATACCATTTTTTCATTTTTTTAACATTAGTAAATCATTACTTTTTTTTAAACTTTTATTTCCATTTTTTATTTTTTTTCCTAATCCCGTCGGGCTTTTTTTTAAAAAAAATATGCACTGTGCAGCGTTGTCGGGCCAGTGTGCCCCCGCACGGCCCGTGGGCCACACGCGTGCCGTCCCGGCACGGGCACGGCCCGGCCATCCACAGGCCGTGCTTGGGCCGATGGCTTGGCACGTGGGCCGGCACGGCACGACCCGTTTCATGAGCCGTGCCTAACGGGCCGTGCCGAAACGGGCCGTGCCGGACCCGTGCCCGTGCCGGACCCGTGCCCGTGCCGTGTTGGGCCGGGCCGCCCGTTTGGCCATCTATAGGAGGAGACGAAGCGAGTTCCCGTCGTCTTTCCTTGGGCTAACCAGTGTATATGGGCCGAGAGATTCGGCCTAATGGACGGACGACCCATGCTTGCTATAGCTAATTGTCGATCAACGGTATGCCAGCTCTACCACTATGACGATATTTTATTATAAGAATCAAATAATAATCAGCATTACAAAACAAAAAGAGCACTTTTGCATAATTTACAAAATCCATATGTGCAGGATGTAAAATCAAGGTGTTTGATTCTACTGTTGTGATGAACAATTGGCATTTGAGGTTATTGGTTTTGATATTTGGAGATTATTGACGAAGTGGTTTCTGAGATTGAATTTTCAGACGGTGAACAGGAACTACTGTTTTTGTTGGGTCCGGTCAGACCGGGCAGGTAAGGCCGGTCAGACCGGAGGTGTGTGTGTGGTCAGACCGGCCAGCCCGCGGTCTGACCGGTCGACTCTGTGTCGGTTTCAGTTTTGGGTTGTTTCATTGGATATCTGTGGTTAATTCGTGTTTATGGCTTCTAGATGGATACTATACGTATGTAATATTGTTGTGTGCTAACAATGAGTCAAGTTGGTGATAGCTTGTGCTCGGATATGGTTTCTTTGGTTGATTCATGTGTAGGTAATCTTTACGTCTCGGGAGAGTATTGCCGGTGATGGATCGGGAGTCAACTTGGAGATAAGGTGACGTCTGGACGGTCAGATATCATCCGGGATATTTAGGCTAAAGATTAATGCATGTGGTTGATGAAGATTCCATATGGCATATGATGGAGGTATTGTGTGCGTATGGGGTGCGGAGTCGAATTTGGAAGGAGTCCAAATTTGGAACAATTGGAATATGTAAAGTTGGTTTCTTGTACGGGAAGGTTTCCTAGGTGGATTAAGACTTCTTGTATGAGTTTGGTTCGTGGCTTTAGGCTGTCTACCTCATGTATAAATAGAGATAGAAGGTGTGACCTCCCGGTATCGCTTTGGAGAGCATTGAGTTGAAAGTTTAGTTAGGGTTTCGAGTTTAGTCGAGATTTTCGTGAGGAGTGCTGTTATTGCACTTTGTAAACACAGAGAGAAGTAATAAAGTTGTCATCTACTTTGAGAGATTTTCAATTTGTGTTTGCTCGGGTTTGGCGGTCTAACCGGTGAATCATAGGTGGTCAGACCGGCAGGACAGGGCGGTCAGACCGGCTGATCTATTCCGGTCAGACCGATCTACATCGATTTGAGGGTAACTTTTAATTCCGCTAAAAGTTTTGGTTTTTGGGTGCTACAACCATTCACCCCTCCTCTGGTTGGCTTAGTTCTTGCTTTCCGATCCTACATAGGATATATGATGATCAACCTAATAAATATTAAAACAATCATATTAATAGCACTACTTAATATTTGTGGTCTTTCTGGCTAAGAATCAAATATAAAAATACATCAAAATATAGCTCACATATTTAGCTAGAAATCATGTAACAACAAAAAACAAAAATCTTACACTCTTTAGAAGCTGCAAAATCATAGAATCAACCTCCAGCTTCAATGAATATTTACAATAGATTCACAAATATAAATGACCTCAGCATAAATGAATGAGCATCACAACATGAATCCAACAAGCAAATCATAGAAATAAAACATCATAAACAATGGCAAGAAATAAATATATTCAAATTGGATCATATATAAGGAAAAACAACTTTAAAATGAGCAATGCTTGGAAGGTAGATAATAAGGGGATTAGTGCATCAATTCACTTTAACCCAATGTTAGAAACAGTTATACATGGTTACAAACTTATAACCGATGAAAAAAATCAAGTTTTTGATGTGCACATCATAGTGTGAATGAAAATCATTACAATTTACTTCATATGTTTATTTCGGAGCACATCATAATAATGAAGCAGATGATTGCATGATGATGCTAATTAATTGTCCTAAGTACAATTTTTGTTTCTATGAAACTGTCATCATTTTGTTAAAAAAAGTTTGAAATGAAGCGTTGAATATCTATCTATGCAGATGATTGCATGAGGATGCTAATTAATTGTTCTAAACACAATGTTTATATCTATGTAACTGTCACCATTTTATGAAAATATTCTGATATGACAAATGCTTTTGTTACTAAAACTAACAAATGGTTACTTTCTGCAATGGATATGAATGGTACCTTTTTTTACAAAAAAATGATAGCAAGATTCGTTCAAAATCAAAACAACCTCATGTACTTAAGTTGCATCACAGAAGTTATTGAGAAGAAACAATTATGCACGATTTACCTCGCTACCTCATCAGTTCACCCAATCTCTAAAACAAGAACCCTGTTTGTTTTTTTCAAAATAGGAAATATTTGGTCTTTCTTACACTTGGACACAACAAGCTAAAGCGTAAAGTTTTGGATTCGCCTTGTGTCCTTGAACCTAGAATAATTGACTGAAGCTACAACTTTACTGTGTAGGATTTGGTAATTATGTAAAACCTATATATTGAAACACATTTTTCAATTTGTAATAAAAACTAAAGCATGCATTGAACATACTAAAATTCTATCTTATTAAATTATTTACATTCAGTTCAATGAATATGCAATGGAAAAACATAATATAATTAAACACCCTGATTATTCCTCTTATACAAAATAAGGATCCCAAAAGATATAGCCAAATTGTCTTCTAATCTTGTAGCGGTCATTATTTGCGTGAGATTTAGTAACAAAGCAAAAGAGGAATCTGAAAGTAGACAATGTCTCTATTTTAGTAACATTAGAAACATCACACAAAGGGTGATCCAGGGTCATTAGCATACGCCCCTGCTATGTGAGGTCAAAGCCGACGGCCAACAACACCCTAATAAAAGGACCCACCCGCCACCACCAATAGCACCTTGCCACTGAGCCCACCCCACCCCAATAAAAAGAGTTCCTTTTTCTTTTCGAGGATAAAAGGAGGTTCCTTCAATGGTTCAGATCACAAAATTAAATTCACCATACTACATGAAGGAATTCTATTATAAGTAGCAGCACTGCCCTGCGTATGTATTATTTAAATAATTTAATCCAGCCGTATTTATAAATCTTACCATCTGAGCTACTAAACTAAGTTATATAGGAAAAAAAATCGTACATTCAGATTTTACCTGACATTGGTATTTGAACTCAAATACATAATTTCCTTTACAGCCATAGACTGTGTTTGCAGTTTGCAATATATATTATGAACATAACAATCTACATCCTTCTCCCTATCCTTCTCCCTACTCAGGAAACCATAAACAACATAACTTACGAAGTTCATAAATTTGAAAACTAACGCAATGTGAATATGCAATCTTCTAGGATGAAATACTTAGAAATTAGAATCATCATTTGACATAAAATTTAAGCTTCTCATTTTAGAACATTAACGCAACATTTCCATCTATAGAAAGTCACTGAAGATATTGAGGCATATGAATGTAGTTGTGAATTTAATAGCTCCATACATTGTATTGTATCAACCTTGAACAACCTGTACTATTTGTAGGAAAGCACATAAGTTGGTACCAAAAAAATAGTTCCAGATCGTGTAAAATCATCAATGTAATTGAACAACTAACTTTTCATAATTACACTAAAGTGAAAATTTGAACCATAGATAGTCTAGCAGATAATTAGTAAATGAGGTGATGTTGTTCAGCATTATTATTTATCAAAAAATTGACATATGCGCTTAATCATGACAAGGAGTTTGATTGCTGAGCACAGCCATGGCACTACAACTATAATTGATTTTGCCAACGGTAGTTCAACAACCCAAATAGCAAATACCCATACCTTGTATAGATGGCATGTCATCTATGATTGAAAAAATTGCTTTCGGATATATACAGAAAATCTTATGTGTATTTTTTGTTTCTCACATCACTAGCACTTGAAAATACACGAAATTAAGAAAACCAAATCATTTCACTTGTGCTTTGTTTTGATGTGTTCTCAGTCTATTCTCTCGCTGGCCATAAAACCCCCCGGCAGCGGCGACAAGTTATAAATATAAACAGCGACGAAGGCGAAATCCTAAGTGACGGCGATGACAAGCTTAAACAACAACAGAGGCAAAATCCTAGGAGGCAGCAACGGCAGATTCCCAAACAATTTTTTCAATTCTATGTGACACACGATGTGTATAAGGTATGCTCATGTGGATAGTTAGATAGCTAATGACTCACTTAACTCACATTAGTGATCTAGATATGTATTTAAAAAGTAAAGTGATCTATAAGACAGACCTAAACAAGTTGGATGCTCTTCATGTATTTTACTCGGCTGGAAAGTAAGCAACAGTCTAGGCTAGATGACACTGGAAACTTTCCAGGAAACTGAAAGCAGGAACACAAAACAACGGCAGCGAATTTTATCCAACTCCAGCTCTGAAGTTGCTGCAATTGCACGAAAGATCTTGTACTTCATTCATCACAGTTTCTTCTCCAGGTTTAACAAGTTACTCATCTGCCTATAATAAAAAGACAACACGAAAAAGCGATTGTCTGCGGAGTAGAAAGCAATTATTTTCTTAAAATCATATCATTCCGCGCCAGCCATAGAGCCCAGGCACCAAACCCCAGCAACATGATCAAACCCCCTGCTTTCCTTAGTTCTAGCTGGCTCAATGTAATCAACATAAAACTTTTCAAAGCAGCTGGGAACCTGAGCATTGCATCTCTTAACAAACCCCACGAGAAAACAGCGATTGGACATTTAAAGATAATATGACTAGCGATTTCCAGGTAATTATTGCGAAGAAGGCAAAAGGTAGAACATTTCAAATTCTTCTAAACTAGCTGTGGGCAGGACTGAATCCTGTCTCTACTAGCCAGCCAAAGAAAGTGCTTCACGTTTAGGCCTTGTTTGGTTAATCCTTTCCCAAAGGGAATTAAAAAGGTTTTGGAGGGGAATAATTCCACACCTATAGAGGTTAGGTATGGAATTAATCTCCCTCAATCCACTACAATCCCTCTTTCTTTAGGATTAATCGAACCAGCCCAGAAGCATTAATTGAACAAGGCCTTAGTGGGATGGGAGCCTCTGAAATGTCAAGCTCTCTAACATCCTCGATAAAATGGAAGGAGAGAACACAAATACTACACAATACCTGTATTTTGTGGCGTAGCAATTATTTTTTTTCAGGGACCAAAGAATGTGATCTTCTTCGCTAGAAAGGGAACCCCAGAAATAATGTTACCCAGCTCCTCCCATTCTTTATTTTCTATATCTCCAAAGGATCTCCTAAAAGAAAGGCTATCAGGCCACAGAGAAACGGCATCAGCAAACAGGATGCTTTGCTGATTTCAGATCTGGTAAATACGAGGGAATTAGATTTTAAGAGGGCAAGAGCCCAACCAAACATCAGACCAGAAGAATATATGTATTCCACCTCCCAATTTCCAAGTCCTCCCCACTAAAAGCCAATGTTTGATTCTGTGTAGGCTTTTTCAAAATCGAGAACCCCCTTTAATCTCACAGATTGGAAGAAGCCCCTCCCCTGCATGTCTGGACAACAATATACCGATATCTGCACGCCATATGTTAAGTAATATTAATGACCGGAGGGAGTAATAGACAACATAAGGCAATTAATAAAGTGACCATTACATAAGTATCCATAGGTTGAACCGTCCTCCAGAGGATATGCAACCTGATGCTCAGATTGATATCCCTAAAAAATAGTTAGCATATTACAAAATAACCATTTCTATGTTCCGTTTGACCAAATTGTTGTAAAGCCAACAATAACCAGTTTTTTATGTTTTGAAAAAAGAGTATCCTGAGTTCCTGACAAGTTTACGGCATTCCAGAAAGTGAGCAAAAATTGAAAGCATCGCAAGCTATCTTCCAACATATATAGGGCACCCGGAGAATGAATATGATCCATACTCTGTCTTCAAAATAACAGAAGAAACAAGTGCTGGGATTCTGCTAGCCTCTTTTTTCAAGTTATCTCTAGTCCAGACACTACTTGGGCAGAAGCCATAACGAAACCTTGATTTTTGAACTAAGTTTGGTTTCCCAGATACATTCAGAAAGGAAATTAGCATGACCCATTTTTATGTACCTGTACAAGGATTGAACCATGAATCTGGTCCCAACCTGACCAGGAGAGCTTATCTAAATCATTAGATGGATACAACCGAGAACAGGTATTTAACATCAAAACAATCTTAGAGACAAGATAAACTGCCATCAAAACTGAGAATAAGTATCTAACAGCAAAATAATCATGGAGATAACATAAACTAGCATCAAAACAGAGATGAAAACTACTTTGGCTACTCCTTTACAATAGAGCTAAAGCACAAATGATTTCATTACTCTTCCTATAATTCAAATCAAGTAAGCCCAATGAAAGTTTAGCACCAGGTAACAAGGGACAATCCATTGAGATTGAATAGTGAAGGAGCAAGAAAAGTAGAGATAAAGTGGAATATTTTCTAGCTTCTGCTTAGGATAGATGCAGTCATAATTTCCTATAGAGATGATAACAAAAGCCTACACACAGGGAGTTCAGCTGCATGCCTGCGTGCTAAAAGAACTACCTGATGACAAAGGTTCAGTTTCAGAAACCACAAATTACTACTACTAGAAGCCTAGAACACAAACACTAAGTCACTAGGGATGACTCGGTGGTGGAGGTGCCAGCATGGCAACCAGCTCTTCCATAAGAGAGGGGCAGCTCCTGCTCAGATGCTTGAAGCCGTTTCCGGTGATGACAGCACTCAGGTTCGCCGGTGAGCCGAGAAAATTGAAGCATGCTTTTTTCAGCCCTTCGCAATGGTGCTGATCAGCCAGTGCAAGGACGTTCGATACCGTGCCCACGCTAATGTACCTGCACAACTTATCCTCGCAGATCAGCTTGAGCCTCTGCAGATTGTACCGATCTGCTGCGACGAGTAGATGCTGGCACATGACATCTTCCTCCTTCATATCCGGCAATGTGTCGGTGTACACGAAGCGGAGCAACAGCTTGAACACCTGCGCCTCCATCTCTTCGATGCGCACGACTCCGGCGGTGTTGCCCTCCTTCATCAAGCCATAGAGCTCCGCGCTGAAGACCGGCGACCGCGCGGCGAGCACGCACCGGTGCGCGGCGAACGTCTCGTCGCCGACCTCAAACACCACGTCGGCGCCCTTCTCGGTCTCCAGAAGGTTGCCGAACTGCTGGTTTAGCTCAGACGGGGGCACGGTGACGAAGGTTGTGGTGGCGATTTCAGTGCGGATCCCGCCGATAACCGCTACGTCGCACCGGATGGTGAAGGAGTCGTTCCTGAGATCTTTGGACTTCTCAAAATCATCCCTTTTGATGAACTTCGGACGACCCCAACACCAAGAACCCTCACCATATGTATTTACTGCCCTGGATGCCAACGATGGTGGCTTCTTCACCTTGTCGGTGAAACTAATCTGCAACCGGAACTGCACCTGCACCTTCACATTCCTGTCTCCCGTTTTGTCTAGCAAGAGGTAAAGCGAAATGTAATCGGCTGAGTCGGCGGACACCCCATTGGGGTAGTATTGGATGCGCCAGCCGTGGCTGCCGACGGTGAACCGGCTGGAACTGAGGAAGGAGCCGGTGGGGGTCGTCGCCTTGGTGCGCGAGTAGCAGTTGATCTTGAGGAGGTGGTACCCGGTCTCCGTGTCGGCGACGATGGCGGAGGCGGAGGCGGACAGCGACGGGCTCCCGCGGCCGGCAGCGGGGGCCATGGCAGGACACTGCTCGCCGCTGCTCTTGTAGGGTTTAGCGCGAATTGGGGATTTGGGGGAAGAGCAGCGAACAAACGGAGGAGACGAAGCGACGACGGCGGCGTTTGGTTGGGGCCTGGGGGAGAAGAGAATATGCGGGGATTTCTTCTTCTTCTTCTTCTCTTTTTTTTTTCTTTGACACCAATATGGGCTTTTACTGGGAAATGCGAGTTAGCCCAAAAATCACCAATATCAATCACAAACACTGAAACATACGGCAGCGATAATCGGTTTACTGTGCTAGCCACCATTAGGAAAATCATTCCTTTATATAAAAGAAAAGGTTACACGTTGGACTAGTAATTTAGCACAATTGCACTTCTGTATTTGAGATACCAATAGCAGGCATATTTTGTGAAAGTATATTTTTTTACATAATGGAATATAATCCCGGCTTTTGCTCAAAGAGCTACAGCCAATTATTACACAAATACGTTCAAAAGTGATCATACCCCAAAAAGTCTAAAAAATACACCGAATTAACAAAAGGCTAACACAAATAAGAGCACCAACACAAGACAAGAGAAAAGTATATACTACGCTATTTTTTGAAAAATATATACTATGTGATTTGGTTAGAAGTGCGAAGAGCAAGTATATAATCATGAATTCATTATTATCACATAAAGTTTCATGCTTTGTTTTGAGAGAATTTATTATATGTCGCTGAGTTTGTTCTAGTTCAACGATTTTTCATCAATTCTATGTTTATCTATAATGTACGAATAATTTTATCAATTGTTTCTACAGTATATCATTGGGATATATATCTTTTTCCAAAAATACTTAGGCTGTGTTCAGGTTCCCAACCTCCACTCCCTCGTTTTCTACGTGCACGTTTTCCGAACTACTAAACGATATGTTTTTTTTAATTTCTATAAAAAAAGTTGTTGTATAAAATCATACTAATTCATTCTTTAAGTTATTTAACTGATACTTAATTATTCATGTGTTAATCCATTGCTTCGTTTTGCATGCTGAGGGGAGGGGTTCCCAACCCCTCCAAATGAACTGCTCGTTTCCTTGTGTTGGGAACTAATTCCCTTAAAAAAATGAGATATTTTATTAGTGTGTGATTAATTAAGTATTAGCTAAAAAACTTAAAAATATATTAATATGATATTTAAAACAACTTTTTTCTATAGAAACTTTTAAAAAATACATCGTTTAACAGTATGGAAAGCATACACGCGAAAAAACGAGGGAATGAATGGAAAGTGGTCCAAAAAACACAGGCTTGAAATTTCCTTCAAGACATACAAGAGTTGGAAACACAATATAGAAGTATATATATTTTTAAAAAGTTCCCATGCTTTTTTAGAAAAAAAACTATTTTGTGTAGCATATAAAAGAGCAATCACTTACATCAAAGATAGCCGCAGCACAAATATATTTTTTCACATGAAAGATGATTTTTATAAAAGAACATCAATCACAACATATTCTATCAGCATATAAAAGATAAATTATATATTCAAAAAAGTTAATATATGAAAATAATCTTGAAACATAGACACAAAATTCTACATCGTGTAAGGAGGCTACGCAGAAATTGTCATACTTTTTAAGAGTTTTTTTGAAACTTCTAGTGGATAAATTAATTATCAGTTCCATATGTCTTCGAAAGGCATTTTAGGTATTTTTAGAAAAGGGAAAATATCCGATGAAAACGAGCTAAGTGTTGGAAACTCGTGAAAATCATATCTAAAAGTTTTGTAAATTCATGAAAAATTACTAAAGATAGGTGTAGAAATGAAATACACTCTTACCAAATTTCAAGTTCAAACTCAACTTATTTGGGAGTAACAAAAAAGACAAATTTTGGGTGAATAGTAACAGGATACTATTCATCTAAAATTTGTTATTTTTGTTTCTCACAAATAAAGTTGAGTTTGGATTTGAGGTTTGGTGAGAATGTATTTTTTATCTACACCTATCTCTAGTAATTTTTTCATGAATTTATAAAACTTTTAGGTATGATTTTTACGAGTTTTTAACACTTAGCTTATTTTCACCAGATATGTCCTCGGTAATTTATTCATACATGTTTTGACAGTTTCTTTGATCTGTCCTCGGTAATTTATTTAAACTCATGCTGTTAGGAGCTGTTTGTTGGCAACTGTGGTTGGTTAGGAAATGACATGGTTATCAGGGATAAACTTTTGTCGACCCCGCAGATCATAATCTTTCGCATAACTTTCCTGTTGACACAGTGGAAGCTGTTGCTAAATCCTGCTGGGATGTTGGGTCATGAGTATTTGCATGTTGGAGGTGTTGATACAGTTGGTTTTTGTTTAAGTTCAGAATTTGTTGCTCCTGAAAAAGAGCACTATGCACATTATTGTAAGCTGGAATCCCAAGCTGGGAAACCTTGTAAACTCCTTTGCATTCTGAAAAGCAGGGCTATGTGCCTCTTATCTAAAACTTGTTTCATTATTAAAAAAAAGGAACAATTGCTCTTTTGCCACTCTTGGGTAGGGATGAAAACGGTTCGGAAACGGACGGAAACCACCTTTATCGTTTTCGTTTTCATATTTTTTTTGGAATCGAAATCGGAATCGGAAACCTCGAATACGGAAACGGAATCGAATATTATCGAATACGAAAGCGGTGCGAATACGAATCGGAGCGAATACGGTAACGGATATTTATCGAAATATAAAAAGCCCTTAAACTAACCTTCTTAAATCAACGAAGAGACGTAGCTAAGCATTTTTTTCTAAGACAATAAATCAATATTTTTATTCTTTTATTAATTAATAATAATACAACTAGTTGCAAACTTTACTTTCTTGGAAAAAAAGAACTGTATTCATCTATAACTAACTATAATTATAATTTGGATGGTATGACCTAATAAAAATTAAAAAAATAGTCATTAGGAAAAAAATCTAAATTACTGGACCAATAAAATATCTCTATTTAATTAAACTTCTCAATACATAGTATAAATCTAAATATTTATAGTAGAGAAAGATGAAGCTACTCAGTTGTATATGAGAATTTTTTCCGTTTCCGATTCCGAGAAAAAAACCTGAATTTGTTTCCGAAAAGTTTCCGAATTCATTTCCGGAAAGTTTCCGACGGATTCCGGTTTCCGACGGATAATAGTCTTATCATATTCGTTTCCGTTTCCGAGAAAAAAATTCCGAATTCGTTTCCGTTTCCGAAAGTTTTCGAAAAATTTCCGACCGACACTTTCCGTTTCCGAAAACACGCCAGGAATCCGAAAATATTCCGAACCGTTTTCATCCCTACTCCTGGGCGCCCTATTTGGCAATATGCCACTGAAAAAGAGCTAATTGCTCCAAGGCCACTAAAACGAGCAAAAATTCATTTGAGATGCCACTGTCGTTTCGTCCCGTCAATGGCTGTTAACTGCTTTGTAAAAACATAGGGCCAACTGTTCCAAAAAATAATATTAAGCATTTACTATATGGGGGGTTAAAAGTTCTATTGACTAGTCAAATAGTTAAATTTCCTCTCATTTCTCTGAATCCTAGATCGATCCATCGATGGGCGTCGGCGGCGTCAAGTAAATAATTTAGGGTGAGTTCTTCCCTTACTTTCCCAACTCACCTCTCTTTTTTTTCGCGCGCACGCTTTTCAAACTGCTAAACGGTGCATTTTTTACAAAAAAAAAAGTTTCTATACGAAAGTTGCTTTAAAAAATCATATTGATCCATTTTTGAAAAAAAAATAGCAAATACTTAATTAATCATGTGCTAATGAGTCATTCCGTTTTTCGTGCGGAGGGAATAAACTCTCAACCCACATTGCCGAACACACCGCACCCTTAGAGGATCCTATTACTGTTTCACCTTCAAAAAACACAATGCAAAATCAGAAATCACAAGATCAGACTAACTACAGAGCATAGGGCTAAAGAAACAGTAGGGTCACACTCAATGCAAAATCAGAAATCACAAGATCAGACTAACTACAGAGCATAGGGCTAAAGAAACATAAAGTTAGTAGGGTCACACTAACTACAGCTGAAGTGATTGTCCCTGATAACCAAGGTATGAAACTAAGGTATGCAATAGACTTAGATAGCCAAACATGTAGCTGTAGAGCATGGCAAATGTGTGGCAAACCTTGTACACATGCTATTGCTTTCATTACTTCAATCAGGGGTGCATCAATGCACACATATGTGGTGTAACGCCCGTTTTGTCGCGGCGTTAGCGGGAAAACATAATTGCTGAAAACTCTATTTGCGAAAGTTTGCTCTTCGGTTGAGTCTTGTCGTGTGCCAAGGTCTCGTGTTTCCCCTCTCAGTTCAATCCCGAAGAAAACCGCGAAATCGGATTTCAAATCCGAGCCCTCAAACTCCCTCTCTTTCTCTCTCAGGTAAAGTCTGTTTTACCTCCCTTTTGTCCCGGGCCGATTTCCCTTCTCGGCCTGTATCCTTCTCCCTTACCCTCCTGGGCCGCTGCCGGCCCAGTCCTCCCTCACCCCTCTCTCAGCCCCCCCCTCTGGNCGCGCCGAGCCGAGAGAGAGCGCTCTCTCTCTGCCCCGCTCGCTCGCCCGTTTCCCCCTTCCTCTCTCTTCCCCAACGGCTCCCGCCGGCGCCGTTCCGTCCTGCCTCCATCCGGCCCCGCCGCTGCGCTGCGCGTGCATGCCACCAAGGCGCCGAGCGTGCGCCCCCCCTCTCTCTCTCTCCCCGCGCGCACCCTTGCCCGAAGCGACATGGAGCGAGCTCCCTTTTCCTCCCCTTTTTCCCTTTTCCCCGACCGGCCGACGTCACCGGAGCGCCTTCTTGGCCGCTAGCGCGAGCACTGGTCCCCTCCCGCGTGCTCCACCGCCTCTCGGCCGCGAACCGACCTCCGCGCCCCCTCCCCAAACCGACCTAGCGCCCCCCTATAAAACCCCCTCTCCCCCGGCCGCCATTGCCGCCTCCACCCGAGCCCGCTCCACTCCTCCTCGCTGCCGCCGCCGCCCTTGCCGTCCACCGCCGCCGCAGCCAAGGGCGCCCGAAGGAGCTCCGGGCGCCGTCTCTCTCCCTCATCCTCGGCCGGAGCCGCGCCGAGTCCGCCCGCACGCCGTCGCCCCCGTCCCGCGAGCACTGCCCCGCCGCGGTAACTCCCCTATCCCCTCCGTCTCCTTCTTTTTTCTCCCCGGCCTAGGAACTAGATAGCACCGTAGATTTCCCCGGGCGCCGCCGTCGTGCCGCTGCCCTTCTCCCTAGCTCCGTTGCCGTGCGGCCTTGCCCGCCGCCGGGTGGCGCCGCCGTCGGCCGCCGCCGCATCCTCTGTCTTCAATCCGCACCGACGAACCGACTCCACATCATCTCCTCCCGCCGCCCGTGCCTGCCGCCCCGCCAATCCGCCGCAGTTCGCCGGAGCTCCCCCGCACGTCGCCGGCCGTCCGATGCGGCTCCCTGTTTCTCCTCACTCCCCCCCTCTCTGTCCGACGTGGAGTCCACGTGGACACCACGTCTGCCTGCCCCGGCCCCAGGAGACTGGTCAAACCTCCCGCCATCGGCCGCCCGCATCGGCCTCGGGCCACTCGGCCTCTCTCCCCGCTCGGCCCACTCGGCCGCTCGGCCATCGGCCTCCCCTTTCTCTTCGGCCCATCGGCCTCGGCCGTCGGCCTTCTGGACCCCCTCGGCCTCGGTCCATCGGCCTCAGACCCATCGGCCGCTAGGCCCATCGGCCTATCCCCTCTCGCGCGCTGATCGGCCATGGGCCGATCCCTTCGGGCCGTCGGTCCATTAATTCGGCCGCGCCCATTCTATTCCTTTGGGCCGCTCTTAGACGCCTAAAATAAAGTCCAATTTCCGTCCCTTCTTCTTTTTCTTTTTCAAAGGAATTTTTAATTCCTTTTCCTTTAGACAGAAAATCATTAAATCTTCGGAAATTCATATCTTCTCAACCGTTCGTCCAATTGACTCCGTTCCACTTCCAAAATTCCTCAAAAATTGAGATCTATCCAATGGCACGCTTAGTGGTCATTAATAGGGCTTCTTTTTATCGCTTTGTTGAGTCGTCTCGTTTCACGTGTAGTTCCGGAGCCCGAAGACCCGCAGTGCGCGGATTTCGAGGAAGAAGCTCAAGATCTCGAGCAAGGCAAGTCACCTTTGATCAATTGAACCTATAATTTAAATTAAGTATTTTGATTCCGCAAACTATGCATTAATTAGGTTAAACTTGGCACTTGGCTTCGGTTTGCAATACAACCGGCAGGCCCTACCCAATTGCTGCATTTACCTTCCATGATTATTGAATACCCTGACACCCTTGTCACCCCTCAGGTGAAACTTCGGTATCCGTACCTCGCGTACGAATATCGAGACTCCCCTCAAACTTTAAAATTGATCACCTGGGTAAAACTTGAGTTTACAAAATACTTGGAAAACCCGACACTTGGGTCAGTGCCTTGAAAACTAAAGTGAGTTTCTAAAACTCGCGGTACGGGAGACGTACTAGAGGTACGGTTTGCTCGTTCTCGCTCTAAGGACCGATTCCTTGGGAATTACATCCGAGCAAATGTCAAGTACGACCACATGGGTGATATGGGACGCCCCTGGCTGAGTAATTAGCTAGGCTAGGGAAATCTTGATGCCAAGGGACAAGTGGATTCGCCGGGGTGGTGTCGGGGAGGACCCCTGGGCTTCCTGGCACAGTATGGTCTGGGACCTAATCTGGTGTTAGTCCGTGGGACCCCTCCCGTTGGCATAAGATGACCCTGAGTCGGCTTTTGAAATGCCTTGTCGTGAAAACCTCAAGGTCGCCAGACGTGGCTGAGAGTCGCGGGCTGGGTGACTCGGGGTTAGTAACGTCGTGTGGGTAAAGTGTACCCCCTTTGCAGAGGTTAATAACTGTTCGAATGGTTACTTTGTAAACTGCTGTTGGCGTGAGGTTTTCCCTTCTGTGCTTGGTTTAAGGCTGTTGGAGCAGCCGAAGTCGGTGACGATTGGCAGGGAGCCTCTCGTACCGGCGTGTGTGACTTGTGGCTATTGGAGCAGCCGGAGTCGGTGACGATTGGCAGGGAGCCTCTCGTACTGGCGTGTGTGAGTTGTGGCTGTTGGTGCAGCCGGGGTCAGTGAACGATTGGCAGGGAGCCTCTCGTGCCGACAAGAAACAATCGATACATTTTCATTGCTCCGGCCGGATGAGACGCACTTTCTCGTCCGTGTCGTTGAGAAGCACTCACTTAGATGTTTCTGAAAGTCTTAAACTAAAATCAATTATGAAAAACAACTGGCTTTCCTCTGAAGCTTGCATTAAACACTTAATTCCCTTGACTTGTTGAGTACTTCCGTACTCACCCTTGCTCTATATAAATAAACCCCCCCAGTTCTCGAAGACGAAGAGGTGGACCCTGCTGATGAAGAGTTCTTCCAGGAGCAAGCTGTCTTCGAGCAGTAGTAGGGTTTTGGCCTTTCCCCAAGGCTTTGCTTGTGGCTAAGGGCCAGCCTCCGCCTTTTTCCGCTTCCGCCTTTTTGTACTGCTGTTGCGAATTCGGGTTCTGTCCGTAGTTCCAACCCTGGTTGTAATCCTACTCTTAATAAAGAGACCGCTGTTGTTGTGATATTCTATCTTCCTGTTGTACCAGCGCTGTTTCCTAGGACTGGTACAGGTATACAGGTCAATCTGGATCGCCTTATCCTGGCCTCCATTCGGGGCTAGTTTGGGGCGTGACATGTGGATAAGTACTTCTCTGTAGAAAAGTTGCAGCTAGCATACTCTGCTGTGTTTAGGCCCATGATAGGGAAACACCAATGGGAATTTGTGGATCCTAGCTTTAAGTTACAAAAACCTAGACTAAGGAAGAAGCGTGGAAGGCCAAGGAAAAACAGAATCAAAGCTTCAGATGAATCTGGACAAAATACAAAGCACAAATGCAAAGAATGTGAAAGATTTGGTCATAGGGCTAAAAACTGCCAGGGAGGAGAGGTTGCAACAAAGAAGAAAAAGAATGCAAAGTATGCCACTTTCATTTCTTTGTACATCATAAGTGCATTCATTTCAATCTGATGATTTATTACATGCAGGACTAGGAGCAACTCAACCCCTGAAGTGGGTTCAAGGCATGGAAGCAATGACCCTTCCACCACTGTCCAAATGCCACCAAAAAAAGCAGGAAGAGCTAAAAAGGACAGTGGCACTACATCTTCTAGGTTAGTTTAAATTTCTTCAAACTAAAAATACTAACTACATCTTATGTGCTAATTACTCTTGTGCTAATTAGTCTTGTTTGCAAACCTTGAACAGTGCTATGCCAACTCCAAACATTCCCAGGCCAAGAAAGGGTGGAAGGAACAAACCAACTCCAAATTCCATCTAGTTTTGTCTTCCAATGTGATGGAACTCAAAAGAGGCAGTAGATGATGATGTTCTGTGATAGTCTATGAAACTACTCTGTATTTTGTTTTTGGAACCCTTTGTTCTTAAATACTAGAACAAAATGTGCTTTTGTTATTTAATGTCTCAGTCACTTGAAACATGGTATGTCCTTTAAGTACTGGAACAAAAAATGTGTTTTTGTTATGTAATGTCGAAGTCACTTGAACCATGGTGGCTATGTTCTGATGTAAACCAGTTGTACATGTGCCTGTGTGCAACTAAGGTTGATGATGTTTGGTTCATGCAGGTTTATGGATTGCTCGCTTATATTTGAGCTAGTGCTAATAGAACTATATTTGTTGACAAATCTTATTCATTAATTAAATATAAACAAAATGATCCATCCTGTTAAAAAAATACAGAACTAAATCTAACGTAAGGACCATGGTACAATAATGCATAAAAACAAATTAAAATAAATCTCCGGCAACCTCAAAAAAATATAAGAGGAAAAAAAATATCGAAAAACTACCACTACTACAAAAATGATTTTTCTGTACGAGGGCCCCAATAGATTGCAGACGGATCGTAATTAGTCGTGTATGCGAAAATCGACCTCCATTTTTGCATGCGGCTCCTTAAGAGATCCGCATGCAAAAATCTATTTTTGCAGACGGGTCTCTTAAGGGGCCGCATGCAAAAATAGACTGATTTTTGCATGCGGTCCTCTGAAGGGGCCGCATGCAAAAATCGATTTTCGCATGCGGATCTCTTAAGTGGTCCGCATGCGAAAATACCCTCCTCTTCTCCATAGATATTTTCTTCCCTTCTCTTTCTTTTCCGTCTCAACACTTCAAAATTTTTCACTTCACCTCTCCCCTCTCTCTCGTTCTCTCCTCTCCCTCTCTTTCTCTTCCTCTCCTCTCTCTCTCACCGGGCAGGAGTGGGCGCCGGGCGCCAGGCAGCACCGCCGACGAGGAGGCGCCGGGAACGAGCGGCGCCACCACCGCCGCCGGCCAGGAGTGCGCCGCCCCCGTGTGGCTCGGTGAGCGCGGACTCCGGCGGCGGTGGCGGACGAGGGCCATAGCGGGGGCGGGCGTGGGCAACGGCAGCGGCCCTCTGCCGCCCGGATCCGCCAGCGGCCGCCCTCCTCCTCCCTGATCTGGCGGCGGTGGCCCTACCCTGCCCCGATCTACCAGCCGTCGTCCTCCCCGCCCGGATCCGTCGGTCATCGTCCTCCCCCGTCCCGATCCACCGGCGGCCGTCCTCCCCCGCCCCGATCCACTGGCCGCCGTCCTCTCCCGCCCCGATCTGCCAGCAACGAAGGGAGGAGGATGACGACGAGGGCGGCGGCGACGGGAGGAGGACAACGTCAATGGCGGTGGCGACAGGAGGATGAGGACGATGGCAGCGGCGGCTGGAGGATGAGGACGACGGTGGCGGCGACTGAAGGACGAGGCCGGTGGCGGTGGCGGTGTATTTTTTGATTTTTGGAATTTTTATTTTTTTTGCGATTTTTCTTTTTCGCATGCGGTCGGCTTAAGCGCCCGCATGCAAAAATTAAATTTTTGCATGCAGTTGCGCTGGCCGCATGCGAAAATCACTATTTTCGCAGACATTTTCTCGCATGCGGGCCGGCCAACCGCATGCGAAAATCGATTTTAACCGTTTGGAAAAATCATATTTGTAGTAGTGTACCATTCTCCACAAAAGCTTCCGTCATTTACATCCAACTATCATCGGTTGGCAAAGAAACACAAAAGTACGTAACAACAGTAGAATGGTAATTGCCCTAATCAAACGTGTGGACTAACGGAGTTATTTGATCCTAACGACAAAGTGGTATTTTGGCGTGCCCAACTGTGAAACCAGTGGCATTCTACCAATTGACCAAAAACCAGTGGCAGAATGACAAATACGGTAAACCCTAGTGGCATCTGTGCAATTGGCCCAAAAAAAAGAACTTATTCATGATTTAGCATTCGTTTGCTGTAACACTGACATTGTCCACTGTTGATTTAGCTTCCTAAGGTAAAACTGGTATAACTGATGAATTGCGTAAATTTGAGTTTTGACGAATATGGAATATATGACAACAAGATAAGTTGCAAGATCTGTCGAAATACAGTGAACTATCAAAATTATATCTGTTGAAATACAGTGAACTATCAAAATTATATCTGGTAGTAGCTAGCAAAATATTAATTGAATTAACATGAAAACAGGCGAGAGATCACCTCATCATTATATATTAATAGCCAATATAAGACAATTAATACAGCGACGATTATATCTGTCATACAGATCAAGCATGCCAAATGGAAGTAACAAGTGACAATCCATTGAGATTGAATAGTGAAGTTGCAGATATGGTAAAAAAAAACAGAGACCAACTGGAAATACTTTCTAGATTCTGTTTAGGATGGATGTCATCATGATTTCATATCATATTTTATTACAATCTACTAAATCCTAAAACTTAACATACAAAAATATCACATCATCATCCACTAACAATAATTATATTTAAACATCATGCAAGCATGCTATATTATCTATAATTTTATAATTTATTAAATTGTAGAGCTTTAAAATACAAACATATTAAATCATCATCCCACATAATTTACATAATATTTTAATATATTTCTCTATTATTTTTTATAATATCATATAAACCTATATAATTTATCCTCACTTAGTTAAGTTATTTTATTTTATTCTCATTAAATCATATCACATCAATTGTTTTTTAGTTCTTAGATGATTAATTTATGATCCAAATTATTTTTTTTCTTTTCTTTTCTCATTAAACCATATCACCTCAATTTTGTTTGCCCTTAAATGATTAATCTATGGTCCAAATTATCTCCCTCCTTTTTCTTTTCTTATAAAGCCACATCACCTTACTTTTATATTTGAATCATCAAAATTTAAATTATCATAAACCTTGTAAGCTTATATTGTTTAATAATCTTACACATTATTTTTATTTATTGTTATCATAGTATCAATTGTTTTTAATTCTTAGATGATTAATTTATGATCCAAATTATTTTTTTTTTCTTTTCTTCTCTCATTAAACCATATCACCTCAATTTTGTTTGCCCTTAAATGATTAATCTATGGTCCAAATTATCTCCCTCCTTTTCTTTTCTTATAAAGCCACATCACCTTACTTTTATATTTGAATCATCAAAATTTAAATTATCATAAACCTTGTAAGCTTATATTGTTTAATAATCTTACACATTATTTTTATTTATTGTTATCATAATAAACTCTCACAGCAACGCGCGAGATTTCACATAGCATATACATGATAACCAAAGCCTATACGCAGGGAGTTAAGCTTCATGCCTGCGTGCTAAATGAAGATAAGCGAACTACCTAACCTGATGACAAAGGTTCAGATTCAGAACCCAAAACCTACTATCATTGCTAGAACACACGAACACTAAGCATGACTAGGCGGAAGTGCCAGCACAGCAACCAATGCTTTCATAAGAGTGGGGCATGCAGCATGCTCCTGCTCAGATGCTCGTAGCTGTCGGTGGCGATGACTGCACTCAGGTTCGCCGGTGAGCCAAGAAAATGAAAGCGAGCCTTCTTCAGATCATGGCAGTGATGCTGATCAGCCAGCGCAAGGATGTTCAACACCGTGCTTACACTAATGTACTTGCATAACCTGTTCTGGCATATCAGCTTGAGCCTCTCCAGGTTGTAACGATCCGCCGCGACGAGCAGATGCTGGCACATGTCGTCTTCCTCCGTCGTCATCTCCGGCAACGAATCGGTGTGCACGAAGTGGAGCAACGCTTTGAACACGTGCGCCTCCATGTCTTCGATGCGCACAACTCCGGCAGTGTCGCCCTCCTTCATCGAGCTGTAGAGCTCCTCGCCGAAGACCGGCGACCGTGCCGCGAGCCTGCACCGGTGCGCGGCGAATGTCTGCCCGCCGACTCAAACACCACGTCGGCACCCTTCTTGGTCTCGAGGAGGTCACCAAGCTGCTGGTTCATGTCGGACGGGGGCACGGATACAAATGTTTCGGCCGGGAGTATCTCGGCTGTTTCCCCGGCAAGGATCTCGCGGATGACTTTTTTTTTGGCAACAATTCCACCGTTATTTATATGAAAGGCATGCAGTTATGCTTTTTATATGTTCACTTAGCAGTGGATGTTTCTTCATTTTAGGGTGACATGGGTGTTCAAGACATGAATTTTGAAAATACATTTTGGACTGATTGAGAAATCAGAAGATGCAATGGATTTAACTTGATGTTATCCTACTGCTTACTTTATAGAAGTACTGTATATCTCAATGTTTTGAAGTCTTTAGACATATATAATTATAGAACTTGGGCATCCAGCTTGTATTAATTAAAAATTTGAGTTCTATGATATTTAGTTCACCCCAACTTTCACATCAACATCTACAACTTGAAAAGGGGATTCCATCCCCATGTTTACCGGCCATCCAGAGCTTGCAGCATCACAGGCATCTATGGAAGCCTCATGCACGGTTGTATCCACACAACAAAATGGCCATCCTAGGCTCCTAGCCCAGCTTAGTTGGTAATGGTGTCCCAACAGTGCGAACTCCATGGATCCCTGCAAAGAAGAAAACAATACAAGCTCCAGGCTACAGCTCACGAAAACAAAAATATTAGGTTGCAACTATGGGCGACGTCGTGACGCCGTTGTGCGAGCTGTGCTACGCAAGCTCCCGATAGAGCATGGCCACAGCCATGCAAAGACTTGGCCATAGAGTTAGAGGACTCTATTAGCTAGTTCTTGGCAATGGAGTACAGTGGAGTAGTAGAGTAGCAGAGGAAGGAAGGATTGACACAAAAGGATAAGGTAGACACGTGTCGCAGGATGGTGGAATGTAATCTAGAAGCCGTTGATCTTTGGATGGATGGTTAGGATGGGGAGAATGTCCGCGGTACTTGGTTATCTGATAATGGGCCCTTACTGGGCCTCAGTGGATACTGTGCGGTCTAACCCCCAAAATCACCCAATGTCACACACAGATAGCAACAATAATAATCGATCAATTGTACTAGATAGCTACCAGAAGCAAAACCATTCTTAAAAAGTGCAAAACAACTAAAACCAATTAAAGCAACACTCTTTTTTTTAAAACACAATACAAACACAGGCGCTCACAACACACGCACACTCACCTTTATGAACACACACGTACACCCTACCCCCATGAGCACCTCCAAAAGACTAGTCCGGCATATTTTAAAATTGACAAAGTCACCACCACCCTATATCTATTTTGTTTTCATTTTGGGCTATGTAATTTATATTGTTTTTTCACAAAGCAAAGATAATGTGTAGATTTGTTCAACTTGTACTATCGTAATATCGTAAACTTATTACTAGATTCTATAAATTCATTTTAATAGAAAATTGATGATCAAAATTTTTAGAAAGTTTGATGCATTTGTATTATAAATGTCAAACATTTTATGACTGAAGTGAATATAAAATATACAAAAATACAGGAATGGGATCCCGTTCCCATCCCCGCGCTATACCGTGAGGAGGTTGAGAGGGGGAGGAATGGGAACAAGCATTCGGCGGGCGGCGTTGGCGTCGGCGTCATGAGGCTGCTTGTTCCCAACTACACATTTGGGGGCCGTGGGTTCCTGCCGTGTTTGGATGCGGAGCCACGAAGGCAGTAAGGGGCAGGGGAGCGGAGGAGGGGGGAGAGGTAGGATTGTGGTGGTGGGATCAAGAGGGAAGCTTGAGAAACGAGCTGCGCAGCTTGTCAAGGTCGCCAATGGTGGAAACCACGTCATTGCTATTGACGGTTGTTAAATGCTATTCTGAAACCCAACCTTCGAAAATAAAATGGGTAAAAGAAAGTTCAGATGCATCAATTTGGTTTAGACTAATAGATTTCCACTAGTTTTTAAACGAAATTGGTGCCGACCAGGCCTTCTGCCCTGGTTGGCTAGTCAACAAGTTGTCCGCCAGCCACCAAGCCAAGGCAGACAGTCGCGGTGGCCGAGCCAGGGCGGAGGACCACTTTGGTCAGGACGGTTGAACACCTAGCTTGACAGGGCACAGCATCGGCCTGGTTAGCCTCACCTAGCTCGCCCGAAGGCCAACTGACTAGCGAGGGGGCTGACCGACCTACAAGTAGGCTGACCGGACCATTCTCGTAGGATGTCTGCCCTGGCGCAAGACTCAACCGCCTATCGACCAACTTAGCGCAGGAATATGACAGATGAAACTACCTTCCAGGAGAAATCATGGCCATGGATAGGACCAACCTACTGGACAAGATCGGCCAACACTCGGCTAGGAGAGCAGGCTAGCCAGCCCAACTTTGCCTAACCAGCTAGTAAACACCCGTACCGCCGTCGCCGCATCCACCCCAAACCCTAGGCGGAACGGATTGTCACACCCCACCCCTGCGCCACTGTACAAATGGCACCGAGGAGGGCGTGCCGCAGGATAACGGCGAACCGTTTTCCCACGGAACCGCAAAACAGGTACCAGTCCCAGGATAACGATGCTGGTACCAGCGGTAACATGATGAATCAATGCAAGATTTAAATAAATACAATATACCTTTACGTTGCAGCTTCGGGGAATCCCTGAGTTGCAACCTCCAATCAGAGTCAGCAGCAGCGAAACTTAGCGAAGCTAGGACACCAAATCCACCGGCAGAAGTTTGGGTTTAGGGACGAAACTCCAACCTTCAACTTCTTCCTGAACTCAAGCCAAGAGGAGAAAAACAACAACAAAGGGGGATTGAGTACTTTCGTACTCAGCAAGCCACTAGGAAATGTGTACATGCAAGCATCAAAGACAGGCTGAGTTTGTTTAGCAAATCATTTTTAAAACACTTTTCCTTTTTAAAGGTCTAGGTGTAGGTTTTCAAAGTAACTTTCCCTTCGGAGAGAGAGAGGCGTCTCACCTCAATCCGTCCACGAGTTGCTTTGCAACGACTCGAGCGGGAAAGTCAAATTTTAGCATTCATAGCACTTCCTTCTTTATTAGTTTCTTTTCACTTTCAAAACTTAACCCAACATTCTCTTCAACAATCATCCGTTAACCAAGTCTCAAGGTTAACAACTTCGGGTCCGGTCCTCTCGACCTGCCAACCCAAACTGCGCCATCTCGGCCCCTGAACCGGCCCTCTCGGCCCTATGGTGTCAGACGACACCCCAGATCACACAGGCCTGTTCCCAACCACGAAGGCTGGCCGTCCGTCACAAAGAAGGACTCTGGTAACGGTTCCCATTCCACAAACCAATTTATTAAATGAGTTTTAAAAACAAATCTACGCTATGGGCATCACCTCACATTCGCCCTTGACCGTGGGCACGGCTGTTCGAACAGTTCAATTAAACCTCTGCAGAGACTGTACGCTTTTCCCACAAGACACGAAGCTTACACCGATACTGGCCGGTATCGGAAGTTCGTGACAAAGCCTTTCTCTAACCAAACCATAAATGTCCCATGTCCCACAGATAGGTGGAATCTCTCCACCAAGCATCAGGCCAAATTTCAAGCCCTCATCTACTCAGGCCCCACCGTATGGACTCCCGACACATCCCCACTACAGGAGATTGCCGTAAACTCCACCATACCGGTGCTCCTCACCTGCTAACCTGCTAGACATCTATGTTTCAGCTAGTTACTCATCTAGGGGCATCCCATTCTACCCATGTGGTCGTACTGTGAGATGCTCGGATGTAAAACCCAAAGGAATCGGTCCTTATGCGCGACTACGAAACCAAACCACACAGGAGAGGATTCGCACCGCAAGTTTTCTCCCATAAAACCTTTTTATTTTTCAAAGTCACCGACTCCCCGAGTCGGGTTTTATAAACCTTTCACAACCCAAGTTTTTTTTTCCACATCGATAATCATGTATAAACCTGACATAAACAAATGGTGCACAAGGATACCTGCGCCCAGAGAGCGCAAGCATCGAGGTACTGCTGTGGTGGAGCGACAAGGGTTAAGTTTAACAAGGTCCTACGGAAAATAATGCAACTACATAGGTTGGTCCGTCGGTCGTGTGCTCGTAGACCGATGGCCGATCAAAATAATTGTGTACGCTAAACATGCAAGTTTGCAAACAACACATTTTATAAACTAGGAGCAATATGATCAAAGAGTGGCTTGCCTTATTGTTGGTCTTCAAGTCTTCGAGAAAATCCGCGTCAGTTGTACCTCCGAAACGTCCACTACGCGATCGAAAAGAGAAAAACATCCAAAACCCTATAAAGTAGATAGCAACTATTATAAACTAATTGTGCCATTGGGTAGATCTCATTTTTAGAAAAAATATGAAAGTTGAACGGAGTCAATCGGACTTACGGTTGGGGAGATACGAATTTTGGAAGATTAATGGATTTTTTGAAATGTGGAACTGAATTTATTAAATTGGAAAGGAATATTCCCAAGAATATTCCTTGGCTGTGAAGAGGGAGAAATCGTGGACTTTATTATGGGAAGGCTTGGGCTTTAGCCCAGAGATGAAGGAGGTCGGGCAGGGATGTAAAGTGGACTTGGTGGATAGATTATCAGGCCTGTTGGCCCAATGAAGTGGAGGGTGTGATGTAGACTTTGTAAGAATTTTCATGGGCTTAGCCCGATAACAAGAGGGAGGAAGTGTAGACTTTTTGGCGGACCTTATGGGCTTTGGCCCGACAAAGAAGAGGGACGTGATATAGACTTTTCCCGAGTCTTTGGGTCCGCAGGGAGAGAGTCAACCTAGTGGGGCCCACCGGTGGATCCCACCTTCTTTTCTTTTCTTCTTTTTTTTTTCTTTTTCCCTTTCCTTCTTCTCTCTCCTTCTTATCTCTTTCTCATTCTTATCCTTTTCTCTCTCTCTTTGCTTTTTTTTCTCTGTGTTCTTCCGGGAGAGAGGAGCCGAGTGGGAGGAGGCGGCCGGCTGGGGAGGCGAGGCGACGACGGTTGGGACCGGTCGGCGCTGGCTCGGGGCGGAGCGGCGCCGGCGCGGGCGGTGGCGCGGCGCGCGGCCTGCGGCCGGGAGAGGCGCGCGGCAGCAGCGCGCGGTGGCGTCGGCGCGGCTTGCGGGCCGAGGCGGCGGCTGGGAGGCGACCGGCCGGGCGGCAGCCAGGCAAGCGGCGGCGCGGCGGCTGCAGCCGGCTGGGCTGGCTGCTGCGGCTGGCTGGCGCGGCTGCGGCGAGCTCGGCTCGGGGCGGCGCGGGCCGCGCAGCTGGGCAGGGGCTGGGGTGGCGTTGGCCCGTTGGTTCGCGGTATGGAGAGGCGGCGATAGTGGGGATGGGAAAGCTTGGAGGCTGACGACGACGAGGCAGTGGCTTTTATAGCCGTCGCGGCCGGCGGACGGCGACAAGGCGGCTCGGCCGAGTGGGGCCGAATGCTCTGTCCGTCTGACGCCAATGGCAGGGCCACACAGGGGCGAGGACGGTGGACGGTGGTCGATGGAGGACGGCAGGGACTCGGCGTTTGCTTTCGGTGTGGACGCTTGGCTCAAAGCTTCCTTGGCTTGGTGCGACGGTGCACTGGGCAAGGAGCAACGACGAGGTTGCTATGGAGAAGCCTCTCTCTGTTGTTGCCTGACTTGCTCGGCGAGCGGCGCGGTGACGGTGCCTACCTTCACTGTGCTGTTGTCGCTGCCCGGCTTGCTCGGCGAACGGCGCGGAGCGGTGCCTAACTTCACTGTGCTGGCAGGACGGTGCCTAACCGTCGATTTGCAGGGACGTTTAGAAAAAAAAATAGAGACAGAGAAAGAAACATGGATGCACGATTACTGGATGAGCCTGAGTGGTTTTTCCTGGCTTAATGAAGTGCAAAGGACCTCCGGGTGAAAAAGAACGGATAAACACCGGGCGGTAGAAATCCAAAATATTTTTGATTACTTGAATGGGAAGGAAATGACTGTCGATACATGCGCAGAAATATTGATTTTAATATGCACACGTATAGGAAATATTGGTCCGGTGGTCGATGTCTAAAAATAAATATTTTTAGACTCTCTGGATGGAAAGGAGATTATTTGACGACACGGTTAAAATCTCGAAATTGAAATTTCAACTGTACGAATATTTTTTTTTGAAAGGTTAAGGAGTGAAAATTCGAACTGAAAAATTCGAATAACGGAAAATTAATTTTGGGAGATGATATCACGATCAAGATTCTGGGTTCACAAGAGAAAGAATCAATTGAGATCTTTGGCACAAAAATTCTAAATACACTCAAAGAACCAAATTTTTGAAAATAGGATTTTTAATAAAATAGAATTTTTGACGGGCGAAAATCAGGGTGTTACAAACCTACCCCCCTTAACAGAATCTCGTCCCGAGATTCCAGCCGAAGTAGGGTGACGGTCTTCTCTTGGGGTCAAAAGTATTCTTGAAACTTCACACGATCTCTGGGGTGACTGTTTCCCTTAGCGTCGACGGGTGGGGCAGGATTCCTGGCCCGTCTTTTTCCGAGTGACACGTGGGCCCACTGTTTGGCGCTCAATTTTTTTTGAACGTGAGCACTGGCTGCTAAGAAATACTGGCTTGGTTGAGAAACTCAAGCTCTTTTCTATGGTCAGTACTGGTGTTGACATGTCCCGAGCGAGTTCGGTGTGGTCCAACAATGGTTGCACTTTGCTTATGGCCATACCGGTCTTCAGGGGTATTCAATGGTGGTTGCAGGTGGTGGCATTGCCTCTACACAGGTTATACTTTCTGCTGCCTCGTGTACTTGGGTACCCGTTTCATCGAGCGCGCCCCTTTATTTAGGGCCACAGCTCGGTCTCCTTTGCGTGCTTTCGGTGGAGCACGCGGGCACGGTGAGTGGAGGGCGAGTGGAGGGTGAGTGGAGGCGGTGTAGCTCGGGTGAGAGGAGGAATGGAGCGGAGGTCCAGCGTTGGCAGCGGCGACAACGGCGGCGAGCGAGGTGCTGGAGGCGGTGCGGAGCATGGTGCTGCGGGCGAGGAACGGTCTCGCCGGCGACTGAGAGCGGAGGCGGCGGAGATCGAGGTGCAGCGGCGAGTCCCTTCGCCGATGCAGGCGGCAGGCGGTGCCGTCGACAGCGGTGGCGCTGGGAGGGTGGCGCCGAGGCATTCCAGAAGAGAGGGAACCTTCTTGGCGGGGGTGGCCACTGTTTTGCGTTGGGTTTGGGTGTGGTCTGGCTTTTGGTTCGTTTGTGCGACCATTTGTACCCTTTTGTCCTGGGTGGTGTGTCCAGTGGTCTTCCTTTGGAGACGGTGGCGTGCTCTGGTAGCGGACGAGCATTCTGACCTCTTATGCGAGGCGGTCTGTCTCCTTATTGTGTTAGCACCTATCGTCTTCCTTTCCATTATGGAAGCGATGTTAGGATAGGTGGTTTGATGACATGGTTGCCAAACCTTGGCATGCATCCCTCATGTATCGACCTTCATGGTCCTTGTCTTTAATCTTTTGCATTTGGTATCCTGAGTATGGTTGCCTCTGGTTTGTACTTGTTTCCGACTTGTGTTATCCGTTGATGGGTCTTGATTTCTGATGGTATTGCAGGTTTCCCAACCATGCTTAGGCTTCTCTTAATTTTGGGTATCCAGGGGTTGTCTTCTCCTTAGGCAAAATTATCATTCAATCTCGAGGTAGCTCATCTCGACGAATGGTTTTTGTGAGATGGCGCATCGGCCTGAGTGTGAACACAGATAATCCTTTCTGAACAATGGAGTCATGACGGGCAAAAGGTTCCAATACTTTTCATCCAATTCCTCCTTACAACGCAGTACAGGGTAATACATCTTTAGGGAGGAAAAAGGGAGCTGCTGCTACTGGATAAGGCACTTCCCAACAAGGGTCTACACACAAGGCTTGTTCACGGCGAGGGTGGAGGCGAGAGTGGATCAAACTCCAGCGGGGGTTTCCTACGGAGCCTGGCCAACTTGTGGTGTTCCATGCGACGGGCTATCTCGGATGACTGTAGGAGTAGTAAGGTAGTGCGCTCCAGTGAAAGGCGCTGGTAACGGGCTTCCAAATCTGCATACCAATCCCGAAGTTCATCCAGTTCTTCGAGGGCCTGCTCATAGGCGTTCTCGGTGGTGCAGGCTAGCTCGGAGAGGAGGGTGCACCTGCTTCCTTCGGGTTGTCCGGTCTGGCGGAGGTGGTACCGATTATCATCTTCTTCACGATAGGGGTGGAGACCAAAGCTGTTGGCCACACCCAAGGGGACGCAAATCTTGCAAAGCCGTAGGAGGGCCTCGCGGAACACGTCCTGGATGGCAGCTTCAGGGGTGATCCGAGGATGGCGGGTCTCGAAAGTGATCACCTCTTCGTCTCCCTGGAAGTGGAGGAAGACTTTCACCTTCCAGCTCTTCTGGGATCCCTGGATGATCTGCTCGCCGCGGTAGACTGGCTCCTCAAAGAAGCCGAGTTGCTGGAGTAGGTGTCCCAGTTGCTGGGCGTACCCGTTAGGGTTTTCCCCAGCATGTCCCTCCATGGTTGCAAGTGCGGTTTCCATGGGGCTAGGGTTTCTGGCTAGCTTAGATTGAAAGGAGATGCCCTTTTCTGGGGTTGCCTGGGGTTCCTTTTATAGGCACCATCTTTCAGGGGCTTTTGTGATGAGGGGTTAACACCTCTCCAGTATTTGCGCTTCTCGCGGTGAGTCCTGTTCCCTTTTACTGGTGGTGAATAGTATCTTGTTGCGTATTCCCGAGGACTGGTGGTCATGGCTCTTGTTAGTCCTTGTTTGGCGGGTCTTATGGCGATTACATGCCCATAAATCTTGATTATCCTGTGGTTGGACATTTTGCTGCAGAGTTGAGCTTTAGATTTCCAATGTAACCCTCTCGATGGCTTCTGCATTCCATCTGTTGCTTTCCATTAATACTGCCAGGGGAGGGTGGCTCCGGATTTTCTGGGATACTTCAACTGATTGAGTCCGGGTCGGTCAATGTCCCATGGCCGACGCATATCCCCGACATCGTGCCTCTTTATCTGGGTCTTTCCATGGTTGATCCGGATGGCACGGGCCGACTGGTCACATTGGTTTGACCGGATTTGATCAGGGTCTTGTTTAACCAAAGGCCTTGGGCTTGGGGTCTGACCGGGATCGAGCGAGAAAAACATTTTCGCAAAACCACAAGCATACTATTATGCCATTTCTATGAGATAGGCATCGGGCTTAAGGCTGTCGTTTTCTTTCGTTCGGGCTCTAGGCTGACACCTTAATCGAACTTAGAACCTTTCCGCTGAGAAAGAACTTAGGGAGGATATGTGGCTAAGGATGCTGTACTTTTATTTAGAAAAACTCCTTTTATAAACCAGGCTTGAGAGAAGAGAGTAAGGGTTTTTCGCACATAGTTTTATTTTAGTCAAAATAGGGTGATTGGGGTCTCCTAAGAGAGAGGGGTTTCGTTCCTAAAGCCAAACCTTGCTCTGATACCACCCTGTCACACCCCGCCCCTGCGCCACTGTACAAATGGCACCGAGGAGGGCGTGCCGCAGGATAACGGCGAACCGCTTTCCCACGGAACCGCAAAACAGGTACCAGTCCCAGGATAACGATGCTGGTACCAGCGGTAACATGATGAATCAATGCAAGATTTAAATAAATACAATATACCTTTACGTTGCAGCTTCGGGGAATCCCTGAGTTGCAACCTCCAATCAGAGTCAGCAGCAGCGAAACTTAGCGAAGCTAGGACACCAAATCCACCGGCAGTAGTTTGGGTTTAGGGACGAAACTCCAACCTTCAACTTCTTCCTGAACTCAAGCCAAGAGGAGAAAAACAACAACAATGGGGGATTGAGTACTTTCGTACTCAGCAAGCCACTAGGAAATGTGTACATGCAAGCATCAAAGACAGGCTGAGTTTGTTTAGCAAATCATTTTTAAAACACTTTTCCTTTGAAATTCTAAGTGTAGGTTTTCAAAGTAACTTTCCCTTCGGAGAGAGAGAGGCGTCTCACCTCAATCCGTCCACGAGTTGCTTTGCAACGACTCGAGCGGGAAAGTCAAATTTTAGCATTCATAGCACTTCCTTCTTTATTAGTTTCTTTTCACTTTCAAAACTTAAACCAACATTCTCTTCAACAATCATCCGTTAACCAAGTCTCAAGGTTAACAACTCCGGGTCCGGTCCTCTCGACCTGCCAACCCAAACTCGGCCATCTCGGCCCCTGAACCGGCCCTCTCGGCCCTATGGTGTCAGACGACACCCCAGGTCACACAGGCCTGTTCCCAACCACGAAGGCTGGCCGTCCGTCACAAAGAAGGACTCTGGTCTAGAAAAATCAGAGCAAAGTTTGGCCCTAGGATGAAACCCCTTGCTTAGGAAAGCCTTTAGGAAGTAAGCCCTTAGGAAAATCTCCGCGCACTAGTGCACACCAGGGCATAGCCGCGTGCGGGTTTGTGAGAATTTAAAGTTTCACTTATCCTTTCTCCTTAGTTGTTTCTTTCCCTTCTTTTGAAAAAAGCGTCAGTTTACTGACCCCTTCCTCTTTGCAAAATTTCTGTAGATGATTTACCTGATACGGGAGGCTACCATGGGAGATTATGACGGGTTTGTCCAGATGCTGACAGACCTTGCTCGCTACCTTGGGTTTGCTCCTCCGATCTTCGGGGCAGAAATCCTGCAGATCACTCCACCCCGCTACCGTGTACATGTCCGACTTGTTCCATGTGCTCCTGGACTCCGCCGCCATCGCTTCACCAAGATTCGCCCCAACCCCCGCTTAGCCCACCAGAGTGTTGCCTTCACTGCCATCCGGCGCCTTCGTGAATCCTATGACCATCTTCTTGACCACACGCATTTCCACCTCCTTCCCCACCTCCATCGCGGCTCACCGACAGTGTGTACCGCTACAATTGCCAGGAACAAACTCCCGCCCAACTCCGCCTATTGGAATTCACCATGTTCTTGGATGGCAATACCACTTACTCCTGGAGGCCTACCGCCAGCTGGAGAGGCACTTCACCGCCTTTGAGGGGATACCTCTCGCCCGACCTCCGCCAGCCTTTTCCACCTCACGTCCCAGCAGGGCACGTCGCACTGAGGGAGGCAGCTCCAGAGTTCCTCCCCACCCCCACCACAGCCTTCTCCGCCTTTGCCCTCCCGTCCGGTATGCCGCATGACCGCGCGCGAATACCGCTCCTTGTTCCGTTTCACCATTGACCCCAACTCCTCTGTTGCACTGCCGGCACAGGGCGACACTTCTACCCCACCGACTGGTGGCATCCCCACTCCTGCTCCAGGTCTCCCCACTCAGTTCCCACCTGCCTACGGCGTTGTCCCAGAGGATAAAGAGCTACGCGGCGACCGCTTCCCGTGAAAGGATCATCCCTGTCAGTCAGTGCCAGTCCACTACCCCTTGATTAGGAGCTTGAATAAGGTGGTCTCGTAAGGTAGTGGTGAATGGGAGGTTTAGTCGAGATCGCGTCGGTTTGCCAACTCTTTAAGAGTTGTGTAACACCTCGTGTGGTGTAGCCTGTATCAGTGTCTAAGTAATGTACCCCTCCCATTTATTGTGTTGTGCTATTGTATTGAGTGTTTGTGCTTTGGTTTAAAAAAAAAGTGTCTTTGTAGTTAAAACTTCTCTCTCTTCTTTGGATAGATGGCCGAACGCCCCCGCCGTACCATACGCGCTCCCATGCGCCTTGGACATGAGGAAGAAAGCCCGCTACCCCGAAATGCCACTCAGGAAGAGCTCGAGGTGCAATTGGATCAGGCATCTGACCACGAGCATGCCAACTCACGAGAAGCCCGGACTCCCACCTCAGGATCGGGAGGCTTACCTCATCCACCTCCCCTAGATCAGCAAAGCGTGCTAACCTTGCAAACTCAAATTTTGCAAGGCATAGCTCAGAACTTGGCTGCCCTCAACCATCAGCCTCGCCATGCTTTCGACAGGCGGTCTAAGTTGAACGACTTCCTAAGGACCCGTCCTCCGGAGTTCTCCCAAACCTCGGAACCAATCGAGGCGGATGATTGGTTAAAGGACATTGCCAGGAAGTTGGAGTTGGTGCAGTGCAACCCCAGGGAAAAGGCGTTGTACGCAGCCCACCAACTCAGAGGACCCGCAGCCAACTGGTGGGAAAACTACCGTACGGCGCATCAAGATGCAACCACCATTGACTGGGAAGAATTCGCCGAGGCCTTTCGAGGGGCGCATATTCCAGAAAGCACCCTCGACATCAAGCGAGAAGAATTCAACAATCTCAAGCAAGAAAGTTCCTCCATTAATGAGTACCTCAGCAAGTTCAATCATTTAGCCCGGTATGCTGCTGACGAGGTAGACACGGATAAGAAGAAAATTCGAAGATTCCTCAAGGGCATGAATGTGGGCATCCGCATTCAATTGGTGGCACACAGCTTCCCCAATTTTCAGAATATGGTCAACCGAGCCCTTATTGTGGAAGATACCAAGAAGGAAGAAGAAGCCCTACGGAAACGTAAGGCTGCTCAGCTCGGACTCCTGCACCACGGAGGACCGCGCCCTCGGGTCAACTATCCTATCCAGTACCGTCAACAAACACCTCAACCAAGCCCGGGATACTCAGCCCGTCCTTTCCCACCTCGTCCTTTGGCACCAGCTCAACCAAGGACTTACTCTAGTAACACCGGAGGAAGTAACGTCACCACTTCCAACCCTCTGCCAAGGAACCCGTCCACCGCAGCCAGATTCCCTTGCTATCGCTGTGGACTCGTGGGACACTTCGCCAGGGAGTGTACCCAGCGTTCTGCTCCTGCTGCCTCTGGGGCCTCTCATATCAGTACCGCCAAGGTGCCCGCTACGGCTCCAGCCAAGGCTGCCACTCAGGTCAGTGGTCAGGCCTCCCGCTCTGCCCCGACTTTTGGACGAGGTCGAGTCAATCATGTGCAGGCGGAATCAGCCCAGGAATCCCTCGATGTGGTGCTAGGTACGTTTCTTGTTAATTCCGTACCAGCAGTCGTCTTATTTGATTCCGGAGCCTCGCACTCTTTTATCTCTTGCTCATTTGTGGAGAAAAATGGGATAAGGACTAAAGGGTTAGGAACACCAATGCTTATCCAATCCCCTGGAAAAGAAGTTAAAGCCTATCGAGCCTGCCCAAAGGTGAGCCTAGACATAGAAGGCGTCACCTTCACTGTTAGCCCTATCATTCTAGAATCCCAGGGTCTGGATTTAATCCTAGGGATGGATTGGTTATCCAAGCATAAGGGTCGGATAGACTGTGCCACCCACACCATAATTTTGCAAGGACCAAGTGGGAATGAAGTCAAGTTCATCCCCTCCCGACGATTGATAGCGCAACCTCTCCTAAGCGCCATGGAAGCCATTCCTTTGGAGGAAGTACCGGTAGTCAATGAGTATCCGGATGTATTTCCAGAAGAATTACCCGGAATGCCCCCAGATAGAGAAATCGAGTTCTCCATCACCCTTGCCCTTGGCACAGCCCCCATATCCAAGAGGCCCTACAGAATGGCCCCCAACGAATTGGCAGAAGTCAAGAAGCAAATCAAGGAATTAGAGGAAAAGGGATTCGTGCGACCCAGCACATCTCCTTGGGGAGCCCCAGTCCTTTTGGTCGAAAAGAAGGACAAGACCAAGAGAATGTGTGTGGATTACCGTGCCCTCAATGAAGTGACCATCAAGAACAAATACCCTCTTCCTAGGATTGATGACCTGTTTGATCAGTTGCAAGGAGCTAAGGTCTTTTCCAAAATAGACTTAAGGTCCGGGTATCACCAACTGAAAATTCGGCCAGAAGACATACCCAAAACTGCCTTCTGTACTCGTTATGGACTATACGAGTATACTGTCATGTCCTTTGGACTCACCAATGCCCCAACCTTTTTCATGAACCTTATGAACAAAGTGTTCATGGAATGCCTCGATAAATATGTCGTGGTGTTCATAGACGATATTCTCGTCTACTCTAAGAGTGAGCAAGAACATGCTGAGCACCTAAGATCAGTTTTGGGAAGATTAAGGGAACATCAACTCTATGCCAAATTTTCCAAGTGCGAATTTTGGCTTGACAGAGTTGCATTCCTTGGCCATGTCATTTCTGCTAGCGGAGTAGAAGTAGACCCCGGCAAGGTTAGAGATGTACTCTCATGGAAAACCCCGACCATAGCCACCGAGATCCGAAGTTTCCTCGGACTGGCAGGCTATTACCGGAGATTCATTGAAGGGTTCTCCAGGATCGCCAAGCCCATGACCGAACTACTCAAGAAGGAACGGAAGTTTATATGGACGGCAGCCTGTGAGAGGAGTTTCCAAGAGCTGAAGAAGAGACTGACCACGTCCCCCGTCCTAATCCTCCCAGACATACGGAAAGATTTTGACATCTATTGTGATGCATCCAGACAGGGGTTAGGATGCGTGCTCATGCAAGACGGAAGAGTAGTTGCCTATGCCTCTAGACAATTAAGGCCCCATGAAGTGAATTATGCTACCCATGATCTGGAGTTAGCTGCGGTAGTACATGCCCTCAAGATATGGCGACATTACCTGATGGGCAATAGGTGTGAAGTATACACCGACCATAAGAGTCTGAAGTACATTTTCACCCAGACTGAACTTAACCTCAGACAGAGAAGGTGGCTAGAGTTGATCAAGGATTATGATCTCGGGATACATTATCACCCGGGTAAGGCAAACGTGGTTGCTGATGCATTAAGTCGGAAAGTGCATTGCAATGCCTTAAGCACTCTACCACACCACCTAGAACTATGCCGGAGCCTAGAGAAACTACGAATAGATGTGGTCAAGACTGGGACCCTTGCCACTTTAGTAGTACAACCCACCCTAGAGCAACTAATCGGCGAAGCCCAATTAAACGACCAAGGGATCATAGAAATCAAGAAGCTTATCAAGGGAGGCAAAGCCTCAGGGCACTCCTTGGACGATAAAGGGGTAGTATGGCTGGGAAAACGTATCTGTGTCCCCAATAATAAAGGATTGAAGGATCTGATACTTCGGGAGGCACACGAGTCCGCATATTCCATACACCCCGGTAGCACCAAGATGTATCAAGACATCAAACCTCACTATTGGTGGCCTGGGATGAAGCGTGACATCGCAGAGTATGTGGCCCTATGTGATATTTGCCAACGAGTAAAGGCAGAACACCAGAGACCCGCTGGATTGTTACAACCTTTAAGGATACCCGAGTGGAAATGGGAAGAGATAGGAATGGATTTTATCACCGGATTTCCCAAGACCCCTTCTGGCCACGATTCCATCTGGGTAATAGTGGACCGACTTACCAAGGTCGCACACTTTATCCCCGTCAAGACCACCTATTCTGGTAAAAAGCTAGCCGAGTTATACATGACTCAGATTGTATGCCGGCATGGGGTGCCTAAGAAGATCGTATCAGATCGAGGTACTCAATTTACTTCACATTTCTGGCAGAAACTCCATGAGGCGTTGGGCACAAACCTAAACTTCAGCACAGCCTATCACCCCCAAACCGATGGTCAGACCGAAAGAGTAAACCAAATTTTGGAGGATATGCTGCGAGCATGTGCCCTAGACTTTGAAGGCGCATGGGATCTGTGCTTGCCTTATGCCAAGTTCTCTTATAATAACAGTTATCAAACTAGTATCCAGATGGCCCCCAATGAAGCCTTATATGGGCGAAAATGCCGAACCCCGCTCTGTTGGACAGATGTAGGGGAAAAGAAAGTGTTCGGGCCTGACATCCTACAGGCAGCCGAAGAGCAAGTTAAAGTCATCCGGCTTAGGCTTCAGGAAGCCCAAGCCCGACAGAAGGATTACGCCGACCATCGACGACGGATGCTTGAGTTTGAAATAGGGGACCATGTGTACCTAAGGGTGTCACCTTTGAGAGGAACGAAGCGTTTTGGAATGACCGGAAAGTTGGCCCCTATCCCATCATTGGTAGACGAGGCGAAGTCGCCTATCAACTCGAGTTACCCCCAGAGCTGGCAGGAGTACACGACGTATTCCATGTCTCGCAACTAAGAAAGTGTCTTCGTGTCCCTGAGGAGCAAGTCCCCATCCAAAAGGTTGATGTACAAAAGGATTTAACCTACACGGAACGGCCGATCAAAATACTCGATGAAAAGGAACGTCGCACGCGACGAAAGAACATCAAGTTTCTCAAGGTTCAATGGAGTAATCATACCGAGGATGAGGCTACCTGGGAACAGGAAGATCACCTCCGAGCCGAGTACCCAGATCTTTTCGCTTAGCTGCGGAATCTCGGGACGAGATTCTCTTAAGGGGGATAGGTTTGTAACGCCCGCGTTTTTCTAAAAACCGCAGTTCAACGTCGCTCTGTCTTTCCGTTCAAAATCCCCAAAAATTTCAAAATTAGTTTTAATTTTATTTTTGTTTATTCCCAAGTTAGTTTTAATTTTGTTTTTATTTATTTTCCCCGGTCGTATCAAATCATTTTCTTTCCGTCCGAAATATTCCAAAATATTTTGGATTTCTACCGCCCGATGTTTAACCGTTCTTTTCACCCGGAGGTCCTTTGCACTTCATTAAGCCAGGAAAATCACTCAGGCTCATCCATTAATCGTGCATGCGTGTTCTGTCTCTGTCCCTATTTTCCCTAAACCCCCTGCAAATCGACGGTTAGGCACCGTCCTGCCAGCACAGTGAAGATTAGGCACCGCTCCGCGCCGCTCGCCGAGCAAGCCGGGCAGATAGTCAGGGGCGCCACAGGGTGGTATCAGAGCAAAGTTTGGCCCTAGGATGAAACCCCTTGCTTAGGAAAGCCTTTAGGAAGTAAGCCCTTAGGAAAATCTCCGCGCACTAGTGCACACCAGGGCATAGCCGCGTGCGGGTTTGTGAGAATTTAAAGTTTCACTTATCCTTTCTCCTTAGTTGTTTCTTTCCCTTCTTTTGAAAAAGCGTCAGTTTACTGACCCCTTCCTCTTTGCAAAATTTCTGTAGATGATTTACCTGATACGGGAGGCTACCATGGGAGATTATGACGGGTTTGTCCAGATGCTGACAGACCTTGCTCGCTACCTTGGTTTGCTCCTCCGATCTTCGGGGCAGAAATCCTGCAGATCACTCCACCCCGCTACCGTGTACATGTCCGACTTGTTCCATGTGCTCCTGGACTCCGCCGCCATCGCTTCACCAAGATTCGCCCCAACCCCCGCTTAGCCCACCAGAGTGTTGCCTTCACTGCCATCCGGCGCCTTCGTGAATCCTATGACCATCTTCTCGACCACACGCATTTCCACCTCCTTCCCCACCTCCATCGCGGCTCACCCGACAGTGTGTACCGCTACAATTGCCAGGAACAAACTCCCGCCCAACTCCGCCTATTGGAATTCACCATGTTCTTGGATGGGCAATACCACTACTCCTGGAGGCCTACCGCCAGCTGGAGAGGCACTTCACCGCCTTTGAGGGGATACCTCTCGCCCGACCTCCGCCAGCCTTTTCCACCTCACGTCCCAGCAGGGCACGTCGCACTGAGGGAGGCAGCTCGCAGAGTTCCTCCCCACCCCCACCACAGCCTTCTCCGCCTTTGCCCTCCCGTCCGGTACGCCGCATGACCGCGCGCGAATACCGCTCCTTGTTCCGTTTCACCATTGACCCCAACTCCTCTGTTGCACTGCCGGCACAGGGCGACACTTCTACCCCACCGACTGGTGGCGTCCCCACTCCTGCTCCAGGTCTCCCCACTCAGTTCCCACCTGCCTACGGCATTGTCCCGGAGGATGAAGAGCTACGCGGCGACCGCTCCCCGTGAAAGGATCATCCCTGTCAGTCAGTGCCAGTCCACTACCCCTTGATTAGGAGCTTGAATAAGGTGGTCTCGCAAGGTAGTGGTGAATGGGAGGTTTAGTCGAGATCGCGTCGGTTTGCCAACTCTTTAGGAGTTGTGTAACACCTCGTGTGGTGTAGCCTGTATCAGTGTCTAAGTAATGTACCCCTCCCATGTATTGTGTTGTGCTATTGTATTGAGTGTTTGTGCTTTGGTTTAAAAAAAAAAGTGTCTTTGTAGTTAAAACTTCTCTCTCTTCTTTGGATAGATGGCCGAACGCCCCCGCCGTACCATACGCGCTCCCATACGCCTTGGACATGAGGAAGAAAGCCCGCTACCCCGAAATGCCACTCAGGAAGAGCTCGAGGTGCAATTGGATCAAGCATCTGACCACGAGCATGCCAACTCACGAGAAGCCCGGACTCCCACCTCAGGATCGGGAGGCTTACCTCATCCACCTCCCCTAGATCAGCAAAGCGTACTAACCTTGCAAACTCAAATTTTGCAAGGCATAGCTCAGAACTTGGCTGCCCTCAACCATCAGCCTCGCCATGCTTTCGACGGGCGGTCTAAGTTGAACGACTTCCTAAGGACCCGTCCTCCGGAGTTCTCCCAAACCTCGGAACCAATCGAGGCGGATGATTGGTTAAAGGACATTGCCAGGAAGTTGGAGTTGGTGCAGTGCAACCCCAGGGAAAAGGCGTTGTACGCAGCCCACCAACTCAGAGGACCCGCAGCCAACTGGTGGGAAAACTACCGTACGGCGCATCAAGACGCCACCACCATTGACTGGGAAGAATTCGCCGAGGCCTTTCGAGGGGCGCATATTCCAGAAAGCACCCTCGACATTAAGCGAGAAGAATTCAACAATCTCAAGCAAGAAAGTTCCTCATTAATGAGTACCTCAGCAAGTTCAATCATTTAGCCCGGTATGCTGCTGACGAGGTAGACACGGATAAGAAAAAATTCGAAGATTCCTCAAGGGCATGAATGTGGGCATCCGCATTCAATTGGTGGCACACAGCTTCCCCAATTTCCAGCAGATGGTCAACCGAGCCCTTATTGTGGAAGATACCAAGAAGGAAGAGGAAGCCCTGCGGAAACGTAAGGCTGCTCAGCTCGGACTCCTGCACCACGGAGGTCCGCGCCCTCGGGTCAACTATCCTATCCAGTACCGTCAACAAACACCTCAACCAAGCCCGGGATACTCAGCCCGTCCTTTCCCACCTCGTCCTTTGGCACCAGCTCAACCAAGGACTTACTCTGGTAACACCGGAGGAAGTAACGTCACCACTTCCAACCCTCTGCCAAGGAACCCGTCCACCGCAGCCAGATTCCCTTGCTATCGCTGTGGACTCGTGGGACACTTCGCCAGGGAGTGTACCCAGCGTTCTGCTCCTGCTGCCTCTGGGGCCTCTCATATCAGTACCGCCAGGGTGCCCGCTACGGCTCCAGCCAAGGTGCCACTCAGGTCAGTGGTCAGGCCTCCCGCTCTGCCCCGACTTTTGGACGAGGTCGAGTCAATCATGTGCAGGCGGAATCAGCCCAGGAATCCCTCGATGTGGTGCTAGGTACGTTTCTTGTTAATTCCGTACCAGCAGTCGTCTTATTTGATTCCGGAGCCTCGCACTCTTTTATCTCTTGCTCATTTGTGGAGAAAAATGGGATAAGGACTAAAGGGTTAGGAACACCAATGCTTATCCAATCCCCTGGAAAAGAAGTTAAAGCCTATCGAGCCTGCCCAAAGGTGAGCCTAGACATAGAAGGCGTCACCTTCACTGTTAGCCCTATCATTCTAGAATCCCAGGTCTGGATTTAATCCTAGGGATGGATTGGTTATCCAAGCATAAGGGTCGGATAGACTGTGCCACCCACACCATAATTTTGCAAGGACCAAGTGGGAATGAAGTCAAGTTCATCCCCTCCCGACGATTGATAGCGCAACCTCTCCTAAGCGCCATGGAAGCCATTCCTTTGGAGGAAGTACCGGTAGTCAATGAGTATCCGGATGTATTTCCGGAAGAATTACCCGGAATGCCCCCAGATAGAGAAATCGAGTTCTCCATCACCCTTGCCCCTGGCACAGCCCCCATATCCAAGAGGCCCTACAGAATGGCCCCCAACGAATTGGCAGAAGTCAAGAAGCAAATCGAGGAATTAGAGGAAAAGGGATTCGTGCGACCCAGCACATCTCCTTGGGGAGCCCCAGTCCTTTTGGTCGAAAAGAAGGACAAGACCAAGAGAATGTGTGTGGATTACCGTGCCCTCAATGAAGTGACCATCAAGAACAAATACCCTCTTCCTAGGATTGATGACCTGTTTGATCAGTTGCAAGGAGCTAAGGTCTTTTCCAAAATAGACTTAAGGTCCGGGTATCACCAACTGAAAATTCGGCCAGAAGACATACCCAAAACCGCCTTCTGTACCCGTTATGGACTATACGAGTATACTGTCATGTCCTTTGGACTCACCAATGCCCCAGCCTTTTTCATGAACCTTATGAACAAAGTGTTCATGGAATGCCTCGATAAATATGTCGTGGTGTTCATAGACGATATTCTCGTCTACTCTAAGAGTGAGCAAGAACATGCTGAGCACCTAAGATCAGTTTTGGGAAGATTAAGGGAACATCAACTCTATGCCAAATTTTCCAAGTGCGAATTTTGGCTTGACAGAGTTGCATTCCTTGGCCATGTCATTTCTGCTAGCGGAGTAGAAGTAGACCCCGGCAAGGTTAGAGATGTACTCTCATGGAAAACCCCGACCACAGCCACCGAAATCCGAAGTTTCCTCGGACTGGCAGGCTATTACCGGAGTCACCCTCCACTGTTGTTATGTTTCCGCTTGCGTTTACTTTGTTCTTTCAGTCTTTCTACCAGTCTGGGGTTTGTCCACGACGGTAGTAGTTTGAGACCTCCAACAATGTTGTAATAAGAGCTTTGTATTTCTGGATTCCACTATTATCCTGTGAGTACCAGCTCGTGTATCCTGGGACTGGTACTGTATTCACAGATAAGATTGTGACCTCCAGTCTATGCCGGTTGATTTTTCTAGACCAGCTAGAATCTACTCAATCGGCTGTAGATATCAACAAAATATAATCTAAGTCTCGGAATATATTTAAACCAAGTGATTGGGATAGATCGGATAGGGCACCGAGACAGTATAAATCACTTATGTCTAAATATATTATAAAGCATAGATTATACATATTCATAGCATAGCCGATTAGGTAAATCTAACATGTATCGGCTAGTACTCCGATACTACTTTATACAGAGATATTATCATGAACAAAATATATTAAACAACTAGTCAAACTAATGTTGAGATGATCCTAACCAGATTTGACAACAAGCTCAATATATTTTACTAAGTTAATATCTCGATATAAAGGGCAGATTTAATATATCAAGATGACAAGATAATTAAACCAGGTAAGATCGGCTGAAACCCCGACGCTATCTCTATTAGTAATCATAGACAGGCTAGAGATTATGGTTCTAAACATGATTTAGTAGGTCAAACCTAACTGATGCAGCACCAAATATGTAAAGAAACATAATGTCTAGATGGTCAAGTCGATGAAAACCTTTTCGAGATGGTAGATATATTATATAATCTAGATCAATAACAATATATAATCCTATCGGTTGCTTTTCTGTGAAACAGACATCAACCGATCCAAGTTATATATTGATATCAATTCAGATTATACAATATATATGATAATTCAACGATTCACACAAACAGGATCAGAGTGTCATAAAGATGGAAGCACTAATCCTGAGAGCGCAAGCCGCCATAACAAGTTTTACCTCTTGCCGGAGATCGAAACCGATGCAGCCCAACTCGAAAGCAAGAACTCGTTGAAAATAGTAAAAGAGTAAAGGTGGCGATGCGCCGAAATTGTTGTATTGATCTGTTGTCCTTTTTTACACAAGCCTGGGTTCAATTTATACCCAGAATTACACAATATGTCCTTGTCGGACACGACTCTTATCTCTATTACAACTCATATTGAAGATAATTCCCTAATACAAACTCTACCTGACAATATCTATTAGGAAACTAACATTATATCCTAATTAATAGATACAATTCCCTTCTTCGGACCCAATCCGTACGTGGGAATCCTTATGAAGCTCATCAACCGAACCCGACAAAGACTCTGTTATCTTCTCGTCGAAATCGGCTACATCGGCTAGCCTTGTCTGACTCTGTCTCAGCCGATGGACACGATAGCCGACTCGGTCACCAGTCGATACACACCGTAGCCGATTCGGTCACCAACTGATTCTTGCTCTGTTTTGGTAACCGCCAGCTTCCTCCAAATCCACTTCGATTCCATCTTCGAATCCAATACTTGATTTACCAAATTTGGTCGTTAACAGGAGGTCCGATAGAACTGAAATTTTGGAATTTTCATTTCAGAAATTTGAACCCTGCTAAAGACTGGGCTGTCATATTATTTTAATAAAAGAGATCATTGTAAGCAAAATGGCTATGTATTGCAATGGGCAGATGCATTTTTTAGTATTAAACACACCATAATGTAAAATGCTCGTATACATGTGCACACTCTTTCTCCTATCCATATGAGCATCTTCAAAGACTAATCTGACATATTTTGATATTGACAAAATCATCATAAATACCTTGCTTGTTGATGGGTACATCATCTGTCACTGAAAAAATAATAAGCGATAAATACGAACACTGGGTAGGCAGGTTCCACCACAAAGGACCGTACTAGCTGAGTTCACGAGCAAATGCAATTTTAATTACGCACGCAGGTACTATTGATAAAAACTTATCAACTTAAGGGAAAAAACAAAAAGTGTAAACAAAACAAACAAAACAACGACAAAACAAAAGGCAGGTCCAAGACTGAAATTTTGATTATCCAAAATAAAATACCTTTGTCTTAAAATAGTTGTCACTACTATGTTGTTCCATCAATCATCTCATATTAAAATTTCTTCCCATTCTACTTCTTATTATGGTCGTACTTCTAATAAAATGAAAATTCCAAAGAAAACTATTTCTCCTGAAACCATAGCTTCCCAATTCTCATTAAACCCTAGGTCTCGAAGCCGTCATCGTCGCCATCATCATCATCGCAGTCGTCGCCACTATCGCCGCTCCTGAAGCCACCATCGTTGGCTCCTCTCGCTATGGGGCCGGCGGCATCGGCTGCTAGCTCCCACCGTTCACCAGGCGCCAGCTCCCTCCCGCCGCCAGCTGCTTCTTCCCCACCACTTTGCGGGGCCAGCAGCGATGGATTTGCCTGCCAACTCCAACCCGCCACGGGCCATCGATGGATTGAAGGACGAGACGAGAGGAGAGGCATGCAGAGAAGATGAGGGGATGAGGGAGGATTGCAGGAGAGGGAGAGAGAGGTGGAGGACAAGAGGGAGATGGGTAAAAACTTAAAAAAAAAGGGATGCGTGCACTGGGAAGATTTTTTTTGCATATGGGTTTCTTATATGTCTGTCTGCAAAAATATAAATACTTTTGTAGGCGCGCCTATGAAAATTAATTTTTGCATTAGGGTCCTGTTTTCCTTTGGGACCAACATTATCGTAGGGGGACGATGTCATGGTTCGCCTGGAGGGAGGCTGAAGGGGGACTCATCTACGAAAACCCTTTTCAGTAGTGTGTTAGGCTGAAATCATCCATCGGGCTTGGCAAGCATGCGGAAGATGAATCAAACCCCACCCATATACATTAAGAAAAAAATGTACTATATCTGTTTCATATTATAAGTAGTTTTGACTTTTTTTTTAGTCAAACTTTTTTAGATTTCACCAAGTTTATAGAAAAAATTATCAATATTTTCAACACAAAACAAAAAAAATCGGACGCTTGCGTGGGACATGAAAACAAACCAACAATTCACATGTCGAACGAAAAATCGTGCGAGATACGTTTTTCTATGACGGATGACAAAAATGTAGGTAAAGATAAAAATAATGAAAATCAATCCGGTGTCTGTGTACAGAACCTATCTAACAGAATTCCAACGACATGTAACTCCAGATAAATTATTGTTTTGATGATGCAAAACAAATTTGCAAAAGTTCCAAACGAGCTTCAACTTACTTCCATATTACCTGTCGTTTTCAACATAATTTCATTGCTAACGAGTAATTAATTATGATGTCTATTTTCTGTTATGCCAAAATTAAGCACCTTTGAACTGTGTTTCTCTTATATTAAAAACCACACTAACATTTAACTACAGAATCCCTAATATGAGAACCACACCAACGTTCACGGATCTCCTCAATGGAAAAAAAAACATCCAACCCACATAACACTTCAGCGACATGAAATATGGAACTGGAGAGAGTACTTGTTATACTCGAGACTAGGTTTGTATAGTATATGTGGCTAAAAGTGGTAAATGAAAACATTGCAAAATATTATCTTGCCAAAACATAATCCCCAAAGTTGTGATCCAAATATGATTAGTTTTTGTCTTAAAATTATATATGACAAATAATTGGCTAGCTCGTAGAAACATTAGTACAAAGCCAATTATACCAAATTCGATCGAAATAGCAAATTTCAATAAGATGGTTTATATTGTCACTACTGAAAGAATCGATTTTTGCTTGATCGGTCAAAATAGCAAATATCTCAGATGTATAACAAACCGATACTAATAATGATCTTTAGCACCGGTTAAAATACCCAACGGCACTTTGAAATCTTTAGTATCGGTTGGTAACACCAACCGATACTAAAGATCATTTTTAGCATCGGTTCAAATATTGTCAGATCATGTCAGGCTCCCTGGGATCTTTGCTGCTATCGGTACTATGTGGATCAAAACATCATTAATTATAGTTTGCAATTGCAGAGCATGGGCAAAATTTCATAGTAACGTCTATGGGGAATTCAAGGAAGAACTAACTGTGAGGATGGACTTTTCGGTACTAACATGGTCCAAAATTATATATCTCATTTATTCTATAATAGAAATATTTCATAAGTTCGTTTCTCTTTTAGTGTTTACGACAGGAACAGGGGACCAAGTTGTGCGGCTACTATGTTTGTGATTTTATTCACTACGTAGCACAAGACATTAACAATAATAACAATATCGAAGTATGTAAACACCATTCTAGAATTATTTACACTCTTCTCATTGATTTAATATATTCATATTTTATTTTTTGAAAATGACAGGTTTTTTGTATGAAGGACCAACTACCCCCGACAGATTACATAAAGGTTGTTCAAGAACAACTGATAGGATTTATTATGGACGAGATTGTTAATCCGTTAGAAGAATTCCACGACAACGGAGAACCTATTCCTCATCACGAACAGTTACCTCTTAGCTTTTATAATATATGATAGAACATTGGAAATTAACAACGACTATACATATATCAAAAATGTATTAATTTCCATTGTACATAAGCAATATATACCAGCAATTATATACGTGATGCTATATATAAATATGTATTAATCATATGTGTATGTATTTACTTATATTTATATATATACACATGTATATATATATATATATATATATGTACTTATATATATATATGTATGTATTTATAAATATATATGCATATATATAAAACATAGCAAGAAAGAAAAAACATTCAAAAAAAAGAAAAAACATCTTTAGTACCGGTTGGTAACACCAACCGGTACTAAAGATGGTAGCACCAGCCACATGATACTAAAAATGATTTTTAGTTCTAATTGTAATAACCGGGATAAAAATACCCCTCTTTAGTCCTCGATTGTACGTCCTGATTGCACAACCGGGACTAAAGAGGCTATCCCCGCAATGTGCTATGGTTACCGTACTTATCATCGTATTCTAGTACTCCCTTCGTCTCTAAAGAAGTATAGTTTTAGCTTCAGAATTTGTCTTGCAAAGAGTATTTTTAGAGTAGGTTCACTATACCTCTTTAAGACTGTTCTTAATTTAGTGTGAGTTCCCAACTCCACCTCCTTCGTTTTTCCCCTGCATGTTTCCCAAACTTCTAAACGATCTGTTTTCGCAAAAAAGATTCTATAGAAAAATTGCTTTAAAAATTATATTAATCCATTTTTCAAAAAAAAAGCTATAATAATCGTTTCATTTTGCGTGCGCGAGTAATTAGCTCCCCAGTGAAGCTGTCGAACACAGCTTAATATTACTTCCTATATAGTACTGCCTCCATCTCCTCTTTTTCTGCCCCTCCTCATTTTCTCTTCGCATCAGTGAACAGCATGGAAGTCACACTCTATACTGGGACACGTGTGAACAGCATGGAAGTCACACTCTATACTGGGACACGTGTGAGTGTCCTGAAAGTTCATTACAAACTGGTGGTACAGTTCTTCTCATGAGTCAACGGAACTCAGGGGAAAGATTTCTGAGCCAAGAGTAGGCCGATTAGCCCTTCAAGGCTACATGAAAGTAGTTGGCTATCACCTTCTTTGTCCCTCCTGTCGCTTGGATGACGGTCGTATAAATCTGCATGAACTCTGCAGGGTCGATGGAGCCGTCAGATCGGGTCGAAACTTGAAGGGCCAGTGGACCTGGCGAAGCTCACGAGTGAAAGCCTGACACCTGGCACCGTACGAAGCAGCGAGGGCGCTCCGGACAGGACGCGGGGGCTCACGCCCCAAGGAACTACGGCGGTTAGGGGCTGAGCTAAAGGATGATTGGTCCTTTGGGACCTCAACAGTCAACAGCCTGGCACCTCTCTCGGCACGCTCGGGTGACACACGCATCCTCGTTGGCCTTCTACTCGTTGATGTATGAGCGGAATTGTTGCCTCCTCTCGGTGCTAGCAAGGCAGCAGGGTGCCTAGCGTTGCTCCCGTCAGTCCTTCGCTCGCCCCTAATGGTGGTAAGCCAGCGTGACGGCGTAGCATCGATTGATAAGCTACAGTAGGACATAACGTGGGCGCTCTCCCACAACCTGGCGGTGAGCAGTGCCCACCAAGTTGGCCACTTCTCCTGTCAACCGTGCCGCAAGAGTCTCTCCTACGGCCTGGAGGGGTAAGCATTCGGTTTCCTCGGTTTAATTAGTTAGGCTTTTTTGGTTCTTGTTTGTTCGGTTTTGGTAAAATAGCAACCGAAAAAACACTAAAAATAAAGCCAAAATTTAAAAAAATGATAAAATTGGTTCGGTTTTCTTGGGGTTGGTGCCCACGAGGCATATGGTTGTGGGCTCCACCCCATGAGCAAAAGAATGAAGCTTTCCGTTGTCGTTCCTTGATCGCACGTAACGAGGCAGCAGCTCTGCTCGAAACACCCCTGCACGCTAGGACTTCGTTGAGTTCGGCTAACAACAGTTAGCAAATATGGAAGCCCAAGGATAGACCGAACACCGAACAAAATCAAAACAAGAACCGAGCCATCATCCAAACACCGAAAAAACTACCACTTCAGTTCGGTTCAGTTTGGCTTTCCATTGGCAGGGCTCCTCCAGCGCACCTCGATCGGCCGCGGTCCCGCTAGGCCCGGCACAACGGTCTCCCCTGCACGGCAGGGCGCCATGCGCACTAGTCCGGTGTGAGGGCGGACATGCGGCAATGTTCCGCACCCGTATCGCACTGGTGGCGTTGGAGCCAATCCATATATGAGGCTTGATTTCGTATAAAACTTGGTATATGATCGGTCCCACTGAGCCTAACACAAAAATATTAGGTATGTTTTATCCATAACACTGATAGAGATGTAATAGTATTTTGTTTTTTTTTCTAAGGCTTTGTTTGTTACTTGGTGTTTCCAACACAGGCAAAGCGCACGGAAAACAGAACGGTCCATTAGCGCGTGATTAATTAAGTATTAGCTATTTTTTTCAAAAATGGATTAATTTAATTTTTTAAGCAACTTTTGTATAGAAACTTTTTGCAAAAAAACACATCGTTTAGTAATTTAAAAAGCGTGCGCGCGGAAAAAGAGAGATGTGAGTTGGGAAAGGAGGGGGAAGAACTCACCCTAAGATGTTTTTTTATTCATGATTCGCTTTATAGTGAAATACTGTTATTTGCTCGGAATACAGATTTATATTTTTTGTAATAAAAATCTATCTGGTTTGTATATCCACAACGTATCTAATTAGAATACAAATTTGTGTAGTATATTGTTTGAGCAAAGATATTTTTATAAAGCATTTTTTGAAAAAAAATGATGGCAATAATAAAGAACTTTTGGACACGTGGAGGAATTGAGAGGATATAGATTTCCAAACCGTATATACTCAAAACAGAATTGCAAATTCCAATGTCATGTAGTAACTCCATATATAAATTAATGTTTTGATGAAAGCAAAACAATTTGCAAACTAGCTTCAACATACTTGAAAGGACTTTGATATCGCTTAGAGGGGGTGAATAGGCGTTCCTAAAAATTATCACAACTTCATAGCATATTAGAAAGATGAGAACTTCCGGTTCAAATCGAAACTTCCGATATAGGATTGGATATCGGAATTGGAAGTTTCGGTCTCAACCAAAAAGTTCGACGGATAATGGAATAAAACACTAGCTATGAAATTGTAGTTCGAACAAACAAAATGTAAATGAATCAAAAGGTGATAAACAAGGTATCCAAGCAAGATATTAGGCCACCAACTATATCACTTAAGCATACAAGTGGATCGGGTTAAAACAAGCTTAAGCATAATATGAGAGAAGGTAAGAACGAGCAAAGCAAGAGAGTAGACGCGTGATTTGTTTCCCGAAGTTCGGATCCACGGATCCTACGTCTCCGTTAAGGGGCCACAAAGGCCGGGTCTATTTCAATCCTTTCCTCATGAGGTTGCACAAATGCACTTCTCGATTTCACTCTTGATTTCTTCCCTTGCGAAGGCGAAATCGAAGCCTTCACAAACTTTCCGAGGCACACCACAACCTTGGGTGCTCACCGGCGACGCCTAGCCGTCTAGGAGACCTTAGTCCCCAAGAGTAACAAACACAATCGAAGGTTTGCTTGTTATGAACTTTAGTGCTCAAAGTATGGAGTGAAGCTCACTATTTCTCAACTTCTCAATCTCTCAATCCAACTCTCTTCCCTTCTCAAATCCCTCTCACAAAGAGACACCACAAAGGTAAGGAAAAGGGAAAGACTATTTGGCTTTGGATGTGTCTAATAATACCCAAGAACAGCAGCCACTCAAAGGAGGGGTGGAGGAGTTTATATACCCGAGCCTCTCAAAACTAGCCGTTTGTAATGCCCTGAAAATTCGATCGTCGAAATCGAAACCCTAAAATACGAAATTTCGAAAACTTTTAAATCGAATTGCATCATGACATGTTTTATTGCTCGTTTATTTGAATCTTTATTTGCGGGATTAAATTTATTGAAAGCTATTGAAGTGCAAACCCTAAAACGGAGAATCGACAGAATGAATGATTAAGAAAATAAATTAAAATAAAGTTCTGGACCAAATTATAGTAAAGAAAATATTCTACCTAAATGTCATCCATTCATTTGTGAAATATAAATTTAAATAGGAAATTTTATATGTAAATAAATAATTATCTACGCCGAGGTATATATATATATATATATATATATATATATATATATTATATATATATATATATATATATATATATATATATAAACAAACATATGAAAATTAGGTATGAAAATAAAGTTTGGTGGCATAAAATGTTGAGTCATTCTTTAGGTCATGGTGATATAAATTCGATGAATATCTCACATATATATAAATATATATATTTTGGGACATAAATGTGTGTGTGTGTGTCTATATATATATATATATATATATATATATATATATATATATATATATATATATATATATATATATATATATATATATATATGTATGTATGTATGTATGTATATATATATAATGTATGTAAAAATAAATTATGAAAACATGGGAATGTGGAGTGAAATATTTAGGAATAATACAAATATTGAACCAAATCCATTTGTGTGAAATTATACATTTTTGGATGAATTTTAAATTGAAAATCAATCAAAATCGTCAAAATTAGAAAACGTCACTGTTCATTGCACCCTAGGTGCTTAACCCAGTCCCTAGCCCATCCCATCGCCATCGCCATCACCGCTCGGCGCCGCTGCCGTCCGCTCCCGTGCCGAGCCCCGCGTCCCGTCGCCGCGCCTTGCGTCCCGTGCCGCGCCGTCCCGTCGCCATCGCCGTGCCTTGCGCCCCGCGCCGCTGTCGTGCCGTGCGTCCCGTCACCATCGCCGCGCCGCTGCGCCTCTGCGCCCCTCGTACCCCGCGCCCCCCGGCCCTATAAAACCCCCCTGGCTCCCCTTTCCTCCCACCACACTCCCCTGCCGCTTTCCTCCTTCTTCTCCTCTTCTCTGCTGTGCCTGCCGCTGCCGCGTGCAGCCGTTGCCGTCAAGCCGCCGCCGGGTAAGCTCCGCCCCTCCCCTTCGCCTTCCCTGCACTGCCGCCGCCCGGCTCGGTAGCCGCTCGAGAGGGAGAGAGAGGAGTAGCGGGAGGGAGAGAGAAGACAGAAAGGAAGAAGAAGGAGCAGGAGAGAGAGTAGGAGAGAAAAGAAAATAAAGAGAGGGAAAAGAAAAAGAGAGAAAAAATGAAAAGAAAAAAAGGGGAAATTAGAAAATAGAAAAAAAATGGAAAATAGAGAGAGAGAGGATTTAGAAAATCGGAAAATTAAATTTTAAACACATATTTATATTTGGGTTGAATCGGTTAATCCATCATCGATAATTTTGGAAATTCATAGAAATAAATCAGATTATTTAAATGCAATTGTTTACTTAATTAGATTATTCATTTAATTGATTATTTCCTTAGCGGGTTGTTTACTCGATTATTTAGACTTTTATTCATTAGGTTTTGCTAACTCGCGTATATTATAATCGAAGGATTTATTCGTCGGATTACTTGTAAAACTTCCAAATTAGTATTTAGTCATTTATTTAGTAGTTTTACTCATGTAATAGGTTATTCACTTAATTAGCCGTTGTGATTATTTAGTCAATTATTTATCGTTTAGGGTTAATTATTATTATCGGGATCTAATTTATTCGGAATCGTTTAAATTAAATTGGATTAATACTCTAATCGACTATCGCAAATATTTTAGGACCAAAATGGATTTAAAATCGGAATAGAACTATTTCATAAATAATAATGAAATCGATATCGACATTCGACGCTCTCGTTCGATCTTTTTATTTAATCGAATTTTGTTGGATTTTAATTGAATTCTAATCGAATTCAATTTCGTTCGCACGTAACTCTAGACACCGAGGGAGTTGTGAGTCTGCCTGAAGATCAAGACCCGCAGGGCTTCGAGCAAGGCAAGTCATCACTGATCCTTGAACATATTGATCCCGAATTACGAACTTACTTTGTTTACAAATAAAATTGCATGCGATGATGAATATCCTACTTGTTATTATGCCATACCTTTGATTATTGTTTACCTTATTCCCTTGTACCCATAAAAGCGTATGATGTCCCTAGTCACTTATGACAAATGCTTAGTAATGCTAATTTAAATTCATGCATTCTCATATTTATTAAAAGCTATATACTTGGGCAATTACTTTAGGGAAGGTAATTGATATGCGGCATGTGGAGACATGAGCGCCACATTGCCATGACATTGATGACATGATTTGTGAAAGAAAAACAAAACTAAACAACTGTTTTTGACTGGGGCGGCTGGATGACTTGGGTGGTGTCCGGTAAAAGCTAGTGTCGTCCCTGGTCAGTTAAGGACCGAGCCATGAAGCTAAGCATGAAATGACCCCCGTACAATCGTACTTCTCGAATGGGTATAGACCTAGCGGAGTAAATAGCTGAGCGGAGGCAGTATCCCTACGTAGTGGTCTTCTTGATGTGTATGAGAGGCGGGGCCTACGGTGGAGCAACCACTGGTAGGACCGCCATGTGTAAACTTAAACTTAATTATAACTTAATGCATGTGTGAGTCTTCCCTCCCGGGAGTGCCAGAACTCCTCTCACTGCTAGAAACCGTGTACGCCTAGAGTACATGAGGATATAAGTTCATGGAGCGGATACTGCCAATGTGAGGTTATTGAAAGGCTTTGCCGTGACACGTCTCATTTGTTGGGACTTCGGCTTATGTGTTGGGCAAGTCACGGAGTACGGGTAAAGTGTACATCCACTGCAGTGTGAGTAAATCAAATCTATTCAAATAGTCGTGCTTGCGGTTATTGAGCACCAGGACATGTATTACACTTGGCTAGACTATAAATTTTTAACCTGATTGGGATGGGTATGCATAATGACTTTTATGTGCTGGTGGTTCAACTTCTCGAGAAGCGAGAAGAGGTAGGCCCCAGAAAACCATGACGATACAATGGCGGGAAGCTATCCTTAGGATCACAATGGATGGTGGACAGAACCGTCGTTGTTTAATGAACTATGGTATTAAAACTTGATCAGTCTATGCTAGGTCTTAGGCTTGTGAAAAGAATTGCAAAGCTAGCTTTACGCAAAAGAACCACAGCCATTCTTTGACTATTCCTTATCATGTGCATCGTTGTTGTGGTGGCTTGCTGAGTACGGTTGGTACTCACCCTTGCTATATGCAAAACATTCAGATGCGGGCGATGAAGTTCCCGAAGATCCATACGAGTACTACCAGGAGGGTACGGAAGACGATGGCGCTCTATAAGTCTTAGACCCGGTCGTTGCTTGTGGCAATGGCATGCCGCTGCTTATCTCCGCTGCCTTATCAAGACTCTGCTTTTATTTGTATTCCGGACTGTTTAGTTCCCTGTTCTAGACTATTGCCTTCGGGCCTATTATTATAATATTTTTGTGTAAGACAATTGGTGTATGCACTCTTGATAATTCGGCAATGTAATTGTGGGTACCAGACTACTTGATCCAGGGAAATGGTACTATGAACACAAGTGATTCCTGTTACAAAAACGGGGGTCCACACCGTTAAAGGCCAAGATTCCATTTTTCAAAATTTCTGAAATGCATTTTCGAACAAGTCCGAAAATCAATAGAAGACAATCTCAGTTTCACAGACATTTTCGGAATTTCCAAAATATTTCAGAAATTTTCGAGATTTTTTCAGAATTTTCGAAAAGCAACAGGAAGAACAGCCACAACTTTTTGCTCGGAAGTCCGTTTTTTATGAACTTGGACTCTATGGAAAGCTCACTCAGAGAACTACCCAACTCAACCAAAAGTAAGGTCTAAAACCACTCAAAGGATAGATTAAAACTTAGGTTTCTCTCAAGGTAGCACTAGGATAGGTCACTTTGAGCACCGAGACATACACAAGCATATCGACGTTGCATCCCTCTTGATAGTACGACATTCCTATACTCAGAAGTAAATAGAAAGAGAATTATACTAATAGGAATGCCTTCTTTCCATCTTCATTTCTTTGTCTTAAGGGACGCCAATGTCAAAACCGTTTCACTATATATTCTTCAAATGATTGATGCAGTTACTTGTAGCTTCAAATGTCCTCGCACGGTGCATCATGACAAAGCCGTCACTCGTCCTTCACCACTCGATTTGGTTCTTCGGCGCCAAGCTTCATGCTTGCCCTTCACCACCGCATGGTCCATCGCGACCAAGCATCGCTTGCCTTTCACCGTCTTGCCATTGTAGCCACTTTATATCTAACATATTCAATATCTTCGCTATGTCATCCTTAGTATCTTTAGGTGTAATCATATTTTTCTTTAGTATCAACTCATTTTTCAATCTTGGGACCTATTTCTCTCATTCAATTCAATGAAATTGTTAATCCCAATGATCCGGTTGTCAACCTTTACTTGTTGACCAACCGATTGCATGTATAAAATGATATGAATAAATGATGAGTATTAATCAACACCACAAGTGTCATATACTCAAATATATGCTCAAATGTAAAGATCCCAATTAAATGAAAGTGAATAACTTGAATCAATTACATGCATAACTAAGCTATAGGATTTCCTCCCTCTAAATGTATGCATACAAAATGTTTGTGTGAAGCAAAGTATGCATAAAAAGATATGAAACATTGGGAGCTTATCCTATACAAGAATAGAAGGCATTTATCAAATATAGACAATAAAATAAAGACATATCTTCATCATCTTCATGTTCTCAATGTAAAAAGACTAAACAAGATATGGCTCAAACAAAACATTAGTCTCACATGTATATGTAATCATATAAAAATATTATATATGAATATATTAATATGTGCATAGAGAGGAGGAATGATACATATAACTTGATCTCCGTGCACTTCATCCTTGTTGTGATTTAGGTACACCATCAACGAATATTTCTATCTCAACTCATATGAAGTCTGTAAACCATTTCTCACAATTTCCACTTCCATATCCACATGAGACTAGGACAAAGAAAATGCTTATTAAAATATTAGTCTCGTATAATTAGATTTATCATTAATCACCAAAACCAAATTAGTGACACTTGAACTTTCAATACTACCCCTTCAATTCCATATTCCTATCGTATAAGACATAATCTCATTTACCAAGAGTAATTAATTAGGGTGTTTATTTTCTATTCTACGTATTAAATACCTTTGAACCCAGCCGTTTCTCACATTGAAAATAATAGCAGCATTGTTTCTAAAAAAAATAGCAGCATTAGCTACAAAGGTATATTGGTCTAAAATATTCACTTATCTCTCCAACAACAGAAATTTTGTCCAGCCCATAAAACGCTTCAACTTGTTATACTCAAGTTACTAAGTGTAGATATCAAGACATGTCTAGTTTGGTATATGTCGCTAAAAGTACATGAAAAAATATCCAAATATTAGCTTGCCAATGAAGAATTGTCGGCACTCGAGGATGAAAATCCTGAATACCTGGAGCGTACACTGTACTAGTCCTATGATCAGTGACTAGTACACGCATCCATAATATTGTTATCACATCCATACAACATACATATTGTAACGCCCGTTTTGTCGCGGCGTTAGCGGGAAAACCTAGTTTCTAAAAATTCTATTTGCGAAAATTTTGCTCTTCGGCTGAGTCTTGTTGTGTGCCTGGATCTCGTGTTTCCCCTCTCGGCTCAATCCCGGAGAAAATCGCGAAATCGGAATTCAAATCCGAACCCTAATCCTCCCAATTCAAATTCTCAAAAAAAGTCTACTTTACCTCCCTCGCTTTCCTTGGGCCATTTCCATCTCGGCCTGCTTCCCTTCCCTCTCCCTCTCGGGCCGCCGTCCGGCCCAGTCGCCCTCTCCCCTCCTTCGGCCCGCTTCCCCTTTTCTCCTCCAGCTCGCTCGGTGTAACGCCCGTTTTGTCGCGGCGTTAGCGGGAAAACTATTCCTCTAAAAATCCTATTTGCGAAAGTTTGCTCTTCAGTTGAGTCTTGTTGTGTGCCAAGGTCTCGTGTCTCCCCTCTCAGTTCAATCCCGGAGAAAACCACGAAATCGGATTTCAAATCCGAGCCCTAATCCTTCCAGTTCGATCTCTCAGGAAAAGTCTATTTTACCACCCTCTGCCCTCGGGCCGGATTCTTTCTCGGCCTGCCCTCTCCTTTCCTCGGGCCACCTCCCGGCCCAGTCCCCTCCTCTGGCCAACCGGCCTCCTTCCTTCCCTGGGCCGTCTCCCGGCCCAGCTCTCTCCCGCGGCCTGCCTCGTCTCGCGCCCCCTCCTGCTGGGCCGCGTGCCGCCTCGGCCCGGTCCGCTCTGGCCCGCGCTCCCGGCCGCGTGCGCCGCACGTGCCAGGGAGAGCCGCATCGCCCCCCAGCCGAGCCGTTCTTCTTTCTCTCTCTCTCTCTCTCTTCTCCCCAACGACTCCCGCCGGCGCCGTTCCGTCACCGCAAGACCCGCCGCTGGTCCCCTCGGCCCCGCACCTGCGCGCTTGCCGCCAAGGCGCCGCGCGCGTGCTTCCCCCCTCCCCCGCGCGCCTTGCCCGTTTCGGCAAGGGGGGCAACCCCTCTTTTCCTCTCTCCCCTTTTTTCTTTTCCCCGACGGCCGACCGCCGCCGACGTCACCCGGTCGCACCGCCGTTTGCGCCGGTCCCCGCTCCGCTTTGCCGACAGCCTCTCCCCGGCCAAAACCGACCTTTCCCCCTCCCCAAAACCGACCTAGCTCCTCTTTAAATCCCCCCCCGCTCGGCCGCATTCTTTCCCCTCCGCCCGGCCGCCATTGCCGCCCTACCGAGCTCCACTCTCCTCGCCGCTGCCGCCGCCGCCCTCGCCGTCCGCCGCCGCTACCGCCGAGGGCTCCCGAAGGAGCTCCGGGCGCTGTCTCGCCCGCCCGCTCCCTCGGCCGGAGCCACGCCGCGCCCGCATCGTCTTCTTCCCCGGCTTGCCGCCCAGCCGCGGTAAACCCCTCTCTCCCCTCCACCTTTTCTTTTTTTTCTCTCGGCGTAGCGCGTTGGATAGCGCCGTAGGCTTCCTCCCGGAGCACCACCGAGGCCGCCGCCCCTCTCCTCGGCCCTCTCCCCGAGCCATCGCGGTCACCGTCGCCCCGCGCCGTCGCCGGCCGCCGTCGCTTCCCCGCGGCCCGATCCGAGCCGGCGGCTCGATTCCTCTCTCACCCCTCTTGCTCCGGCGCCACTTCCCTTCATTGGCCCCGCACCGCGTCACCCGAACCCCTCCACCATCGCCGCCGTTGGCCGACGCCTTCTCCCCTCGCTCGCCCGGCCGGCCTACGTGGCCGCCACGCAAGCGCCACGCAAGCGCCAGCCGGCGCACTCCCTCCCTCCCCTCCGTGCGCTCGGTCCACATAGACCGCGCCGCCAACGGGCGGGACCCGCCCTAGCGCCGCGCGACGGGCACGGTCCACCGGATCGGCCGTCCGCGTAGGCCGCGGCCTGCCCCGGCCCATCGGCCTCGCTCCCCCTTGGCCCAACGGCCTCCCTTTCGCGTATCGGCCGGGCCGCGTTGCCAGGCCGGCCATCTGGGCCTCCTTGGCTGACCGGCCCAGTCGGCCTCGGCCCCCCCCCTCTCTCTCCACTCGGCCACTCGGCCTCCTTCCCGCTTGGCCCACTCGGCCATCGGTCCCCGGCCCATCGGCCGCTAGGCCCATCGGCCTATTCCCTCTCGCGCGCCGATCGGCCATGGGCCAATTCCCTTCGGGCCGCCGGCCCAATTATTTCGGCCGCGCACGTTCTACCCGTAGTCGCCCAAAATAAAGTTTAAATTGCATCCCTCCTTCTTTTCTTTTTTTTTCAGGGAATTAATAATTCCTTTTCTTATTCCAGAAAATCATTTAACCCTAAGAAATTCATATCTCCCTATCCGTTCGTCCGATTGACTTCGTTCCACTTCCTATAAATCCGTAAAATCGAGATCTATCCAATGGCACGCTTAGTGGTCATTAATAGGGCTTCTTTTGTCGCTTTGTTGAGTCGTCTCGTTTCGCGTGTAGTCTCGGAGCCCGAAGACCCGCAGTGCGCGGATTTCGAGGAAGAAGCTCAAGATCTCGAGCAAGGCAAGTCACCTTTGATCAATTGAACCTATAATTTAAATTAAGTATTCTGATTCCGCAAACTATGCATTACTTAGGTTACACTTGGCACTTGCCCTCGGTTTGCAATACAACCGGCAGGCCCTACCCCTTTGCAGCATTCACCTTCCTTGATATTTGAATACCCTAACACCCTTGTCACCCCTCAGGTGATGCCTCGGTATCCGTACCTCGCGTACGAATATCGAGACTCCCCTCAAACTTTAAAATTGACCACCTGGGTAAAACTTGAGTTTACAAAATGCTTGAAAAACCCGACACTTGGGTCGGTGACTTGAAATTAAAGTGAGTTTCTAAAACTCGTGGTACGGGAGACGTACTGGAGGTACGGTCTGCCCGTTCTCGCTCTAAGGACCGATTCCTTGGGAATTACATCCAAGCATATGTCAAGTACGACCACATGGGTGATATGGGACGCCCCTGGCTGAGTAATTAGCTAGGCCAGGGAAATCTTGATGCCAAGGGACAAGTGGATTCGCCGGGGTGGTGTCGGGGAGGACCCCTGGGCTTCCTGGCACAGTATGGTCTGGGACCTAACCTGGTGTTGGTCCGTGGGACCCCTCCTGTTGGCATAAGATGACCCTGAGTCGGCTTTCGAAATGCCTTGTCGTGAAAGCCTCAAGGTCGCCAGACGTGACCGAGAGTCGCGGGCTGGGTGATTCAAGGTTAGTAACGTCGTGTGGGTAAAGTGTACCCCCTCTGCAGAGGTTAACAACTGTTCGAACAGCCGTGCCTACGGTCATGGGCGGATGTGAGGTGATTCCTTAGCGTAGTTTTAATGAACACCTTGTGAACTGCTGTTGGTGTGAGGTTTCCCCTTCTGTGCTTGGTTTAAGGCTGCTGGAGCAGCCAGAGTCGGTGACGATTGGCAGGGAGCCTCTCGTACCGTTGGGTGGACTTGTGGCTGTTGAAGCAGCTGGAGTCGGTGACGATTGGCAGGGAGCCTCTCGTACCGGCGTGTGTGAGTTGTGGCTGTTAGAGTAGCCGGGGTCGGTGAACGATTGGCAGGGAGCCTCTCGTGCCGACAAGAATCAATTGATACAAATTCACTGCTCCGGCCGGATGAGACGCACTTTCTCGTCCGTGCCGTCGAGAAGCACTCACTTAGTTGTTTCTGAAAGTCTTAAACTAAAATCAATTGCGCAAAACAACTGGCTTTCCCTTGAAGCTCGCATTAAACACTTAATTCCCCTGACTTGCTAAGTACTCCCGTACTCACCCTTGCTCTATATAATTAAACCCCCCCTAGTTCTCGAAGATGAAGAGGTGGACCCTGCTGATGAAGAGTTCTTCCAGGAGCAAGCCGACTTCGAGCAGTAGTAGGGTTTCGGCCTTCCCCCAAGGCTTTGCTTGTGGCTTAGGGCTAGTCTCCGCTTTCCGCTTCCGCCCTTTTGTAATGCTGTTGTGAACTCGGGTTCTATCCGCAGTTCCAACCTTGGTTGTAACCCTACTCTTAATAAAGAGACCGCTGTGGTTGTGATATTCAGTCTTCCTGTTGTACCAGCGCTATTTCCTGGGACTGGTACAAGCATACAGGTTAATTTGGATCGCCTTACACTGGTCCCCGCTCGGGGCTAGTTTGGGGCGTGACACTCGGCCTACTCCCTTCTCCCCGCTGGGCCGCGCAACTCGGCCCGGTCCGCGCGGCCTGAGCGCGGGGCGCGCTGCGCACGTGCGCCGCACGCCCGCGCGAGAGAGCGGGCGCTCTCTCTCTCTCGTCCCCGCGCCCGTTCTCCCACGCCGTTTCTTCCTCTCTCTCCGTCCCATTACCGCGGCATCCGCCTCTCCCGGCCCCGCTGCCCTGCGCACGTGCCGCCAAGGGGAGAGCGTGCCCCCTCCCCTTCTCTCCCCGTGCGCCCCAGCCCGAATCGGCAAGGGGGCCGCCCTCCTTTTCCCTTCCCCCTTTTTTCTTTTCCCGACCGGCCGACGTCACCGGCAGCTGCCGCTCGGCCGCTAGCATGACGGTCCCCTCCCGTGTGGCTCCACCACCTCTCTCCCCTCTTCGCGAACCGACCTTGCCACACCGACCTCCGTCCCCGAACCGACTCGCGCCCCCTTCTTTTTAAACCCTCCCCTCTCGGCCGCTCTTGTCGCCGCCATCGAGCTCCACCCCTCCAACGCCGCCATGCTGTGCTGCCGCCGTCCTTGCCGTCCGCCGCCGCAGCCGAGGACGCCGAAGGGAACCCAGGCGCACTCCTTCCCTCTCCCTCGGTCCGGAGCCGTGCCGCACCGTCCCCGCGCCGTCGGCCTTCTCCCCCGACGAGCTCCTCCTCCTCCGCGGTAATCCTCTTCTACCCTCCGTCTCCCTCTTCTTCTCTCGACCTAGGGCGCTAGCTAGCTCCCCGTAGACCCCCCCTCGGGGCACCGCCGTGGCCGTCACCCCTCTCCTTCTCTCCTCCCCCGCGCCGCCATTGCCGCCGCCGCCTCGTGTCGTCACCAGCCGCCGTCGGCCTTCCTCCGGTGAATCCGAGCCGATGGCTCTCTCTCTCTCTCTCTCCCCTCTTCGCTCCGGTATTTTTCCCCTTTCTCCGGGCACGCGCCGCACCGCCCCGAGCCTCTCCGCCGTCGCCGCCGTCGATCCCGATGCCGTCCCCTTTCACCCCTCCCGTCGGCCTCCGTGGCAGCCACGTCGGCACCACGCGAGCGCCGACGGCCTCGCTTCCTCCGTGCGCCGGGTTCACGCGCACCGGGTCGCTGACGGGCGGGTCTCACCCTAGCGCCTGCGCGGTGGACCACGGTCCACCAATCCGGCCGTCCGCGTGGGCTGCGACTTGCCCCGGGCCCACTCAGCCTCCCCTCCTCTCTGGCCCGTCGGCCCCGAGTCACTCGGGAGCCCAGTCAGCCCCGAGTCACTCGGGAAGCCGGACCAGGCCGCGCGCCACTCGGCCTCGGCCCAGTCGGCCTTTCCCCTGCCTCGTGCGCTTCCCCGGTCGTGGGCCACCCTTCACGCGCGTCGGCCCACTCGCTCGGCCGCGCCCGTGCTCGCCCGTTGGGCCGTGCCGCTCAGCCTCCGGCCCATCGGCCTCTCTCGCGCGTCCGCTCGGCCTTGGGCCTTTTTCCCGCGCACCGGCCCAAGTTAACCCGGCCGCGTTTGATTCGGCCTTGGGCCGAATCCATTCCAATACAAGTCCAATTCAAGTCCCTCTTTTCTTTTTCTTTTTCAAGGGAATTAATAATTCCTTTTCCTTTAGACAGAAAATCATTTAATCTTAGGAAATTCATATCTTCTCAACCGTCCGTCCGATTGACTTCGTTCAACTTCCAAAATTTCTCAACAATCGAGATCTATCTAAAGGCATGCTTAGTGGTCTTTAATAGGGCTTCCTTTTTACCGTTGTGTTGAGTCGCCTCGTTTCGCGTGTAGCTTCGAAACCAGAAGACTCGTAGTGCGCGGATTTCGAGGAAGAAGCTCATGATCTCGAGCAAGGCAAGTCACCTTTGTCCAATTGAACCTATAATTTGAAATTAAGTATTTTGATTTCGCAAACTATGCACTCTTACGGCTACACTTGACACTTGGCCTCGGTTTGCAATACAACCAACCGGCCCTACCTAATTGCTGCATTTACCTCCCTTGATTATTGAATACCCTAACACCCCCTTGTCACCCCTTCCGGTGAGGTCTCGGTATTCGCACCCCACGTACGAATATCGAGGACTCCCCTCAAATTTAAAATGGTCAACTGGGTAAAACTTTAGTTTACAAAATGCTTGGAAAACCCGACCCTTGGGTCGGTGCCTTGAAAATAAAGTGAGTTTCCAAAACTCGCGGTGCAGGATACGTACTGGAGGTACGGTCTGCCCGTTCTTGCCCTAAGGACCGATTCCTTGGGAATTACATCCAAGCATATGTCAAGTACGACCACATGGGTGATATGGGACACCCTTGGCTAAGTAATTAGCTAGGCTAGGGAAATCTTGATGCCAAGGGACAAGTGGATTCACCGGGGTGGTGTCGGGGAGGACCCCTGGGCTTCCTGGCACAGTATGGTCTGGGACCTAACCTGGTGTTGGTCCGTGGGACCCCTCCCATTGGCATAAGATGACCCTGAGTCGGCTTTCGAAATGCCTTGTCATGAAAGCCTCAAGGTCGCCAGACGTGGCTGTGAGTCACGGGCTGGGTGGCTCGGGGTTAGTAACGTCGTGTGGGTAAAGTGTACCCCCTCTGTAGAGGTTAACAACTGTTCGAATAGCCGTGCCCACGGTCATGGGCGGATGTGAGGTGATTCCTTAGCGTAGTTCTGTTGACTACTTGTGAACTGCTGTTGGTGTGAGAAACTCTTTCTGTGCTTAAGTTGTTGCTGTTGGAGCAGCCGGCGTTGGTAAATGATTGGCAGGAAGCCTCTCGTGCCGCGTGCTTGATTTGTGGCTGTGGAGCAGCCGGTATCGGTAAACGATTGGCAGGGAGTCTCTCATGCCGACGTGCTTGATTTGTGGTTGTCGGTGCAGCCGGTGTCGGTGAACGATTGGAAGGGAGCCTCTCGTACCGACAAGAACCAATCTATACAATTTCACTGCTCCGACCGGATGAGACGCACTTTCTCATCCGTGTCATTGAGAAGCACTCACTAGATGTTTATGAAAGCCTTAAACTAAAATCGAATGCGAAAAATAACTGGCTCTCCTTTGAAGCTTGCATCAAATACTTATTTCCCTTGACTTGCTGAGTACTCTCGTACTCACCCTTGCTCTATATAAATAAACTCCCCAGCTCTCGAAGACGAAGAGATGGACCCTGCTGAAGAAGAGTTCTTCCAGGAGCAAGCAGACTACGAGCAGTAGTAGGGTTTCGGCCTTTCCCCAAGGCTTTGCTTGTGGCTTAGGGCCAGTCTCCGCCTTTTCGCTTTCGCCTTTTTGTAATGCTATTGCGAACTCGGGATCTGCCCGTAGTTCCAACTTTGATTGTAATTCTACTCTTAATAAAGAGACCGCTGTGGTTGTGATATACTATCTTCTTGTTGTACCAGCACTGTTTCCTGGGACTGGTACAGGTATACAGGTTAATTTGGATCGCCTTATTCTAGCCGCCATACGGGGCTAGTTTGGGGCATGACAAAAGATGGTATCAGAGTGCAGCTTTGGCCTTAGCACGAAACCCGACGTGAGGATAACCGTAAGGATGCTAAATTCTAAAAAGCTATGTGCGAAAAGCTAAGTCCTTTTTCTTCTTCTCTTATTCTGTTTACAAAACTGGTTACTGACTTCCCTCACTCTTTCAAAATTGTAGATGGCAGTCAACGCCACCCACAGTTCCCACGGCGTTGGTGAGGGTCACCACGTCGCCCAGCTGAGAGACCTCGCTTGCTTCCTTGGCTTCTCCTGTCCCGAGTACGCTGGGTACTCCATGGACCGCTACCCTCCCTGCTGTGAGCTGTCCGTGTGCCTTTACCCCCGCGAAGGTACACACAGCGCAGGCCTTCGCCCTCACCACTTTAACTTGGCCCGCCCCACACTCCAGCTCGCGTACCAGGACCTCTCCTAGATCGCTCTGCGTCGCTTGGCCTATGACTACCGTCGTCGCCTTGCAGGTTCGGCCTTCCGTCTGATCCCGTAGCTCCCTCCTGGCCGTGCAGACAGCCGCTACCCTTGCCCCTACCGCGAGTCGCACCCTGCGCTGACTCGCATCGTGGAGCTTTCTGGCGCCTAGGCCACTCAGCACGACCTTCTCCTTGAGGCTTACCGCTCTCTGGCACGCCGTTACGCCGCGCTGGAGGCCCGCCTTGCTGAGGAGGGTGTCACCTCCGTGGACACCGTCTCCTGGGACTCTGGCCGCCTTTGCCACTCCAGCCACTTGTCCTTCTACAGTTCTCGTGGCTCTGCTCGCACTCCCAGTGGCCCACGCTCCCCCAGCCCGCGTGTGCCGTACTCGCCAGTTTACTCCCCTTACCAACACCGTGCCAGCCCCTCCTACACACCAGGCCACACCCCAGTCGTCAGCCATCATGGGCTCCGACTGATCCGCACCGCGCGGAAGCGCGTTGTGGGCTCCTCCACCGTGTTTCGTTTCGACCACCTAGCTCCTACCCCGCCAGCAGGCCATCCTGCTGCCAGTCCTCGACAGGTTCCGCCGGTCCCTTCGCGTGCATCGATCGACGTGTCCTCTTCAGATGAGCCGACCACTGGAGCCAGTCAGGCAGGAGAGCAGTAGAGTTCATCTGCTGCAGGTAGAGTTCATGTGCTACACCTTTTGTACCGCCGCCAACTCTTTTGGAGTCGTGGCGAGGTAGTGCGTGAGTGTGTTATTGTGGGTGTTGTCTGGTAATCTGGATCTCTGAGGTGGTGTGCGTACAATCAAGCTCGGCGCAGCTCTGTGACTTGTCCACACCCGTTGTATTAGGTGTTTTCCGAGTTGAGAAAAGCTTTATGTCTAGTGTGTGCTCTCTGTGCTCGTTTACTTTACTCTTTCCCATTTTAGTTCTGTTCTGTCTTCTTACCTCGCCCCGTTCTGGGAGATTAGATGGCTGGCCGTCCCCGTCGTGTGGCTCGTGCTCCCGCTCGTTTGGGCTACGAATCCCACAGGGAAGAACCAGAATCGGAACATGAGTCAGGAAATGAACCGGTTGATGCTCCAGCTTGGGCAGATCCTATAGCAGACCGTGCAAATCGTGCACAAGACTTATACCCGCCTCCCCAGCTACAGGCAGACTATCAGCATATGATGGCAGTTCAGACTCAGATTTTGCAGGGCTTAGCCTAAGCCATTGCAGGCATCCGGCAGAATTTGCAGCCGCAGGCTCCGCACCTAGTGCCCTTCAATAACAACAACCATAGATCTAAGCTGACAGATTTCCTAAGATCCCGTCCACCGGAATTCTCTCATACAGTCGAGCCCGTAGAGGCTGACGATTGTCTAAAGGATGTCGAGAGAAAGCTCAACCTGGTGCAATGCACTCCGGTAGAGAAGACCCTATTTGCTGCACATCAACTGAGAGACTCTGTAGCCAACTGGTGGGAGAATTACTGTAATGCCCATCTGCACTCAGTCAACATTGAGTGGACAGAGTTTGCTGAAGCCTTCCGAGCAGCTCATGTGCTCGAAAGCACCATTGACATGAAGAAGGAAGAATTCAATCGCTTGAAACAGGGTACAGGAAGTGTCAATGAGTACCTGAGTCGTTTCAACAAGTTGGCTCGGTATGCTCCCGAGGAAGTGGACTCTGACAAGAAGAAGATCAGGAAGTTCTTGAAGGGAATCGCAGTAGGTTTGAGGATCCAGTTGCTTGCCCATGATTTCCTCACTTTTCAGCATATGGTCAACAAGGCCTTGCTTCTGGAGGATGCCAGAAAAGAGGCAACTGAGGAATACAAGAAGCGCAAGTCTACTCACCAAGCGCGCCCACTCCGTGGAGCGCCACGCCCTCGAGTTGGTCACCCCATGCAGTACCACCAACCTGCTCATCAAGTCAACCGCCAACCTGGCTTCACTCCCCGTCCATTGGTGCCACGCCCTACTCCGTCGCCCCAGCAGCATGCCCCTAGTGGCAATACCGGTGTGAACAATGTCACCTCCTTCAAGTCGCCCGCAGGAATGGCGAATGTGCAGTGCTTCACTTGCAAAAAAATGGGACATTACTCCAGACAGTGTCCTCGGAATCAGGGAAACTCTAACTCCGGACGCTCCGATGCTGGCTTCCCCAGGACCCCAGCACTTGCTCAGTCCCGTCCAGTCACTCAGGTGAGTGGACAAGGTTCTCGCGCCTCCAGCAACTTTGGACGAGGCCGGGTGAACCACATTCAAGCTAAAACTGCCCAAGAGGCCCCCGACGTGGTGATGGGTATGTTCTCTGTCAACTCCATACCTACACTCGTTCTGTTTGATTCCGGAGCTTCCCATTCATTCGTATCGCAAGCTTTTGTGAAAAGAAATGGTTGGAAAACCCAAAATTTACAAGTACCTATGGTAATACATTCCCTTGAAAGGGATATAAGGGCAGATAGACTATGCCCCAAGGTTGATCTAGTAATAGAAGGGGTTAGCTTCGCAGCCAAACCCATAGTACTAGCCTCCCAAGGCCTGGATGTCATCCTAGGGATGGATTGGCTGGCTAAGCACAAAGGACAAATAGACTGTGCCGAAAGAACCATCACTCTGCAAGGACCCGGAGGAAGGAAAGTGCGTTTCACTCCTATTCCTTCCGGAAACCGATCAACCCTAAATAGTTTGCAAGCCACTCCCTTGGAAATGGTACCTATAGTCGACGAGTATCCCGATGTGTCCCCAGAAGAACTACTCGGAATGCCACCGAATCGAGAAATCGAGTTTTCCATAGAACTTGCCCCAGGCACAGCCCCTATTGCTAAGAGACCCTACAGAATGGCCGCCAACGAACTGGTAGAGGTTAAGAAACAAATCGAAGAACTTCAGAACAAGGGTTACGTGCGACCCAGCTCGTCCCCTTGGGGAGCCCCTGTGCTCTTGGTAAAGAAGAAAGACGGCTCTGAAAGAAGGGTGGTAGATTATAGAGCCCTGAATGAAGTAACCATAAAGAATAAGTACCCTCTACCACGGATTGACGACTTGTTCGATCAATTAGAAGGAGCTAAGGTATTCTCCAAGATCGAACTATGATCTGGGTATCACCAACTTAAAATCAGACCAGAAGACATCCCCAAGACCGCTTTCTCAATGCGGTATGGCCTGTATGAGTTCACCGTAATGTCCTTTGGACTCACCAATGCTCCGGCTTTCTTCATGAACCTGATGAACAAAGTTTTCATGGACTACCTGGATAAGTTCGTTGTGGTTTTCATCCACGATATTTTGATTTACTCACGGAATGAACAGGATCATGCAAAACATTTACAGAAAGTTATGGAAAGGTTGCGAGAGCACCAACTCTTCGCCAAGTACTCGAAGTGTGAATTCTGGTTGGATAAAGTAGCCTTCCTTGGCCACGTCATCTCCACCAAAGGTGTCGAAGTAGACCCCAGTAAGGTTGAGACCGTCCTTGCTTGGAACGCACCTAAGACAGTGTCCGAGATCCGTAGTTTCCTCGGTTTAGCGGGTTACTACCGGAGGTTCATTGAAGGATTCTCCAAACTGGCCCGACCAATGACGGAACTGCTAAAGAAAGAAAAGAAGTTTGAATGGTCGGAAGCATGCGAACGCAGTTTTCAAGAACTCAAGAAAAGATTGACGACTGCCTCCGTCCTCACCCTGTCAGTCATCAGAAAGGACTTTGAGATCTTCTATGATGCATCGAGACAAGGTCTGGGATGTGTCCTAATGCAAGACCAAAAGGTGGTGGCCTACGCTTCAAGACAACTCAGGCCCCATGAGGTCAACTATCCTACGCATGACCTGGAATTAGCAGCTGTGATTCATGCCCTAAAGATTTGGCGTCATTACCTGATTGGAAACAGATGTGAGGTTTATACCAACCACAAAAGCCTCAAATACATCTTTACCCAGAGTGAACTGAACATGAGACAGAGAAGATGGTTGGAATTAATCAAGGATTACAATCTCGGTATACATTACCATCCTGGAAAAGTAAATGTGGTCCCCGACGCGTTAAGTCGCAAGACCTACTGTACTACCGCCCTAGTTTGGCCGACCCAGGATGACCTGTGCCGCGAAATTGAGAAGTTGAAACTGACCGTGGTCCTAACCGGAACCCTTGCTAGTCTTACAGTGCAACCTACCCTAGAAGCTCAAATTCAAGAAGCCCAATGAGATGACGAAGTCATAAAAGAGATGAAGGATAAGATCAGTAAGAAAAGACTCAAAGGTTTTACCATTGACGACCAGGGTACTGTTTGGTTCGGATCCCGCATCTGCGTGCCAGCTAAAAAGCAATTAAAGGACCTCATCATTAGAGAAGCTCATGAATCTGCTTACTCCATGTCACGCCCCGATTTTCGATCGAGATTAAAAGTTGCCTAATAATACATTTTCCAGAAATTAAATAAAAATTAAAAGCAATTTAAACAAGTGAAATTAGCAAGGAAATCAAAATTTTCCTTTAAAAATTATGGTCGGAAATATTTTTGTAATATTCCCCGTGCCCTAAAGTACTCTCCAAAATTTTTCGCGAATTTTTGGAGCTAAAGAAATCATTTTAAATTCACAAAGTTCATTTAACAAATTAAATTAATTGAAAAACAAATTAAAAAGGGTCCCTTTTGTTTTGGGCCGTTTTCGGCCCAAAATCATCTCTCTCTCACCCGCGGCCCCCTCACCTCTCCCTCCCGCGCGGCCCACTGGCCACGTCCCTCCCTCCTTCCTCTCTCCCTCGGCCCAAGGCCGCCTTGGCCCGTTCGGCTCCCTCTCCCTCTCACCGACAGGTGGGACCGTGGGCCCCACCTATCATCTCCTACCTCCGGCCTCCCCTCTCTCCGCCATTCCCGGCCGCCACGCGCCCGTGCCGCCCAATTTTTTCGGCAGGGTTTTCGCCCGCGCCGGCCAAACCCCAGTCGACCCCCATTTTATATTTTCCCCTCCCCGCGACCTCTTCTCTCGTTTCCCCATTGCGCCGCCTTCCCCCAAACCCTGGCGTCGCCGCCGCCGTCACCTCCTTCCTCGCCGGTGAGCTCCGCCGCCTCCTCTCTCTCTCCTCTCTCTTGGCATCGTCGTGTGCACCATCCGCCCGGCCACCGCTAGATCGCCGCTCCGTCGCCGCCCGCGCGCGCCGGCCGCCGCATCCGGCCGCAGCCGCGCCGCTGCTTCCCGGCCGCCAAAAAAAATCCACCGCCCCCATCCCGTGCGCCGCCGCCGCACGCCGCCGCCACAGCGCCTCCGCCGCCCTCGCGTCGCCGCCTCACGCCGCCGCCCCTGGCCGCCCCGCGCCTCATGTCGCCGCCGCCGCGTCGTCGGCTGCCGCCGGTGGCCGCCCGCCGCCACACCACCTCCGCCGTGCCTTGACCGGTTCAGCCTAGGGTTCGGCCGAACCCTAGCCGCCCGCCCGGCCGTAGAGGCCGCACCCGAGCCGGCCCACCACCCTCTCCCGGCCCAGCATCCGTTGGGCCCATTGACCTTACTTCCCACGAACAAGTCTGGCCTACCTCCCTCGCTCCCTTCTCCGTTGGGCCCCCGGCCCGATTAGCGCCACCTTCGCGAGGAGTCCAATTCTCCTCCCTCCTTTCCCCTTTGGGCCATCGGTCCATTCGCCCTATTCTTCACCAAAGTTTACTTTGACTCCCTCAGCCCATTTTCCAGTGGAGCCCATTGTCTCTCATCGGCCCTTTTAACTTTTCCCAAGGAAGTCCAGTTCACCTCCTCAAGTCCAAATTACCTCCCTTGGCTCATTTCCACTTCCCTTTTTGCACAAGTCCAGTTTACCTCCCTCTCAGCCTAATTTTTCCCCTTTCCCCTACAAAGTCCATTTCACCTCCTTTTTCTCTCCTGCTCGACGACACTTGTGTCACCGACACGTGGGCCCTTTTTGTTTGATCCGGTCCACACCCAGACCACGTGGCCGCCCGCGGCTTCGCCGCGTTGGCGTCCACGTCGGCGCTACCTTTTCCCTTCCGTCCGCAGTGGCCGCCACGTCAGTGCCACGCGGTGCGTCCGCACCTGTGCGTGCGTGGACTTGGTCCACCGTGGACTGTCCGCCCCTTAACCCGTTGACACGTGGGACCCGTCGTTCCGGCGTCGATTCCCTTTGATGATGTCAGCGTAGTCCTTTCCTTTGTAAAATTAATTAATAATTACGCAATAAATCGATTTAATTCCGGGAAATTCATTTAAATGGCTCAAAACTTCTAGAATTCATATCAAATTCATACGAACTCCAAATTGAGCCATTCGACTTGCAAAATTCATCTAAAATTGAGCTCTACATGCTTGTTTACTTTTTATGTACTGTTTTGCGTGCCAGCGTGTAGATTCCGCCGTTTTGGAAGTTCGCGCTCGCAAGGAAAAGAGTCTGGAAGATTGTTTGAAGAAGCAAGGCAAGTCACACATTCCCCTTGAGCATGTTGTACCCAATTTACGAAAATGTTTTATGTTTTCAAATAAAGTGCATGTTTTGCTAATCACATGGGAATAGGGTTTACCTATCCGTCCGCTTGTGCCATGTTTACTTGTTAAACCGTCCTTTGTTAACTGTGGGTGATAATTTGACTAGCGTAAGTCACTTATGTTGACTTTGCTAGAATTATATATGCTTAGCCATGCTTAATTACCACTAGCTCATTTAATGGGATAATTACACTGTCCACATTAACTTCTAACGAGCGGTTCGCTCGAGGCACCCGACCATGTTTTATTGGTCGTAATTATCCAACTAAAATATGACCTAATGGTGGACTGTGGGTGCATGGTTTTGCTGGTCGCACCCATGGCAATTAAGGACCGGTTCATGGGAAACCATGGAAGACTAACAGTGCTTACCACAAGCAAGAATGGGCAACTGCTGGACTCGTAGTATAGCTCCCCCCTAGCTGATGCTCCCCGGCAAGGGTGGGCGTGATGGAGTTGGGTCGGCCGGGGATATACCGGTTGATTGGCTGCCGGATTCACCGTGGCACGAGGGAGGGCTGCCCGCTGCTGGTAAGGGAGCGGGGGCGAAACCTGCGGTGTGGTGCGGTTGGTTAGGAGGAGTTATGCAAAAGGTCTTGTCACGATTTCCCCCTTTGCAGTATCGTGGCGATACTTCGGGGCATGGTAACATGTGTGGAATCGTGTGTTGTGGGTACAGTTGCGCACCTCTGATCAGAGTAAAACTATTCGAATAGCCGTGCCCGCGGTTATGGGCGATCAACCAGATTCACCGTGATTAGTCCCACTTGCTTAATTAATTTGACTTAATGAACTGGTGTAGTTCAGGTGGAATGGTTGGGCCTGTTCAACGTGGTTGTAGCATTGTTCAGTGAAGATTTAATCATGTCATAAATAAACAACAGTTTACTGTTTTAGAATATAAAGATTTGCAACCGCTTTTCTGCAAATAGCCACAAGCCTCCCTCTGTCTCTCCTTTGCACGTTTGCATCTTTGGTGTGGCTTGTTGAGTACGGTGGTTGTACTCAATCTTGCTATTTTTCCTCCTTTTTCAGAAGTTTAGTACTTCTGAGTTGAAGATGAAGTTAGAGGACCAAGGCTCAGATCCCAGTTGAGTTTGCCTGTGGAGTGGAGCTGAAGCCCCGCTAGGATCGCCTCTTTTCGCTGCTGTTTTCTTTTCGATGTGAGGACTAAGTGCCTCTGTTGTAAGTATTTATCGCTTTATTTACGTTTGGGTCTGTTTATTGATTTGTCGTTTTGTGTATCCTGGTTGATGCCTGGACAGGGACTTAATACACAAAATGGTCTGGAAATTTGGGAAAATTTTCGGGCGTGACACTCCATCCATCCTGGAAGTACCAAAATGTACCAAGACATCAAGGAATACTTCTGGTGGGCTGGAATGAAGCGAGATGTTGCCGAATATGTAACCTTATGCGATATTTGCCAAAGAGTAAAGGCCGAGCACCAGAAACCCACCGGCTTGTTACAACCTCTTCGAATTCCCGAGTGGAAATGGGAAGAGATCGGTATGGATTTCATCACCGGCTTACCAAGAACCCCTAGCGGGTATGACTCCATCTGGGTAATCGTGGACCGCTTAACCAAAGCAGCCCACTTTGTACCCGTGAAGACCACCTACGATGGGAAAAAGTTGGCAGACCTGTATATGACCCACGTGGTTTGCAGATACGGTTGCCCAAAGAAGATAGTGTCAGATCGAGGCACTCAGTTTACCTCAAGGTTCTGGCAACAGTTGCACGAGGCAATGGGTACCAACTTAAATTTCAGTACTACCTATCACCCACAAACAGATGGGCAGACAGAACGAGTTAACCAGATCTCGGAGGACATGCTTCGAGCATGTACCTTGGACTTCGAAGGCACATGGGATCGCTGTCTAACTTACGCCGAGTTCTCCTACAACAACAGTTACCAATCCAGTATCCAAATGTCCCCAAATGAAGCCTTGTTTGGACGAAAGTGTCACACCCCGTTGTGTTGGAATGGGGTAGGCGAAGCGCAAGTGTTTGGTTCTGACGTGCTGAAGGAAGCTGAAAAGCAAGTCAAGCTGATTCGAGACCGTTTGAAGACAGCACAGACCCGACAGAAAAACTACCACTAGCACGGGACCGGCTATCTCTAACGGGCATAAACCCTCATCACTATCGAGTAGGGCCCCTGTCAGTGAGCAAAGGTCAGTGATGTGAGAAACTATCTCAATCGGGCACAAGGCCGTCACGGATGGATGTTATCTCAATCGGGCCTAACACTCTAGCCCGTCATAAATAAGATTGACCAAGCAATACAAGTCAAACCAGTTTGGGTAGGAGCCCATCACGGATGACTAATCTCAATCGGGCAAACTACTCAGCCCGTCACCGATGACTACCCATCCCTAACGGGCTTTCCGAAAGAGGCCGTCACCGATAGGTTTGACCCCATCTGTCGAGTCAAAATAGGCCTGGTTCGGATGACTTATCTCTATCGGGCTTAGATTAGGAGCCCGTCAGGGATGTCTATATCCCTATCGGGCTTTTTTTGGAGCCCGTCACGGATGACTATCTCTTTCGGGCATTATTAAAATGCCCGTCAGGGATGAGTAAGTCAGCAAAAAAAATAAAATTTGTTTTTTTGGCTAGCCTCAGGCCTTTGCTAGCCATGCTCGCTGCAAAAAATGATAGTCCCAGCAACCATATTCCCAGCAACCCCATTTCCAGCATTCAGATATTCAGTGCATATTCCAGCATTCCATCAGATATTCACAGCCAATTCACAAATTCAAACCCAATTCACAGCCAATGCACAGCCAATTCATATATATACATTAACATCCACAGACCCATTCACATATATATGTCATTCGCATCCATTTTTTGCTCTCCAAACCGCCGACATGTATCAAAACCTGTAAAACTGAGTTATAAATTGGAACAAGTTTATATGTAATTAAGAAATACAAATATATAAAGAAGAACGTGCAGAATTGTATTACAAAGAATATTTACAAAAATCAAATGTTTGTCGCAAAAGCATTTCTTTCTCCTAGGACTTTACTCTAAACATTCCTTTTGGCGACAAGAGATCGTCTAGTATGAATTGTGCTATCTCCTCTCTAATGATATTGAAGTTGATTTCCAGAATCACCGAAAGTTTTTCCTGCATGTGAGGCGCCAAGTTAGTCTACATACTTGGAAAGTTAGTATGAATCGTGCTATCTCCTCTCTAATGTATATAAACAACTGAAGCACACACCTCAAGGTCGAGCAATGTCACCTTGTCTGCGAGGCTCCTCATGTTATGGCAGATGTGGAACTCACACTAGTCGCCAACTTGTTGACGTATTGGAAAGTCCTTTTTGTGACCAAGTGTGGGATGCCCTTCCTTATGCCTCCCGCCTTTTGCCACGTATTGGTCCTAGGCATCATTCAAGGCAGCTTCGATCGCCGACCAATCGTATATTTCTTTTTTGATATTGGAGTTAAGGTAGTATACCAAACACCACTTCGGCACTATGACCAGGAGAATCCAATGACGACTGCGACATTAATAAATTGCAAGTTAAATACTAAAGCTATACGCGTCGCAGATTTGATTCTTAGTAGGGTACACACTTACTGTTCAGAGTAGGCACACATAATGAAGTCCTTGTCTTGACGGGACCATAAGCAGTCCTTGATATATTCTACCATGCTGGCTCGATCGTAGTTCATAGTTGTCTCATTGACGACACTTGGATCGAGCAAGGCAACATGGGGAGCATTACGATGGACATGCTTCCAAGTTAACCTAGAAGCAAGACAAGAATCCGGGTAAGCGTAATACAAGGAAAGTTATTACCATATCTCGTACGCAAGAAAACTTACAAGGAGTAGCACTTAAGGAGGTTGGTGTCGACCGCTCGCACCCTGTAGAGGTCCCATAGATCTTGAAAGTCTACGGCGATAAAGGCTTCAGGGCCGAGGAACGGTTGTCTATCATGTTGGCCCGTCATGGAGGTCTCTCTATGCTTCCTCCTTGCGTTGGACCTCTCCATGTAGTACCCGTGCAACTCCTTGCATGCAGGGCCCATCTTTGATAAGGCGTCGTCTCCGACCAATGGCATGCCTAATGTGAATTCTTTAGGAGGAGCTGACGGCGCCTTGCCAAGATCTAGCTTCTTTGGAGCCAGAAGCGGCCCTTCCATATTTCCTCTTCCTCTCCCCCTTCCAGCAGCTCTTTTGCGTGATCCAAGCTTGGGTGAAGAAAATGCCGCCCTCTTTCTTTTCGTGGAGACTGGGGGGATGTGCGCTCTGCTGCTGACCTCTTGTCCGTCATCCTCTTGGAATTCTTGATCTCCTTTTTGAACGACAGGAGGGGCAGATACAAGAGCTGGAGGGGGATGCGGCGGCACCGCCGGACGAGCACTTGGTGCTGGCCAAGGAGTTATATTTATCTGAATGTTCTCCTTGGGCCATTGGATAAATGTCCCACGTGCAGCTCCAAGGGTCAGAACCTCGTCATTTGGTGGGAGCGGGAGAGTGTAGCCAACCCAATCGGGCTTCACCATGTCCACTTGAACTTTGGCATGGCCAGCTAGCAGCTGCCCCCCATGCACTCGGGTCTCCGGCGTGGGCTTGAATGCAAGTCCCTCTACGGCACGAATTGCAAATTCTTTAGTCACCCTAACGACTAGGGTGCACGATGTGGGTCCCTGCAATAGATTCATACGTGTGTTTATAATATGTTGTAATGCACTGTGGTGCTAAGAGAACATATACGTTTTGTGTTGGTTTTACCGATATGTGGTCCACCGCATTGGGGGCTGGTGTTTCTTGTGCCGCCGCCCCAGTAGATGCGCAGCTGCTACGCCTTTGTGTGGGGCTCGTTTCTATTATGGGAGCGGCAGCAGGCTCACTTTCCCTGAGGCGTGCCTCCACCCGAGCCTCCACTTGTAACAACTTCGAATCGAACTCTTCTCGGAGCTCGTTTCTAATCTCGTCCCAAAGTTGTTCCTTAAGGCGTGCATCTTTCTGCGCCTTAGAAAGCCTGTGCTTCCTGTACTGCCACGCGTATTGGGGAAACCCAAACTTCCATGGAACATTGGAGCCTATGCCCCATGTCCGTCCACGGTGTTCTTCGCTTCCCAACGCTTTCGTGAGGATGTCATCCTCGCGTCTTTGTGAGCAGACCTCTTCCGAGGCCTGTCTCTCAGCAGTCATCTCGACCTGTGATACAGTTAGGACGAATTTAATCAAGAGTACGATACAAACTAACGAAACATACTCTACGTGTGCTACTTACGATTTTCTGGTACACCGCTTGATCATCGGGATTTGGGAACGTAAGTGTTCCATCACTATTCTTCTTCACCCTCGCCCTTGCCCAGTTCCTTGCTCGGGTGGTCGGGATATCACCAAGAACTGGCGGTGTGTTAGATTCTGTAGCCGCTTCATCCTCCTTGACCCATTCGTGCTGCTTCCCGGCGTAGCCTCCGGTGCCAAGCCGGTGCGGGTGAACGTTTTTTGCCTGCAACCTCCTATAGGCCTCGCTTTTTGCCCAAGACTCAGGGGTTGATTCAGCGGCATGGAACTCTTCCCACACGACCCGTGAGATGAACGGGTACTTCCCGAATGGTTCTGGCTGGGCGGGGTTGAGGACGTAGTCGGTGACCAACGTGGTCTTGAAATTTTTCCACAAGTTGCCCATCTTGCGGATAGCCTGCCGCTTGAGTCTTGCCTCGGTCTCTGGGGGGAATTCGAAGCTTCCCTTGAACTGCTTCCAGGCCTCATCTTTTTCTTCCTGTGGGACCAGATCGATGTGGTCCTTCAAGATGGTGAAGTTCTGCCTCCCGAGGACTCCGCATATCGTTGCGAACTTCTTGACAGCTTTCGCAGGAGCCATCGGAAATCCCAGATCATCCACCTCTGTTATGGTGTACACTTCCTTAGGGATCTTGTTCTGGGTCCTACGAGTCCGGCTCGATATTGTCCCACTAGTAGTCGCTGACATGGGTTCGCCTTGCTGCGACATTTTCTATATAACTGTGGTACGGCAAGAAAGTTAAAAAAAATTTATAGAAAAACTTATTGTGGTTGTGTGTATAACTTATTGTGGTTAAGATATGGCCTCAGTTTTGCTTAGAAATTGTGCATCAATTACGATCATTTGCAAGTGTAGTTCCCCATAAAAAGGAACAAGTGTAGATGGTCTGTTCTTATGCAAAAAAAGAGCAAGTGTAGTGCCCCCCAAAAAAAGAACAAGTGTAGATGGTCTATTCTTATGCAAAAAAGAACAAGTGTAGTGCCCCCCAAAAAAAGAGAAATTGTATTGCCCCCCAAATAAAAAGAACAAGTGTCGATGGGCTGTTTTTATGCAAAAAAAAAAAAGAACAAGTGTAGATAGTCTGTTCTTATGCAAAAAAGAGAAAGTGTATTGCCCCCCAAATAAAAAGAACAAGTGTACATGGTCTATTCTTATGGTCTGTTCTTGAGCAATCATCACTGGCCATATATAGTGGCGGGGTAATAGTGGCAGGAAGAGGACAGAGTAGAAGAGGGTAATAGTGGCAGGAAGAGGACATATATTCAGACTTATGAACACATCTAAATGCAGTACAGTATATTTTGTAAATTCTAGTATATTAACCTATGTATGTCACATTAACAAAGATAAGCATGAATCATATACTATGAATGTCACATTAACAAAGATAAGCATGAATCATATGAACACATCTAAATGCAATACACATTCTACACGGCATTTTGTAAATTCTAGTATATTTTCTATGTACGTCACATTAACAAAGATAAGCATGAATCATATACTATGTATTTCACATTAACAAAGATCTGCATGAATCATATGAACACATCTAAATGCAGTACAGTATATTTTGTAAATTAGTATATCATCTACGTATGTCACATTAACAAAGATAATATAAGCATGAATCATATACTATGTATGTCACATTAACAAAGATAAGCATGAATCATATGAACACATCTAAATGCAGTACACATTCTACATCTAAAGCAAGATATCTTCTCATATCAATCACACAAGAAAAATAGGGAAAAAAGGGAGAAACCACTTTGACCTTCAAAACACTAGGGGTAGGCGGCGGCGGCGGAGGCGGTGGAGGAGGAGGCAGCGGCGTCCAGGAGACGGCGGTGTCCAGGAGGAGGCGGCGGTGTCCAGGAGGCGACGGCGACGAGGAGGCGACGGCGGCGTCCAGGAGGCGACGGCGATGAGGAGGCGGCGGCGTCTAGGAGGAGAGTGAGAGGGAGGAGGCGGCGGCGGGGTTGGGAGGCGCTTGGAGGGAGGAGGCGCTTCGAGGGAGGACGCGGTGGTCGGTGAGGAGTGAAAAGGAAACACTTAGTTTTTTTGCCGATTCAGATCTGGATTGGTAGAAAACCTAGTCGTAGGTCATCACCATCGGGCACAAGTACTAAGCCCGATACGGATGACAATCATCCGTGACGGGCTACAAATAACAAGCCCGATACGGATGACACACATTCGTGACGGGCACAAACAAAAAGCCCGATACTGATGACAATCATCCGTGACAGGCATAACTAACAAGCCCGATACGGATGACATACATCCGTGACGGGCTGAACTACTACGCCTAATAGAGATAACCTCATCTCTAACGGGCATTATTTATATGCCCGATAAAGATAAGCTCATCCCACTATACAATTGAAATATTCCTTATTAATTGTATGTAATAATGATATTTAAGTTACAAAATCAATTATAATTAACTTCTACCCGATTTAAAATTGCTATTACATTTTTAAATGGTGTAAAATTTCTGTTAAATTAAAATATGTCTTATTAAATTAGTTTAAAATTGCTATTAAATTTTAAAAAATTATTATAATTAACCTATGCCTTATTTAAACAGTGTAAATTTGCTATTAAATTTTAAAAACCATATGAAATTAAAATATGCAGATCATAAGGCACCGGTACAAAATACTTCATTACTTATATCAATTTGCACATTACAGTACTACGAAGACTCTATTTACAAGGATATGGCTTCCGAATGGTCAGAACGAGCGTATGCCACTTCGTCTTCGGGATCATCGTCAAGGTCGATCTGAGATCTCACATGGAGATTCTGGTTATATTCTTCCTCATCGACAACGTTGTCAACCCCAACAATTCTTCGTTTGCCATCCCTAACGACGTGCAGCCTCTTGTTTGCGGGGTCTTGTATATAGAAAATCTGCTCGACCTGCTTCGCTAGGACGAATGGTTCGTCCGCGTATCCAACCTTGGCCAGGTCCACTAAAGTGAATCCTTCCCTGTCGACTTTAACACCAGTGCGGAGATTCACCCAGCTGCAACGAAACAAAGGGACTTTGAAGCTGCTGTAGTTCATCTCCTAGATCTGCTCTATGCGGCCATAGTATGTGTTCGATCCAGCTTGATCCTGATATGCATCTATACGGACTCCACTGTTCTACACTGTGCTTTTGTCATCTTGTTTGACGGTGTAGAATGTGTATCCATTGATATCGTACCCTTGCCATGTATCAACATCCCAGCTTGGGCCCCTTGCCAACCTTCGTATTATCTCACTTGGGCCATCGGTCGACCGTGCGATACGATTCTTGAACCATTCATTGAAGCGAGTACTATGTTCTCTGTTGATCCACATATCTGATCGACCCATGTTCTCCTGTCGGACCTTAGCTAGATGCTCCTCAAAGTATGGAGTTACTTCGGCCATATGTTGTAGCACAGCGAAATGAGCTTGCGCATACAATGCCTGCTCGGGTACAATTCTTTTTCTGCCTATTGTGCCAAGGCCTGCCAACCTTCCTTCGTGGCGAGACGCAGGAACTCCAATAGTATCAGTCTCGGCCATGTAATCGATGCAGAACTCAATAACCTCCTCCGTCGTGTACCCTTCAATGATGCTTCCCTCCGGTTTTGCTCTATTTCAAACGTACAACTTAAGAACTCCCATATACCTCTCAAACGGGTACATCTCCCTTAGAACAGCTGGACCACATAGTTTTGTTTGCTTCACTAGATGAATAGGAAGATGAACCATGATATCAAAGAAAGACAGTGGAAAATACATCTCCAAATGACACAGGGTATTGACAATATCAGCCTGCATCTTATCTAGATCTTCGGGATCTATAATCTTCTGACCGATTGCATTGAAGAAAGCACAGAGCCGTTGGATCGTGTGACGGACTTTGGGTGGTAGAATGCCTCTGATAGCAACTGGCAAGATCTGTGTGATTAGCACGTGGCAATCGTGAGATTTCATTCCAACCAGTTTTAGATCCTCCAATTTAATGTACTTACTGATCCTTGCTGAATAGCTCGAAGGAACCTTAATATCAGCCAAGCATGATAGCATTGCGATCTTCTCATCCTTCGACAATGTGTGGCAAGCTAGTGGGAGGTACACTCTTCTTGTCTCTTCGTCCGTAACAGGCTGAAGCTCACTGCGAATGTTCAATTCCTGCAGATCTAGCCGAGCATTCAACCCGTCCTTTGTCTTTCCAGGCATATTAAGCAGTAGCCCGAGCAAACTATCGCAGCAGTTCTTCTCTACGTGCATTAGATCAATACAATGCCGGACCTCAAGGTCTTTCCAGTATGGTAGCCGCCAAAATATGGATTTTTTCTTCCACATACCCTTATCATTTGCCTTGCCACGTTTTCTTTTCTTCCCAAACTCATTAGTTATGTCTTTGACCATGTCGTGGACTTCGTCTCCACACAAATCCTTGGGAGCAGTTCCAAGTTCTCTCCTACCGTTGAAAATTTTCTTCTTTCTTCTAAAGGCGTGGCGTAGCGGGAGCCATCTCCTATGACCCATGTAAACCATCTTTCTTGATTTCTTCAGCCACCTACTACGTGTATGTTCCATACAGTCAGAGCAAGACTTCTTTCCTTTCACGGTTTGTCCAGAAAGATTACCTAGTGCAGGATAGTCGTTAATGGTGCAGAACAATAGAACTCGTAGCTTGAAGTTATCCTGACCATATGCATCCCAGGTTTCCACACCTTCTTTCCAAAGAATCTCAAGATCATCGATAACAGGCTCCAAGAACACATCGATATCATTGCCCGGTTGTTTCGGACCTTGGATTAACAAGCACAACATAATATATTTTCTTTTGAAGCACAACCATGACGAGAGGTTATAGTTCGCAATAAGAACGGGCCAAGTGCTGTGAGAACTGCTCATATCTCCGAAAGGATTCATGCCATCCGTACACAGACATATCCTCATGTTTCTGGGATCGGCAGCAAAGTCTTTGTGCATTCGATCGATATTCCTCCATTGAATCGAATCCGCAGAGTGCCTTAGCAAACCGTCGTTCCTTCTATCTTCGGCATGCCAACGCACTAACTTTGCTTCCTTGGGGTTGACAAATATTCTCTTGAAGCGATCAATGATAGGTAGATACCACACAACCTTCGCCGGACCACCCCGCTTTGACTTGTTTCCCTCTCCCGCACTTTTCTTTCGCTTGTATCGAGAAGCCTTGCACACAGGACAAGCATTTAGGTCCGCATATTGCTTGTGGTACAATATGTAGTCGTTTGGATAAGCGTGAATTCTACGAACCTCTAACCCCAAGGGACACAGAACCTGCTTTGCTTCATATGTCGTCTCGGGCAATGTGTTCTCTTCAGGAAGCATGGCCTACAATATTCCCAAAAGTTCTGTAAAACTCTTGTCTGTCCATCCACTACTTGCCTTCAGCTTCATTAGGTCCAAGGTAGCTGACAGTTTGGCGTGTTTTGCCTTGCATCCGGCGTATAGAGGTGTCTCGGAGTCACTGACCAACCTGTTGAACTTCATGGAATCTCTCTTGTTGTGAGCTTGCTCCTCAACGTCACGTAACATCTCTTACAGCATATCAGGATCCACATCAACCATTTCACCGCCCAATGGAGATGGTATAAACATGTCATGCTCATCTTCATCTTCATGATTGTCTGCACCACTTCTGTCTGCAGCTACACCACTACCCGATTCTTGCTCTCCATGCTTCACCCAACATGTGTAGCCCTTCATGAATCCCCGTTGTATCAAGTGAGAGTGTACCTCCTCTCCGCTAAACATAATATCATTCTTGCAATCTCTACATGGACAACACATGTATTTGCTATTTCTTCTTCTCCTATCCTCCTCCGCAACGTTCATAAAACTTAAAACGCCATCTCTATACTCCTTGCAATGACGTTTCAAAGTTGTCGCAGTCATTCAACTTCGATCCATCGCTGCACAATTTAATAAAATATTAGTTAACATACAACTAAATTAAAAAAATTATTACTACCTTCTTACTTACTTCTTAGATTTTTTCTGTTTTTCTTTGGAAAAAAAATAAAAAATTCACCCCCTTCAACCTCCCACCAAAATAGTGAATAGTGGGATAACTTCGGACAACACACAGGGTGGTCTATTTATAGTGTGCAAAATATATCTCAATTGGGCCAATGAACCGACATATCTAACGGGCGCAAAGTTATCTCTAAAAGCCCGTTAGAGATAAGGGTCATCGGTGACGGGCTTTAAAGCATATCTCAATCGGGCCCGTATACAGAGCCCGTCACCAATGGCCCTTATCTCTGACAGGCTCTGTACACGGGCCCAATTGAGATATGCTACGTCATCTCAATCGGGCATAAACATATAGCCCGTCACGGATGAGTGTCATCGGTGACGGGCTATATGTACTTGGGCCTAGAGTATGACTGCACGAGATAATCTACAACAGTGCAAATTTAGGCCCAATTGAGATGACTTCGTTCTGACGGCCCAATAGTCCAGTCATGTGGGGGCCCGTCAGAGATGAGAGGTTCTGTACTAGTGTACGCAGATAACCGGAGGCGTGAGCTCGAGTTTGCGGTAGGTGATCACGTGTACCTACGAGTCTCCCCACTCCGTGGTCTGAAGAGGTTTGGGATGTTCGGCAAGTTAGCTCCTCGCTATATCGGCCCCTACCTCATCACCCCCAGACGCGGCGAAGTTGCCCATCAGCTTGAACTACCAGAAGGACTGATAGACGTGCACAATGTGTTCCATGTGTCCTAGTTGAAGAAATGTCTTTGTGTTCCGGAGGAACAGGTTCCCTTGGGAAGTATTGAACTGGCAAAGAACCTAACCTATAAAGAGAGACCGATCAGAGTTCTTGAAGAGACTGAACGTCAAACTCGAAGAAAGACCGTCAAGTTCTACAAGGTTCAGTGGAGCAACCACTCAGAGGATGAAGCAACTTGGGAACACGAAGATCTTCTCCGTGCCGAGTTCCCGGAGTTGCTCCCTTAGGTGCTGAATCTCGAGGTCGAGATCCTTGTTAGGGGGGTCAGTTAGTAACGCCCGTTTTGTCGCGGCGTTAGCGGAAAAACCTAATTTCTAAAAACTCTATTTGCAAAAATTTTGCTCTTCGGCTGAGTCTTGTTGTGTGCCTGGATCTCGTGTTACCCCTCTCGGCTCAATCCCGGAGAAAATCGCAAAATCGGAATTCAAATCCGAACCCTAATCCTCCCAATTCAAATTTTCAGAAAAAGTCTACTTTACCTCCCACGCTTTCCTCGGGTCGTTTCCCTCTCGGCCTGCTTCCCTTCCCTCTTCCTCTCGGGCCACCGTCCGGCCCAGTCGCCCTCTCCCCTCCTTCGGCCCGCTTCCCCTTTTCCCCTCCGGCGCCTACTCCCTTTACCCCGCTGGGCCGCGCAACTCGCCCCGATCCACGCGGCCCGAGTGTGGGGCGCGCCGCGCACGTGCGCCGCACGCCCGCGCGAGAGAGCAAGCGCTCTCTCTCTCACCCCCGCGTCCGTTCTCCCTCGCCGTTTCTTCCTCTCTCTCTCCGTCTCGTTACCGTCGGCGTCCGCCTCTCCCGGCCCCGCCGCCCTACGCGCGTGCCGCCAAGGGGAGAGCACGCGCCCTCCCCTTCTCTCCCCGCGCGCCCCTGCCCGAATCGGCAAGGGGGCCGCCCTCCTTTTTCCTTCCCCCTTTTTTCTTTTTCGGACCGACCGATGTCACCGGCAGCCGCCGCTCGACCGCTATCGTGCCGGTCCCCTCCCGTGCGGCTCCACCACCTCTCTCCCTTCTCTGCGAACCGACCTCGCCGCCCCGAGCCTCTCTGCCGTCGCCGCTGTCGATCCCGGCGCAGTCCCCTTTCACCCCTCCCATCAGCCTCCGTGGCAGCCACGTCGGCGCCACACGAGCGCCGACGGCCTTGCTTCCTCCGTGCGTCGGGTTCACGCGCACCGGATCGCTGACGGGCAGGTCCCGCCCTAGCGCCCGCGCGGTGGACCACGGTCCACCAATCCGGCCGTCCGCGTGGGCCGCGACTTGCCCCGGGCCCACTCGGCCTCCCCTCTTCTCCGGCCTGTCGACCTCGAGTCACTCGGGAGCCCGGTCGGCCCCGAGTCACTCGGGAAGCCGGACCAGGCTGCACACCACTCGGCCTCGGCCCAGTCGGCCTTTCCCCCGCCTCGCGCGCTTCCCCGGCCGTGGGTCGCCCTTCACGCGCGCCAGCCTGCTCGCTCAGCTGCGCCCGCGTTCGCCCGTTGGGCCGCGCCGCTCGGCCTCCGACCCATCGGCCTCTCTCGCGTGTCCGCTCGGCCTTGGGCCTTTTTCCCGCGCACCGGCCCAAGTTAACCCGGCCGCGTTCGATTCGGCCTTGGGCCGAATCCATTCCAATACAAGTCCAATTCAAGTTCCTCTTTTCTTTTTCTTTTTCAAAGGAATTAATAATTCCTTTTCCTTTAGACAGAAAATCATTTAATCTTAGGAAATTCATATCTTCTCAACCGTTCGTCTGATTGACTCCGTTCAACTTCCAAAATTCCTCAAAAATCGAAATCTATCTAAAGGCACACTTAGTGGTCTTTAATAGGGCTTCCTTTTTACCGTTGTGTTGAGTCGCCTCGTTTCGCGTGTAGATTCGGAACCAGAAGACTCGCAGTGCGTGGATTTCGAGGAAGAAGCTCAAGATCTCGAGCAAGGCAAGTCACCTTTGACCAATTGAACCTATAATTTGAAATTAAGTATTTTGATTTCGCAAACTATGCACTCTTAAGGCTACACTTGACACTTGGCTTCGGTTTGCAATACAACCAGCCAGCCCTACCCAATTGCTGCATTTACCTCCCTTGATTATTGAATACCCTAACACCCCCTTGTCACCCCTTCCGATGAGGTCTCGGTATTCACACCCCACGTACGAATATCGAGGACTCCCCTCAAATTTAAAATGGTCAACTGGGTAAAACTTGAGTTTACAAAATGCTTGGAAAACCCAACACTTGGGTCGGTGCCTTGAAAATAAAGTGAGTTTCCAAAACTCACAGTGCGGGATACGTACTGGAGGTACGGTTTGCCCGTTCTTGCCCTAAGGACCGATTTCTTGGGAATTACATCCGAGCATATGTCAAGTACGACCACATGGGTAATATGAGACACCTCTAGCTGAGTAGTTAGCTAGGCCAGGGAAATCTTGATGCCAAGGGACAAGTGGATTCGCCGGGGTGGTGTCGGGGAGGACCCCTGGGCTTCCTGGCACAGTATGGTCTGGGACCTAACCTGGTGTTGGTCCGTGGGACCCCTCCCATTGGCATAAGATGACCCTGAGTCGGCTTTCGAAATGTCTTGTCGTGAAAGCCTCAAGGTCGCCAGACGTGGCTGTGAGTCACGGGTTGGGTGGCTCGGGGTTAGTAACGTCGTGTGGGTAAAGTGTACCCCTATGTAAAGGTTAACAACTGTTCGAACAGCCGTGCCCACGGTCATGGGCGGATGTGAGGTGATTCCTTAGCGTAGTTCTGTTGACTACTTGTGAACTGCTGTTGGTGTGAGAAACTCTTTCTGTGCTTAAGTTGTGGCTGTTGGAGCAGCCGGCGTCGGTAAACGATTGGCAGGGAGCCTCTCGTGCCGACGTGCTTGATTTGTGGCTGTGGAGCAGCCGGTGTCGGTAAACGATTGGCAGGGAGCCTCTCGTATCGACGTGCTTGATTTGTGGCTGTTGGTGTAGCCGGTGTCGGAGAACGATTGGTAGGGAGCCTCTCGTACCGACAAGAACCAATCTATACAATTTCACTGCTCCGGCCGGATGAGACGCACTTTCTCGTCCGTGTCGTTGAGAAGCACTCACTTAGATGTTTCTGAAAGCCTTAAACTAAAATCGAATGCGAAAAATAACTGGCTCTCCTTTGAAGCTTGCATCAAACACTTATTTCCCTTGACTTGCTGAGTACTCTCGTACTCACCCTTGCTCTATATAAATAAACCCCCCCCCAGCTCTCAAAGACGAAGAGATGGACCCTGCTGAAGAAGAGTTCTTCCAGGAGCAAGCAGACTACGAGCAGTAGTAGGGTTTCGGCCTTTCCCCAAGGCTTTGCTTGTGGCTTAGGGCCAGTCTTCGCCTTTCCGCTTCCGCCTTTTTGTAATGCTGTTGCGAACTCGGCATCTGCCCGTAGTTTCAACTTTGATTGTAATTCTACTCTTAATAAAGAGACCGCTGTGGTTGTGATATACTATCTTCCTGTTGTACCAGCACTGTTTCCTGAGACTGGTACAGGTATACAGATTAATTTGGATCGCCTTATTCTGGCTGTCGTACGGGGCTAGTTTGGGGCGTGACACATACCATATTAATGGATAAATTAGTTCTCATAACTTAACGGTGCAAGAGTCTTACATAGTAACTAGGCCGACCGGCCAAATAAAAGAGTTTAAAAACGCAGCGGAAAAGTAAAGATACATGGTACATAAGTTCTTCAGTGTGCCCATCTACCAAACCACACAGGTAACCGATTAGGAATCACCCTAGAAAGAACCATCCTCAGAAACTTCGGTACCTGGTGCAAAGTAATCGTTACTAGGCACTTCACGTCCTGCATCCAACTCTAAAAACAACAACAAGAGGTGAGCCAATACATTAGGTATTAGCAAGTCCTACCCAAACCTTGGGAAAACATAGGACTATTGAGAGCTGAGATCAAATATGGCTATATTTGTGGCTCATTTTAGCATAAAGCAAATTTTGTTTCACAATAGTAAATAATAATAGATTGCAACGAAATTTGAAAAACAAAGAGTAAACAATAGTAATGGTAACAGAAATATCATCATAATACCATCCTTGTGCCCTCCATGCCATCAAGTGAGCAATTTATTTTCAGCCCACACTGGGCAAAATCATCACCAATATTCACCATACCCATTTCATAAAAACGTTTTAATAAATCACCAATACTGTACTTGTATCATTTCACCAAGTCGCTCATGACCGTGAGCACGGCTAATCGATTAGTTTTAGACTCTGCAGAGTTTGTACAGCTTTACCCACATGATATAAACACTCTAGTTTGTTTTGTGCTCGCGAAGCACTACTACACTCTACATATTGAATGCGGTCTAGAGGTCATAACGAAGCCGTTACATTGTCTAATGCCTAACCTTGCATCAGTCGAGTTTTGTGTTGACTATATGTCAGAAACCTCTTCAGTTGGATTACCACGATCTCATCACGAAGGAAGGCTTGATGGTGTGGGCACTGTTGGAAGGAAAATTGTAAGGATGGATCGTAAGGTGTATGATAAAGCTCATTTCACGGTACTCCAGCATATGACCGAGGTAGTGCCGTACTTTGATGAACACCTACGATTTCTCCGACAGGACAACCCAGGGCGATCAGAGAGTTGGGTTAGAAAAAAGCACATGTCTTCTTTCAACGAGTGGTTCAAGAACCGAATTGCCAACATGCCGAACTTGTCAAGTGAAACACTGCAGTGGTTGTCACAGGGTCCTGAATGGAGTGCTACCACCTGGCAAGGATATGACATAAATGGGTACACATTTCACACGATCAAGCAAGACAACAAATGCACAGTTCAGAACAGTGGGTTACGCATTGAGGCCGCTAGCGACGGTGGTCGGCGTGATCAGTACTATGGCAGAGTTGAGCAAATATTGGAGCTGGATTACTTGAAGTTCAAAGTGCCATTGTTTCGTTGTCGATGGGTCGATCTTCGTAATGTAAAAGTTGATAATGAATGTTTCACCATTGTCAATCTGGCTAACAACGCGTACAAGGATGAACCGTTCATTCTCGCCAAACAAGTTGTTCAAGTATTCTACATAATTGACCCGTGTAACAAGAAACTGCATGTAGTTCGTGAAGGGAAAAGGAGAATNTAATTTCGATGATTTTGTCATTAGACACATTGCTAGGGGAAAAAACTCTAGAAAGATAATTTGGCACGGCAAGTATCTAGCTATCATGTTAAGAGTGGTGCGTTCTTTATTTTAGAAAAGTCAATGCTTTATTTCAAAAGTTTGGACGAACATGGCCAAGTTATAGTCCTGGAGCGGTCTGACCGGCTTGGTGTGGCCGGTTTGACCAGATTTCAAAAGAAGATTGGGGGGGCACGAATTTGCAAACGAAATAGAGGCCTAGTTAATTGCAAATTCGGACGCTTGTGGCTTAGATTCAGAAAAGGATTGGAGAATTCCCTTAATAGATTACTTAAAAGATCCCAGCCCATAGGGTTGATCAAAAAATTCGGTGGCAAGCGTTTAAATATACTTGCTTAATGCCCAGTTGTATCACTGAAATATAGATGGTGTGCTATTGAAGTTCTTAGATAATGATCAATTCAAAGTTGCTATGAGAGAAGTTCATAAGGAGATTTGTGAAACTCATCAATAGGCCCACAAGATGAATTGGTTGCTTAGGAGAGCGGGGTTCTATTGGCCAAAAATAATTGATGATTGTTTCAAATACTATAGAGGATGTGAAACTTGTCAACGGTTCGGCAATGTTCAATTGGCATGCACCCCCGTATTGAATCCAATTATCAAACCATGGCCGTTCCGAGGTGGGCTTTGGATTTCATAGGTCAAATTTATCCTCTGTCATTAAAAGGGCATAGGTTCATACTAGTTGTGACGGATTGCTTCAACAAGTGGGCCGAGGCCGTGACGCATAAGAACATGACTCATACGGAGGTAATTGACTTTATTTTGAAGCATATTGTTCATAGATTCGTCATTCCTTAAACTTTATGTACAGATCAAGGAGCTTCTTTTATGTCTAAGGAGGTGAAAAGCTTTATCGAATCTTATAGTATCAAATTGTTATGTTTTTCTCCTTACTATGCTCATTCTTATGGACAAGCCAAGTCGAGTAATAAAGTTTTGTTGAAATTAGTCAAGAAAAAGACTGAGGAACACCCAAAGAGATGGCATGTGGTACTCTCTGAAGCATTGTGGGCTCATAGGATATCTAAACATTGTGCTTCCAAAGTTACTCCTTTTAAGTTGGTCTATTGACAAGAAGTCGTTTTGCTGGTAGAGGTGAATCTTGACTCTGTTAGGAATATCAAGCAAGATGATCTATCGGTTGAGGAGTATACGACATTAATGGGAGATAATCTTGATGATGTGACCGATAAGCATCTAAAGGCTTTAGAGGAATAGAAAAGGAAAATAAGAGAGTAGCCAAAGCTTATAACAACAGAGTGAAAGCAAAATCGTTTATAGTAGGATACTTATTATGGATGACGATTTTGCCTTTGGGTTCTAGATCTAAGGAGTTCAGTAAGTGGTCACCTAATTGGGAGGGTCTTTATCAAATATATGGAATCATTTGAGGGAATGCGTATTTTCTTAAAACTTTGCAATGAGAACGATTTCAGAGAGCGATCAATGGGAAATACTTGAATAAATACTTCTCGAGTGTCTGCCAAGATGCTTAGGAGGTGATATGGTCGATAATTAGATTATCGCCCTAAGACCACGTGTTCTATGCTTTTCAGCACTCAAAGATAGCCAAAAAGGCAGTAGGCATGTGTTAACACCCAAATTTGGCACCTAGACTAAAAATAGGAAAACATTACCAAAGTTTGAAAAAGACTGGATTTTCTTCACGGGGCCGGTGTGACCGCCGCTTGTGGGCCGGTCTGATCGGCCGGCATGTGGCCGGTCAGACTGGTTGAGTCCAAGTCCAGGTCGAATTTTGTCGGATCTCCGGTTTCCTTGCTTGGGGAGGTATTTTTCGAGTTCTAATTGGTCTCTTCCTCGAGTTTGACATGGAGGTGGTCCTGTAAGAGGCAAGACCAACACCTTTATAAGGGCAAAGGCCGATTCAATTGGACACATAATCTACTTTCAACATATTTAGCCAATTGAATCGCTTTTACAATATCGCATGCACTTTTTGCCTAGTTCTAGCCTATTTTCATTCATCTTTGTCAATTTACGCCATAAATCGTACGCCTTCGCTGCGAGAGTGTGAAATCCATTTGTAGGTTTGTCCTGTAAACCTTTCGTTCGCCCATGAGATAGGTGTTTATCCTTTGTTTCATCTAAATCTGCTCCGCTAGCCTATTTAATCATACAAAACCCATCTTGGTTTAGCTTTGGCTAGATTGAGGTGGTTGGTGACTCAATATCACCACAAGATGTTTAGGTATCCCAATCGTGATTGTTGACTTGCCGAAGAACTTGCCAACAAGGTGTACCTCAAAAAACCGATTAGAGCAAGAAATTCAAAACAAATTTATATTACAATTAAAGAGGACACAACATTCAAGGCTGTGTGAATGATAAAAGCTATTCAAAACAATTTATTACTTGATAAAACAAGTATCATCAGCAATGTTTTTCACCAGAAGCATCGGTTGGGAACCGCTATAGGTGCCGGATTTTCTAGCCGGCACCTCTCACACTACACCAGAACCCTACATCTGTGACGGCATACCAATGACGGGCCTACGGATTGGTCACAGATGACCGTCACCTTTGACGGGTCCTTATGTTTGCCGTCATCGGTGAGACATCCGGCTGCGGCCCGTCACAGGTATGACCTCACCTGTGACGGCTTGGAACGGTAAGCCGTCACTGAAATACCAGTGACGGCTTCTAACTACCTGGCCGTCACAGGTATCACCTCACCTGTGACGGCCAGAGAGTTAAAACCCGTCAAAGGTAATTGGCCGACATCTTTGACGGGCTATATTTATTTAACCCGTTTGAGGTGAGTTGGATCTCTATAAATACCATCTAACTGCCAACTGCTTTCCATCCCGACCAGTGCACTGTTCACAATTCGGTTGGGAGGGTAAGGGGGGCGAATTTGTGCTGAAATTAAAGGTAAAAAATACATTATTCTCCCTTCATTCCCAATTGATCATCATATAGTTTTTTTCCTATGTCGTTGATTGCAGATGAATCGTAGTTGGATGTACCATGTTCATCGTTCGTCTAAAGAGTATAGGGAGGGGGTCACTGAATTCGTCACATTTGCGGACAATGACAGAAAAAGCAGGATGGCCATGCACATATTGTGTCCATGTAACGACTGTAAGAATGAACAGATGTTCCATGATAGTTCAGATGTGCATTCTCATTTGATAAGGAGAGGTTTCATGGAAAAATATACATGTTGGAGCAAGCATGGAGAGCAAGAGGCACCTGATGTCGCAGTTGAAGAAGGCCCGGATCAGGATGTAGTGAACGCCGCTGCAACTCGAGAAGGCATGTTTGTACCTTCTTCGTTAGGCGGAGAGACCATAGATTTGGATACTCAAAGTTTGTCTGAAATGTTGCATGACGTTGAAGACGCAGATGACAACGACAGAGATTTTGAGAAGTTTAGTAAGTTGGTGGAAGAATGTCATATGCCTTTGTATGATGGATGTAAGTCGAAGCACAGCAAATTGTCATGCGTGTTGGAACTCATGAAGCTTAAGGCAAGTAATGGTTGGTCCGACAAGAGTTTTACAGAACTTCTTGAGCTGTTAAAGGACCTGTTGCCAGAGGGAAACAAATTACCGCATACGACATATGAAGCAAAGCAAGTCTTATGTCCGTTGGGCCTGGAGGTGAGAAGAATTCATGCTTGTCGAAACGACTGCATTTTGTATTACAAGCAATACGCTGACTTAGATGTTTGCCCTGTCTGTGGGGCTTCTAGATACAAACGAACAATAAGTGAAGGTGAAGGAAGTAAGTCAAAGAGGGGAGGCCCCGCAAAGGTGGTGTGGTATCTCCCAATTGCGGAACGCATGAAAAGAATTTTTGCGAATCCAGAACAAGCTAAGCTAGTGCGTTGGCATGCCGAAGAACGGAAAGTCGATAGTAAGCTTAGGCACCCGGCAGATTCAGTACAGTGGCGGACAATCGATAGGATTTACCGTGAATTCTCAAATGACCCAAGAAACATGCGTTTTGCCATGTGTACGGACGGCATTAATCCATTTGGTGATTTGAGCAGTCGTCATAGTACATGGCCAGTTCTTCTTGTGAACTATAACCTTCCTCCCTGGTTGTGCTTCAAAAGAAAGTACATTATGCTTGCCATGCTAATTCAAGGACCGAGACAACCTGGCAATGATATCGATGTGTTCCTTGAACCGATAATCGATGACTTTGAGAGGCTGTGGAATGAGGGCACACGAACATGGGATGCATATGCACGAGAGTATTTCAACCTCCGTGCGATGTTGTTTTGTACCATCAACGATTATCCGGCCCTTGGCAACCTTTCTGGCCAAACTGTCAAAGGGAGATGGGCATGTTCGAAGTGTATGGAGGAAACAAGGAGCAAATGGTTGAAGCATTCACGCAAGATGGTCTACATGGGTCACAGGAGATTTCTCCCAAGGTATCACCCTTATAGGAATATGACAAAGAATTTCAATGGACACAGAGATACAGCTAGCCCCCCGACAGAGCTAACAGGGACAGAGGTGCACAACTTAGTGATGGGAATAACCAACGAGTTTGGAAAAATGAGGAAAGATGGAAAGACAAAAGAGAAAAGCATGTGGAAGAAGAAATCAATATTTTGGAGACTACCATACTGGAAGGATCTTGAGGTTCGTCACTGCATAGATTTGATGCATATTGAGAAGAATGTATGCGAGAGTTTAATGGGATTACTGCTTAACCCTGGTAGTACAAAGGATGGTCTCAACGCCCGGCGAGATCTGGAAGACATGGGTGTTCGTTCAGAGCTACATCCCATAACCACGGAGTCGGGCAGTGTGTACCTTCCTCCAGCATGCTACACTCTCTCGAAAGATGAGAAGATGGATTTGCTGACATGTCTGAGTGGTATAAAGGTTCCATCTGGGTACTCATCAAGAATTAGTAAGTTCGTTTCAGTGGAAGACCTTAAATTGATAGGGATGAAGTCGCACGATTGCCACGTCCTTATCACACAGCTGTTGCCTGTTGCAATAAGGAATATTTTGCCTCCTAAGGTGCGACACACGATAATGCGATTGTGCTCCTTCTTCCATGCAATTGGCCAGAAGATCATTGATCCCGAGGGACTAGATGAACTACAGGCAGAAATTGTCAGAACCATATGTCATCTTGAGATGTACTTTCCTCCTACTTTCTTTGATATAATGGAACATCTTCCCGTGCACCTTGTTAGACAAACAAAGTGCTGTGGTCCTGCTTTCATGACGCAGATGTATCCTTGCGAAAGGTACATGGGGATCCTGAAGGGTTTCGTACGGAACCGATCCCACCCCGAGGGGAGCATCATTGAGAGTTACACCACCGAAGAGGTCATCGAGTTTTGTGTTGACTATATGTCAGAAACCTCTTCAGTTGGATTACCACGATCTCATCACGAAGGAAGGCTTGATGGTGTGGGCACTGTTGGAAGGAAAATTGTAAGGATGGATCGTAAGGTGTATGATAAAGCTCATTTCACGGTACTCCAGCATATGACCGAGGTAGTGCCGTACTTTGATGAACACCTACGATTTCTCCGACAGGACAACCCAGGGCGATCAGAGAGTTGGGTTAGAAAAAAGCACATGTCTTCTTTCAACGAGTGGTTCAAGAACCGAATTGCCAACATGCCGAACTTGTCAAGTGAAACACTGCAGTGGTTGTCACAGGGTCCTGAATGGAGTGCTACCACCTGGCAAGGATATGACATAAATGGGTACACATTTCACACGATCAAGCAAGACAACAAATGCACAGTTCAGAACAGTGGGTTACGCATTGAGGCCGCTAGCGACGGTGGTCGGCGTGATCAGTACTATGGCAGAGTTGAGCAAATATTGGAGCTGGATTACTTGAAGTTCAAAGTGCCATTGTTTCGTTGTCGATGGGTCGATCTTCGTAATGTAAAAGTTGATAATGAAGGTTTCACCATTGTCAATCTGGCTAACAACGCGTACAAGGATGAACCGTTCGTTCTCGCCAAACAAGTTGTTCAAGTATTCTACATAATTGACCCGTGTAACAAGAAACTGCATGTAGTTCGAGAAGGGAAAAGGAGAATAGTTGGATTGGACAACATTTCAGACGAAGATGATTACAACCAGCACGTGCACGGCATAGGTCAGGAAATACCTATAGAATTGGAGGAAGAAGAAGATGAGGTTCAACATGCACGCGTCGACCACGAGGAAGGATTATTTTTGTAATTTATGTCTATTTTGTCTAGTATATGTATGACTCTAAAATGTTTGCAATGATCATTAGTGCATTGCTTACGAAATAGTTCATGTAAGTCAAATGAAATATTAAGCACAATAACTACTATAAGTGAAATAAAATAATTAAGTAAAATAAAATAATGAGGTAAGCCATCGCAGCAAATCTAGAAAAAAAAATTGGGTTATATCTTCTGAGGAGAGGAGTGGACATAGTTGTTACCTACAGGTGTTTATGAGTCACCTGTGGCCGGCCAGCCGTCAAAGGTGACAGGACTCACCAGTGACCACTGATCACTGACCAAGCCCAAATCCGTCAAAGGTGCGGGTTTGGGCCCGTCACAGGTGACCTTATCTAGTGTAGTGGAAGGATCTAGAAGCGGCCGCGGGTTCCACTGGAAGGATCTAGAACCCTCGAGACGGCGCAATATAATACGCGAGCGAATCGGAAGGTGGGGAAGGCGAAGCGAGGCAACCGGAATTGGAATTTGGACAGGAAGGAGAGGGAGAGATTAGTGGGGCCGTTAGCTGTGTACGCGCTAATTAATTAATTTAATTAGTTAATCCCATATTAGGGAGAGCTCGTGGCTGTCAAGGAGGCCACGTCACCTTGTGGCGTTGGTGGATTCTACAGGTGTCGCAGACCTCGCAATGCCTGATAGACGGAGAGAGTTTTTTTTTCTCTTTTCTTTTCTTTTCTCTCTGACATTTTTATATCTCGAAATGTCAGAAGGAAACGTATAATTATCGAGTGGGCTTTTGGCCGTTAATTTATCTTAGCGGGCTGTCAGTAGATACCAATTACGGCCTGCTTTATAATGCATAATAGAAAAAAGTGCATTAAAAATTCTCTATCTTGTCATCGAATTACAAAATCGTCTCTCAATCATAAATAAAAGATATGACATTCCTCATTTTACAAAACTGGATTACTTTGGGTCCATAGACAGTTTTGACCTCGATTTTGTTTAATGTGACAGCTGAGTGCCCCCATGCTGACTCAGTTGTCACGTTGGACAAAACCAAAATCAAAATCGTTTAAGAAACTAAAATGACCTTGTTTTGAAAGATGAGGAATGACGTATATCTGATTTTACGATTAAAGAATAATTTTATAATTCGATGATAAGATGGAAGACTTTGGATGTACTTTTTCATGCATAATAATACATGATATGCTAAGAACGTTATTTTCCTTCAGATTTGAGCCGTAGTGCGGCCCATTTAGCGCGGTTCATTTATTACCAAAGACAAAAACCTCAGTAATATTCGATTAAATGGAGTTCAATTACATTTATACATCAAGAACAAACATAATCTTTCTTGTAGATTCTTCAGACAGATATTGTGAAATGCAGCAAGTATAAATAATTTTGACCGATGAAGTAGTAACTCATAAAAACGGACTTGTCATTAACAAACCCCAGCCGTACGCCCGTACCACAGATGAGAGAACAAATCAAGTAGCAAACCGCAAATTTAGCTCATTGCAGCAGCACAAAACCTGATGATATTTACACTTGCACAGTGAGTTACAGCCTTACAGGGAGTAATTTCGCAAGCCAAGAAAAACGCAACTGGAAACCGAGAAAGAAAGAAAGAGATATTTACATTTGCACTACTCAGTAATCATCACTAAATTTATGTACAAGAGCCACTGAGTCAAGCTCCCTCTGACCCTCTAGCCAAATCCTAAGCAAGGAGTCAACAAAACTTCCACCCTCTCCGGGTGAAAAATGTTGCGATTACAACCGTGATGTGTGCTAGTAATTTACAGTATGAAGGTTTTTGACGTGGCATATGAAACTGTACGCCTGCGCAGATGGATTTTGAACTCCAACAAGAACATCGCAGATGACACTGATTCGCAAATGATTTGGATTCCTAGTGTGGAGATCTGATTTATCCTGTACAAGTTTGGTCCTCATCGTTCGAATGAGATTGCATACAGGTGTTCCTGGACCAGTTCTTCCAGGTAAACATGAGAGCTCGCAAAAGAATGAACAGACCATTAAGTTATACCCCGCCTCTTCTTGTCAATGGAAGTCTACAATTGAGGAGGCCCGTGATATTTGTACATAGATTCTTTCTTTCGTTCAGGATCAAGGCTGTGAATGTAGAAGAAAAGAAAAGATTAGCAAACCAATGTTAGCAGTCTGTGGTCATGCCAAAAATGAAGTATGCTCAAGAGTTATAACATTCACATAGGACAAATATGTATTCATCGATGCTGATCAGAAGAGAACTAAGTTCCGTCAATATTATAAATCAAGGCAAGGTCAAAATAGATTCTTCTTGTAGAAATTGTTCCTTAGTTACCTAGTTAGTTGTTAAAAATCATAGGTTACGAGTTCTCCCAGATAAATGAGCTTGTGTCAATGTAAGGAACATCAAGCACCTTGTGACCCTCATAAGTCCTCGGTGTAAATAAACTGTTTTTACTCAAACACATATTTTACCCAGAGTAACAAATAGTTTGATCCGTGCACAGACTGTGAGACAGATAATATTTAGGAGAGATAAATCAACTACACTGTCACTCTTTTGCATAGATATACATTTATCATTAGGGGCAAATCAGCTACAGTTATTTAGCTCCTAAGTTTTATTGATTAATCCTAAACTGTCCAGATCCATGAACTTCGTTACTTTCACTGCTAACTTCTTTCAACAGAAGACAAAAATATTAGCATACAGTAAACAGCAAGTCAATATATTTGTATTTTCAAATCTTACTAATATCTATTTGTATTACTCCCTCCACTCTTAAATAGAAGAATGTTCAGAATCTTGCTCACCAATATATGAAAAAAAAAGAGATTTTATATTTTTATAAATATATGATTAGAAAATGTACTACCTCCATTTTTTAATAGATGACATCGTTGACTTTTGCAATAACGTTTGACCATTCATCTTATTTTAAAAATTAGTGTAAATATGCTAAAGTATAAATCATACTTAAAGTTTCTTTCATGATAAAACATGTCACAACAAAATAAATGATATTTATATAAATTTTTTGAATAGGACAAAATGGTCAAACGTCAACAGTGTCATTTATTAAAAAATGGAGGGAGTATTATCTAACATGTGCATGGAGATTTTGCTGATGTATCATAAATAAACAAAAAAAAAATAGAACACAAGTAATAAGATTAGAAAATACAATTTTTGATGCCATGTTTTGAGTCAAGCTGGTGGTCTCATGTCAAATGTGAAATGTGATTAGAAAAACAGACTTGTTGCATCGAATAAATGATAGCAGAATAGAATGAGGATTCAACCATGAATTGAGAATGGTCTGGACTGATTTAAGAATTCAAAATAACCGTAGAGCTTCACAATGTTTTCTAATTTGAGATTTGAGATTTGAGAATGAGTGAAATCACCTATTCCTTATACCAAGAAGAGTATAATGTGCAGCACGAAAAGATGCCGATAATGGAGCCACTGCAGCACCTGGAGCTCCACAGATTGCAGTAGCCAAAGCTGATCCAGCACCAGCCCCACGATTATAAACTTTAATAGGATTCCCAATCAAAGCAGAGGCAGTCCTTCCAAACCCATCAGTCAAGCTTTCATATGCCTGAAAAATGTTCAGCATATATTGAATTATTGATAATTAGACATCAAATGAAACTTATACTGACAGTACTTGTCATATTGATACAGACAAGTAAACGCAAATCACAAACGAGGATAGCATTGCAAATAGTTAGGTTGAAGCAACATGTTATTAGCAGACAGCAGATGAGTTCATGTGCAATTTGGATGAAATCAATACCTTCTTCAGCCCTTCTTGCGCACTTTCAGGCTGGTTAGCCCTTACGTTGTCTTTGGTTCTTTTTGCTTCACGTGAGGCTAAAGGTGGTGGAATTGCTGTAAGGGCACTTTCTGTCTTTAGAAGCATATCATGAGCTCCTGCTGCCAAATGTACACCAAGCCCCACAGCTTCAATGGAAACACTTCTAATGAAAGCGACCGCACCTGTCAATCACCATCATGTGTGGGTAATCAGAAGTGCATGACATCAAGAATTTCACAGTACCATCAGATATTAACAAATCAACAGAAATGTCAAACAAAATATTTCAGCATAGTAGTGCAGCACATATGTGGATTACCTCTTTGCATTCCCTTGAGCAACTTCCGATCCTTCTTATAGCTCTTGATGGGTAAAGAGATCAATTTCTTAGTGCCTGAACTCACAGCAACTAATGATTTTATAGGTGGAAGCCCTTTTAACAATTTATGGACCTAAACAAGCAACAGATTGCCAATTTGGATGAGAATAGAAAATCATTTGCAAGACAGGAAGATATAAGATTCTCCTTTTTTGTGAAGACATAGTGTATGCCAACATGCATATTAAAATTATCTTATAACATTGCCTGTCCTGAATCGGTATTGGTGTACACAACAGCAGGCATATTTAATTTAAATGTAAGATATGCATGGGAAGATTAGGACCTGATTTTTAGAGATGTCCTCCAACCACTCTGCGGCTACTATTTCACATATATTATTGAAACCATAAACACCCATGGCAGAAACCTGCTTCAGCTTTAAATCGATTCCCTGCACAGCAAATTTAGTGTCAGGGTTGCCTACAAAGATATGATTGGCTCTGACGTATAGTTTAGAACAATGAATTACCTTCCATGGAAGAATGTTGAGAAGTTCTGCATAATTTCCTTTGCTTAGTGCAACAGGATCAAAATGCCGAGGAATATAATTAATGTGCAGAACAAGAGGCTTCACATCAAATTTCTAGCATCAGAGGAAATAAATTAGACCGAAATATCGTTTACTAAACAAAGAAGAGCACTGCTGCTCATTAGTATAAAAAAATTGAAAATGAAAAGAAACTAATAATTTCTGTAAAAACAATTCTTAGAATATATCAGGTAAATTAAGTGAAAAAAAAAATCTTAGGTGAACCATATGTCCATCTCAAGTACCATGAGTGGGGAAAAAAGAAAGAGGAAATATAAACTGAAAAACTTCAAAATACCTGAAAGAAAGGAAGTAATGCCTCATCAGCAATTGTATCGCTTTGATACATTGTACTCTGAGCATCAATATTCTCATTTTTGCAAGGCAAATTAGGGTTGTTGCACGAGTCATTCTGGAAGAAACTGATAAGGAAGTTAAGTTGCCCTTGATCAAGATGCAACTGTAGAGGCAAAATCTCAAGATATAACCTGAAATATTTAGTAGGAAATCAGTCATCATACTGAGTCTAAAATAAGTACCAAAAGTAGAGAGTAGAAAAAATACGCCAGTACTCAAACTCACTTATACTTCTAAACCATGACTCAGCATTCAAATATGGTATATGGATACAACATGTGTGCGGAGTAAGGACTAAAGGGCTAAAAAGTGAAATAATATTTGCCAAAACAACCACACATGCATGATTTTTTTTATTTGGATCTTCCATCTTCCACATGTTTCTTTATTTTACATGCACTAAAGTTTAAACTTGTCGCCGTGTGGGGCGTATAATGAGTCAACTCGGCTCAGCTTGTTAACCTTAAAGAACTAAAAGCCTAGCTTAACTCGGCTCACAAACTGGATTGTTAAGCTCGTTAACAAGCTTCATTTGTATCACCATTATAATTTTAAATTTACCATTTTATCATATATTAACATGATAACAAACACTAATTAATAAAGGCCCTTCATGGTCTATCTGCTATTTTACGGTAGTCCTTGAACTGGACTTGAGGGTACAGAATTACGATCAAAGTACAGCAGTACACAAGCACTGGATTTATATCGAATCCAGAAACAGAAATTCATCACATAAGATCTAATTATTACATTCAGAAATGTGCCTCTATTGTTCAGCTATCAGACTCATCTTGCATATTACCATGTGCTGAGGTAAAAAAAAAGTCAAATAGCTGGATACACCAGGTCTTATCCCAGCAATATGATTTGTAATGTGCAACCACTAGTCCACTACATAGGTTCTTTCCTACATCTACCTGGTCAATGAGTGCCTTCAAACATCGGGGGCACAAAAAGGTAGCCTTGTAGTTTCCTTTAATAATGCAAGCCCGTTAAGTATGAGGCAGACTTTGTGTTCACTATGGATTAGCAGAAACAAGCAAAGTCACAAATGTTTTCTGATAGTTTAATTCAGTGTAAAGAAACGCCGCATTTACCTGTAATCTTCCAAAGGAGCCTGTGGTTCAGGTCTGACAGACTCCAGTTCTAACATGAATGCACTAGAGCAAGATTCTCTCGGGTAATCCTTTGAGTTGTAGCAGCCAAGAACCTTTGGAAATGGAAATAGGATTTAGAAACCATTAGTCCAGTTGTAATAGTAAATTCTTAATGTAATTTGGACAGAAAAATGCATACCATTTTCCATGGAGCATGTGAACTTTGGTCACAAATATTGATGTCTTTGGCAGAGATGGATAGCTTAGAAACAGAAATATCCCCATCAGGATACATATTGAACTGGATATTGAGCCCAGACATAATAAACTCTAAATAAGACCTCCTGTCTCTCCCATTTGAGCACGGCCGGCTAATCGTATCTTTCTGAGCTAATTTCCAGTCATTTCCCTCATACATCCGCCACTTGACATCTATATCATGAATAAGAATCCGCCCTTTCAGACTGCACGATTCATCGGAATTCAAGATGAAAATAGCAGGTTTCACTTTTTGTTGAAATACATGCTCTTCTTGTGGTTTGTTCCTTTGAACATGGTTTTCATCTATTGTGGGAAAATTGTTATACCATTCACCTTCATCACACTCTACAGTCCTAGGAGCATAATTTCCCTGGTCTTCATTGTATAGAGTTGATGATGATGAAGGTGGCATACAATAAGATTCAATTATTAGATCATCACTAGTATTGGCTTCAGGGGTAACTAGTAATGATTCAAGTGAAATACAGGCCTCATTTGCCTCTGGGATGGCCTTACTCAGGTCAAAATCTTCATCCATTTCACTACCACTCAATGAGTAGCTTGTGCAGTCCTGGTCAGTGTGAAAGGCATTCTCAATTATATCATCAAGCAATCCATCTGCCTTGCACTCCTCTGAATCTGTCAGATTATCAATGCTACTCTCTGACTTTTCTGACACTTCAGTGGCCATATTTTGCTTGTTTGCCTGTTGGACATTATTCCATCTGGATTGTAGATGATCTAAAGCATCACGCATATCCGGAGCATATAGCTGCTGGAGCTGGGAGCACAACTGAATAACACCATGTGTCGTATCATGACAAGTACCAATATCAAATTGCGAGTCTGATAATTCGAGTTTCCAAAAGGAAGTATCAATTCTTAGAACAGCTTCAATGAATGTATTCTGCAGAATCTTAGCATAGCCCATCCGACGGAGGTAATCTGCACCATAGCCACAACTGACATTTTTAAAACTAGAGGATCCACAAATGAGAACCCCGAGATCTCGCAGCTCGATATCAAAATCAGTAGCCGTAGAGTTTGATGCAGATTTGCTGTGAAGTTTAAACAATGATGCAGCTAAAAGGCATGAAAAGTATTTGCAGTCTGGAGCTTCAGTGCTGAGTGCAGAACTTCTGAAATGAGGTTCATAGCTCACAGCAACATCAACCAGCTCAAGAAAGAATAGTGATGAAAAAGGTTCACCACACTGGGAATTGTTCATTGTGCTACTATCAGTTGGTTGTTCAGTTCCATCTGAAGCTGAACTGAACAGTAGGCAAATCGCGCTTATCCAATCCATACGGCCACCAGGTGCAACAGCTGTCGCAGAACGAACGTTGATGGAAGTATAATTCTTCTGTAACTCTGGGTTCCTGATATGAGTCACAGAACAGCCCGCAGTTCCAAAAGACAAAATATTGCTGCCTTCACCATCACCTCGTCTACTCGCTGAATCCTTGCAAACAACTAGAAGAACATCTTTGCTTTCTTCATAGTTTTTATCATCTGTACCAGTAATAGTACCCCAGAGCTCACCTTCACCATGATTCAACCAAAGAAAACTGGTATTGTTAACCCCGCCAACATTAGAAGAGGAGAGCAGAGAAAATTTTGAAATTGACAGTTTCAGACGATTCCAGGAACCTTCTAGTTCAGTCTGCAATAAAGGACCAACTTCAACAGTTTCATCCAATTCAGTGCAGATATCCAACATGCTGCATTCAAAAATGACAGATGTTTGACTAGCAATATCATGGATTGGCATACGATTGTCCCTGCCATTTTCAAAACTTCCAGTTGCTCCATCTAGACCATCAAGGATGTTTTTCAGCAAATGATTTAGTATCCCACAGTCCTCCTTACTGAGATGAACTGAGACACAAGAAAGTTGAATGTGCAATAAAAACTCTGTGCTCCGAAGGAGCTCCCTGCGTATACCGGAACTTGATTCCTCAAGATCTTGTGATGTTGTAGAAGAGGAAACGCCAACCCATTTACCATTTTTGTTCTGAGTAATCTTTTGCTCATGCAGGTTTGGCAAACTCCAAGTTTTCCTCACCATCTCAGGGTCTTTTAAAGGATACTTCTTCCAGAGCATCATAATGCCAGTTTCATGACAATTGGATCCAGTAACAGAAAAAATCTTCAGAGAAGAGAAAGTTTGCCTACTCAGAGAACAGGTTCTAGCATTCAGTGCATCATTGACTGGTCTAACCAAATAGATGTCAAAGTTCCCTGTAGCCAAATGGACCAACGTAGATGGTGTGATTGTATTAACATCATTAGGCATTTCATTTCGATGTGGAGATGAATCTGCTCCTGATTTCAGAGATGAAGTGTGGTCAATGACAAGGAACTTATCCAGCATGGACGGGCAGCTCAAATCCCATGACTCAGAAGGAAAGCAAAAGATGATTCTTGCAGGCGACAGGGCTATCTGAACCTTTTGACTTCCTCCCAAAGAAACATGCGTCTTTGTAGCCAAATTGATGTTTTTTTCGTCGTCCTGCCTATGAATTTTATCCTCCCCACACAAAACATCAGACTCGATTTTACTGATAAAATTCAGTAGCTTATATATTGTGTGAAAGTGCACCCAGAAAACCAAAGGAGCCAAACAGACTGATAGTGAAGTTGAGCTTAATGGGTTGCCATCTTGACCGGTGGAACTGACATCATAATGGAATTTGCACTCACCAAACGTTTTTAGCAATTCAACCTTAGTGAGATCATTTGAATTGTTGGCACGACAGCCTGATGTTTCCTCGTAGTAATCTTGATAAGCAAATACAGATTGGGGGAGAGAAGCTTGAACAGAACTGCAAAAATTATTGTTCAAGAAAGCAGCACCAAGATGTGGATGATCTGAATCATTGTTCTTACTGCCATAGTATTCATCAAGCTTTACAGCAGCGATTGATGCCTTGAGACTTAAGTTTTCAGGATATGTCTGCAGACATCAGGAACATAACATTAGTATCAAAGCTTCATATTAGGAGATATAAACTACGAACAAGTGCTATTGGTGGACGCAGACCAGACCTCGAGGGAAAGATGAATGTTCTGACACTTCGCTTCAACATGATGCATATTCAAGCTGGCAGCAGGAGCAGGAGATATAATTGATTTTTCAAAATGTGCAGAGGAAAGGCAGCTCGAAAACATTTCAGAATTTCTCATGTCATCGAATAGACTGATAGGAACACTGGAATTGCCAACTTCCATTTCATCACTGAACAAAAGAACAACCGATATCTCAGCAATGGAAGCTTGCAAGGTTTTCTCTGTCGGCGGTTCTGTTAGGAAATGAAAAAGAAATATAAGTAATAGCAAAGTAATGCAATATATAAATGTTCTGATAATTTAGCCAGAAAAAGTAAAACAATGCAGATACTTGGTTCAATGCCAGAAATACATCCAATGGATATTTTTACATGCTTGATATGTTTGCGAATAGCAAGAGAATGGAGAGAATCCATTACTCGTAAGTTGCATCTGTTGATACCAGACTGTTACTACAATCTTAGAACATATCACATCTGTCATTATTCATAAGCCAACATAACCTAGAATGTGTCCCTTTTACCTGAATTTCATTCAGTTCATGCAGTATCGTTTTGTGTAAGGTGGACCAGTCCACGGTATACATAGAGATGGTACAATAATAACTTTAAATTGTACCGTGCACTTTCATTGGTGCGATACTAGAGCATCGGTGCTATTCCCTGAGTATCACCAATGTAATACCAACTAACAGGCCAGTTGTTTTCAGTGTAATCAACATATTATTACTACATATACATACCAGACAAAATGTTATTTTAACCAGTGGTCTACAACATGTTCCTTTCAGTCTACTCAGGAGCTAACATCAGGTATTGTCTTTCATGGAAAGAGCAAAAGATCCTGCTTAATGTGAATGGTGTTCAAGAGTAAAAGAAAATTGAAGCTGAAGAACATAGTCCATGTATACTCCACAGGAAAGAGTATCAGGAGAAAAAATATGCGGTAAACAAGCACAATAAGAACCATAAAAAAATCCATATTATGAGGGTTCTATATCCCTGCAAGAGAAGTGTATAATGTAGACAACCAATAGAAAATTGAAAGGTTTAAATCATAGTACCTTTAGGAATTCGATCTGATCCAGAAGCTAAAGTGGATGCAAAGGTAAATGCATTGAATACTGAACATGTCCAATCCCATATGCCACTGTTTCCCAGATTGGTCTGGGACTTCCTCAGTTCCTCAAAACATTCAAAGAACTGGTCGATGCTGTCCAAGATAACAACATATTAGTAGTGTAGTTATGTACTTTCTTTGGTTGAAACAAATTGCTTTGCATAAGAAATGCAAAGGCATTTAACTTAGCAAGAAAATAACTAGCACAAGCACCCCAAAAATGAAATTTTTTGTACAGAAAACATGGTCAACCAAAACCAAGGGTACATAGTATATATAACGAAGAAGAGGAGAAAAAAAATCTGTGTAGTATACATCTGTCCAAACCTATTCGTGGAACATACAAATGGGAGGCAATGCATTTCATTTCAACAATTATTTGACAACAGCTATGTCAAATGTATACTCTTGACGAAATGTCTATGTGTAAAAAAAGGATGGCGGATGCAAAGGTGCAGTGAATATCATTGAACTTTCATGAAAAGAAATGAAAATGAAAAAAAGGAACAAACCTTTCATCACAATCTGAATCAGGGTCACCATGATCCTCATGGATAGCAAGCTCTGGAATCCAGTCCGGAATCACGTATGGCATAGTCAGGGAAGACTCCGGTGTTTTATCTTGCCTGACATGAGAAAATGTGTCCTCTGTCAAATGTTCCCTGCTAGCTAGCACAGAATCTGAACCTGATTTTGAAGAGCTTGATACATATGAAGAAAAGGCAGATCTAGATACATATCCAGTATTATGGGCATAATTCTGTTCATGTACTAGATTTCTTCTTTGAAGAGAATCCCACACATCCATGAGCCATTGGATACTGCTCACTTGTAACCGCAATTCTAATGAATTAACAGATATGTCTGCATCAAGTTTCTTAAAGTTCAAGAGCCCATTACTCCATGGAAAGCTTAAGTTCAATTTCCCTGAGAATCCACCGATAGGACCGGTCAAGACCGTGGTAGTACTATGACCTGATGAAATGTCTGCTGATCCTATATCCATATCATCCTGGAGAAGTGCATGTGCATCGACATCATCCATCTTCAGAAACTCAATGACCGCCTCTTGGAATGTCACAAAATTATTAAGTTTGATTAGACCATCTGTTGAAAGATTGGTACCAAATTCTGTCTCTTTGATTCGGAAAACCAGTGATCGATTAAATTCTGAGACCTTGTTATCCAAAAGGTTTTGAGGATCAAATACAACATAAGCATTTTTTAACTTGATGTTAAAGTTGGTAAGAAAACATTTGACAGCATCAGCTATCCTCTGAACACCTTTGTCAACATCTCGAGATGCAGAGGTAGAACACTGATTGCCATCAGATTCATTTCTTTTGGCCTGGACTGATTTCTGTGTGTCAATATTACTACCAGAAACAGAGCATTCAGTATCGCCAGAAGGATCTTCGCTAGAAACAGATGCAGCAAGCACAAGTTCCAAATCCTCCACGACAATTTCGCAACAGTTGCACAAGTTAAATTGTAGAGGAAGTCTAACTAGCAGGGATTTTATTGATCCTTCCTTCATCATGATAGCAGATCCTGACAGCTGGAAAGGAAAAAAATAATTGTTTTAATAAAGTAATTGCAAAACCCAGAATCTAGTGGGTTACAGGTTTTGCAGTATAAGTTTCTATTCAAGTATTCAACACTTGTGAATGAACAAATGTATCATATTGGGGTACCAGCAGTGCCATGATCTTCATGGATCACAACATGTTGACAATAGAAGTGTCTTTAGTGGTGAATTCATGCACATATAAGAATAGCATCCAGCTTTGATGTTTTATGTTAACTTAATTGTACTCTACGAGCTTTGCATTCAACATAATTTACAAACATTACACTGTAACATATTTCAGATTATGTCCCCACACTACAACTGAAATAAGGAATTGCAAATAAGCTTTATAACCCCTTCCACTTCTCCTAAACCCTAATACTCTACCTGCGATCATGAGCTTTAGCCATAAAATGAACACCTAAAAATCAACTAAACTAATCAGAGCACAAATAACCCTGAACCTCAACCTGTACCCAAGGTTACTGATTGAAAGAAAAAAAAATTCCTGCGAACAGCTTATTTCCTCTGCAAAAAAAAAAATCTAGACCAAAACAATTGCGATCAAAATCATACTGGATTGAATCCACCAAGCAATTAAACAGGAAAAATCTTTTTTTAAAGAAAATTCACATCCCTAACACCCAATTCCCATCTTTTTCACCAAAATTTCAGCCTCCAGCAATAGCACACTAATCACGACGGACGTATGCATCCTAAACCCAGGGACCCGCGCCTAATCGAACACGGATCGGGGAATGGCGAAACGCCACGAGACTCACCTTGCGGTTGATGAAGTCGGCGTTGAGCGCGATGTCGGAGAGGAGGAGCGTGCCGCGGGTGAGCTGCAGGTCGAACTGGTCGAGGTCGAGATCCCCCAGGATCAGATCCCCAAGCCGCTTCTTCAGCAGCGACTTGCACAGCCGCTTCATCATCGTCCCCACCCATAGCCTCGAGAGAAACTTCATGTCGTCGGCTCGTTTGCCCCCCACCCTCTCCCACCTCTCTATATCGGCGGGATACGCCCCGGCGGCGGCGGCGAGGGCGGCGCGGGAGGAGGCCAGGAGTTTGGGGTTGCTTGGTGCGAGATGTTCTTTTTAGAATTAAAACCTTGCGTGTTGTGAGATGTTGCGTCCCGATCCACGGCTCAGGGAAGGCGTGTTGTGAGATATTGCGTCCCGATCCACAGCTCAGGGAAGGCGTCTGTGTTTATAACGCAAAATACCTGATGAGGTGTGGGTAGGGAGAGATGCTCACCGGCGAGCGACGATGTGGCGGAAGCAGGAGGATGCCGGGCGCAACCTCTGCTCGCACGATGGGGATCGGCGCAAGCGGCGGGCGAGGAGACGGAATTCGAGGCCGAGGCCGAGGCCGGATGGGATGGATTAGGATGCTCACCGGTGAGCGATGATGCGGCGGAAGCAGGAGAACGCCGGCGCCACCTCTGCTCGCAGGATGGAGATCGGCGCCGGCGGCAGGCGAGGAGACGGGATAGATTGGGGAGGTCGATTGTGGGGCGGGGCCGTGTAGCGCTCTGCTGCCGCCTATGGGTCATACGCACAGGCCCATGAGGCTGGAAATTTTTCATCTCGGAAAAAGTTCACCTAAGGTACCTCGGCGAGTTTTAAAACCGTCCCTGAATCGGAATACAAGATATAATATAACCCAATCTTGTAAAACCGGGTCACAGTTGGTCTCAAGATAGTATTACTCTCCGGTTTTGGTGACATGGTGGTTGTGTCAGTGTGGAGCCCATGTGGGCCTCATATGTCAGCCAGCAATCTTCTTCCACCTCTCTCCCCTTTCTTTCCATCTCAACCCAAACCTCCAAGGCAGCTTGACAATGGGTAGGGAGAAGGGTGGCAGCCGGCAGGGACAAGCTCAACGGTGGAGGGCGCCGGCCGGCGTCGCTCCCAATGGCCGGGAGTGCTCACATCATGGACCTACGCGCGCGCACGGCGGCCGGGTCCCAACTGCAACTGCAATGTCGTCTTCACCTGCGCGCGCGAGGGTTGGGGCTTCCGCCTCGTCACGTTGGCCAAGCTCCTATCCCCCAAGCTCATAGCCGCCCCCGCTGAGCTGCTCAAAAGCCGATGTGTTCAAGTGTCCCCGAGCTCCGCCTCTCCCCCGCGGAGGCGCACGCGTGGCTCCGCCGCATCGTCTTCGAGGTCAACTCCATCTACTCTACATTGCGGTCGCACTGTCCTCCATGCCTGCGCCCTTCTTCCCGTCACTCGCCGCCATCAAACTTCTTGTCGGCTAACAACCTTCTTCTCGCTCATCGGGCTTCTACCTGTCGCCGCCGCCCAACGGCCACCACCCTTCTTCCTATCGAGCGTTGGCCACCACGCACCTCTCCCGCGGATCAACGTCCGGTGTCCTCTTCGTGTGCACGCACTGGACGCTCATGGAGCCGGTGGTTCTCGTGACCATGCTCAGACGTTGCAACGTACTCCATCTCCCGTCTCTCGAAGATCCTCTTGCCAATCACGACGGTGTGGTTGACGCGCAACCATGACGTGGACACGGTGCAGATGCACGGCGATGTTGCGGTGTGCCCCGAGGGGATGATGTGCCGGAAGCCCTTCCTACTTCGCTTCTCCGCGCTCTTCACCGAGCTTAGCTGCTCTTCGTCGCGCAAGTCCATGACGCAGTCGTTGGACGCCACTCTTCTCTCCACCTTTTGTCGGTTGCCCTAGAGGTTTGGGTTGAGATGGAAAGACCGGGGAGATAGGTGGAAGAAGATTACCGTCTGACATGTGGGGCCCACGTGGGTTCCACGCTAACTCAGCCGCCACATCACCAAAACTGGGGAGCAATACTGCCTTGGGACCTAATGTGACCTAGTTTTGCAAGATTAGGGATGCGTTATATCTGGTATTTCGGTTCAGGGACAATTTCAAAACTCGACGACAAGATAAGGGACCTGAAGTGAACTTTTTCCTTTCATCTCTCTCGTTGCTCTTTCTTTTAAGAATTGCAAAGATGCTCGTGTGTTGTAACGGGAAATCCAAATTACATATGTAATATTTTTTTTCGTGTACGGTGACAGAGAGTTAGATGATGGATATTTGGGGGCCTTTTTTCATGAACCTGGGTGGGTCTCATGCACATCATGGATGGAACATATGATAGAGATGTGGGTTTCACCTAGAGATAATCGATACCTGAAGGTATATTTATCTATTGGTGCTAGGTATAAAGATTTTATTTTTTGCTACAAGGGCACTTCTCACTATAAAAAACGATTTTCCCATCTGGCCAGAACCCGTTCTCGCAGGCTGTTAGGTCTAAAGATTTTTTTTCACTACAAGGGCACTTATCACTATAAAAATGATTTTCGGTATCTTTTCATATGGGCAGCGCAAACCGCATGCAAAAACGGGGTTTTCGCACGTGGGCGCCTATGCTGCCCGTCTGAGAAAACAATTTTGACAAAAAAAAAGAAATTTCCAAAAAAAACCATTTCTCCTAAAACCATAGCTCCCCAATTCTCATTAAACCATGTCCCATCGCCATCATCGTCGTATCTTCCATGACTATACTTCATTCTTCTTCGGCAACTGCGCTGCTCCGAAAATTCTCCCTCTTCGCCGTTCTCGCGCCGCCATCATCTCCTTCGACATTGGCGTATGATTCTTGGTGGTCTCCTACCTTGCTCGCGCAGTATTGGCAACACCGTTGCACACGTTCGTCTCAAGTTGTCCCCGGTCTGGCAAACTCAGTGTGAAGTCTCATCCTCCACAGTTCAACCGCATTGGCTCTTCGGCGTCATCTTCCTCAACGACTGTCGCAATCGTGTCACCGTCTTCGTCTTCAGCGCGTCATCGCGCTCCTTGGTCCATGGCGCATCCCATGTGTCTGTGATCACTCCTTGGCATCCCTTGCGCCCCACGGCATGGCTGGTTGTTCATCATCGGCTCCCCGACTTTGCTACATTGTCCACAGCTACTCTACGCATGGCTTCATCGACCACGGCTCTCCCATGTCCTTTGTTTTGGCTACATCGACTATGGCACAAAGGGCTATCATCCGTGTTGAGCACTCTTTGTCTGTTTCTTCTCCAATCTAAGCATCCGTGCTACGTATGCTTGGACTGCAGGGAGATGTTAGAGTCTATGGTAGTTAAAGTCATATTAGGATCGGATTGATTTGTGTGGACTTCTGTAATCCTTCCTTATCTCTACCCATATATCTCCTATATATATCAGTCCCTGAGACTCAGTACAATGTGTCCAATATTCGCAGTATATCTCTCTCCCTATACTATTCATCACCTAATATGAGAAACCACACCAACGTTCACAGATCTTATCAATGGAAAAAAAAACATCCAATCCATATAACACTTCAGCGACATGAAATTTGGAAGTGGAGAGAGTGTACTTGTTATACTCGAGACTAGGTTTGTATAGTATATGTGGCTAAAAGTGGTACATGAAAAAATTGCAAAATATTATCTTGCCAAAACCCAAAGTTGTGATCCAAATATGACCAGTTTTTGTCTTAAAATTGTATAAGACAAATAATTGGCTATCTCGTAGAAACATTAGTAAAAAACCAATTATATTAAATAAGTATAATTTCGATCGAAATAGCCAAATTTTAATAAGATGGTTTACTGCTATGGTTACCGTACTTATCATCATAGTCTAGTACTCCATCTCTAAAGGAGTATAGTTTTAGCTTCAGAATTTGTCTCACAAAGAGTATTTTTAGAGTAGGTCCGCTGTACCTCTTTAAGGTTAGTTCTCAACTTCACCTTCTTCGTTTTTCACATGCAAGTTTCCCGAACTTCTAAACGATGTGTTTTCACAAAAAAAATCTATAAAAAAATTGCTTTAAAAATCATATTAATTCATTTTTCAAAAAAAAGCTACAACTTAATTAATTGCTCTATTTTGCGTGCGCGAGTAATTATCTCCCAAGTGAAGCTGCCGAACACAGCCTAAGCCTACTATTACTTCCTAGTACTGCCTCCATCTTCTCTTTTTCTGTCCCTCCTCATTTTCTCTTCGCATTAGTGAACAGCATGGAAGTCACACTCTATACCGGGACACGTGTGAGTGTCTTAAAAGTTCGTTACAAACTGGTAGCATAGTTCTTCCCACGAGTCAATGGAACTCAGGGGAAAGATTTTTGAGCCAAGAGTGGGCCGATGAGCCCTTCAAGGCTACATGAAAGTAGTTAGCTATCACCTTTTTTCCCTCCTATCGCTTGGATGATGGTCGTGTAAATTTGCATGAACTCTGCAAGGTCGATGAAGCCGTCAGATCAGGTTGGAACTTGAAGGGCCAGTGGACCTGGCAAAGCTCGCGAGTGAAAGCCTAATACTTGGCACCATACGAAGTAGCGACGGCGCGTCGTACCAAGAGTAATTAATTAGGGTGTTTATTACTCTAGACATAACATGAGTTGTTATGTCATTTCCTAATGCTTTCCTTGCCCTCGATTCCTTGGAGATAAAATTGCAAATGGGGTGTTTCTCTAACAAGAAGTATTTTGACAGGGTGCAAAGCAAAGAAAAACAGGTCACTTTTTTTGCTTTTTGTTTGCAAAAGGATTGAGGCTGAGGTGGACCTGGATACCAACGTACCGTGCCTGCGAAGGATTCTCCGTTGTAACGGAGAGACGGGCTGCGCTGTTACAGTTTTCCGAGACACGTGTCGTCACAACTGCCGCTGGGTGGTGGTCCCGTCGTCATGGGATTGAGGCCCACCTTTATCCACACACCACACTAACCTATCGTAGTATCGTGGTCAATGTCTGGGGACCCAAACTGAGCCAAAATTACCCCATATGCATCCGTTGACGTTGGTGATGCATTTGGTTACTGGTTCTTATCAGGCAGAGATAATCACAGATTAGAGAGAACATGGTATTGGTCACGGCAGTCATTGGAATAAACATGCAATGCTTAGATGTTTAGGTTGTGTGTTGTGCTATGTGTGATCCCATCCAATTGCAATAGTTATTAGAAAAAAATTGAGGATATACATTTCTTTTTTAAGAATTTGCTTTTATATACATGATCGTGGGGAATTGTGAAAATATACACGTCCCGTGGAGCAAAGACGTGGGTGGGTCGACTAGCGCGGCGTGAAGCTGCAGGACTGAAGAAGAGGACGGTCGTACTGTGCCTTGGCAGCGTGGTACCGACTCCGCGCCGCTAGGGGTGAAAACGAGACTGGTATTTTCCGACCGCCCGCCCGACCCAAGACTCGCGGGAAGAATATGGGAGAGAAAATGGGATATGGTACTATCCAATCCAAATCCGTAAAAAAAAAAAGATTAGGATACGGGAAGAGTTGTATCCGTCCGTACGTCCCATATTGTAAAATATATATGAAAATCTATTATAAATCCATCTCCAAACATGATAAAAGATTGGTTAATCACTATTTTACGAACTCACATATAATATTTTATATTTTTTTCTTGATGTATCTCTTTTAATACTTTAATTGTTTCCTTATATTTAATATATACGGATTAGAGATACAAATAAATATTTGTTCCTATTCCTGAATCCGATTCGAAGGAAATAAATAGGGAATGATATATTATTCGGCACCGTTCGTACCTACTTTCGAATTTAAAAACGGTTCCGAATTTTAAAAAAAGAGCTAGAATATGAGAATGTCGTGATCTGATAGAACCCACCCCTTTCCACCCCTACGCCCCGCGCCTCGGCGACGCGGCAGTGGGTTAGTCCCACATCCCGGCCACGCGGGACCGAGGGCAGCAACAGCCGGGACGACACGGTACCCAATTGGTCCCATATCATGGCTCCGCACCACTAGGTCTATATGCCATCTCAGAACTTTTTCGCATGTTGTCATCTTAAAACTTTTTTTGGTTCAAAATGGATTCGAAGCTTCGGAAACAATGCAGACTGCTACACATTATAATCTTGTTTAGTCTGGGTTGTGAAGTTGTGATGCATCATGCTAACACATACATCATCCATCTCTGCATCATGCTAACACATACATCATCCATCTCATAAAAATCAACTTCTGTTACCACCAATCTGGACATAGGATATGTTCATATTTATAGCTAAAAGTTTTTTTAGGGAGAAAGTACGGGTTAATTAGGAACTCGGTAAAGACAAATGAACTGAAAAAATCACTCTGAGTACTAAGGCTGTGTTCGTTACTTTGTGTTGAAAATTAACTCTCCTAACACACAAAACGAAACGACTCATTAGTACATGATTAATTAAGTATTTGCTAATTTTTTTTAAAAATAAATTAATATGATTTTTAAAGCAACTTTCGTATAGAAACTTTTTACAAAACACATATCGTTTAGCATTTTGAAAAGCTTACACACGAAAAAAAAGAGAAGTAAATTGAGAAAGTAGTGTGAAGAACACAATCTAAGTTGAGAGGTAACCAGTGACCTGTAGACCTGGTGCCGCGGGATCGACTGGGTTCGGCGCAGCTGTGGCACAGTACCTGTCGTTGTCCTCGGTCTCACGTGGCCAGGCTGCGGGACCAACCCGGTGACCCGCAGCCAAAGCGCGGGGTAGAGTCTGTCGGTCCGTTACTCCGTAGCTTCACGCCGCGCCAATTGATCCACCCGTGTCTTCGTCCCACAGGACGTGTATATTTTTGTAATTTTTCCACGATCATATATATAAATGTATTTTTTTAAAAAAAAGTGTATTCTCAAATTTCTTTCTCGTTATTATGTTCATTTTTTAAGCGTCCATTAACTTTGTTGCCAGTAGGATCGGTATAGACCTTGTTAAGTTTTTTTCCCTTTTAATTGATCGGTGGGGCTTCTATCTCATGTTTAAAAAAGAGAGTAAGGCCCTGTTCTTTTCTTCTAAAACAGTGCGGATAAAAGATAAAGTTTCGTGGCACGCTTTTCAATCTCTCAAACGGCACATTTCGTGCAAAAATTTTTAATATGAAAGTTGCTCTAAAACAACAGATTAATTCATTTTTTAAGTTTGTAATAATTAAAACTCAATTAATCGCACGTTATTGTCACCTCGTTTTACGTGAAACATTTTATCTTCATCTTTATCTTTATCTTTAGGACTTTCAAACAGGAATTTTAGAAAACTATAACTGTAGTGAAAACTATCAGTTTGCTACAACATTAACGACTTATTTTAGATTACTGCAACGATATCGTGGAAAATTATTACAAAATTGCAACTTTTACGTGACCCAAGTTTACTATTGTCACCTACATGTCCTGTAACGGCATACCATGTAAAAGTTGCGGCAAATTTAAATATATTGCTAATGTTGTAGCTGTCAAGGTTAAGGATAAGACATACCTTCTATAAGGTTTATGGAATATATGAATACCATATATCCAATAGTATATGGGAAGGTATCATCTGATTAAGAAAATACGACAAATATAGAAGGAAATTATATCTCGGGAATAAAAGATGTTAGAGTCCTATTTGTCTCCTTAGCCGTATTCTATGGTGGTTCTCTGAGTTTTACTTAAAGAGGAAGATGATTTTCGCTAGAAATACAAGACACCTTGGGAGGGGAGGGGACACATCAGTACGGAGTACAGATCTAGACAATCCAAGACAAGCCAATAGATGCAAAGGTAAGCCTAGACAAACTCAATCTGAAGCTACAAAGACCGATATGAAGGATCTAGCGCTACCTCTAAATCTTGCCGAGTTTATATTCATGGAAGCAGAGACTAGACTATGTTATCCCAAATATTGTACTCGTGTGATTCTGATATATAAGGACAACACCAACTTTGGACAACATGAGTAAGACTATTACATGTTAATTAAAGGGTCTGAACCTGTATAAAAATTTATGTCTCTCATCTCTTTTACCATAATCTCGTGTATACCCTGATTCCAACGATCCCCATACTCTATAAATACCGTCTGTGGGTATAGCCCGTCGACAGTGGGACACCAGGTAGGGGACTTGGTGCTTTAAGGTTTAGACAAGATGGGTTTAAGAAGCGGATCTTTCGACGAAAAACTCTTTGACAACTTCAGACATAGGAGATACGACCCGACCAAAGTGTGTTCTCCTATGGAGCGGGACCCTCGTCATCGCAATCTTTGTCAAGACATTGTCACTGTGAATTTTTTCGATAAGAGATACTTCAACGGCTTTAGTTCTGGGCTATATGACCCGACCAGAGTACGTCACCGCCAACAATTCGATCTATCAAAAATCGACCAAGCTTCAAGACATCATTGCCGCAGAGAACAACGGTTTAACGTTGTTGACCGCGAGGCCTCGGCCCGGATCGACCACTCCTGAACGAGTAGTCACCGACAAAAATCAAGTGGATCAAATCGGTCGATCGGGCTACGAAAGTCGCACATTAGTCCCGTTCTAAACTTTAACAAGATTTAAATTTTTTCTCGGTTTTCGTTAGCACGTTTTTCAAACTACTAAACGGTGTGTTTCGTTCGAAAACTTTTTACATAGAAATTGCTTTAAAATATCAAATATATCCAGTTGTTAAGTTTATAATATTAAAATCTTAATTAATCATGTGCTAATTATTTTGAATCTCGTGAGTTACAAACACCGCCCTCAACACGTTTTGCACCAATACCAATAACGACTGATTTTGGGAGTCTCGGAAAGTTTGTCGCCATCTGTCCATTACGGCGGCCACCGAGAAGCCGAAATCAGCATCTCAGGCCCTGTTTAGATCCTTCGTCAAATTTTTACACCTCGTCACATCAAATATTTGGACACATGCATGAAGTACTAAATATAAATAAAAAAAATAACTAATTACACAGATTGCGACTAATTTGCGAGACGAATCTTTTAAGCCTAATTACTCTCTATTTTGACAATGTGGTGCTACAGTAAACATTTGCTAATGACAGATTAATTAGGCTTAATAAATTCGTCTCGCTGTTTACAGGCGGATTCTGTAATTTGTTTTGTTATTAGAGTACGTTTAATACTTCAAATATGTATCCGTATATTCGATGTGACACGTCAAAATTTTACAATTATGTATCTAAATACACCAATCTATTTGCTGGCATATATTCCAATGGGACACGGACTCTGTTTCCGGTCTTATCTCTGTCCGATGCTGGCTAACAGAACCGACGGGTCCACAAGTACACGGTCAAAAGAGAATGCTGCCTTGTCAGATGGTCAAATCGGTTTTCAATAAATAAGGAAGATGCTATATGCACCCGGATAGTTACCAGGAGAATCGTGCAGACAACTAGAACAAAATCAAGGGTATTTAGTATATTGATTTTTTATATCAATCTACTAATTGCATAGATATATCCGACATATATCTATAAAGGTACGTAATATTTTATACAACTTACCGTACCTATTTTCAGAATCCATAATTTAATATACCTAGAGCATGTTTTTATACAATATCTATTATTATGCGAGTGTTTTCTATATTAGGCTGACTACGGCCTAATAGTGGAGATTTGCTCTTTCCTATTCTGTATAAATTATGGTTTCTAGGATAAATATAGTACCCAATATTTCAGTCCAAATATGTTTATTATATCCTGATAATATTAGAAGATTAACAATTTTTTTGAGTATATGCTCGGTATTCCCTGCTATATAGATTGTCTTCTAAAAAATATTTTTAGGAACAATCGAGCACTCGAGTAAGCAGCGGTCGAATACACCCCATTGTCGAGAACGTTCTCGAAAAATGCGAAGTTGTCGGACCAAGCCTAACAATAAAGACCAGTCTATTTGTGAAAAGGTTGCTACTTACAAACCTCGCGAACGTTGTCGGCTTGATCACCAGGCATGATTGCGAACGGACGTCCGATATGCTTATAAGCTAGGTATGTGAGTCATGCTGGCCACATGAGATGCATATGTAATAACCAACTCAAGCGCCCCTAAGAGTGGTCGAGGTACGACTACACACCTGGTCCTCGACCAGCGTGGTAGTGATCCCACATCTCTCCAAGTTCTCTACAAGTGGTCGAGAAACGACTACACCTAGTACTCGACTAGTGGTTGTAGCTATCCTCCTACCATCTCTATGAGTGATTGAGGTACGACTATATCTTGTCCTCGACCAACGGTTATAGCGATCCTCCCACTATCTCTACGAGTGGTCGAGGTACGACTACACTTGGTCCTTGACCAACGTGGTAGTGATCCCACCACCTCTTTAAGTTATCTACGAATGGTTGAGATACGACTACACCTGGTCCTTGACCTGCGGTTGTAGCGATCCTCTCATCACCTCTACGAGTGGTCGAGGTACGGCTACACCTGGTACTCGATCAGCGTGGTAGCAATCCCACCACCTCTCCGAGTTCTCTACGAGTGGTCGAGGTACAACTACACTTGGTCCTCGATCAGCGGTAGTAGTGATTCTCGCACCACATGTACAAGTGATCAAGGTACGACTACACCTGGTCCTTGACCAGCGTGGTAGCGATCCCACCATCTCTCTGAGTTCTCTATGAGTGGTTGAGATACAACTACACCTGGTTCTCGGCCAAAGGTTGTAGCGATTCTCCCACCACCTCTACGAGTGGTTGAGGTACGGCTACACCTGGTCCTCAGCCAGCGGTTGTAACGATCCTCCCACCACCTTTACGAGTGGTCGAGGTACGGCTACACCTGGTTCTCGGCCAACGGTTGTAGCAATCCTCCCACCACCTCTACGAGTGGTTGAGGTACGGCTGCAGCTGATCCTCGAGCAGCGTTGTAGCGATTCACTCACCACCTCTACGAACGGTCGAGGTATAACTACACCTAGTCCTTGACCAGCTATTGTAGTGATCCTCTCAGTACCACTACGAGTGGTCGAGGTATGACTACATACCTGGTTCTCGACCAACGTGGTAGCGGTTTCACCATCCCCATGCATTAATCTCTGTAAGTGCTTATACATATCAAATGTGCAATATTTGTCCATTGATCCACTGTTCTTATATCACTACGTCTCGAAGTCATTTCTTATCATCCTCTTACATTAAGCCTGACTAATTGTCGGGTCTCATAGACCTTGGCCAGGGACGCCTGGTACTATTGGATTAGTCAGGTTCTAAGGGTCAACACCATGTCAGATTTGGTCATGTCAGAGTACCCACTGTAACGTATTAATTAGTTGTGTAATCGGGAATTGGTTTTTCTAACTTCACGACTGGGGGTTAGGAATTCGCATCTTGAGCATAGTCCTGTTATAAGATTTAAGCTGCTTTTGTGAAAATCTTTCCATAAAACTAGCTGGGAGCTAGGAAGAATACAACAAACTCCATTTAGCTGAGGGCGGCTCTAGTGAGAGTACTTGTTTATTGTCACATATATATAATATTTATTTTCATTATTTTTCAATTCATATCATATCATGTTATTCCCAAGCGTTCGCTCGCGGGCTTGTCTATCTAACAATTTGTTCTGAGTAATTGATTTTAGGAAAATCAGATATCATAGTAATTGGTTTCCTTGAGTAAAAGAGACTAGTTGAAGGTTTTATAGTAGTCGGCATCTTGTCTTGACTAAATAAAGCTCAAACCGACAATTCTTGTACTCAACAAAAAAACATATAGTGGCCCAAAGGCACGGTAGTCAGGAATTTATTTCGACTAGATGGACGTCGGATTAGTAACTTCAAATTTCAGTACATACAAGAAGAGGTTCCATGACAGAGCAATGTCAAAAAGTTGTCTGGTGGTCGCACTTTGTGCCAACTACTAGAAACTCAGAATGACGACACTATAGTATGGTTGCATATCTTGTATGAATATGAGAACCTACATAAGATGACTGAAGATGATACTTTGCGTCACAGAGTACAACAGAAGAAAGAGATTGCTGATGGAATTTTGCGAATTTGTTTATGGCAGTTTGAGTTTTTGACCTCAATCCAAATTCAACCGGTGGTTATGTTCTTGGTCAAGGTTGGGCAGGGAATTTAATCGCATACTCCACACCTTCTCGGTCGTCCGAGAACGGTTAGGTGAGTTCGACAACTATTGTTCTAAGGTCTTCGGTCGAGAACATCAGCTAATTCATTTGCATTGAAGTCAGGGGCTACTGTCAGGGTTAAAGATAAGGCATACCTCCAATACATCGGTTCGTGGAATATACGAATACCATATACCCAATAGTATATGGGAAGGTATCCTCTGATTAAGGAAACACAACAAATATAGAAGGAAATTATCTTCTAGAAATAGAAGGTGTCAGAGTCCTATTCGTCTCCTTAGCTGTATTCTATTGTAGTTCTCCGAGTTTTACTTGGAGAGGAAGATAATCTTCGCTATAAATACAAGATCCCTTAGGAGAGGAGGGAACACGTCAGCACGGAGTACAGATCTAGACAATCCAAGACAAACCAATAGATACGAAGGCAAGACTAGACAAACCCAATCTGAAGCCATAAAGGCCGATATGAAGAATATAGCGTTACCTCTAAAGACTATACTAGGTTATCTCAAATATTGTACTCGTGTGATTCTAATATATAAAGACAATACCGGCTTCGCCCAGCAGGAGTAAAACTTTTACTTGTCAGTTAAGGGACCCAAACCTGTCTCTCGTCTCTTTTACCGTAATCTCGCGTATATCCTGGTTTCAACGATCCCCATACTCTACAAATACCGTCTGTGGGTATAGTCCCTCGACAGCAGCAAACTGATAGTTTTGTCACTATTACAATTTTCTGAAATTTACTCTTAAAAAATGTTGTTCATATTTTCAAGGAGCTATCATTTGTAACATGAATTAAAAGAAAAATAATTTTGATATGCAAAAAAAATAGAAACAATTTCACCAAACAATATTAGAGTAATCCACCATAATGGCAAGCAAAATTGGTGGCCACCAAATCCTCATTTGCTATAGCATATGCTGCTCCAAGGTCCCTTCTAATCTAATCCCTTCGTATGGTCGTATCCAAAATCCTCTGTAGTAGTCTCATGCATAGCTCATGCTCATTGCCCGAGAGGAAAATTAGATAATGCATAGGAACTGAAACATGGAACTTATTTTGTTATCTGACACCATCTTATGCTGATTACTACAATTTACAAGATGAAGCTTGCACGAGATTCTCAGCCTTGTTTTACCACAAGCTCCAGAAAATGACTTGTGTTCACATTTATAATAATAGGCACTATCATGATGGCAAAAGTTATTAACACGAAAGTTATTGGAGAAATCAGTTCAACCAGAAGCAAAAGTTCTCCTTTTACCACCGGATGGCCCAGAGTATCCAAGCAAAATGAGACATCCACCATCACAATTTACAGCCTGGAATGTGTGATTTTTAGCACTGAATAGTCACCGGTGCACAGTTCATATGCATCAGGGGATTCAGGGGCAAGCCAGTGCATAAGCTCCCCTGTTGCCTTATCCCGGCTAGCCGGTGGGCCAAAATTATGACTTTTGACTATCTGAGACAAGAGTTGCTTCACCACACATATCGACAGCGTTTTACTCTTGTCTCGCAGAAGAGGCTTCAGTTGTTTCTTCATGTACAAAATGGTGTCGACGGCGCCTTGGAGACATGTCAATTGATCACCTTGCCACCAGCCCATGCCGTCGTAAAGCTATCCTGCGTAAACTCCTGCAAGTGAAGCACAAGTTTAGCAAAGTATAGGATGGAGACAACTGGACGTTTTAACATGAGAGACGATGGTTCAAGACACCGGAACCGTACAATTTGGCTCAGTCGAAATTCAGACGCATTTTCAAGCTCAAGATTTGCGCCATCTGAGGGGTCCAACCTCTGACATTCTTCCAGATCCTTCTTCAAGTCCTCTACTGGCAACTGGGCATAAACAGCAAGACAGGGTTTGATCTTATCGGGTTCATCATCTCCACCTCCGCATGAGGTCTGGCTCTGACTCTGAAGGAACTCATCGCAAATCGCAAGGTTCTCTGCCAGTTGCTGAGAGTCTAACAGGAACTGGGATTCACCTTCCCACCATTTCGGATCTTGTGATGAGGGGTTATCTCCATCCTCAGGTTTCTCAGTAGCCATATGCACATCTTCTACGGCGTTATCTTCGTTGTTTATTTCGCTAGTCTCCTTTCCCTGTACACTTGCCAGCAAAAGAAGGCACAACATTTATCCAATTCCCTTTAATATCATTACAAAGAAACTATATTGACATTTCCTTTGTTATGTCGAATTACCTAGAAACATGTGCTGCACATAGGGGAAAAGGTGGAAGAGACATAAAGAAAACATAGATGTTCAATTACCTGGTCAGTGATAGTTTCAGATTTCTCAAGAACTTTTTGGTTGGTACAAACATGTTCTTCCAGGGGCAGTGGAGGAATATCTGGAAGATCTTCAGCAACTATAGATTCCAAAGCATTTGCAGAGGTTAAGTCCTGTGCATTCTTCTCCCCAGGTTTAAACTGTTGCTGAAAAAATAATTTAGAGACAACATACTGCCCTTCTACCTCATCTTCCCCAGTTCCTAGGTGGTACTGATGCATCACCCAATTAGTCTTTTCAGGTTTACCACCTTTCATGGTGCTCATATATAGCACCATTATTTTCTTACAGCCAAGGTGTTTTCCATCAACTACTACTGGCTTTGTCTTACCAGTCTTGTGCCAGCGGACATCAGCAAGATCACCAGTGTTTATCTTCCGGCGCTTTCTTATTCCAGTATTATAGGCCTTAAATGTTCTATGGAAAAAGTGTGATACGCTTCCATCTTGCTTGACACCTGAAAATGAAAAGTTCAGTTGAAGAATACACAAGCAATACAGCAGTGGTACAAAAACCAACAAATTTGTAGTTAGAAACTGATATTCCTATGTCAGAAGAGTGGAATGTGAATGTCCTACCGGAAACATTTAAGAAATGCAAACCAGTCATTGAGAATTACATAGTTGTAGAGTGTTGCTGAGTGGAATAGTGAAAAGTCAAGGGTTAATAAGCCAATAAAGAGAAGTAAAATAAGTAGCCTTATTGTCACACCCGCACTACCGCTAAACTTTGTGCATTTGTTGCCCATATGGTGTGACTAAGAAAATAAATACCAAAAGAAAACGGACCTAAGGCAAGCATTTGACACAAGCTGAAAAATGTGAATTTTACTCTTATATGAAAATAAAATTGGCCTTCTCTTGCTCACCCCAGAAAGAGAGAAACAAAAATATATATTCCTTTCACTAACGGTTACCTGGAAGTTTCTGTGGATGGGTATAGCAGATGCCATCATCTTCCTCGACTGTTGGAATAAATTCATCAATGAATGGATGAGCTTTTGCACCTAATTTGCCATGCTTTGCAAGCAAATGCCAAAGCAATTCTTGGTCAGTTGGATCAAACTTTACACCTCTTGGCAAACCAGGCCATTGATGGACAACCTGTGGTGAAATATTAATCATTAGAGGACTGCACTCAACAGCACACATTATTTATTAATACTGAGTGGTGTCTCTGAAAGTATACACAAATAAAGCTTCGATGTTAGACGAGAAAGTCAGAGGACTTCAGAATAATATAAAAAAAGAATCCCTGCCAAAGTGATAAAGTAGTAAGTTGTACTAATAGCAAAAATCCATTTCATTTATTGATATAGGCGACTCGACGAAAACAAAGGTGCATAACAATGACACTACTCAGTAGGTGTTCATATGTAGTTTGATTTGATTATTTAACCTGTTTAGAATGGTGAGTACAAAGCAGCCAAAGCAGCAATGATACAAATGATATACTACGTACATATTTGTTTCTTATACAAGATAAAAAAACACATCTCTTACATCACTGTTATCAATGATGTGGTTGCACCTTGGACAATCCTTAGTTGGGTTGCTAACCCATTTGTGCTTACTGGCATCCACTGATCCAGATGCATTTTTTATTTTTGAAGCAATTCTATGGCTGTCAATTATCCAGGATGTCCTGCAGAAATATTGATTATAGAGTTTAGACAGATGAATGAAGCAGATTTGTTCAAGAACACTAACTGCAGGAACTTCAAGCCCATATAGATCGGCATAATTAACCAGCAAAACACCAAATGCAGGTAAAGGCACATCTAGTATCATTAAAATGATCCCAAAGAATAATCCAATTAATCCTGCAGAGGAAAGTACACCACGATTCAATCTACAACAACATGTAGTTTCTCAGAATTGTATATTTATACTAATACCAATCATGCAGCAGCTTACAAAAATCAAGAGACATTGATCTCCGGTATGGATGACAGGCATATGTTCAAAACTATGCTCTTCTGACACACAATTTGAAATGCTGGTCACAATGATACGGAAACTAAGAACAATAGTCTTTTTTCATCATTTTGTGAAGGGTGCTAAAGTATGGATACAAGGGCAGTGGGCAACCTCTAGCTTTCAGAGATATATGCATACCTGATGGCCCAAAGACAAGCTAATAATAGTAAAATTAGCAAATTTCAACTCAAAGGCACTAATATCCAATATCTTTCCAACAAAGATTGATGTAATAGGTACTGTACCACCAGAAATGGCAGAAAAGGGGGAAATGCCCCCTTTCAACTAGAATCAAGTGCAAAAACGTTATACTTCTGCTAGACAATCTCAAACATAACTGAAACAGCACAAACTACAAACTAGTGACGATATTTAATAATTGCCCCCTCCAAAATAAAAAAAAAGATCCCGCCTTTCATCTGAAACCAAAAGCAACAAAATATTGTTCCACAATGCATGACATGATCTTATCAGCAGGGCTCATATAAAGAAGAAAAGTTATCTATTGCTACCCACGACTATATGAATACTAAGTGGCCCACTGACCCAAAGACAAGCTATAATAGAATAGTTGGCACATTTCAACTCAAAGGGAACAGTAACACACTAGTGTTTTCTCAAACAACATTGACATAATGGAGACCATTAGAACTAGCACAGCCACGTTGTAGAAAGAAGCATCAGCTAAAACGGTGCAACACCTAAACACCTAGCAGAAGTGGGTGCCCTTCAACTGCAAGAGAACAGAATGCATACGTAGTGCAGGACTGCAATCCCAGAAACGGCAAAAACAAAAGTATCTCCTTTCAACTAAAATCAATGCAGAAACGTCATCCTTCTGCTATACAATCTAGACTAAGCTACAACACTACAAACTAGTGACGAAACCCAATCATCACCCCAGCAGAACAAAAAAGACACAGCCTTTCATCTCACACACACCCCGAAAGCATGAGCATAGCGTTCCACTAATGTCGGACGCGATCCTAACACTGGGCCTCATAAACAAGACAATGCATCTATATCAATCCAAAAACATTAGATAAGTCTGAGGATCCTGCGATAATCTCCATGTTCTCACTGTAGCACAGCAAGCTGTCCCCAATCAAAATTGCATTCACCAAACTGAACTTAAAGCAGCAGATTAGAGAGGATAACAAGGGAACACGATCCCGCGAAACCCTTAAACCCAAAAGGTCGTCTCCTTTGTATCCCGCCCAAACCCCAACCCCAACCCCCCCCTCCCCCCAAAAAAGGCGCCTCCTTTCACGACCCAGGGAAATCGCATTCCCTCCGACGACATAGGGAACAGCTCGGGCAAGTGCTACACGATCAAATCAAGGAGGGGACAGACTCACCCGGTCATGGCGGCGCCCGCGCCTCCGCCGGCAGACGGAGACCTCCCCCAACTAGGGATCCGGCGAGGGCGAGGCGGCGCACCTGAAGCGGATGGAAGTGGAGACGATGAGTGGTTGATCGCCTTTTCTTTTTTTTGAACCGGAGTTGACCGGCGACGGCGGCGACACCCAGCACATAAACCAGGTGCACGCGGTTTACTGGCATGCTGGGTGGACCGGGTCCATGGTGAGATGGATCGTATCCGTCCGTTTAAATTTTGGACGGTGGAGATGATATGGGCCGCATGAGGTGTGGCCACCTAAGACTTGGGAATCCGTGTGGGGCCCTTTTGACTGTCACTGTTAGGATTGACCCGGTCTTGGGTCCATGGGATTTGTAGGTGCGGAGCGGGCCGTAAATGGGTTGGGTCTAGGAAGGAGATGGGCTCGTACATGGTCCACACGGGCCAATCTTGTTAATTGGGCCATTTCCTTGTTTCTTTGGAGAATAAGTCTACTGACCGCCCCTCATCTTTTTATGAGTTTAAATCATATCCATAAACCATAATACCGAAAATGTTAAACCTCCAACTTACAAAACCGGATTAAAATAGGTATCATGATTGTATGCACGAACGGTTTCACTGATGTGACATTCTAGTTAACAAAAAAAATTAAAAAAACTTATGAGGACCACATGAAAGTGTCCACCTCGCCTTCTTCCTCGACTTCTCTCCTCTATTCTCCTCCTTTCGTCTCGTCCATGCGGACCATGCCGGCGAGATCCTCCTGCCGCTGGTGAGTTTCGAGCCTCGGGAGGACGACGCAGTGTTGATGTCGAGGACGACGCAGTCACCAGGGAGGATCGTCATTTGTTATGTGTAGTGGCACAGAACTCGGGTGTCTTTTGATTGATTGGATGATGGATCATAGGTGGTGTATCGTTCATGTGGAGAGCGCCCGCATCCTCAACAATTCAACATCCTCCACCATTTGCATTCGTTATTTCGTTGGTTTTGTTCCCACTCGCCGTAGACAGCATGCGTGTGCGCGCTGCAGCGACTGGACGAGCCTTCCCTGGCCGCCGCGAGCTGCGCGACGGCCGGGCTCAGGGTCCTCGCCGAGGACACGAAGATGGGGCGCGCCGCGTGCGCTCTGGCTGTCGCGGTGGCCAACGCTGGCGGCGGCGACGCAGCAGCGACGCATCCTCTCCGGCGCCGTCTCTCCGTGGCACCTCTTCGCCGACGCCTCCCCTTTCCGGTGCGTGGATGACGCCGCTCCACTCGACGGAGACGAGACGAAGGGAAGAGAAGAGAGCAGGGGAGAGGTTGAGAAAGAAGGTGAGGTGGACACTATGGGTCCCACAAGTTTTTTTGTTTTTTTATGATTAAGTATGTCACGTCAACGAAACTGTCAATCCATACTGTATGAGACTTAATTTAATCTGGTTTTGCAACTTAAAGAATTAAAATTTTCCGGTATTATGATTTAGGGATTAAATTTAAACTCGATGAAAAGATAAGAGAAGTGAAGTGGACTTATTACTTTCTTTGGAGAAAATTGATTGGGCCGGTCTGTGCTGAACCTGCTGGTCCATTAGGTCAGAGCCCGACAACATCCAGAGCAAAACCGTACTACCCTGCTTTGTACAAGAATTTCTCTCGTCTTCTTTCTTTTTTTTTTTTTTGACTATATGGCATTCGACAGAAAGCACACATATAAGGTCGCGTTCAATGGATGAAGTTAGAAGTTAGTTTTTCGGCACGCGAAATGAGATAGACCATTAGCGTATAATTAATTAAGTATTAATTATTATAAATTTTAAAAAATAAATTTATTTGATTTTTTAAGGAACTTCTATATAGAATTTTTTTAAAAAAATATATACTATTTAACAATTTGAAAAGCGTGCTAATTGAAAACATGGAAGTTGTAGTTTGAAGTTGGAGGATAAAACAGGGCCAAAATCTTGCAAATTTTGGATCATCGGATGACTTTAAAAATCGTGCCCTACACACTAAACATAACCACACCGCTCCTCACACCAGTGTCACCAGAGAATCGGGATCGAGTGCTATTCGCTCGATGCTCCTTCCCCTTTCCTCCTCTCCTTCTCAAGTCAGCGGTGGCGAGGTACCCCCATCCCACCAGCTTCCTTACCCTCGTCGCCTCCTAACCACAAGCTTTCTGTGCTCCCATCACTAACATCGACTCACCACCCTCCTCTATTCCTATGGCTTCGGCACCGCCATGGGCACCTCACCGCCTACTCGTTTCCACGACCCATCATGGAGCCAACGATCTCCCCTCTCTTTCACCTCCCCCACCCTCGCACTAACCCTAACCCGGGACCTAAACCCTAACTCCATCGCCGTTTGTAGCTAGAAGAGAAGAGGTCATCGGAGCTGGAGAAGAAGAGCTGGTTTTGCCAGAGCACAAGATTTTAGACATAATTTTTCGTCGAATGCAATTTAGCATTTCCCTTTTTTTTCTACGCATGGGGAGGACAACACACAGGTTACGCTTGCCTCACGTGACATGGGCATAGCATATATATTCTCCATTACTCATGTTGTACAAGAAATAAATGTGTATTCATAGTGATGAGTGTCTATGTTTTTATTGTACACTAGTACAGATCCTCTTATCTCTGACGGGCCCTCACATGCCTGAACTATTGGGCCGTCAGAACCAAGTCATCTCAATCGGGCCTAAATTTGCGCCGTTGTAGATGTACTCGTGCAGTCATACTCCAGGCCCAAGTACACAAAGCCCGTCACCGATGACACTCATCTGTGATGGGCTCAGCTTTAGGCCCGATTGAGATGACCTACCATATCTCAATCGGGCTCGTCTACAGAGCCCGTCAGAGATGAGGATCATCGGTGACGGGCTCCAAATATGGCCCGATTGAGATGGCTTTAAAGCCCGTCACCGATGACTCGTATCTCAATCGGGCCCTTCTAGAGAGCCCGTCAGAGATATGAGTCATCGGTGACGGGCTACAATTATGGCCCGATTGAGATGTGATTTAAAGCCCGTCACCGATGACTCATATCTGTGTCGGGCTTTTTGTTGATGCCCGTTAGAGATAACTGTGCGCCCGTTAGAGATGTCGGTTCATTGGCCCGATTGAGATATATTTCGCCCACTATAAATAGACCACCCGACTGTTGTCTGAAGTTATCCCACTATTCACTATTTTGGTGGGAGGTTGAAGGGGGCGAATTTTTGTCATTTTTTTTCAAAGAAAAACAGAAAAATCTTAGAAGTAAGTAAAAAGGTAGTAATAATTTTTTTCAATTTAGTAGTATGTTAACTAATATTTTATTAAATTTTGCAGCGATGGATCGAAGTTGGATGAATGCGACAACTCTAAAACGTCATTGCAAGGAGTATAGAGATGACGTTTTAAGTTTTATGAACGTTGCGGAGGAGGATAGGAGAAGAAGAAATAACAAATACATGTGTTGTCCATGTAGAGATTGCAAGAATGATATTATGTTTAGCGGAGAGGAGGTACACTCTCACTTGATACAACGGGGATTCATGAAGGGCTACACATGTTGGGTGAAGCATGGAGAGCAAGAATCCGGTAGTGGTGCAGCTGCAGACAGAAGTGGTGCAGACAATCATGAAAATGAAGATGAACATGACATGTTTATACCATCTTCATTGGGCGGTGAAATGGTTGATGTGGATCCTGATATGCTGCAAGAGATGTTACGTGATGTTGAGGAGCAAGCTCACAACGAGAGAGATTCAATGAAGTTCAATAGGTTGGTCAGTGACTCCGAGACACCTCTATACGCCGGATGCAAGGCAAAGCATACCAAATTGTCAGTTACCTTGGACCTAATGAAGCTGAAGGCAAGTAGTGGATGGACAGACAAGAGTTTTACGGAACTTTTGGGAATATTAAAGGTCATGCTTCCTGAAGAGAACACATTGCCCGAGACGACATATGAAGCAAAGCAGGTTCTGTGTCCGCTGGGGTTAGAGGTCCGTAGAATTCACGCTTGCCCAAATGACTGCATATTGTACCACAAGCAATATGCGGACCTAGATGCTTATCCTATGTGCAAGGCTTTTCGATACAAGCGAAAGAAAAGTGCGGGGGAGGGAAAGAAGTCAAAGCGGGGTGGTCCGGCGAAGGTTGTGTGGTATCTACCTATCATTGATCGCTTCAAGAGAATATTTGCCAACCCCAAGGAAGCAAAGTTAGTGCGTTGGCATGCCGAAGATAGAAGGAACGACGGTTTGCTAAGGCACTCTGCGGATTCGATTCAATGGAGGAATATCGATCGAATGCACAAAGACTTTGCTGCTGATCCCAGAAACATGAGGATATGTCTGTGTATGGATGGCATGAATCCTTTCGGAGATATGAGCAGTTCTCACAGCACTTGGCCAGTTCTTATTGCGAACTATAACCTCCCACCATGGTTGTACTTCAAAAGAAAATATATTATGTTGTGCTTGTTAATCCAAGGTCCAAAACAACCGGGCAATGATATCGATGTGTTCTTGGAGCCTGTTATCGATGATCTTGAGATTCTTTGGAAAGAAGGTGTCGAAACCTGGGATGCATACGGTCAGGATAACTTCAAGCTACGAGTTCTATTGTTCTGCACCATTAACGACTATCCTGCACTAGGTAATCTTTCCGGACAAACCGTGAAAGGAAAGAAGGCTTGCTCTGACTGTATGGAACATACACGCAGTAGGTGGCTGAAGAAATCAAGAAAGATGATTTACATGGGTCATAGGAGATGGCTCCCGCTACGCCACGCCTTTAGAAGAAAGAAGAAAATTTTCAACGGTCGGAGAGAACTTGGAACTGCTCCCAAGGATTTGTCTGGAGACGAAGTCCACGACATGGTCAAAGACATAACTAACGAGTTTGGGAAGAAAAGAAAACGTGGCAAGGGAAATGATATGGGTATGTGGAAGAAAAAAATCCATATTTTGACGGCTACCATACTGGAAAGACCTTGAGGTCCGGCATTGCATTGATCTAATGCATGTAGAGAAGAACTGCTGCGATAGTTTGCTCGGGCTACTACTTAATATGCCTGGAAAGACAAAGGACGGGTTGAATGCTCGCCTAGATCTGCAGGAATTGAACATTCGCAGTGAGCTTCAGCCTGTTACGGACGAAGAGACAGGCAGAGTGTACCTCCCACCAGCTTGCCACACATTGTCGAAGGATGAGAAGATCGCAATGCTATCATGTCTGGCTGATATTAAGGTTCCTTCGGGCTATTCAGCAAGCATTAGTAAGTACGTTAAATTGGAGGATCTAAAACTGGTTGGAATGAAGTCTCACGATTGCCACGTGCTAATCACACAGATCTTGCCAGTTGCTATCAGAGGCATTCTACCCCCCAAAGTCCGTCACACGATCCAACGGCTCTGTGCTTTCTTCAATGCAATCGGTCAGAAGATTATAGATCCCGAAGATCTAGATAAGATGCAGGCTGATATTGTCAATACCTTGTGTCACTTGGAGATGTATTTTCCACTATCTTTCTTCGATATCATGGTTCATCTCCCTGTTCATCTAGTGAAGCAAACAAAACTATGTGGTCCAGCTTTTCTAAGGGAGATGTACCCGTTTGAGAGGTATATGGGAGTTCTTAAGTCGTACGTTCGAAATAGAGCAAAACCGGAGGGAAGCATCATTGAAGGGTACACGACGGAGGAGGTTATTGAGTTCTGCATTGATTACATGGCCGAGACTGATCCTATCGGAGTTCCTGCGTCTCGCCACAAAGGAAGGTTGGCAGGCCTCGGCACAACAGGTAGAAAAAGAATTGTACCCGATCAGGCATCCTATGCACAGGCTCATTTCGCTGTGCTACAACATATGGCCGAAGTAACTCCATACTTTGAGGAGCATCTAGCGAAGGTTCGACAGGAGAACATGGGTCGATCAGATACGTGGATCAACAGAAAACATAGTACTCGCTTCAACGAATGGTTCAAGAATCGTATCGCACGGAGTACCGATGGCCCAAGTGAGATAATACGAAGGTTGGCAAGGGGCCCAAGCTGGGATGTCGACACATGGCAAGAGTACGATATCAATGGATACACATTCTACACCGTCAAACAAGATGACAAAAGTACAGTGCAGAACAGTGGAGTCCGTATAGATGCATATCAGGATCAAGCTGGATCGAACACATACTATGGCCGCATAGAGCAGATATGGGAGATGAACTACATGAGCTTCAAAGTCCCTTTGTTTCGTTGCAGCTGGGTGAATATCCACACTGGAGTAAAAGTCGACAGGGAAGGATTCACTTTAGTGGACATGGCCAAGGTTGGATACGCGGACGAACCGTTCGTCCTAGCGAAGCAGGTCGAGCAGATTTTCTATATACAAGACCCCGCTAACAAGAAGCTGCACGTCGTTAGGGATGACAAACGAAGAATTGTTGGGATTGACAACATCGTTGATGAGGAAGAATATAACCAGAATCTTCATGTGAGACCTCAGATCGACCTTGACGATGATCCCGAAGACGAAGTGGCATACGCTCGTTCTAACCATTCGGAAGGCATATCCTTGTAAATAGAGTCTTCGTAGTACTGTAAATTGCAAATAGATATAAGTAATGAAGTATTTTGTACCGGCACCTAATGATCTGCATATTTTAAATTCATGTGTGTTTTAAAATTCAATAGCAAATTTACACTGTTTAAATAAGGCATAGGTTAACTATAATAATTTTTTAAAATTTAATGGCAATTTTAAACTAATTTAATAAGGCATATTTTAATTTAACAGAAATTTTACACAATCTAAAAATGTAATAGCAATTTTAAATCGGGTACAAGTTAATTATAATAATTTTATAACTTAAATATCATTATTAAATACAACTGATTAGGAATATTTTAATTCTATAGTGGGATGAGCTTATCTCTATCGGGCATATAAATAATGCCCGTCAGAGATGAGCTTATCTCTATCAGGCGTATTAGCTCTGCCCGTCACGGATGATTGTCATCCGTATCGGGCTTATTTCTTGTGACCGTCACGGATGATTGTCATCCGTATCGGGCTTCATTCTTGTGCCCGTCACGGATGATTGTCATCCGTATCGGGCTTAATGCTTTTGCCCGATGGCGATGACCTACGACTAGGTTTTCTACCGATCCAGATCTGACTCTGGATCGGTAGAAAAACTAAGTTTTTCCTAAGCGCCTCACCGACTAAGTTCACTCCTCACCAACAACTACCTTCTCCCTCGAAGCGCCTCCTGACCGCTGCTGCCGCCTCCTCCCTCCAAGCGCCTCCCGACCCCGCCGCCGCCTCGCCGTCGCTGCCTCCTGGACGCCGCCGTCTCCTGCACGCCGCCGCCGCCTCGCCATCGCCGCCTCGTCATCGTCGCCGCCTCCTGGATGCCGCCGCCTCCTCGCCCACCCCGCCCGCAGCATCTCCGCCAACATCCACCGCTGCCACACCGCCGGCCGTCCAGATCTGGTGAGACCCCGCGGCTCCACTTCTTGTTGATCCCTAGCCCCCCAAAGTGCAAATTAGTGTACATACATATTGATCTGTTTAGGAGGATTGTAGTTTTACATTTTGATTTTCATATATTGCTATTTTGTTGTTTTATTTTCATACATATTAATCTATTAGTGTACATACAAATTTGTTGTTATTTATCTATATGTATCATGCTGACATATAACTTGTATTAATGAAATTTGTTGTACTGACATTTAACTTGTACTGACATAGATATAACTATTTTCATACATATTGATCTATTAGTGTACATACAAATTTGTTGTTATTTATCTATATGTATCATGCTGACATATAACTTGTATTGATGAAATTTGTTGTGCTGACATCATACAAATTACCTTGTTCTGCTCTGTCCTCTTCCTGCCACTATTACCCTGTGATTTCTTGATAAATGGCCAGTGATGAATACTCAAAAACAGACCATAAGAACAGACCATCTACACTTATTCATTTTTTTGGGAACTACACTTGTTCTTTTTTCATACAAACAGCCCATCGACACTTGTTCTTTTTTTTAGGAAGCTACACTTGTCCTTTTTTTTTTAGGAAGCTACACTTGTTTTTTTTTTGCATAATAACAGACCATCTACACTTGTTCTATTTTTTTTGGGGGGGACTTCACTTGTTCTTTTTGCATAAGAACAGACCATCTACACTTGTTCTTTTTTTGGGGGGGGACTTCAGTTGTTTCTTTTGCATAAGAACAGACCATCTACACTTGTTCTTTTTTTTGGGGAACTACACTTGCAAATGATTGTAATTGATGCACAATTTCTAAGCAAAACTGAGGTCATATCTTAACCTTAGCATAAGTTATATACACAACCAAAATAAGTTTTTCTATAAATTTTTTTAACTTTCTTGTCGTACAAAAGTTGTATAGAAAATATCGCAGCAAGGCGAACCCATGTCAGCGACTGCTAGTGGGACAACATCGAGCCGGGCTACTAGGACCCAGAGTAAGATCCATAAGGAAGTGTACACCATAACAGAGGTGGACGATCTGGGATTTCCGACGGCTCCTGCGAAAGCTGTCAAAAAGTTCGCCACAATATGTGGAATCCTTGGGAGGCGCAACTTCACCATATTGAAGGACCACATCGATCTGGTCCCACAAGAAGAAAAAGATGAGGCCTGGAAGCAGTTCAAGGAAAGCTTCGAATACCCCCCAGAGGCCGAGGCAAGACTCAAGCGGCAGGCTATCCGCAAGATGGGCAACTTGTGGAAAAATTTCAAGACCACGTTGGTCACCGAGTACGTCGTCAACGTCGCCCAGCCAGAACCATTCGGAAAGTACCCGTTCATCTCACGGGTCGTGTGGGAAGAGTTCCATGCCGCAAAGTCAACCCCTGAGTCTCGGGAAAAAAGCGAGACCTATAGGAGGGTGCAGGCAAAAAACGTTCACCCGCACCGGCTTGGCACTAGAGGCTACGCCGGGAAGCAGCACGAAAGGGTCAAGGAGGATGAAGCTGCTGCTGAATCTAACACGCCGCCAGTACTTGGTGATATCCCGACCACCCGAGCAAGGAACTGGGCAAGGGCGAGGGTGAAGAAGAATAGTGATGGAACACTAACGTTCCCAAATCCCGAAGATCAAGCGGTGTACCAGAAAATCGTAAGTACCACACGTAGATTATGTTTCGGTAGGTTGTATCGTACTCTTGAATAAATTCGTCCTAGCTGCATCGCAGGTCGACCTGACTGCTGAGAGACAGTCCTCCCAAGAGGTCTGCTCACAAAGACGCGAGGATGACGTCCTCACGAAAGCGTTGGGAAGCGAAGAACACCGTGGACGGACAAGGGGCATTGGCTCCAATGTTCCATGGAAGCTTGGGTTTCCCCAATACGCGTGGCAGTACAGGAAGCACAGGCTTTCAAAGGCGCAGAAAGATGCACGCCTGAAGGCACAACTTCGGGATGAGATTAGAAACGAGCTCCGAGAAGAGTTCGATAACAAGTTGTTACAAGTGGAGGCTCGGGTGGAGGCACGCCTCAGGGAAAGCGAGCCTGCTGCCGCTCCCATAGTAGAAACGAGCCCCACGCAGAGGCGTAGCAGCTGCGCATCTACTGGGGCGGCGGCACAAGAAACACCAGCCCCTAATGCGGTGGACCACATAACGGTAAAACCAACACAAAACGTATATGTTCTCCCCTAACCACAATACATTATAACATATTATAAAGATACGTATGAATCTAATGCAGGGACCCACATCGTGCACCCTAGTCGTTAGGGTGACAAAGGACTTTGCAATTCCTGCCGCAGAGGGTCTAGCGTTCAAGCCCACGCCAGAGACCCGAGTGCATGGGGGGCAACTGCTAGCCGACCATGCAAAAGTTCAAGTGGACATGGTGAAGCCCGATTGGGTTGGCTTCACTCTCCCGCTCCCACCAAATGACGAGGTTCTGACCCTTGGAGCTGCACGCGGGACCTTTATCCAATGGCCCAAGCAGAACATTCAGATAAATTTAACTCCTAGGCCAGCACCAAGTGCTCGTCCGGCGCCGCCGCTGCCACGTCCCCCTCCAGCTCTTGTATCTGCCCCTCCTGCCGTTGAAAAAGGAGATCAAGATCTCCAATTGCGGTATGATACAGATTTTGGGGATGATGGACAAGAGGTCTGCAGCAGAGCGTTCCTCCCCCCAGTCTCCACAAAAAGAAAGAGGGCGGCATCTTCTCCACCCAAGCTTGGATCACGCAAAAGAGCTGCTGGAAGGGGGAGAGGAAGAGGAAATGTGGAAGGGCCGCTTCTGGCTCCAAAGAAGCTAGATCTTGGCAAGGCGCCATTAGCTCCTAAAGAATTCACATTAGGCATGCCATTGGTCGGAGACGACGCCTTATCAAAGATGGGCCCTGCATGCAAGGAGTTGCATGGGTACTATATGGAGAGGTCCAACGCAAGGAGGAAGCATAGAGAGACCTCCATGACGGGCCAGCACGATAGACAGCCGTTCCTCGGCCCTGAAGTCTTTATCGCCGTAGACTTTCAAGATCTATGGGACCTCTACAGGGTGCGAGCGGTCGACACCAACCTCCTTAAGTGCTACTCCTTGTGAGTATTCTTGCATACGAGATATGGTAATAACTATCCTTGTATTACGCTTACCCTAATTCTTGTCTTGCTTCTAGGTTAATTTGGAAGCATGTCCATCGTAATGCTCCCCATGTTGCTTTGCTCGATCCAAGTGTCGTCAACGAGACAACTATGAATTACGATCGAGCCAGCATGGTAGAATATATCAAGGACTGCTTATGGTCCCGCCAAGACAAGGACTTCATTATGTGTGCCTACTCTGAACAGTAAGCGTGTTCCCTACTTACAGTCAAACCTGCGACACGTATAGCTTTAGTATTTAACTTGCAATTTATTAATGTCACAGTCGTCATTGGATCCTTCTGGTCATAGTGCCGAAGTGGAGTTTGGTATACTACCTTAACTCCAATATCAAAAAAGAAATATACGATTGGTCGTAACAACTCCCGTCGGTTGGGGGCTCTGCCGCCCTGCCGCGATCGAGGCTGCCTTGAACGATGCCTGGGACCAATACGTGGCAAAAGGCGGGAGGCATAAGGAAGGGCATCCCACACTCGGTCACAAAAAGGACTTTCCAGTACGTCAACAAGTTGGCGACCAGTGTGGGTTCCACGTCTGCCATAACATGCGGAGCCTCGCAGACAAGGTGACATTGCTCGACCTTGAGGTGTGTGCTTCAGTTGTTTATATACATTAGAGAGGAGATAGCACGATTCATACTAACTTTTCAATTATGTAGACTAACTTGACGCCTCGCATGCAGGAAAAACTTTCGGCAATTCCGGAAAACAACTTCAATATCATTAGAGAGGAGATAGCACAATTCATACTAGATGACCTCTTGTCGCCGAAAGGAATGTTTAGAGTCAAGTCCTAGCGGAAACAAATGATTTTGCGACAAACATTTGATTTTTGTAAATATTCTTTGTAATACAATTATGCACGTTCTTCTGTATATATTTGCATTTCTTAATTACATATATACTTGTTCCAATTTATAACTCAGTTTTACAGGTTTTGATGCATGTTGGCGGCTTTGTGAATTGGCTGTGAATTGGCTGAGAATTATGTGAATTGGCTGAGAATTTTGTGAATTGGCTGTGAATTGGCTGTGAATTTTGTGAATTGGCTGTGAATTGGCTGAGAATTTTGTGAATTGGCTGAGAATTTTGTGAATTGGCTGTGAATTAGGAATGCTGGGAATGGGGTTGCTGGGACTGTCATTGTTTGCAGCGGGCATGGCTAGCAAAGGCCTGAGGCTAGCAAAAAAAACGAATTTTATTTTTTTTGCTGACATAGTCATCCTTGACGGGCATTTTAGTAATGCCCGAAAGAGATAATAATCCGTGACGGGCTCCTAAGAAAGCCCGATAGGGATATAGTCATCCCTGACGGGCTCCTAATATAAGCCCGATAGAGATAAGTCATCCGAACCAGGAATATTTTGACTCAACAGGTGGGGTGAAACCTATCGGTGACGGGCTCTTTGGTAATGCCCGTTAGCGATGGTAATCATCGGTGACGGGCCGAGTAGTTTGCCCGATTGAGATTAGTCATCCGTGACGGGCTCTACCCAACCTGGTTTGACTTGTATTTCTTGGTCAATCTTATCTGTGATGGGCTATATTGTTAGGCCCGATTGAGATAACGTCCATCCGTGACGGCCTTGTGCCCGATTGAGATAGTTTCTCACATCACTGACCTTTGGTCAGTGACGGGGGCCCTACTCGATAGTGATGAGGGTTAATGCCCATTAGAGATAGCTGATCCCGCTCTAGTGGTACTAACAAAAATGCTTGTGCGTTACAACAGGTGAAGATAATTTCGCGATTGATAAAAACTCTGTCAATTTAAACGATAAACTAGAACAAGACAAACAAAACAATAGCAAAACAAAATCAAAAATCATGTATAGCATTGAACCCGGTTGCGCTCGTGTCATGCGTGATCACACGACGAATCTCTTATGTACACCCTTTTATAGTCTCATAAACCGATCGGACGACTATTTTATAAGTTGACGCATGCGCATTTTTCTATACCTCATGGACCAAAGATTGAAATTTTGATTATTCAATTGGTAATTTTTTTTATGCAGATGGAAAGCATTTGCAAAGTAACAAACTTACCGCATACAAAAAAATATTTATGAGAAGATAAAAAGGAGAAAAAAGAGAAAATGAGAAAAGAGAGGAGATTGGAAGGAGAGAGAGAATATTCAGCATTATCGAGAGAAAAGAAAGGGAGAAAAAGAAAACGAAAAAAGGAGAGAAAAAAGACGCTAATCAGGGGAGGGACATGCGTGGCGCCGAGTGGAGGCGTGTTGGATGGGGCGACGGGATGTTGTGAGCCGGTTGGGTTGGGCTGGGACAAGGAGGGGTTGGACTGAGATAGAACTGTATAATAGTTATTATAGACTCACGTCGAATTGGATGCGGACGACATATAACCAACTCAAATACAGATGACATACCAAAATTTTGATGAAAACATTTTTAATTTTTATGCCGGCCCAGTGGGACGAATTTGTGAAGCTGAAGACCTCGCCAGAAGAAATGGCGAGAAGCAAGAGGATGTCTAACTTGGCCAAGCGGAACAAATGGCACCATCGCCTGGGATCCGGTGGGTACACACCAAAAATTGAGCAGTGAGCAAAAGAGGAGGAGGAAATGAGGAAGGCGGGGGTTCCGGCTCCAATGGAAAACTGGAACGAACGATCAAAGCATTGGGTAAAAGCTAGAACCCCAAAGATCATGGAGCAAGGGAAAGTTTTATTTGAAGACCCCGAGCTACAGGGAGTTGCTGATAGAATAGAATATTTATCTAGCGCATAGAAGAAGGAAGAATTTACCCCGTAGAGGGAGAAGGATGCGCTTAGCAAGGTGCTAGGAAATCGTGAGCACGGGGGTCGGGTTCGAGGGGTGTCCTCTAAGCTAAGTTGGAAAGAAGGGTTCAAAAGGACGCCCCTTCGTACAAGAAACGTGACGCCTACAAAGAAATCTTGAGAGAAGAAGGGAGCGAGAGATTGAAAAGAGAAATGATGGAATTTTGCATCGACCAAGGTCTGTTGCCTAAGCCAGGAGGTTCGTCCAAAATACCGGAGCCAGACTATCCCTTCGATGACTTGAAGGAGAATACATCGTGCAGATTGCACGTCCCACTTGGTAGAGTTGGAAGAACCCTTAAGGCCATGGTCGGAATTGCTATCCCTAATAGAACTTATCACGAAAAAGCTATTCCAGATCATTATGCGAAAGTGCAGCCACAGGTGGTGAATGAAGGGTTTGAGTCATACGATCTAGACATCCCAACTCCTGATGGTATATCCGTACTTGGGGATGCGGTCGACCTTGTAGTTTTGTGGCACAAAAAAGATATACTCTTTGGGACTGGCACCGATGCTCCGCCAAAACCACCGGGACCTCCTCAGAAAAAACCGTTGAATGATAAGGTGGAAGAACATGAGCAACCTAAGAGCACTGAAAGGGCATCTATATCGGCAATTGTGTCGGCAATAGAACCAGAGGTGAAAATTGTATCATTCGTTGGCGCCAAAATCAAAGTCGTTGGGTCAAAATAGAACTAGATGTGTTTGAGGACCCATCTCCTGTAAAAGAGCATGTGGACGCACCCCCGGTCGATGACAATGGCACCGACAAGTCTGAAGTGCCTAAAGTGGTCAGAAGCCACAACTCCAAGTCTAAGGATAATCAAAAGAAGAAGTAGATGGTAACCGCCTTTAGAGGTGGTAAAAAACATGCCAATGAAAGAGAAGTTGATGAGAAGAAGGCCGCTGAACTTGCCGGGCCAACATACTTTGCAACAGATGATTGTCCGACAGAGTTTGAAAATGGCAAAGCTTTTTGGCCAGATTATGCACTTGAAGAAGGTCCATGGGAGATGAGAATGTTACATAAATGGTACATGGATGCCAACAAGAAAAGACTAATGTCAATAACTGCTCGATCACCGCTTGATGCTTTCATGACTGACGAAGGTTTCTTGTGGCTCGATTTCACTGATCTTCACGTCGTCTATTGTCGGGAAAAGATGGATGTAAACTTTGTTGGTTCATGGTGCCTATGAGTATATGAACGCACATTTTTACACAAATCAATAAATAGACTACATAAGCATATGATTATTATTAACAAACTTCTTTTATAGGATGCAATACATGGATGCTGAGAAAACCAAGGTTCCCATCGGTTATCTGGATCCAACAAGGATCTGTCAAACCCAGCATACCGTGACGCTATCACCAAACTCCGTGCAGCTCAAGAACAAGATGTTTGAAGAGAAAGCGGAATACAAGAAGGGCTTGCACAAGACCAAGTTGCTTAATGTGGCACAGTGCATTGGACGAGCTTTCTTGAAATTTCAATAGAAATGAGTCATAATGGCTGCATACAACTTTAAGTAAGTCCCATAGATTTCTCTGTACATATCCTTGTAATTTCATCCGTGACTAACTGCACTGTCATTTATGTAGTGATCATTACATTTGTTTCTTGATCTACTCGAAGTACGAGACCGTTACAGTCCTAGACCCTCTTGATTATAATCATAGAATGTACATACAATTTCTAACAATCTTACAGTAGTAAGTGATTCTGATGGCTGCATATCTACTTTTCATGAATTATAATTAAATCTCTGCCTTAATACGAATCACTAATATCCTTACAGTGCATACAACTACTACAAGGTAAAGGGTGGAGAACAACTGCAAACAAGGAAGAAGTTGCTAGTGCATACATACTGGCCGGTAATACTCCACACACTTAATGTATTTAGATTCTTTTACTTGCAATGTTTAACTAATTCCTTCTATGTGTATGTCATGAAGTGTCACAAGCAACCTAAAGGCAGTGTCCTCTGCGGTTATTACACATGCGAATTCCTCAGGGTTAATGGGAGGTATAGGACCAACACAGAGGATGTAAGTCTCTCAACTCAACGTATAAGTCCAATGGAGAACTCTACATCTAAATGATATACTAATATATTCTCGTTCTTTCGTGCATGCTGTTGCTTAGAATCGAACATCGAACTAGCTTTAACGATGTAGGCATTAAAAATGTGCAGCAGGATCTCTGCCACTTCATCCACCGCGAGTGCCGTCATAAGGATGGACGGTTCTTCGACCCAGAAGGCAGCCTAGTGATAAATGATGAATACAAGTCTCTTCGGGAGTGAAACAACATGATACCATAATATATTAATTAGATAGTGCATTCGAAATGACAATTGTAAAAATTATTGTAACATATTGACGACACTTTTCACTAATGCAATATATGCATTATTGCAAGTATTAAATGTTTGTTAGTGTCCAATAGTATTTATGTATTAATTAATTAATTAATTAATTACAACATTATTGATTAAAAGTTATTATTAAAATATTTGGCAGGAAATTTTAAATTTTGGCACGCATATTTTCCCAGGCGGCCCACTTCCCTTTTTCCCAGGCGGCGCGCCGGGCTCCCCTCCGCCTGAGAGGACTTATCTTCCTAGGCGGATCGGGTGTTCGCCTGTGAAAATCAGCGATTTTCGCAGGCCTTGGCCTATAGGCGGCCTGGTCGTCCGCTTGGGAAAACTGTTTTTGGCCGCCTGTAAAAATGTCTTTTCTAGTAGTGACCGGGTGGCGAGCACGCACCTATGCGCGACGAACGACACGCCACCGACCTCGAACGTCACGTCGACGGCCTCCTTGCTCTGGAGGAGCGACTCCATGTCCCTGTTCAGCTCCGGCAATGGCACGGCAACGTCGACGACGGCCGGAGGATCAGTTGCCATGGCAGACGGTGCCTTCATGAGGGCGATGTCGCACCTGACGGTGAACCGGTCGTCGACGAGGTGCTTCGACGCTTCCAGGTGACCCCTCTCGATGAAGTTAGAGTAGCTGAAGAAGACATGGCTTGCCCACGAATCCCGAGAAGCCAACCCGCTGGACATGGGCAATTCAGCGATGGTGGTGCGGGTGTACGCTGGCACCGGCTCGCCGGCGCAATCGAGAAGGCTGAACCGGACCTCTCCCATCTTCTGCTCAATGTAGCCGTAATCTTTGGGTTCGACGAGAAGAGTGAGGGAGATGCAGTCGGCGGCGCTGCGAGCACCATGGCCGCCGTATGTGACGATGTTGGAGCTGCCGTTCGGATAGTATTTGATGTGCCAGGAATGGTTGCCTACACGGAAGCTGCACGATCTTGTGTACTCACCAAAGGAGAGCAGCTCCTTGGTGCGCGAGTAGCTGTCGATCTTGAGCAGGTGGTACCCGTGCACCGTGCTGACCATGATCGTCGATGACGAGCGCAACGGAACGCCACCGGCAGGGACGGATCCAAAAACAAATAATAGTGGGGACTGAAAAAACTAGGAGGAACCTCCAGCCTCATATCCCATGAATCTATGAAAAAAAATTTTAGTGGAGATTTAAAGGGGTCTCCATGGTCCCGGTGGCGATAGTGGGGTCTCAAGACCCCTCCGCCCCCATGATAAATCCACCGCTGGCCACCCGGTGGACAAGGACGACTACGGCGATCGATCACAAATGTACACTACTGGTGTGGTGCTAACACAAGTACACTACAAAGTGGTAGTGGATAGGTGGATTTAGGGGAAACTATTTTAAAACCTCAAGGAGACATCATCTTGTTGTTTTGCATGTCATTCAAATGGTTATGAAAATTTTTTGAAAAATTCAACAATAAAAATTAATATATGATAATTCACTTCACAAACATACAAGATCAAATTTAACTTCTACAAGTTGCAACGAAAAAAATAAATTTGACTGCGAATATGCATTAACTAGACATAGTTTAATTTGTTTTTCCGTTCCAACTTATAGAAGTAAAATTTTAACTTGCATGTTTGTGGAGTGATTTATCATATATTGTTGATTTTTTTAAATTTTTTATAACTATTTGAATGACATGCAAACAATGAGAGGATGTCCCATCGAGAGTTTAGAATCCATTCCCGTGGATTTAATACTGGTGTTGTATGTGGGCAGTATTCAGGGCCAGGCCTATGGGCGTGTGACCCGTGCGACCGTATAGGGCCTCCAAATTTCCAAGGCCTCAAAAAATCAGCCCAGCGGGAGAAGGCCCATGTATTCGTGTGAGGCCAGAGCGCCAGAGCTGCGACTTCGCGTGCGTGGCGCTTCGTATTCTCGACTCCGAGCCCCGAGGCCTCATGTCGTTTCATATTCTCTCGTATCTGTGACTTTAGCCGAGCACCAGACGGCTTGTCCAGTTCCATTAATCCATTCATCCAGCGAATAGCAAGCAACCAGCAAGCAAGGCAGCAACAGCAATGAACCATTCTCTGTTTTCATATCCTGAGTTTCAGTACTCCAGTGAGACCTGAGTTAGGGAGTCAGGGAGGGAGAGGTGCAGAGGGCGAGAGGCGGAGACCTGCAGGAGTGCAGGTATTCATTTTTTCCAATTCTAGTTGTAATGTACTAATTAAATTCTTCGTATGAAAGTCTAAAACTGTTTGTATAATTTTAATTTTGTTCTTTTCATCTTTTGAAGCTATGTCTTCTACAAATCGATTTAAAAAATTTGAATCGGGTTCCCAAAAACATAAGAAGAAACAAAGAATTGAGGAGTTAACTTAATTTCAGAAAGGAGCAATGGATAGATTTATTATAAAAGAAAGAACCATTCCTGTGACTGTTGCCTCAACGAAGCGGAGCTTTTCTAAGTTGAAGCTATTGAAATCATACTTGCGTTCTACGATAACACAAGAAAGACTTAATAGTTTGGTTACGATAGCACTTGAAAGTGGATTGCTAGAGAAGATTAATTATGAGCATATTATTGAAGATTTCATTTCAGAAAACTAAGAGAATGATGTTATTCAAGTAAAGATTATGCAAAACAAGAGTTCAAAAAGTACTATTCTTGATATGTCGCATTTGTTTTGAAGTACATACATTATTTTAGTTATATTTGGTATTTTGATTTAGGCCTCACTTAGGTTATGTTCGGCAGCATGTGTTCCCAACTCCTTTTCCTCGTGTTCCGCGCGTACGCATTACAAACTACTAAACGGTGCGTTTTTTGCTAAATGTTTCTATACGAAAGTTGCTTTAAAAAATCATATTAATTCATTTTTCAAAAAAAATTAGTAAATACTTAATTAATTATGTGCTAATGAATCGTTTCGTTTTTCTTGCAGAGAGAATGAGTTCTCAACATAGGCTGCCGAACATAGCCTTAGAGCTTTGTACAGGGCCTATAAATTTGACGGCACAGCCTTGGCAGTATTTGGCAAGAATAAATCACGACAGGGGTGAGGGGAGATAAGTAGTGAGTAGTAGTGGCTTAAGTGCTATGCTAAGCTAAGCAAAGGCAAAAAAATGAAAAGAAGGAAAGAAAAATCGGTACCATATGATTTGGATCGATGGCCTCAGCGAGTGACGAGAGGGATTCTTGGTGAGTGCTCACCCTATTCTCCATGTTAAAAGTGCAAGTGGCGGAAAAGGCGAAAAGCTACTTTGGTGATTGGCCTCCACGTACAACGCACGCGCGACGGATTGACGAGCTCCGGCCGGATCCCTGCGCGGCGCAACGAGACGAGTTCCACGGTGACCACAAGCTGGACTACCGTGGCGACCACGTACGTCGTCCCCGCGCGCGACGAGCCTTCGCCGAGGCCGCTGAGCCTGAGCTACGTACGTTCCCGTGGTGGCCACATCCGCGCGCGCACTGGATAACTCGCTGTCACGGACCGCTCCACGCCTCAACCTTGTGTCAGTGTCGTCGTCGACTGGTGCCGATTCCTGCTCGATCCGCGCGCGCTCTCGATTACTCGCGGTCGAGACCGGCGGTTCGTATTTTAAGAAAGAAAGAAAAATGGCCGTCGTGATTTTTTTGATTTGTTTATGGTAGTTTTTTAGACTTCAATTCAAATTCATGGTGGACCATTGTTTTTTTATGATGTTGTCGAATGCTTCGTATCTTCTCGATAATTCGAAAATGGTTAGGCAGACACGATATCATTTATTTAATGACTTCGGCTCGAGAATACTGTGAATTCATTTGATTTGAAATCGGGGGTTACTGTCAGGGTTACAGATAAAACATATCTTCTATCCTTGAGGTTGTGAAGTATACGGATACGGTATACCTTTAGGATACGAGAAGTTTATCTTAATATTATAAAATTCAGGTAATGAACAGGGAGATTGTATCTTTAATAGAAGGTGTTAGAGTTCTATTCGAAAAAGATATTGTCTCTGTGATTTCGTGGGCTAAAAGTACTCTCCGAGTTCTACTTAGAGGTCAAGACAGTCTGCGTATAAATACAAAGCCTCTAGGGGTATGGGATCATCGAAACATAATGCAAGTCACCATCATAGCAGAGGCAATCCGGAGGACTTGAAGACAACTCGCCGCCTAGATCTCGTCGAGTTATTCTCGATAGGGATCTCATCGGTACTTCATATATTCCGTTGTTGTCTATTGTAATCTCTTTGATTTTCATCATAATCTCATATAAATTAGAGTAGGGCTATTACCTTAAGAGGGGTCTGAACCAGTTAATCCTTGTTTTTCTGTGTGCTTGATGTCGTTTCGTGTAGATCCTTGTATCAACATACCCCAATACCCTCATAATACGATCTACGGATATAACTCGTCGACAAAAGCTCCAAAAGTAGTGCCATAAGGTTTAGAGTTCTCTTCAGGGGAGTGCCGGAGTTGTCGGCACTCTCTCCATTGGAGTCCCGAAGGAGTGCCGGTGTGTCGGCACTCTCTCCGATCTTGTATCTCGGCGGATGTTTTATTTGATAAGGTAAGTATTCAAGATTTCATTATGGTATTTAATTTTCTTATTTAGGTAAGAAAGCTTCTTATCATTGCGGGTTCGTCGCTTAGTATTTTTATTGAGTGCTCTAGTACTAAGACTCTGGATAAAGAAGGAAATTCTTGGCCGAGGCTAGAGTAGTAATTGATAACATAGACGTTGTGTCTAGGTTAGAGGTTACCTTTATTTGTTGTGTGCTTTACGAAAAGTAAGGTAGGCGACAGGTGGTAACAACTATGTTCGTCCTTTGTATCCCTTCATGTTTAGATACATCATAGAGCTTAAGACCGGACTTATCCTGATAGACCAAGAGAGGGCCGGTGCCCGAAGCAACTGATAGAGTTGTACCTTAACTTAAATAAGATAATTAACCCATAGAAATCCTCTCTGTTCTAAGCCTACCATTTAGTTATTCTCATTGGATGAATCCTGATATTAGATAATACACACACGTTCTCTGTGATTCGATACCCTTAGAATACTATGAGGTAAAGTGCTACAGCGGTATCCATGCGCTTGCAGATTTATTTGTGTGCATAGCAAATACCAACAATTATGTGGGTTGATAATTTAACATGCTTGCATTTTAGCTCTAAAATTTAATAAATTATAAAATTATATATATATATATATATCATATTTTCATGATGTTTAAGATGTAATAATTGTTAGTGAATGATGATGTTGCATCTTTGCATGTTAAGCTTTTTGATTTAATGAGTTGTAACTTTATAGTAAGATAAGATTAAATCGGATTATCGTTGAGGTTTTGTTTACTTTGTAGAAGTCCCGTCAACCGTTGCAACCTTACTACCTTACGATCCGCTTGCCTCCCATCTCCTTTATCATCATTGGGATTATGAAAATCTAATATAATTATTATTGGGGTTCTATTTTATAGTTTTTAGATAATCAATTGCCGCCACCCTTTTCCTTTACGGCCCATCAGCTACCTCTTTTTATTGTCATCTACTACCCCTCGATTCGCTCTTGATCCCATGGCAACCATCATCTCTTTGCTTCTTGGTCATTCATCCACTAGTCCGTGTCTCTCATCTTTTGTATTATCGGCATCTTATAAAAACGAACTTTATCATCATTGGGTTTTTTTAAAAGTTTTTAGATGCTGCTGCCATCACTTTACTTCTCTGTTTCTCCTCTTTTATCTTTTGTCAATTTCTTTTTAAAATTTTTAAATGATTATTTAGGTGAAATGAGTGGACATCTTTTTGAGGGACAACAATTCACCTCCCACATACGTGGACATTCGTATATTCATAGCTAGCTAGTTTAACAGAGTATTTGTAATTTTATGAAATTTACCCGTCATTCTTCAAATCAAAGTTGGCAAGCCTCGCGATTAGCTCTCTCAAGATAGACGGGCACTTGTTTGACAGATACTCGAACCCACCGGCCGCCTCGACTGCTCTCGGGTTGGCGTCTACGAGAATACGAAATCCTCGCACGCTTTCATCAGGCTAGAGCAGTGATGCTGCCGAGCGAAAGCCAGCGTGGTCTTGAAGGTGTTCGCGTCGATCCGCTTGCACAGTTCGTTCTCGCAGATCATCTTCAGCCGTTCTACGTTGTACCGATCCGCCGCGACGAGGAGGTGCTGAGCCATGGATGAGGCGTCGCTTTCTTCGTCGAGCTCCGGCGGCGCGTCCGTGTATATGAACCGGAGCAGAGCCTCGAAGGCCCGCGCGTCGATGCCGTCGTCCACCACGTGCACCTGCCCGCCGCCGGCTTTGGAGGTGGCGGTGGCGCCGAAGAACTCCGACCTGAACACCGACGACCGGGCGGCGAGCACGCAGCGATGCGCCGCGAACGTCGTCGTCTCGCCGCCGCCCAGCTGGAATGTCACGTCCGCGCCCTCCTTGTTCAGGAGGAGGGCGCCCATCTGGCTTTGCAGATCCGGAGCAGAAGCCGGCACCGGTGCCGGTGCAGCACAACGGGGAACCTTGACGATGGTGATGTCGCACCTGACTGCGAAGCAGTCGCCGTCGAGGACGTGCTCCTCTGACCTCTCCAGCTCCTTCCTCGTGACCAAATTGGAGCATGCCCATATATTGCTGCTCAGCAGCGGCGAAGTGACGCCGCGGCTGTACCCTGGCACCGGCTTCCCGGCGTGGTCGAGCAGGTGGAACCGAGCCGTCATCTGCTCGTGCGCGCCGTATCGAAGGTCGCCGTCGTCGTCTTTGCGGACGAGGCAGATGGCTATGTGGTCGCTGGCGTTGTGCAAGGATCTGCCGTTGGGGTAGTACTCGAGGTACCAAGAATGCGTTCCGACGCGGAAGGTGGACGATCTGGAGCAGTCGCCATGGGAGAGCATCTCCTTGGTGTGCGAGTAGCCGTCGATCTTGAGAACATGGCACCCGCTCACCTTGCTGACCACAATCGCCGACGACGATGACGACGAGCGTGAAGGGATGCCGCCGTTGTTGTTGCCGGTAGAGGATGTTGATGACGACGACATGGCGGCGATCGATCGAACTAGTGGACGACAGGCAGTGGCCAAGAGGAGAGTGTTGTGTGTTTTTGGGCCAAGAACGAAGTAGATTTAAAGTAGTCCTGCATGGGAAACTTAAGTAGTGAGTAGTGGCTTAAGTGCTAAGCAAAGCAAAGGCAAAAGGTCGCTGCCTCCACTTGATGCAGATGGCGCCATGGGCTGCGGAGTACCGAGGATTCCAGCGGAGAATCGAAAAGAAGAAAAAAAGCAGTCACCCATATGCCACTGCTAACTGCATATGCACCGAACGCCACTGCTCCTTCCATCTCTCATCTAACCATTTTATTGGCAAATGGCCCGACCCGGAATTTTTCGTATTTTAATCCATGCAAACGTGTTCAAAAGCCTCTCGCGCTATTTTTGAAGAAAATACTCTTTTCTCCTTTATTGATTCAGTTAGAACGAGTTTGTTTTCTTCAGCTTTAACAGGTGTTCGATGATAATCTTGGCCACCTCAAAGAGTTATGGCTAATGACTGCTAGCAATGAAGACAGTTCGAAAAATTTTTGGTTTCCAAACGTGTTTTTAGAAACGGAAAGTTTTGGAAATGCATACGAATTAGAAATTTTCTTTCTCAAAAACAAAAACGAATATGGTAAAGCTATCATCTGCTGGAAACCGTAATCGGTCAAAAATTATTCCGGAAACAAATTCAGAAACTTTCCAAAAATGAATTCAGATTTTTTCCTCGAAATTAGAAACGAATTACTTTTTATTTATATACAGTTGATTAGCTTTAGCCTTCTTTACTTTAGATGTACAGATTCATAAAGAGTATTGAGGTGGTTAGTTGAATGTAGATATTTTTTTCTAGTTCGATGCTTTAGATCTGTTTTTCTTTTGCCTAATGATTATTTTTATTTTATTTGACCACGCCATGCTACTTATAGTTAGATGAATATAGTTCTTGTTTATTGAGTTCTCATGAAAAGTGAAAAGTGAAGTGTACACCTAGTTGTATTATTATTAATTGATTAAAAAATTAAAAATATTGATTTGTTATTTTAGAAAAAAACTAAGCTTCATCTTTTCGTTGATTTGAGCAGCTTAGTTAGAAAGAAGTTGTTTTAATATTCCGATACGTTTTCATATTGTAGTTATTGACTACAGAATGACTATGATATGAACGTGTATTCTAGACGTTACAAATTCTATTTTTCGTTTAATAAAAATAAATCACTTTATCAGAACACAAATCTTCTTTCAGCCCTCATTTAAAAGAAAATTCTTCCGACTTAGACAGAGAATTTATTTTTATGTTTCTTGGTATTTTCTAAATATAGAGACTCAATTTGTATTTCTTAGATATGGCCCTAGGATATATGATATAGAATTTATCATATAGTTATATATTTTGATTTAAATATTATATTTTTAACATTTAAAACGTGTACGACATAATGTTTTAGCTTATATATAATAGAGATCTATTAGATCCAAAGCAATAGACGTACGGCTCTTAATCATTAGAGGGTACATTATATTAAAAAATAAAAATCGCTGCCATATGATGCTGATCGATAGCTTCGATCAAAGTCTTCAGCGAGCTCAAGTGCTCAAGGGATTCCTGGTGTGAGTGGGTGACTCACCCTATCCTCCATCTTTTTCTTTTTTCTTTTGTTTCCTTTCTGAAGACCACCCATATTCTCCATCTTCAAACTGCCGGAAAAGCTACTTTAGAAAATTAGCATCTATCATGCCCTACAAATTGATCCGGCTGTGTCACCACCTTTCAACACCGGCCAGGACGAGTTGGCGAGCTCTAGCAGCAGGTACGTTACAGGGGTAACTTTTTTTTTCATGTTTAAGATGTGATAATTAAACATTCATCACTTATATGAATTTTTATGTGTTCATGACATATGATTTCAATGATAAATTTTTAATTATAACTTATAAAAAAAGGCAAATAGTTAAATATCTATGCTACGGGGGTCCACATCTTGGTGGGGTCTGCATATCATCCCTGCGCAACGAACTCCATTATGGTGAGCGTGTCCCTCCACGCTTGTTTCCTTTCAATACTTGTCAGTGTCTCCATGGTACAAGCCGTTACCTAAATGCTGTTACCTAAAACCAGTTGTGTTACCTAAAACCAGTTGCAGAGCCACATCCGGGCAGGTTGGGCGGTCGTCCGGACTTCGTCGTTGTCGTCTCCATTATGAATAGATGTCAAAATCTATCAAAATTAATTGATCACCGAAAAACACTATTACTCGTTCTGGTTTAACGGTGTAGCTGGCTCCGCCATTGCCTAAAACCAATGACGAACACCTTCCAACCCTACATTATGCAGCAGCTGTTTGATTGATTGGGTATGACGAGAGGCAGATTGTGAGCCTATTTTGAGTTTATAGACTATAGTATTGTAAAATATCTAAATCATAATTAAAAATTTTTACAAGATACTTTAAAAAGAGATCGTAGAGTATAGTTTTCAACTCTACCATGATGTAACTCGATCAGTACATAAGTAGTTACATACAAAATTATATATGTCATTACTGCTGAACACTTTAGAGGTGTTGGTTGTAAACCAGGCATACCGATTTCGCACTGACATCAATTATCTGACACCAATGATGCTAGATTATTGGTGCCGGCTACAACCGGCACCTTGGTGTTCTCCTCGATTAAAAAAAAAGAGAAGTTGGCTCCAAGCATCGGCTCGGCTCGAGGAGCCGATGCTTTTGAGCCGCCCCCTCTAAGCAACCCCTAATCCCATTCATCACAAATCACAAATCAACAAACAATTCTCATCCTCATTCATCACATATCAACAACAATAATCTCCATCCCATCCTTCACATGTCATAGATCAACAACAACAAGTCCTATCCCCATCCATCACAGGTCAACAACAGCAATCCCAATCCTCATCCAATCACACCGATCAACAATACTAAAATGAAGAACTGCACAAGATCAAGAACTACACAAGCAAGATGAACTCACTCTCCCCGGTCACGACGTCGTCGCCAATATGTGTCACTGTCAGAGGAGTGGTGTGGAGGTCGCCACCGGCCGCTGGGGTCTCTCTCCGTGCCTATCACGCCCAGAAATTCGCTAACCCGAATTCCAAGCAGAATGTGTATTAAAATCCCTGTCCAGGACCAGCCAGGGATACGCAAACGACAAAGTTGCCATACAGATCCATGTCTTACAAAACAACATAAAAATCTCTTATATAAACGCAGCGGAAAAAGAAAATAAACTGTTCTAATTAACTAAACACTCAAAACGTGGCAACTCCATTCCACAAGCATCCTCGACGGTAGCCACAAGCCTACTCTTCCGAAAAGTCTTCATCTGATACATACTCCAACTTTGAGGTGGGGAAAAAATAAAGCAAGACTGAGTACTACCCACTGTACTCAACAAGTCATACCGGAAAGGGAATAATGATGCAAGTAATAACAAAGGAGGGTTGCAATGATTATTTGCATAAAATACGCATTTAAAGACAATAGTTAAAAACAGTAAAACAGTGGAGTTAATTAATCAAAATTGAATCATCACTGTCCAACGCTACACCACGTTTCAATAGGCCCAAACCCACCATCTGAACTACATCAGTTCCATTAGGTCAGGTTATTAGAAATTATAACTAATCACGGTGAATCTAGTTGATCACCCATAACCGCGGGCACGGCTATTCGAATAGTTTTACTCTGATCAGAGGTGTACAACTGTACCCACAAGACACAGTCCCACAACACATTACTGTGCGCCGACATACCACCACGGTACACCGAAAAGGAGCTGTGACAGGACCCTTCGCACAACCCTTCCTAACCAAGCGTACCACCCCTCAGGTTTCACCCCCTACCTTTACACCAAGGTAGGCAGCCCCCTCTCGTGCCTAGGTGAATCCGGCAGCCGATCAACGGGTAAAGCCCCCGCCGACCCAACTCCATCACGCCCACCCTCGCCTGGGTACGTCGGCTAGGAAAAAGTTATACTATAAATCCAACCATTACCCACGCTACCTTGTGGAAAGCACGATAATTCTTCTAGGGTTTCCCGCGAACCGGTCCTTAATCGTCATGAGCACGACCATCAAAACCATGTGCTCACAACCCACCATTATTCAATATTTTAGTTGAAATAATTATTAAATCACCCACGATTAACCATCGTGAGCCAACATGAAATAATCATCATCGAATAATAATGAAGCTTTAGTTATCCCATTAGTGAGCTAATGTTTCTAAGCAGGGCTAAGCATGTTCTATTGTAGCAACTACTCAAATTATTTCCCAAGCTACCAAAGGAATAAGATAATTGCAATATATGGCTGAGTACAATAGGTAAATAATCCCATAGATGACATTATAAAACAATGCAATATTTAGAGGAAAAATAAGACTGTTTCGCAATTTAGGTACAACATGATCAAGTGAGCAGTGAGTACGGATGTGGTACGGGCGGCGACGGGGCAGTGGCGTGGAGGAAGGAGAGGACGACATGGGCGGCATCACCTGATGTGAGTGTGAGAGAAATAGAGAAAGAGGATAAGAACGGAGTGGACACGCAATGACTTTGGTAGGGTTAAATGGTGGCTCGGCTCGGCTCAGTTTTTCTTATAGGTGTCGGTTTTCTAAAAATCGACACCTATCATATATTATAAATATTGATTTATTAACTGATACCTATAATATTTTTAGGTATTGATTTTTTTTAAAAAAAACAAGCATCTATATTGTTGGTGTCGGTTTTTATTTAGAACCAACACCTATAAATGTTTAAAAGGTATCAGTTTCATATTTTTTTTCGTGAAGATGAAAGATGATTAATGAGCGTCGATTTTAAATAAATTGGTATCTACGAGGATTTTGTATTAGTGTGTACTCGACCAGCCACAATGTAATTTGATCAGTATACTTAAGTAGTTTCAACTTTACCACGACGTAACTCGACTAGCAAGCAAGTAGTTTTTAGCTTTACCACGATTTCCTCGTAATGTTCACCCAAAAAACTTTAAAATATTACCGCATTAATAAAAAAATACCGTTCAATTGTAGTAAGTATACAGAGAATACTTGGATGCGGACGTCTGATCCGCTGGAAAGAAAATAGGATTCCCACACCACTCAGTCTGTATGCATCTCGGTAGCAAGGCTAGCAACCAGGGGCTGCGGCCTTATTTAAGTTGGTAGGTTAAGTTCTTTTAGTAAACTTTAAAATATTTTTTCTTATAAACTACTTATTCAATCTATGTTTCGATTACATTATTATGTTTATTATAATAAAATGATATCGTATAATTATATTTTAATAAAAAAACAAATATGTATTTCAAACCGTTAAAATTTATAGTTTTATACATGATAGCAGCATGTTTTTTTAATGTATATCTTCAGTGTGTTTCATAAAATTAATTCACACACAGACTATCTGTCCTTCTCTCCTCTCTCTTCACTCTATTCATTAGTGATCTTTAAAATGATTTTTTTTCTAAACTAATTATTTGATCTGTGATTGATCATACCATTAATCATTTTCTTCTAAACTAATTATTTTTGATCTACGATCTGATCATACTTATATTCGTTGTAATTAAATCTTTATAATAAGATATATTCTGATAAAAAAAAAACATGTGTTTCTATCTGTTAACCTGTGATGTTTCATATGTGATAGCAATATGTTTTAACGTATATGTTTACTGTGTTTTCAAAAATTTTAAATGTTTCAATGGCTAATTTTTTTATCATGTATCACTTAATATTTAACTAGTGGTCAACTAAAACATTTGTTCGCGCTCGATTTGGAGTTTCTCCTAAGTATACACAATAACATCGCATATTTGATCGCTGCAAAATACAACTATATTTAAATATACGGAAAAAATAATCGTCTATTAATTAATATAGTTGTATTTTTAGGCAAAATTATCTAGCTCTAAGCAATCTGTGCATAAAATTCAGTTAACTCAGATTAATTAAAAGAGCGCCTTTGCCATTAGCTCCTTCAGAACGGTCGTGCAGCTCAACTGCTCAAACCCATCGGTTGCCATGGCGGCCTTCAGATTCGTCGCCGAGCTGAGGAACTCCGTGCACGCCGCCTTGAGCCCATGGCAGTGGTGTCGGTCGGCGAATGTCAGCATGGTCGCCACCGAAGACGCGCCATTGTGCTTGCACAGCCTGTCCTCGCACATCAGCTTCAGCCTCTTCAGGTTGTACCTGTCCGCCGCGACGATCAAGTTCTCCGCCATGGCGGCCTCCTCCCGCGTCGTCCCCTTTCCCGGCGGCAGCGAGTCGGTGTACATGTCGTCGAATAAGGACCTGAATACCTCCGCGCCCATGTCGTCGATCTGGATGGCGCCGTTCGCGGCGACGCCATCCTTCACGGGGCCGGCGAGGAGCTCAGCCTTGAAGACCGGCGACCACACCGCGAGCACGACACGGTGCGCCGCGACCGTCTGCTCCTCGCCGGCGCTGGCGCCGACACGGAACTCGACGTCCGCGCCGTCCCCGCTCGCCAGGAGGTCCCCGAAGTGGCGGTGCATGTCGGACGGCGGCACCGCCACGAACGGCGGGCCGACAGGGCCGGCAATCTCCTCGGCGCGGAACTTGCCCACGACAGTGATGTCGAACCGGACGGCGAAGCGGTCGTCGTGGAGATACTCCGACTGCTCCAGCTCCTCCCGCCTGATGAAGCGGCCGAACCCATATTTATTGGTCTAATTGGAATAGGTGAATAATCCGGTGTTGCCTTTCTGGGATGGAACTTGCTGGCCGTGTTTGTCGAGCAAGGTGACCGTGTACTGCACCGTCGTCACGGCGGCGGCGGCGGAGGCGTCCTCCTGGAGGACGAGGTAGAGGGAGATGTAATCGATGGAGTCTTCGTCGAGGCCGTTGGGGTAGTAGAAGACGTGCCAGGAGCGGCCGGCGGCGCGGAACGAGCGGGAGGTGATGCGCTGTCCGTTGGGGACGTTCTTGGTGCGGGAGTAGCCGTCGATCCTGAGCACGTGGTGGCCCGTCGCGGCGCCGGCCAGGGGCGGATCCAAACTTTTGGGGGGAACAAACAAACTGTTACTTGTATTAAGGTTAAGGCTCTGAAATTAAGAGAAGAGAAGCCAGGGTTAATGCAAGCAAATTCCGAGAGATGAATCAGAAAGAGGATGCGGATGCTCACCAGGATCCTCTCCCCTCCCCTCGCCTGCTCTGCTCACTAGATGGAGATCGGTGCCCTTCCCCTGTTTAGCCGCGAGATGGCGCAAGGAGCGGAGGAGACGAGACGGATATTTTCTCTCTTTGTTTTTGAATCAAAGGGAGATTTTCTTTTACGCGAAGGGAAGGGGGAAATACTCGAGTACTCTACCTTCTATCTCAAATATTTCACTATAATAAAGCTAGCTATGTTACAGATTCTTTATAATAATTGATGGTCCACATGTTAACAGTACTCACAGAAAAAAAATCAACAAACTCGTTGAGAATTGTATCGATATCAAACTCCTCAGTTTACATGCAACCACTAGTTACCGCTCCACGACCGCCACCACCGCTCTTTCTCCATGAGTCATCATCGTTCCTCCTCTTCGTCTTCGCATGCGCAACCACACTCTCTAGCCACCGACATGTCTTTTCTCCTCCCCTGTCATCATGCATGCTATTGTCATGGTCGTTGTTGAGACGGGGGGTGTCGGGCTTGCAGGGACTCAGAGAGGTAGGAGCCGAGCCGGCAGAGAGCAGAGACGCTAGATCCGGTCTCCTCCTCACTGGATTTGGCAGCTCCCCGACCGTCGAAGGGAAGAAAAAAAAGAAGAGAGAGAGTTATTGTGTGGATTGGTGGCAGAGTCACTGCACTTGGAGGGCACTTCGAGGTAAAATAGCAGTGGAGTCATTGGGCTTGAAGATGGAAAGAATGGGGCGGTCCAAGTTGAAACAAAAATATAAAATATAAAGTCTGTTGTTAAACAAAAAGAATAGTTAATGGATTAGAATAGTTAAAGGATTGTATAATATCAAAAACTTTTAAGAATACATACTACTGTAATTTACTTTTTTTCTCTAGCACAATTAAAGATGAGTTGTCCATTAGCCGATAGTCTCATGCTATGCTAAATCCACTACAGCTTTATCGTCTTTACATATTATGGTTTGGCTAGTCTACTTAGCTATTACTAATAATCTCATGATATGTTGACGCATGATGCTACAAATTTCTGCTAACACGAACTGATTAATTATGATTACATAGATCCGGTTAAAAAATATTTAAAAAATAACATCAATTTTGCTTAATAATAGCTTCTTTTTTTCTCAATGCAAACATGTGATGACTATCTTTCATATGTATATACCTATATTGGTATTTTCCATAATTCTTTCGTATTGTTTTCTTATTTTTTACATACATGTTAATTTGATTAATATTTTTTTCTCATAATTAAATAGATTAGAAATTATTTTTTTATATTTCTCCTATAAAATGAGTATAGTGCACTGTATAATTTGAAAATTATATTATAAGTGTATGTAATATAAGACTTAAGATATGGACTTATAGTATAAGATTTGACTTTTTGTAAAAAAGCCGCACCATAGTAGATAGGTCCATAAAAAATAATTTAGTCAAATCTGTCGATGGGTTATACACCGAGCACGTATTTGTAGAGTATGGGGATCGTTGGAACCAGGGTATATGTGAGATTAAGGTAAAAGAGACGGGAAACAGAGATTTTTATATAGGTTCAGGCCCCTTAACTGGCAGGTAATAGCTCTACTTTTATTGGCCGAAGCTAGTGTTGCCTTTATATATCAGTATCACACGAGTACAATATTTGGGATGATCTAATCTAGTCGATGTTTTGACGGCATGGAGTTCGAATACGTAGTCGATGACTAGTGTAATCTTTTTTCTCGAATATGAACACAACGAGATTGGAGGTAGCCCTATATCTCTCATGTCGGCCTTTGTGGCTCTAGGTTGGGTTCATCTAGGCTTGTATTCTGACTTGGCCTCTCCCCTCTCCTCTTAGAGGTCTTGTATTTATATCCTCAGATGTCCTTTTGTCCAAGTAGAAATAGAAAAACAAGTATGGATATGATCCGAGTAGTCCTTATAGTGTTTGAGTAGAACTCCGCTTCTCCTTCCTTGTTTGGAACACTTTCTATTCTGGGAAGATAATTTCCTTCTTTATTCATCGTATTTTCTTAATCAAAAGATACCTTCTCGTATACTATTAGGTATATGGCATTTTCATATACCACAAACTCATATATAGGAGGCATGCCTAATTAATAACACTGATAAAATCATTTTTTTCATTCACAATAAGACATTTCATACCTAAACATGTCAGGAGAACTTCAAGAGAAGTAAGAAAAAGGGAAGGTTAGTAACTAGCCCACACTTACGAGGGAAAAAGTTAATCACATCCATGGTATGATATATACTCCCATTAATAATATAATAATATTATTAAATTTGTTCTTTATTGTAATACGGTGTGAAACTAAAACTTTAACCCTATATTCTTCCGTTGTTCCATCTTTTTCTTATTTTCTTGTCCTTCTTTACTTTCGATAATAATATTGCTAGAGCCAGCTCTATTACTTGCACATAAATACTAGCAGCTAACTCATGTGTGTACTTCGTAATATATATTATCCATATTTTTACACGAGTAAATAATAATTATTATCTTTGTTAATGATATTGTATTTATATCAGTTACTTGACTAGTTTTTTAAGAACTGGCAAGATATTTTTGCTAAACATAATCTGGTATAAAGATTAATAATATTGAACGGTATATAGTTGCGTGTGTGTGTCTATACACACATATATATATACATATAAATATAAATTAGAAATCGACACTTGTTATGAATCCAATAATAATCATATTGCACTATATATATTGTTGAAGTGAGTTGTGACTTTTGCTATTTACTAGTGTAACACCTTGAAATTTTCGAATTTAAAATACGGAAACAAAAATTTGGGATAATCAAAGATCTTTTTCAAATTTCCCTCATGCTGGTATTTATTGGATTTTTTTTCTTATGATGCCAATGCCAAATTAAATCAAAGAAGGAAATTAATTTGAAATTTTAAATAACATTTATGAAAGAACCATGATTATGAAATAATATAATTTTAAAAAAAATATTTGCAAATAATAGCAAATGCTAATTATTTTCTTGAAAACCCTCTTTAGGAATTAATATCCTTTTATGATTTATTTTACAAATAATATTAAATATTAAATATTTTCTAAAAAATCCTTTTAAGGATTAATCCCTTAAGAAGTTATTGTTACAAATGAAAGGAACTAATAATTGTTTTCTGAAAACCTTTTGCAAACTAAGTCTTTAAGAAACTGATTTAGAAGCTTTTTCAGCAAAAGTCTGGTTTTTGCTCCCTGAAGGGTATAGCCCACCTGCCTAATAAAACTTTTGGTTCTTTGAGTGTATCTAGTTTTGGTGCCAAAGATCTCGATTAAATCAATTCTTGTGAACTCCAAACCCTGCCCTAACGCTCTTCTCCGAAATTAAATGTCTAAGGGTTTGAATTTTTTAATTCGAATCCCAACCTCCTAATTAAACCCTTTTCAAAGATTCGTTCTGAGTCCTCTCATCTTGAAAATAATTCAGATCCACACCCTCTGTTCGTATCTGTAACCCTGCTAAGATTTCTTATCTTAATTGAACCTTCCTATTCCCTACCAAATTATCTGACTTCCCTCATAAATTCAAACTTTGGCATACCTATCGAAAGTTTCCTGAAAACTTCCTAAGATTTCCAATGAATTCAAATCTCTAACCAACATTCGAATCTCTATTCGAAAATCCATCCTATCCATCTAAACACTTCCTGGGAATACTACAGTAGCTCTTATACATCCAAATATCAAATTTGAATTCAAAAGTCCAATTAAGCAGTCTAGTTATAAATTCAAACAAATCAAATGTCCATTTATACAAATATCAGGAAAATCATCAAAAGATTCTATTACAGTCGGGCCATTCCTCTCTCTTCGCCCAACACCCCCACTGGGCTGGTCTAGATCCCTTTCTCCCTTAATGGGCCAGCTTCCCCCTTCCTCGGCTTTCCTAGTCGGCCCAGCCCCCTCTAGCTCCTAGGCCAAAGCTGTAGCACCAGCTCAGTCGCGTCACACACCGGCCCACGACCCAGCCTCCTCCTTCCTCCTCTCCACTGAGCCGGTGAGCTCACACGCCACCCGCTCGACACAATGTCGAGCCAGGCATGGCAGCACATCTTGCATCGCTTGCCTCGCGTCATGCGCCTCCCCGAAGTAGCCCATGCATTGCACCGCGCCACGACAAGGCGAGGACGCACCTCCCCACGCTCGATGATGTTCTTGTGGTCCCTACCCGATGACTTTCTCATCTCCCCCGTATGATGCCTTGTCACAAGCATCATCACCTCGCGCGAATCGTGCTGACGAGATTGTCTCGTCGTGCGGCCCGTGTCAGTCATCGGTGCCAGCCCTGCCTCCTCCATGCGCCATTTCGCCCTGCCCTCGCCCTTTCTCCGCTCTTCGAGTCCTGCCCGCTACTGCCCGATGACCTCTGCTATGCCAAGATCCCAGCCCACCAAACCCACCCCAAACATCGGCATTGCCATGAGTCATGCGTCCACACCGAAAGAAGAAGACCGCATCCACAAGCCATGCTTACCTTGTACTCCCTCCCCTATGCCGCCTCGCTGCTTCCGTCAGTCGAGCAGTCTAGCCGGCCCCGCTTGGCCGAGCCCGCCTACTCTACCTTCATTGCCATCCATCGGCAGCATCTATAAATGTCGCCATGCTCCGTCGTCCTCCACCTTTCGTCCTTCCAATTGCCGCCACCATCGCACTCGCCGCTAGCCCAAGGCGGACAGACAAGCACCTTGGGTGCACTCGGCACCGTGCTGCCCGAACCCTTGCACCCTCAACATCGACTGTCGCTACCTCTGCTTCACCTTCTTGAGCCAGCTCGCCACCAGCACCTCCACCTCACCACTCTCCTCAATTTCCTAAACACCTCTCCTGTCCCGCCTTAGCCACTGCCACGCATGGCTAGGCCGATCTGCGCAAGCGTGCCTTCGTGACCGCCTGCCGTCGGTCTCCTTGGACCTAGGGCTCCATCCGCGGAGTCCCACCACCGCCTCCGCCTCCGCTTGGCCCATGTCACACCCCGCCTCTGCGCCACTATACAAATGGCACCGAGGAGGGCATGCCGCAGGAGAATGGCGAAACGCTTTCCCACGAAACCGCGAAATAGGTACCAGTCCCAGGATAACGATGCTGGTACCAGCGGTATCATGATGAATCAATGCAAGATGTAAATAAATACAATATACCTTTACGTTGCATCTTTGGGTAATCCCTGAGTTGCAACCTTCAATCAGAGTCAACAGCAGCGAAACTTAGCAAAGCTAGGACACCAAATCCACCGGCAGTAGTTTGGGTTTAGGGATGAAACTCCAACCTTCATCTTTTGCCTGAACTTAAGCCAAGGGGAGAAAAACAACAACAATAAAAGATTGAGTACTTTTGTACCCAGCAAGCCACTAGAAAATGTGTACATGCAAGCTTCAAACAAAGACTAAGTTTATTTGGCAAAGCATTTTAAAACACTTTTCAAAGGTCTAAGTGTAGGTTTCAAACATAAACTTTTCCTTCAGAAATAGACGTCTCACCTCAATCCAAACACGAGTTGCTTTGCAACAACCCGAGCGGAAAAGCCAAATTTTAGCATTTATAACACTTTCTCCTTTATTAGCTTTTTTTCACTTTCAAAACATAAACCAACATTCTCTCCAACACATCCGTTAACCAAGTCTCAAGGTTAACAACACCGGGTCCGGTCCTCTCGACCTGTCAACCCAAACTCGGCCATCTTGGCCCCTAAATCGGCCCTCTCGGCCCTATGGCGCCAAACAACATCCCAGGTCACACAGGCCTGTTCCCAACCACGAAGGCTGACCGTCCGTCACAAAGGACTCTGGTAATGGTTCTTATCCCACGAACCAATTTATTGAATAAGTTTTAAAAACAAATCAATGCTATGAGAATCACCTCACATTTGCCCTTGACTGTGGGCATGGCTGTTCGAACAGTTCAGTTAAATCTCTGTAGAGACTGTACATTTTTTCTACAAGACACGAAGCTTACACCAATACTGGTCGGTACCGAAAGTTCGTGACAAGGCCTTTTCCTAGCCAACCCATAAATGTCCTGTGTCACACAGATGGGTGAAATCAACCATTAGGCCAGGCTCAGGCCCTCATCTACTCAGGCCCCACCGTATGGACCCCGACACATCCCTACTGCAGGAGATTGCCGTATACTCCACCATACCAGTGCTCCTCAACTGCCAACATGCTAGACACCTATGTTTTAGCTAGTTACTCATCCAGGGGCATCCCATTCTACCCATGTGGTCGTACTGTGAGATGCTCGGATGTAAAACCCAAAGGAATCGGTCCTTATGCGCGACTATGAAACCAAACCACATAGGAGAGGACTCACACCACAAGTTTTCTCCCATAAAACCTTTTTATTTTCAAAGTCACCGACTCCCCGAGTCGGGTTTTATAAACCTTTCACAACCCAAGTTTTTCCACATCGATAATCATGTATAAACCTGATATAACCAAATGGTGCAAAAGGACAACTGCGCCCAGAGAGCGCAAGTGTCAAGGTACTGCTTTGGTAGAGTGACAAGGGTTAAGTTTAACAAGGTCCTACAGAAAGTAACGTAACTACATAGGTTGGTCCATCGGTCGTGTACTCGTAGACTGATGACCGATCAAATTAATTGTGTACGCTAAGCATGCAATCTTGCAAACAACACATTTTATAAACTAGGAGTAATATGATCGAAGAGTGGCTTGCCTTATTGTTGCTCTTCAAATCTTTGAGAAAATTCCCGTCCATTGCATCTCCGGAACGTCTAATACGCGATCAGAAAGAGAAAAACATCCAAAACCCTATAAAGCAAATAATGAAAGTTGAATGGAGTTTATCAGACATACGGTTGGGGAGATATGAATTTTGGAAGATTAATGGATTTTCTGAAATGTGAGAAATGATTTATTGAATTGAAAAGGAATATTCCCAAGAATATTCATTGGCTATGAGGGTAAGAGGGAGGTATGTTGGACTTTCTTTTGAGTGAGCTTGGGCTTTAGCCTAGAGATGAAGGAGGTTGGATAGGGTGGTAATATAGACTTCAAGAGAGGAACTTGGGTGTGTAGAGGCATATAAATTAGACTTTGGTGAGAAGGGGGGCTGCTGGTGGGCTTTAGCCCGAAATTGGGAGAAATGACGTAATATATACTTTGGCAGGGAATTGCTTGCTTGGGCTCGACCCAACGAAGGATGAGGGACACGATATAGACTTTTTAGTCGGCAGCCCAATGGAGGGAGGTGATGTAGTCTTTCTCAAATTCTTCTAGTCAAAGGGCTCGCGGAGAGAGAGTTAAGATAGTGGGTCCCACTGGCGGGTTCCACCATTTTCCTCTTTTTTTCTTTTCTGCTTCTTCTCTCTCCTTCTTATCCTTTCTTCTTATCTGCTTCTTTCTTTCTCTGTCTCTGCTTCTTCCGAGCGGACGAGAGGAAGGTGCTGGTGGCTGGGGGGGGGGGGCGGCGCGGCTAGCAAGGTGCGCGGGGTGGCGGCGGCGCGCCTCGTGCGGTCGAGGCAGCGGCCGCCTCAGTGACGTGACGCGGCCACGGCGAGAGGACGGCGGTCGGACGTGGCGGCACGATGTGGCCGAGGCCCGTCGTGGCGTCGGCGGCCGGGGCGGTGTCGGCCGAGGCCGCTTGGCGCGTTGGGGAGGCGGCCAGGCACGAGCTGGGGCACGGCGTCGGCTGGGTGCGGTGGCTGGGCGTGAGACGGTGCAGCGGCGTGTCGAGCTCGACCTTGGTGGAGAAGTGGCGCGACAGTGGGTGGAAGATGACGGCTTTTATAGCCATCGCGGCCGGTGGATGGCGATGAAGGTGGCTCGGCCGAGCGGGGTCGACTGCTCTATTCGGCTGACGCCATTGGCAGGGCAGCACAGGAGAGCGAGGACAACAGCCGGTGCGGGATGGTGTGGACACGATGCTTGCTTTCGGTGTGGACAGCTGCTCTAAGCTTCTTGGCGTGGTGCAACGGTGCACTGGACGGGGAGCAACGACGAGCTTGTCATGGGAAAGTAGGGGACGGTGGACGATGCGGTCGATGGACAAACTCGCTCATGTTTTCTCCTCTTCCTCCATAGTCTTTCTCTGCTGCTGCCTGCCATGTCTCAGGGAGATGCCTAACTCTCATTAATGCAGAATCAGAGTAGAGCTGCTGCCTGAGCTGCTTAGGGAGGAGGACAGGGCGATGCCTAACTCGCAAATTGTCATAGCATGGCAGTGAGAATGCAGGGAGGTGGAATGGAGGGATGTGTGTGTAGGCATGGGCAAAAGAATGAACGTGCACATTTTATTTGCTTGTTGTATTGTGGAAAAGAATGTTGTGCACGTACGCCTGCCTGTTGTCCTCTTGCCCGTGCGTTGTAAACAACTTTGAACCTTCAAAAAGGACTGTAACTGAGCTGTGAATTCTAATGATTTGTTTTGAGATATTTGAATAGATAGAGAATTTGGTTGGAGGGGTTTTGGCTTCTGAGAACAATTTGCAACGAATGGAACGAGTAGAGCTTTAAACAAAATGATTTGGAATGGAGAGAAATTGAGGAGTGATTTAGGACGCGATTCAGATTCTAAAATCTGAACATGGGGATTTTATTTGGAAAAGAATGGTTGGAGGAAAAACTCGGCTTTTGCCGGTTTCATCGGTGCGCGATTAAATTCGTCGGGAGAATCGACGGTTGATTTTGGGTTGTATGTGCATAGAAATATTGGTTTTGATATGTGCACATCTAGGAAATATTTATCGGACGGTCGAAGTCTAAAAATAAATATTCTTAGGCTGTGTTCGGCAAAGAAACTCCCAGCGCGCACAGTAAACACGGAAAACGGAGCGGTCATTAGCGCGTGATTAATTAAGTATTAGCTAAATTTTTTTTCAAAAATGGATTAATTTGATTTTTTTAAGCAACTTTTGTATAAAAACTTTTTGCAAAAAAGTTCACCGTGTAGTAGTTTGAAAAGCGTGCGCGGGAGAAAAAAACACTGTGCGCGTTCCGAACCCACGTTTGCTTTCCGAACTCCTCCAGCCGAACAGACCCTTAGACTCTTTGGACAGAAAGGAGATTATTTGTCAGCGTGATCAAAAATTTCGAAATCAAAATTTCAACTGTAAGAATCTTTGGAAGGGTTTAGGAGGGAAACTGAAATTTCAAAATTCGAATCGTAGGAATTTAATTTTAGGAGAAAATATCATGGTGAAGATTTTGGGTTCACCAGAAAATGAATCAACCGAGATCTTTGACACAAAATCTTAAATATACTCAAATGACCAAATTTTTGAATATAGAATTTTAATAAAATAGATATTTTGACGGAGCGAAAATCGGTGCACTAGGAGCCGCCAAAGCCCCGCCGTCGTAGCCTCCATCTTGATCCGGGCCACTGTCATACTAGGTCGAGCGACACTCGTCTAAGTGCCTCCTCTCGGTCGCCGACCGACGGCCCCATGCATTCCAGGCCGCTGTTCCTACTCCGTTCCCTCACCGCCACCTGCCCCACCCAGCATAGCCTCTCTTACTCAGGCACGCGTGTGAAGGAAAGGGGATCGGGGAGAGTGAGAGCAGTGAGGAAGAATCGAGAAGGAGGAGGAGAAGAAAAGAAAAGGAGGGGAGGATTGGAGACAACGACATGTGGGACCCACTTGAGCCCACGTTTCTTAATCAAGGTCGCACAGTAATCCTCCCCTAATCATCCTCTAATATATCACTAACAAGTGGGCCCCACCATGTTTAATTTCAATCTAAACCTCCTTTTAAACTGTGAGTCACTTAAGAATTTTGCATGCTTCAAAATGCTTAACCAATTTTTACTTGAATTTTAAAAACATCCTAAATAATTTTAGAGCAAGAAAAACAATTAAAAAGAATTTTATAAAAAAGAAAAAAGCTAAAAGAAATCTCCTCCTACTCTTGGGCCGGTTTCGGCCCATTCCCCCTCTCCCTTCCTTCCCCCGCTCGGCCCAGCAGCCCCTTCCTCTCCTCCCTCCCTTCCTCCCGCTGTGGGCCGCCTCCTCCCTCTCGGCCCAAGGACAAAGTCCACTTTTCCTCCCCCTTCTCACTCTTCCTTCTCTCCCTCTCCTCGGGCCGCCCCAACTCTTCTCCCTCTCCCTCGGACCAAAGTCCAATTCGCCTCCTCCGCGCTGCCCAGCCGGCCCGGCCGTCGGTTGTCTTCCACCTCCAGCAGCTGGCGCCTCCTCTCTCTCCAGCTGGGAATTCCTAGCACCACCCACCCTGATTCACCTCCACTGCATGCCATCTTCCCATATTGATTGAGTGGAATTAATCCCCACCTCATCCTCTTCAATTCCTACATAATTTCCCACTCCATGCCGCATTATTCGCGGTGGATTTTGATGGCTCCCATCAATGATGAGCTCCACCATGGCCGGTGACGGTCTCCCTCCCCAGCGACCCTCTCTGTCACGCCCTGATTTTCGATCGGGATTAAAAATCGTTAAATAATACATTTTCTAGAAATTTAATAAAAATTTAAAAGCAATTTAATCAAGTGAAATTGTGAGGAAAATTAAATTTTCCATTAAAAATTATGGCCGGAAATATTTTTGTAATATTCCCCGCGCCCTAAAGTACTCTCCAAAATTTTTCATGAATTTTTGGAGCTAAAGAAATAATTTTAAAGTCACAAAGTTCATTTAACAAATTAAATTAATTGAAAAATAAATTGAAAAGGGTCACTTTTGTTTTGGGCCATTTTCGGCCCAAAATTCTCTCCCTCTCTCCCGCGGCCCACGTGGCCTCCTCCCCTCTCCCTCCCGCGCGGCCCACGGGCCACGTCCCTCCCCCCTTCCTCTCTCCCTCCTTTCTCTCCCTCCGGCCTAGCCGCCCGAACTGCCGCGCCTCTCCCCTCCTCGGCCCAAGGCGGCCCAAGCCGCCCCGCCTCCGCGTCCCTCCTCCTCTCGAGCCGGCCTGAGGCTGTGGCCCAAGGCCGCCCGAGAGCCGCCGTCGCCTCTCCACGCCGCGCGCCCGCTGACGGGTGGGGCCCGCGGCCGAGTCGTCTCCGACTCGGCCGGTCGCCGCCGCGCCCGCACCGCCGCATTTCCCGGCGGGATCTCCGCCCGCGCCGGCCAAACCCTAGCCGGGCCCTATATATTTTCCCCTCCGTACGACCTCCTCTCCCGTTTTCCCCACGCGCCGCCGCCCCTCCCGAGCCCTAGCGCCGCTGCCGCCGTCGCCTCCTTCCTCGTCGGTGAGCTCCGCCGCCTCCTCTCTCTCGGTGCCGCCGTGTGCACCATCTGCCCGGCCGCCGCTAGATCGCCGCCTCGCACTACTGCCCGCGTGCGCCGGCCGCCGCATTCGTCGCCGTTGCCGCCTGGTGGGCTCCTCTCTCTCTCCCTTTTTTTATTTCCCTCCCCCCGCCCGGTGCGCCGCCGCCGCCATAGCGCCACCGCCGCCGCCGCTCGCCGCCCATCCCCGTCGGTGGCCGCGCCGCCGCCCCGCCATCGCTCGGTCCGGCCGCCGCCGTGCTATGGCCGGTCGGCCTAGGGTTCGGCCGAACCCTAGCCACCCGCCCTGGCCGTAGAGGCCGCGCCCGGGCCGGCCCACCTCTCTCTCCCGGCCCAGCAGCCGTTGGGCCGATTGGCCCATCTCCCTCGCAAAAGTCCACTTCACATCCCTCCTCGCCCTTTGTCCTCTATTGGGCCAACGGCCTATTATCCTTTCTCCACACAAAAGTCTACTTTTTGTCCCTCAGTCCATCAGCCCCATTCTTCACCAAAGTTCACATTGGCTCCCTCAGCCCATTTTTCCAATGGAGCCCTTTGTCTCTCATCGGCCCTTTTAACTTTTCCCGAGGAAATCCAGTTCACCTCCTCAGGTTCAAATTACCTTCCTTGGCTCATTTCCACTTTCCCTTTTTGCACAAGTCTAATTTACCTCCCTCTCAGCCCAATTTTTCCCCTTTCCCCTGCAAAGTCCTTTTCACCTCCTTTTTCTCTCCGGGTCGCCGACACTCGTGTCATCGACGCGTGGGCCCCTTTTATTTAATCTGGTCCACACCCAGACCACGTGGTCGCCCGCGGCTTCGCCACGTTGGCGTCCACGTCGGCGCTACCTTCTCCTTTCCGTCCGTCGTGGCCGCCACGTCAGCACCACGTGGTGCGTCCGCACCCGTGCGTGCGTGGACTTGGTCCACCGTGGATCAGCCGCCCCTTGACCCGTTGACACGTGGGACCCACCGTTCCGACGCCCTTCCCCTTTGATGATGTCAGCATAGTCCTTCCTTTGTAAAATTAATTAATAATTGCGCCATAAATCGATTTAATTTCCAGAAAATCATTTAAATGGCTCAAAACTTCTAAAATTCATATCTAATTCATACGAACTCCAAATTGAGCCGTTCAACTTGCAAAATTCATCTAAAATTGAGATCTACCTGGTTGTTTACTTTTCATGTACTATTTACTTGGTTTTTATTAGAGTTTTTCCTCGTTTTGCGTGCCAGCGTGTAGATTCCGCCGTTTCGGAAGTTCGCGCTCGCGAGGAAAAGAGTTCAGAAGAATGTTTGAAGAAGCAAGGCAAGTCACACATTCTCCCTTGAGCATGTTGTACCTATTTTACGAAATGTTTTACGTTTGCAAATAAAGTGCATGTTTTGCTAATTACATGGGAATAGGGTTAACCTATCCGTTCGCTTGTGCCATGTTTACTTGTTTACCGTCCTTTGTTAACTATGGGTGATAATTTGACTAGCTTATGTCACTTTGTTGACCTTGCTAGAATTATATCTGCTTAGCCATGCTTAATTACCACTAGCTCATTTAATGGGATAATTACACCTCTATCTTTAGCTTCTAGTTGAGCTGTGAGCTCGAAACATCTGACCATGTTTCATTGGTCGTAATTATCCAACTAAAATATGACCTAATGGTGGGCTGTGGGTGCATGGTTTTGTTGGTCGCACCCATGGCAATTAAGGACCGGTTCATGGGAAACCCTGGAAGACTTACAGTGCTTATCACAAGAAAGAATGGGCAACTGCTGGATTTGTAGTATAACCCGTCTCTAGCTGACGTACCAGACTAGGGTGGGCGTGATGGAGTTGGGTCGGCGGGGGACATACCCGTTGATCGGCTGCCGGATTCACCGTGGCACAAGGGGGGGCTGCCTACTTTGGACTTAAAGGTGGGGGCGAAACCTGTGGTGTGGTACGATTGGTTAGGGGGAGTTATGCGATAGGTCTTGTCATGATTTCCCCCTTTGCAGTATCGTGGCGATACTTCGGGGCATGGTAACATGTGTGGAATCGTGTCTTGTGGGTACAGTTGCGCACCTCTGATCAGAGTAAAACTATTCGAATAGCCGTGCCGGCGGTTATGGGCGATCAACCAGATTCTCCGTGATTAGTCCCACATGCTTAATTAATTTGACTTAATGAACTAGTGTAGTTCAGGTGGAATGGTTGGGCCTGTTCAACGTGGTTGTAGCGTTGTTCAGTGGAGATTTAATATTGCCTTAATTAAACAACTGTTTTACTGTTTTAAAATATAAAGGTTTTCAACCGCTTTTCTGCAAAAAGCCACAAGCCTCCCTTTGTCTCCCCTGTACACGTCTGCATCATTGGTGTGGCTTGTTGAGTACGGTGGTTTTACTCAATCTTGCTATTTTTTCCCCTTTTCAGAAGTCTTGTACTTCTGAGTTGAAGATGAAGTTAGAGGACCAAGGCTCAGACCCCAGTTGAGTTTGCCTATGGAGTGGAGCTGAAGCCCCGCTAGGATCGCCTCTTTCCGCTGCTGTTTTCTTTTCGGTGTGAGGACTAAGTGCCTCTGTTGTAAGTATTTATCGCTTTATTTACGTTTGGGTCTGTTTATTGATTTGTCGTTTTGTGTACCCTGGTTGATGCCTGGACAGGGATTTAATACACAAAATGGTCTAGAAATTTGGGAAAATTTCGGGCGTGACACTCTCCCTCCTCTTCGACTTATAAAAGGGAGCCCTCGGCCTCCTCCTCCCTCCCTGCACACTGCCCGAACTCCTCTCCTTCTCACCAGTCGCCGCGCCGCTCTCTTCTTGCACCGTCGCCGTCGTGCAACTCCGGCCACCCCTCGCCGGCGGTCGGGATGTCCTCGGACCCCGGTGACACCACCGTCGACTTCACCTCTTCGTCTTCTCCCTCGTCCACCCCTCCATCAAGCACGAGGACCACAGGAACGACGACGACACCGATCACCCGAAGCTCTTCGCCACTTCTCCATCACCGTCGGCCAACTCCATCAACCTCTCGCCGTCGCGACTGCTCGGTGAGAATCGTCACCTCCTCCTCTTTCCATTTTCCCTTTTGTGCACTCTGTCACACCTCCGCTGCGCCGTCGGCTGTCGCCGGTGAGTCGCCGGGCTCGGGTACTGCCCGGGCGTGCCTGTGTGTCGGTGCACCGTGAGCCGCCTCCGTGCGCTCGGCTCACGGTGGACCATGCAACTCGCAGGTGGGACCCGCCCTGTGGACTCAGTCCATGCATTAGATTTCTTTTAGGAAAAATAATTCGTAAAATTGTAAAATTCCATTTAAACAACACCTAAACTTCAAATGGCCATATCTTGACCGTTTGATCTCAAAATTGACCCGTTCAACTCTCTAATTTCTTGTAAAAATGTGTAGTACCCATTTATGTGCTTTGTTGCTTCTGTTCATATGGTTTTTCTTAGCCTTTTTGTATTTCTTTGCGTTGGTCTTGTAGATTCCGCCATTCCACAAGATCAACTGTTCATCGCCGTTGACACCGAAGACTTCGCAACCGATCAAGGCAAGTCATATCTACCTTGAACATGTTGAATCCCATTTTGTGAAAATTATATTGTTTTACCTATACTGCATCGCTTTATAAATTATATCGTTCATTATTAATAATTGGTTATTAGTTATTCCTATGCTCTTTGTTATGGCCTTGATATTGATTTGATATCCATGATCATTGTGAACCCTAGTAAAATTATAACTTGACTAATCTAGTACCCTACATGATGGACTGACTAGTTGCTTTAGGTAAATGCTTAGTCATGCTTAATTCCAACCTAGAATTTTTTGATAAACTAGACTATGGTGGTTAACAATTAAAACTAGATTAGTTATGGACTATTGACTGGTTTGTCAATAGATGGGTGATAAAATGCTTTGTGCAACTAAAATATATTTTTGGGCTGGGCTCGAGGTGCAAGCTAGTTACTTTGGTAGTCGCATCCTGGCTAATATGAGGACCGGTCTTTGGGCCTCTGTTGCAAGGCGTCTTCGTGTAACCACAAGTCTAGTGGGTAAGGCCTGACTAGAAGTTTAGATATTCTCAAAACAGAGACCATTGGTTGGAAGGGTGTGGGGCTAGGATTAAGGCTGATTTTCACCCGGCGAAGAGGGGTTTATCTCGTCCCGGGGGATCTGTTGACTTCCACTCATCGAGGACTGGCGGGTGGTGGAACCTCAACGGGTTCTCTTGTTTTGGGTAAAGCTAGATGGAAAGTCTTGACACGACCTCTATCCGAGTACCATGGTGGTACCCAGCGCGTGGCAACACGTGTTGAGGTCGTGTCTTGTGATTAAAGTTGTACTCCTCTAATCAGAGTTAAAAACTATTTGAATAGCCATGCCCTCGATTATGGGCAAGCTGAGCAATGTATGCAAAGTTAGTCTTGTTTTATAAAGCCTTGGGAGGGTGAAATTATGATGGTGTAGTCATGTGGAAATTAGCCTGGGTTAAGGCAGGTTTGCAAGCTCAAGCAACCTTGATGATATTAAAATATTGGCTTAGAACAGGACCGTGTTTTGAAATTAGCTTTAACCTGTTAAAATATTGAAACTGTGGCTTTATGCAAAATAAACCCTATTAGGCCTTTTCCTTGCTTCCTCTATGCATTATTGTTGCATTTCCGGTGTGACTTACTGAGTACGGTGGTGGTATTCACTCTTGCTCACAAAACTAATCTAGAGGATGGACCTGATGAAGATGAAGGACTGGACTTCTAGTTCGCTCGGTCGTCAAGTACCTATGGATGTTGCTGCTGCTATTCTATAGTTTTCCGCTGCTTAATTTGCTTATCTTTGAGTGTGAGGGCCTTTAATCACCCATGTAACAAAAGTACTTCCTTTACGTTTTCGCAAGTGCGGCTGTAATTATCAACAATGTCTATGTATACCTTGCCTCCTGGGACGAAAATTAATGCACTGAGCATTGGAAAATGGTGTGTATTTCCGGGTGTGACACCTATTGTATACACGTGTTTTGATCCCTTAGAGCACGATCCTGTTTGTCCGCTCAACTTGTCCGTGGCTCTAAGGATGAGAGACTGATGCAAAGAAAATCTTGACACCGTATTCCGAGCAGTAGTCCTGGAAGGCAGCGCTCGTGAACTGGGAGCCGTTGTCCGTCAATATCCGATTTGGAAGCCCGTACCGACAAAATATCCCTTTACAAAAAATGAACTTGATTGTATTTTTTGCTCTGATTTCTCTTATTGATTCTGCTTCAATCCACTTAGTGAATTTATCTATAGCCACGAACAAGAATTTGTAGCCACCTTGTTTTCTCGGAAAAGGTCCAAGGATGTCTAGCCCCCAGCACAAGAACGACTAGGACAAAGGGATAGTTTTGAGGGCTTGAAATGGTAACTTGGTGTGCTTGCTGTGAAATTGACAAGCTTCGCGCCGTTGTACCATGTCGGAGGCATCTTGAAGAGCCGATGGCCAGTAAAATCCTCGTCGGAAGGCCTTGCCGACCAACGTTCTTGCTCCGGCATGTGATTCGCAGATTCTTTCATGGATGTCGAGCAGTAGCTCTTTGTCGTCATCGGATACGACGCACTTCAGCAGTTCTCCATTGGCGGCTTTCTTGTATAGATCGTCCCCAATCATACAATAAGCCTTGGCTTGTCAGGAGAGCTTCTCTGCTTCCATGTTGTCGTCTAGCAGCTTGTCAGCGTTGAGGAATTTGATGAGCGACGTGCGCCAATCCGTAGTTCTCTTGATGTTTGCAACGAGCTTGTTGTTTTGAGTAGTAGCCCTCGAGCCAACGTCGGTGGTGCTATCAATGTTGTCATCTGGTGAGCTCTCGACTGAAGGATTGGTTAGCACATAAAAAAGCGTACCTGGTTCCATTGGTTCTCTTCTGGAAGTTCGGCAGACAAGGCTGTCAACGTTGGCATTGTCTTTATGGTAGTCGTGGCGTACCTTGAACCTGTCGAACTTTCTTTCCAGCTTTTTGACTTCGGTGAAATACTTGGACAACTCGGAGTTAGAGCACTTATAGTCCTTATGCACTTGGTTAGCCACTATTTCTAAGTCCCCTTTCATAATTAGTCGTTTGACCCCGAGTGATACGACGGCTCTTGGTCCGGCGAGAAATCCTTCGTACTCGGTAGTGTTGTTGGTTGCACGGAAGTTTAGCTGCACAGCATGTCGGAACTGATCTCCAGTCGGTGAAGTTAGGACAAATCCAGTGCCTGTTCCTTGGTTGTTAAAGGCTGCATCAAAGGCCATTTTCCATCGCTCGTTGTCCGTTCATTCGGCTTTGCCTTCCTCAAGGGCGGTCTAGTCGGTGACGAAATCTGCAAGCACCTGAGACTTGATGGTTGTTCATGGAACGAAGTGGACATCGAATTGGCTGAGCTTGACAATCCATTTGGCAATGCGTCCTACGACTTCCTTGTCTCTGACAACCTCACCAAGGGGGTACGAGGAGACGATCGTGACCTTTGTGGGCCTGGAACTAATAGCGCAGCTTTTGAGATGTCATGACCACAACATAGAGTAGTTTCTGGATCTGAGGATATCTAGTCTTGGTGTCGTGCAGTACTTCATTGACATAGTAAACTCCAAGCAGTATCTTCTCGTGCTCGACAACAATGAAGGTGCTTACGGAGTAGGTGTTGCAGCGATGTAGAGGAAGAGCTCTTCCTGTGGTTGTGGGGCTACGAGGACAGGTGGATTTGATGAGGACACAACTAGCTCGGATATAACCATGACTACCTTGTGCATTAATCAGCCAAAGGTTAACCAGTTCTACATAAGATTTACTTGTTATATTTTTGAACATACGTTGCTACACAATGAGTTTTGTTTGTTTTCGTTTGCAGAGGAACTTGCTTGGATGAAGGAAAAGAAGCCGAGCATAACGAATGCATGGAATATCAAAGAAGTTGATTGGGGACCAAACCAAGACCTTCTCCAAGTCGACTTCGGGTGCAATTCGGAGTCCAGGAACAGTCTGCACTAAAACGGGCGCCCAGGTCGCATACGTGCTTAGATTGGGGCATTCTTTATATGGATGGAAAGCTAAGAAGATAACCTTTCCAATGGATCTGGTTCCATGTCCAAATTCGTTACGAGTCATCGGGAATTGACCGAACAAGTTGACGTTCAGAGTCTGTCCCGGCGCTGCGATGCCGTATTTGGGCCTTTGGCCCGTGTATCGTGTTGGAGCCCATTAGGGTTGCGTCAAGGGGTGCTTGCACGACCCTAAACTCCATATATCAGTAGCCGTCGCTATCTTTAGGTTTTGGGTTTTGCTTAGATTAATCTGTCAAGAACAGTTTCGCCGCTAGATCGGTTTGTAAGACCCCAACTTGTGAGCTTAATCATTCATCTCAATTTTGGTTGTATTCTATCTCGTTCTTGTTTGTGTTCTTCGATTGGCAAACAGGGATTAGCCTTCTCGGCGAGGTCACCCGCGTTTCGACACGGGTGATAACCAGAGGAGACGTGGTGCTGCGATTGCGGGGCTCAAGAGCGTGCGCGTTCAAGAAGCCGGATTGATTTGTGTCGCGACTCCGTCCAAATCGTTGTTTATCAGAACCTTTCGGAATATCGGGAACTTAAGTGCACATCAAGTGGTAGTTATGATGTGCCGACTATGTCCACTACTTATGCTACATTAGAGCAACCCATAGTGAAAACAATTGTTGAAATACCTTTGTCACAAAACAATTCGCTTGATGTTCCTTGTGATAAAGAAGAGTTGTGCGATGCTTCACTTATATCCATGCCACAACTAGTGAATGAACATTTAGTTCTATAGTAGAGCCACCATGTGTTGAGTTTAAACATGTTATTCACATTGCTAGCGAGAATGAAGAACTTAAATTGCTATCTTCTTTAAATACTTGGGGTTATATTCAATTTGATGATCTTTGTCCACTCAACTGTTTAGAGAAGAAATTATTTGCTAGATTTGAATTGCCATGCCCTTCTGATGTAATTTTTCATGTTATTGGCAATTATGATAGTAAAGGAGAATATAATGTGCATCGAGTATATATTTGTTCGGATTTGACTATACCTCCTTTTCATGATGAAATGTATTGTCTAGAGGACCGCATGTGTATACGTAATTCTCTATCAAGTTCCTCTAGTTGTTTAAATGAGTTACAGGTTGGTTTGCAAGAAGGGGAGTGTTGTGGTTTTTCGACTAAAAAGATTTCAGGATCCAACCATATGGCCATCAAGAAATGTTCCTCATCGGATGTTGTGATAGATAAATATAAGTTCAAAATGCTCCATGATAAGATGAAACCGAGGACGGTTTCCAATCAAGAAGGGGAGGATGATGAGGACACAACTAGCTCGGATATAACCATGACTACCTTGTGTATTAATCAGCCAAAGGTTAACCAGTTTTACATAAGATTTACTTGTTATATTTTTGAACATACGTTGCTACACAATGAGTTTTGTTTGTTTTCGTTTGCAGAGGTACTTGCTTGGATGAAGGAAAAGAAGCCGAGCATAACGAATGCATGGAATATCAAAGAAGTTGATTGGGGACCAAACCAAGACCTTCTCCAAGTCGACTTCGGGTGCAATTCGGAGTCCAGGACAGTCTGCACTAAAACGGGCGCCCAGGTCGCATACGTGCTCGGATTGGGGCATTCTTTATATGGATGGAAAGCTAAGAAGATAACCTTTCCAATGGATCTGGTCCCATGTCCAAATTCGTTACGAGTCATCGGGAATTGACCGAACAAGTTGACGTTCAGAGTCTGTCCCGGCGCTGCGATGCCGTATTTGGGCCTTTGGCCCGTGTATCGTGTTGGAGCCCATTAGGGTTGCGTCAAGGGGTGCTTGCACGACCCTAAACTCCATATATCAGTAGCCGTCGCTATCTTTAGTTTTGGGTTTTGCTTAGATTAATCTGTCAAGAACAGTTTCGCCGCTAGATCGGTTTGTAAGACCCCAACTTGTGAGCTTAATCATTCATCTGCAATTTTGGTTGTATTCTATCTCGTTCTTGTTTGTGTTCTTCGATTGGCAAACAGGGATTAGCCTTCTCGGCGAGGTCACCCGGTTTCGACACGGGTGATAACCAGAGGAGATGTGGTGCTGCGATTGCGGGGCTCAAGAGCGTGCGCGTTCAAGAAGCCGGATCGATTTGTGTCGCGACTCCGTCCAAATCGTTGTTTATCAGAACCTTTCGAAAGATCGGGAACTTTAGTGCACATCAGGATTGGCGAGGTAACGTTTGAGTGCAGAGAACGCCTCCTCGGCCTCAGTTGTCTACTCAAACTTTTCTGATTTATTCAAAAGGTTGAAGAAGGGTAGTCCTCGTTCTCCCATCCTTGCCATGAACCAACTTAGAGTTGCCATACATCCTGTAAGATTCTGGACTTCTTTGAGCCTTGTCAGCGACTTCATGTTCTCGATGGCCTTCATCTTGTCCAGGTTTGCTTCAATACCTCGTCCGAAGAAGAGGAAGCCTAGTAGTTTTTCCTAATGGTACTCCGAACATGTACTTCTCTGGGTTTAACTTGAGTCGGTGTCTTCGAAGATTGTTGAACGTTTCCCGTAGGTCATCGATGAGGCGATCTCATGTCTTTGTTTTGACCACAATGTCGTCAACGTAGGATTCAACATTGTTGCCGAGCTGGGATTGGAAAGCCCCTTGAATCTCGCGCTGGTACGTGGACCCAACGATGATCAGGCTAAAGGGCATCTTGACATAGCAGAATACACCGAAGGGCATGATGAAGGCCGTCTTTTCCTCAAACTCCTTGGCCATGATGATTTGATGGTACCCGGAATAGGCGTCGAGAAAACTCAACAACTCATATCCAGCGGTAGAATCTATTAGTTGGTCAATACATGGAAGGGAAAAGTAGTCATTCGGGCATGCCTTGTTTAAATCGATGATATCTACACACATCCTCTATTTTTTGTTTGCCTTGCGCACCATAACTGGATTTGCGAGCCATTTTGGAAGAAGGACTTCTCTGATGAAAACGGCTTTGAGAATTTTGTCGAGTTCTTCTCGTATAGCCTCTTTGCGGTCTGGAACAAAACGATGCAATTTTTGCTTGACGGGTTTTGCGTTGGGCCGGACCATCAATTTGTGCTCAATCACCTCCCTAGGACCCTGGGCATGTCGGACGGTTGCCAAGCAAACACGTCTGCATTGTCATGGAGGAAGGTGATGAGATCGAGTTCCTATTTGCTATCGAGCTCGGCCCCGATCTTGACCGTCTTGTCGGGGGTGCTACTGGTCAGCGGGATTATCTTTATCGTGCCATCTGGCTTGGGTGTTGGGTTGGGCTTGGTCACTTTCTGAGGAGGTTCAGTTGGGGCGGGTGTGGTGGGAGTTTGCTCGACCATGTCGAGGCTCCTCTTGTCACATTGCACGGCCATCTTCGCATTCTCCGATATTGTGATCGTCCCTTTTGGTCTTGGTATCTTGATCAGCTGATAAGCATAGTATGATGCTGCCATGAACTTGGCCAATGTTGTCCTTCCGAGAATAGCGTTGTAGGCTGTGTCAAACTCGGCTACATCGAACATGATTTGCTCCATTCAGAAGTTGTCAGCTTTGCCAAATGCCACTAGCAATGTGATTTTTCCTAGAGTCCTTGACAATGACTCTGTGGGTAATACCGTGGAAGGGCTGTTCTTAAGGGACGAGCTCGCTTCTTGGGATCTCCAATGCGTCGAGCGTGCTGGTAAAGAGGAGATTGATGGAGCTACCGCCGTCGACAAGGACTCGGGCGACTTTGTCATTTTGAATAGTAGGTTCAACAAATTTCAGATATTGTCCGGGGGCCGTCATCAAGGTTGTCTGGTCAGTGTTAGATAACTCGATCTTCTGATCTGACCACTTCATTTTAGACACCGTCCCCCAGGTTGTGGAACACACTTCGCGTTCTATCTTCTTGTATTCTCTTTTTGAAGAATAAAAAGTTGAACCATCGAAGATGTGGGCCATGGCCGAAGTCGATTAAGTCAGGGAACTCTGGTTCATCATCGATCGAGGATTATGATCGTCCTTCTCTACCACGTGAACCCTTTTTCCCTTGTCTTGGGCGATCTTCCTAGCCATAGCCTTCTAGAACATGTTGTACTCCTCAAACATGTGAGCGCTGGTCTTGTGTACCGAATACCACTGTTGTACTGAGTTGTCATCTTGTGGAGGAGGTCATTGGGGAACTTGCTTATCTTGTTCTGCGACAAGGACCTCCGATTGTGCCTTTCTCTTTCCTCCTTTCTTGCGGTCGGACTTGCGACTTAGTTCTGGGTTGTCTTTTTTAGCCGACTGCTTCTCTTTCGCCACCTTCTCCTTCCTGCTGTTTCTTCGGATAGTTTCATCTGCATGGGCGCACCTATCAATGATCTCGAATAGCTTCATGGTGGACGACACCCGCCTTGTTGCTAGTTCTTGAATCGTGTAGCGATCTCGGACACCGGATTTGAAGGCTCGTATCACAGATGCATCGGTAATCTTGAGGATTGTGTTCCGACACTCATTAAAGCGCCGAATAAAATCTTGGAGGGTTTTGCCGGGCTTCTGTATAAGGGCGTGAAGATCATCCTCGACTGTGTGCCTCTTGTAGGTGCCTTGGAAATTTGCGACGAACTGCTTCCAAAGTTCCTCCCAGGAAGATATCGAATTTTGGGGAAGATGAACAAGCCATGACTAGGTAGATCCCTTCAATGCTGTGGGTAAATAATTTGCGAGTGCATTGTCTTCTGTGCCGGCGGCATATAGAACAGTAGAGTAGACGTGCAAGAACTCCTCTAGATCTGTGCTCCCGTCGTACTTCTCGACTACTGAGGGATGAAATTTCGGGGGCCAATTTACTTCTCGAAGGGAAGGCTTAAAGGCCCTACATCCGCCTTCAGGTAGAAAGGGTAGCTGGCAACCATGGCAGCCGCGTGAACCGCCCCCAGACGACGATGAAGAAGATGACGAGGGATCACCATAGTCGGACGTGCGATCACGACGTCAAGGGTCATGGCTTCGAACATGTCTTGGGTTCGGAGATCGGGAGTCATCGTCCTCGTCACGTTCGTTGTCACCCTGGCGTACTAGGGCATCTTGGTGACCATGGATTGGGTTACAATCTGGGATGTCGCCCCGACGACTGCCCCTTTGTTGAGGATCTTGGGGTTGTCGGCGTTCGTCATCGCATTGATCCTGTTTTTGTCGCCTTTGGCCTTTTAGTTGTTTATAGAGATCGCGAGCATCTTGTCAGGGAGGCGCCTGTTGAGCCAACCGTTGTGGCGAGGCATTCTCAAGAATGCGAGGTTCACCGCTCTGAGGGGCATTGGGAGTGCCAACGTTCTCAACGACCTTGTCGACCTGAGGGGGAATCGATGAAGGCGGGCGAACCGGCCACCGCTGCAAAGGCAGAGCTGAGATTGGTGATAGTGGACTCCATTCGCTTTAACCACGCGTCCGCCTTCAGAAGGTTTACTAGGTCGAATGGAGGTTATCGAAGCAAATTGTTGACGACGGTGAAGTGCTCGGCGAGAGTTCGGGCAGGCTCCAAGTGAGAAGGGGCCATGTCTCGAGATCGGACGAACTCGCCTTCCTCTATGGAACCCCATGGTATGCGGTCGTTCGTACCCCTGTCCTCAATCTCGATGTCGACCACGTTCATATCACGTGGAGAACTTGAATCAGAAGACTCCAAGTCGTCCAGGCCATAAAGGACAGATGGTTCGTCAGGATCGATTCCGATGAATCCCACCATACAATCTGAAGGGTTGTTGTCCATGGACGTCGCACGAGATTGATCTCTACAAGTATGGATCGAACAACATGGAACTCAGGTGATCAGTTTTGCAAGCGTTAAGAACAACTTGCAGCTTGTTTGGGGTGACACTTGGTTTTGTGGATTGGACACCACGCCTTGTATGGAGAAGTATGCTGAATCCCTCGCTCTTCGCAGGCATCAAGTTCAACTTTTGCCTGGATGATGACTCGGCTTCCAACCAGCGGATGAGTAGAAGTCTTGTGGATTGGACACCACGCACCATCCTTGTCGGCAGATTTTCTTGTCAGTACACGCTTGCCAGCTGAGGCCGACGACTGGGCTGCCTTAGGGCTTCCATCGACAGATTGGGGTTTCGACACCTCATTCTCGGATCGAATCGGAGAGACGACCAGTGAATTGGACGTATTCGCTCATGCCATTGTCATGGCCTTGCTCTCGGCATCTACTAAGAGGGACGAGATCGGGACGGTGACAAAATCTGAGAAGATGGAGCCGATTTGGACCATGGCGAAGGCTGGCTGGGTTGGATCTCCTCAGCCAGGTTGGTTATAGAAGCTCTCGTCGGCGGATCCTGTTCTTGAACCCATCTCGTCGTAACCTTAAAGCACCAAGTCCCCTACCTGGCATGTCATTGTCAACGGGTTGTACGCTGACCAAGATATTTGTAGAGTATGGTGATCGTTGGAATCAGGGTATTCACGAGAGTCAATCAAGCAAACAAAAGACAGAGATTTATACTGGTTTGGGTCCTCAAGTTGAGTAATAACCCTACTCTAGTTTATATGGATTATTATCGAAAAAAAACACTCAGAATACAATAAGGGATAGAACAGCTAACTGATTTTGTCAACTAGGAGTTGCCTAGAACGACCCGACGAGATCTATTCGACGAATATGACAAAGATTTCCTCTGGATTGCTTCTGGGCATAGATTTTGGTTTAGTTTGTAACTAATTACCCCCTTGACCGTGGGGACCTTGTTTATATAGCAGAGATTATTTCCTCCCTCAAGTAGAACTCGAAGAAATAGAATGGAATACGGCTCAAGAAAACCTAATCTTCCCTGACTAGAACTTTGACACCTTCTATTTTGGAAAAATAATTTCCTTCTCTTTCAAACGTATTTCTTTGATTAAAGAATATCTTTTCGTGTACTATCAGCTATATGGTTTCACTATTTTTTATTAACCCGTGTATAGAAGGTATCTATTATCTTTGACAAGATTAATATGAAATATATCACTCCACAAAAATGCAAGTTCAAATTCGACATATACAAGTTGTAACAAAAATAACAAATTTAACTATTAATATACGTATACTAACTAGAGTTTAATTTGTTATTTATGTTACAATTTGTATAAGTCAAATTTGAATTTGTATATTTATGAAGTGATATATTATATATTAATCTATTTTGTTATTTTTTTTAAAAAATTTTATATTCATTTAGTTAACATGAAACGAATAGGTGGATGTCAGACTAGACCAGTTAGTGCGGGTGAGGCCACGCGACCAGTTCCGTACCATACAGGATATTCGTTCGTAAGTATACATACACAAGTACTATATGTACAAACTTTATATGGAACATTCAAAATTTTGAGATTTGCGAAATGGTAAACCGTGCCTTCATGTACATCGACATGTTGGCATGTTGCCAGGTAGCAGAGACAGAGCCACAAGAGGAGGAAGAAGAAGAAGATTAGATTAGATTAGCGACGAATTCGCCAAAGCCCTCGTCTCCTTCGCGCCGTCGTCCACCACCATCGCCATGCCGACACCCGAGCCCGCGACCTCCGCCTCCGCCTCCGCCTCCGCCATCGTCTCCGACACGGTGACAGGGCACCACTTGCTCACCATCGACGGCTACTCGCGCACCAAGGCGAAGCTCCCCACCGGCCGTTTCACCGCGTCTCGCCCTTTCACGGTGGGAGGACACTCCTGGAGCATCCACTACTACCCCAGCGGCGATCGCTCCGACACCGCCGACTTCATATCCGTCTTCCTCGAGCTCAACCCCTACGGCGGCAGCGGCGGCGGCAGGCCCGCCGATTCCGAGCCCGTCGACGCGCGTGTCACGTTCAGCTTGCTGGATCAGGCCGGGAGGCCGGTGCCGTCGCACACCATGACCACGGATCCGCACGACTTCGCCGCCGCCGGCTTCGGCTTCGATCGCTTCATCGAGAGGTCGTACCTGGAGGAGTCGGAGTATCTCAAGGACGATCGGTTCGCCATCGGGTGCGACGTCATCGTCTCCGACGAGCTCCGTACGGAGGCCCGTACCGCCGCCGCCGCCGCCGCCGCAGCTCTTTCCGTCGCGGTGCCGCCGTCCGACCTGAGCCAGCATCTCGGTGACCTCCTCGCGGCCAAGGAAGGCGCCGACGTCACGTTCCTGGTCGCCGGCGAGACGTTCAGGGCGCACAGGTGCGTTCTTGCGGCCCGGTCATCGGTGTTCAGGGCAGAGCTCTTCGGCCCGATGAAGGAGAGCGCCGCCACGGCGGTCATCACCGTGGACGACATCGAGGCAGACGTGTTCAGGAACTTGCTCATCTTCATGTACACCGACACGTTACCAGAGACAGAGCCACAAGAGTTGGAGGAGGAAGACGACGACGAGGACGATCAAGCTGCAATGGTTCAGCATCTGCTCATCGTGGCAGACAGGTACAACCTGGATAGGCTGAAGCTGATCTGTGAGGATAGGTTGTGCAAGCAAATCGACGGTGAGTCCGTGGCGACGATCTTGGCCTTGGCTGAGCAGCACAGCTGCAATGGGTTGAAGGAGGCGTGCTTCCAGTTCCTCAGCTCACGGTCGACTCTGAATTCTCTGGTGGCAACCGATGCCATTGAGCATTTAGCTAAATGGTGCCCCTCTGTTCTGAAACAGCTCATGTCCAAGGTTGCTGCTCTTGTTCCTGTTGATTTCATTATCAGGGAAACAAGACAAGTTAATTAGCATGGGGTTTCAGTGGCATGATAATATGACATGTTATGGTCTGGAAGAAAACCTGAAGATTTCTGCAAATACTAGTATGTTATTAGTTTTATCGATGCATTTTTTAGATAATTAGTTTTATCAATGTATAGTCTTACCCTGAAATAGACTCAATGATCTGTTTTATTTTGATCTTGTCATTGCATTCTTTGGGGATATTATTGTTAACGTCAAAGCAAACTACTACTGCAAGAATTAGAAACAATTGCGTGTACTGCTAAGTTTTTCTTCATTTTTTGTGTTTCTCCTTCTTTCTCCATTGTTGTACTGTACCTGTATAATAACTGAACATCTGGTAAACTGTGTTTGGCTCTTATCTGCAATTGTAATTTTGTACCGTACCTATAATTATGAATTGTGCACGTGCACTTGTGAATCAATCCGGCAAACTGTGTGCTTGCCTCGTATTGCTACTTGCTGCACCCATTACTATTGCCTGTCATTGAGATTTAACAGCGAACTCCGTGGAAACCCTTTGTTAAGTTCGATGGTGCTCATATCATAATCTACGGTTCAACAACAAACATTTGAATTGTACCCTTCCTGTGAAGGAAGCCGAAGGGAGGATATAGATAAATAGGTTGCTATAAGTTTGAATCACATTAGCATTCAGTCACCAGAGGGAAAAAAAAAAAAAGAAGAACATGTATGTTCCAGAGTGTAACATTACATTTAGGAAAAGAAGCACATTTGGCTGAAATTGTTTTAATTAAGCATGAATTTGTCCTCCTGAACAACCTTACATGCTACTGAAACACTTCCAAGTTTTAAAGCAAAAGTTTTAAAGCCCCTGACAATGAGCTCCTTGACAAGAGACGGGCAGCTCTTGATCAGATGCTCGAACCCGTCGCTCGCCATCACCGCGTCCATCGTCGCCGTCGAGTTGATGAACCGGAGGCACGCCTCCTTGAGGCCACGGCAATGGTGCTGCTCGGCCAGGGCCATGAGCGTCGCCGCCGAACCCAGGTCGACGTGCCCACACAGCTTCTTCTCGCAGAGCCGCATCAGCCTCTGCATGCCGTACCTGTCCGCCGCGACAAGCAGATGCTGCGCCATCATCACCAGCTCGTCCTCCTCCTGCTTCGTCTTCGTCTCCGGCAACGCGTCCGTGTAGATGAAGGCCAGGAGGCACCTGAACACGTCGGCCTCCATGTCGTCCACCTTCACCACGGCGTTGCCGCCGCTCTCCTTCATCGCGCCGAAGAGCTCCGCCCTGAACACCGGCGACCGCGCCGCGAGCACGTTCCGGTGCGCGCGCACCACCTCGCCGGCGACGAGGAACGTGACGTCGGCGCCGTCATTGGACTCGAGGAGGCCACTGAGGTGCCGGTGCAGCTCCGGCGGCGGCACCTCCAGAACCACCAGCGGCGTCCTGTCCTCCGTGCGGACGGCCCTGACGACGGTGACGTCGCACAGGATCGCGAAGCTGTCGTCCCTGACACACCCCGACTTCTCCAGGATCTCCGTGCTGATGAACTTGTCGTAGCCGAATCCTCCCTCGCTGACGGTGAAGCCGTGCATCCCAGCGGCGATGGACATCACCGGCTTCCCCGCCCGATTAAACAAGATGAACGTGGCTCGAGCCTTCACCGGCTGCTCCCCGACGGCGACGACGAGCTTCAGGTACAACGAGACGAAGCCGGGAGCGGTGCGGTAGCCATTGGGATAGTAGAAAAGGCACCACAGGTGATCGCCGACCTTGAACGAGCGGGACTTGATGAACTTGCCGGTGGGGAGCATCTCCTTGGTGTAGGAGAAGCCCTCGATCTTGAGAAGGTGGTGCCCCTTCACCGTCCCGCCGACGATCGCCGACGCCGACAAGTAGGGCGGTGGCCGGCCGGCGCCGTCTTCTGATCCGCCGGTGGCCATGGACAACAGAAGCAGTGGCGCAGGGCAACGACGAGATCGGAGAGGGAGATCGATAAACACCGGATTCGGATGCCCGAGAGATTTTGTCGTGATAGGTTCGATTAATTAGTTGCTCGTGTATTTGCGCGTCTTGGATTACTTGTAATCACACCTTTTGTACCTCCTGATCCGTGACTTCGTGAGGGCCTCGAACTCCACGCACTTCCTCGCGTCAACAGTTGTTTGTTTTTTTCTTCAGCCGCCGCCGGTGTGTCTGCTGTGGCGGCGGGAGAAATCAGTCAGGCAGGCAGGTCGTTTTGAAGGGTGCAAACGGGTGTAATACATACAAAAATAAGTAGGGTTGGGTAACCCGTGTCCAAGTTACTCACTTATTTATATTATAAGTGAGTTCGTGGGCAAACCTGCTTGTACCTTAGTCATTTTACATGAGGGGGAATCTCCGGCGATCGACGGCCATCATCGCGTGCCGAGCTGGGCTTTCATGCAAAGCAGGCCCATGCGGGGAGTTAATGGGCCATGAAGAATTTTGCTTAGTTCAGAAGGTTTTTTCGGTCTGTCTGTGTTGCCGGCAGAGCACGTGTTGCGAAATCCCTAATTAGAGCAAGGATAATAACGTAGCCAGCAACCAGCTGAAAACCACTGCCATGTCATTTAGCCATGCCCTAAAAGCTCAGCTGTATAATGGGTTGGCTATAAGCCGACTGATACATTAACTAATTGAAACACCTAAACAATTAATATATGCATGTGCAAAGCATCCGTTGTGCACGGGGTGGAGTGAGGCGCCGGCTCAATCGCCAGCAACGGGTTGGGAGCGGGCGTTTCGCCTCGGTTACGACGCTTCGAGCCGGCGACTCACGAATAGCCCATTTCCTTCTCTTTCTTGGTTTCTCGCTCCTCCACGTTGGATTGGTGTGACGTGGCTGTTTGTTTCGCCAGCTGACTGTACATTACTATACTTGCTCTTAGGGCCCAGACACGCACCTCCCTTCCCACGCGACCATGTGTCCACACGTATGAAATACATATATGTACACATACAAACTTTATACCATACATATATAAACTTTGTACATATACATAATATATTTATATTTATATATACAAAGTTTATATACGTTAAAGGTGTATGCGTACAAAAAAGGTATAGGCTTATATACAAAATTTATACATATATATTTTCTATATACACTGTTAACAGCAGATTTTCGTAATCGGCCCGGAGAAGGGAGAAGAAACCGACGCGGAGAGAAGGGCTGGATTGGAGTCAGACCAGGTTTCGTATCGGACTCGGTAGGCGTATCGGACTGGGAGAGGCGTTACCAGGAAGAGCGTATCGGCCGATACGGATTCAATATGGTCATCGGCCGATAGAGGCTGAAAATTGACAGAGTCAGCGTGGGCTTGGTCTGGGCTCGAGATAAACCTCAAGGTGGTTGCCAAATAGAGATAAGGCTCGGTTTTAGGCAATTGTATCTTGTAAATCAAGTAGGTTTAGATCTAATTTTTGGTAAGAGTCTGCCGCAAAGACTTGTTTGTTAATTAGAGATAAGATTGTGTCCTACACGGACCGTGTTGTAATCTCGGGTATAAATATCCCGGTAGTTTGTACATAGAGACTCTCTCAATCAATCACACAAACAACAAGTTTAATCTACCTTCGGCGCATCGCCAACCATAGCGTCAGGAAGGCCACGTATTCTCTCTCTGAGACTGATCCTTGTTCCATATGCTCAGAGATATATCCAGACCAGCCTCTAATTTTCTTGGTTTTCAATTTATGGCCGCTGTTTGCTAGGAGGCTGAAGGGATTGATCTCGGACTGGATGTCTAATCCTGTTAGCAGCTTGATGTCAATCAAAGTTGGGGTCATCGAACCTTGCTTGAACAGGAAAGCGTTTAAGGTGCTGGATCAGAAGTAGGTGGCCGCTGACATAAGTGGTTCGTTTTTCTTGGTATCGGCCTGGGATAAGGTAATGCATTGGCCGATTCCTATTTCGTCCCAGTGTACCTGTTTGGATGCAGCAATCCTCTTGTGCCAGGTTCTGTACCCATTGCGCTTCGACGGCCAGGATCTGAAAATGTGCTTCCACGAAGAAACATTGGGCTTGGCTTGTTGGAAGGGGACTCTGTTTGTCTCGGCGTTTATCAGCCAGGTTGGGTCGCAATTGCCCATGGGGCCTAGCAGGAATCGGTATGATTTGTCGTTGGTGGGGATCAAAATTTGATTTTTGAAGACCTATGTCATAGGAACAACGATGAAGAATCAGGCAATTGTATCTTGTAAATCAAGTAGGTTTAGATCTAATTTTTGGCAAGAGTATGCCGCAAAGACTTGTTTGTTAATTAGAGATAAGATTGTGTCCTACACGGACCGTGTTGTAATCTCGGGTATAAATATCCCGGTAATTTGTACATAGAGACTCTCTCAATCAATCACACAAACAACCAAGTTTAATCTACATTCGGCGCATCGCCAACCCTCGCAAGAGGTTAACTTCCGACGAGTTTTTGCTTCCCCAGAGCAGAGGTAAGAACTCGTACCCGACGATCTACATCGTCGGGGCTAGCGTGTCACTTTAGGCACGTTAAGCCCTGGCGATGTGATCGTCGTTTATCGTGTGTTAGCTAATCTTGTTGCGGTTTCCTAATTCTATCTCGCCAGCAGCTAACTCGTTTTAGGGTTTATCGCCGACGATGATCGAATTAGCTTGCTCGTCTAGATTATCTAAGGCATCTACCATCCTCAAAAGCGATCGACGACTTGATTTTCTTTGTGTTAACTCTCGATCTACACTCTGAATTGCTATCGACCTTAGTCGTGTTTCGAGGTTTAACCCAAAGTCTGTTTTCCGATCGTAATTAAGGATAGCATCGGGGTTTCAGTCGGTCTTATCTAATGCATGTGATCGGCTATGTTCTTGCATGTGTTTGCCACTTATACAGACGGATTGGTGAATATAAGCATATCGGTTACAGGGTATTCTTAGGATCTCTCTGTGATTGGTGTATTTATATTGGCCGACTGGCTTGTATAAGTTTGCACTAGAGTATTAGCTAGTGTATTTATCTTTATGCAACCCTCATCGGCCAATTCCAATAATTTACTATAAACATATTAACATGGGTCGATGGGATTAGATTTGTTTCATCAGTTACATCATATTGTTACTTCAAGTAAGCCGATATAGCTTTGCCCTATCGGCCAGGCTTTCATGATGCAGCATCGGCCTATCGGCCATCGTTTCTCACATGGTTTACTTGTTTATTCTTGTTGATTGCAGATCAAATCAACTGGCACGCCTTACATACACCTAGGCAAGCCATTGGACCTGCACTGGAGCTAAGCAGACCTCCCAGGCCGCCGTGGGGGGACTGGTCGTTTTGGACTACCGAGCCTAGTTGAAGTTTGGGCTTATTTTCAGATTTTTTTCAATTTCTTTTGTGATACATTGACTAAATGCAGAAATTTAAAAGAAAAATGATAGAGCCCAGTCGTGTGCACAATTTCAACCCATAGGAACGCACATTTCATTCCATATTTAGCACAATTTCGGCCCCAGCGCACGGACAATTTCAGCCCATAGTCAAGCACAATTCCGACCCAGCCGCGAGTACAATATTGGCCCATAGAACACGGCGGCGACCCTCGTATTCTCGGCAGCATCGGTGGATTCAAGTTGAACGGCGGCTGCGGCTCCACATGCGGCAGCCACCAACATCCCTGCGGCCAAGACCATCCCGGCTGTTGCCTGCCAATCCTAGGCGCGCGGCGGCGACCCATCGTTCCTCACGATCGGTGATGATCAGCTCCGCCGTGGCGTGCGGCTTGCGGACGGCGGACATGATTACAACTCTGAAAAACTAAACGTATCCGATTATTACAACTAATATAATGATTAAATTGATTCTCTAGTCCGGCGTAGATCTTTCCCTGTTCGATCATCGATCTCGCCACCACAACGTACGTACCATGCCGTCGTCCGCGGCCACCAGCGGATCAGAATTAGTCCGGCCGCCGCCATACTCGTCCGCGTCGGCGATCGTCGGCGGCACGGTGACGGGGTTCCACCTGCTCCAGATCGAGGGCTACTCCTACACAAAGGAGAAGCTCCCAAACGGCAAGTCCATCAACTCCCGCTCGTTCAATGTCGGCGATCACCAATGGCGCCTCAGTTACTACCCCAATGGCAACCGCTCCGACGACGCCGATTCCGTATCTCTCTTCCTGAACCTCGCCGCGGCTGCCGCCGGGCATGCGCTGGGGCAACCGGTAAAGGCGCGAGCCACGTTCAGCTTGCTCGACCGGGCGGGCAAGCCGGTGCCGTCCTACACGCGTGACATGGGGATACAGGCCTTCGCCGTCGGTGGATACGGGTTCGGCTACCATAAGTTCATCCGGAGGGAGCTCCTCGAGAAGTCTGGGCATGTCAGGGACGACGGCTTCGCGATCCGGTGCGACGTCACCGTCGTCACGGAGCTCCGCACGGAGGACAGGACGGCGCCGGTTGTCGAAGTGCCGCCGTCCGACCTGCACCGGCAGCTCGGCGGCCTCCTCGAGTCCATGGACGGCGCCGACGTCACGTTCCACGTCGCCGGCGAGGAGGTGCGTGCGCACCGGTACGTGCTCGCGGCGCGGTCGCCGGTGTTCAAGGCGCAGCTCTTCGGCCAGATGAAGGAGAGCAGAAGCAGCAGCAGCAGCAACACCGTGGTCAACGTGGACGACATGGAGGCGGAGGTGTTCAGGGCCCTCCTCTCCTTCATCTACACCGACGCGCTGCCGGAGACGACGAAGACGAATCAAGAGGACAAGCTGGTGGTGGCGCAGCATCTGCTCGTCGCGGCGGATAGGTACGGCATGGAGAGGCTCAAGCTGCTCTGCGAGGAGAAGCTGTGCGAGTACATCGACCGGGGCTCGGCGGCGACGCTCATGGCGTTGGCAGAGCAGCACCATTGCCATGGGCTCAAGGAGGCGTGCTTCCGGTTCCTCCACTCGAAGGAGTCGCTGAACGCGGTGATGGCGACCGACGGCTTCGTGCATCTGATGCAAAGCTGCCCGTCTCTTGTCAAGGAGCTGGTTTTCAGGGTTGCTGACCGTCATTTTCAGTAGCATATGCATGTGAGGTTTCTTAGGAAGACAAAAATCATACAATGATTTAAAACTCTCCAACTGATTTAAAATAGTAGCATATGCATACTCTCGTTGTTTGTATGCCATCCAAATAATTATGAAAAAAATTAAAAAAAAATTAATAAAATAGATTAATATATGATAAATCACTTCACAAACATGTAAGTTAAAATTCAACTTTTACAAGTCGTAACGAAAAAACAAATTAAACGTATATTCACTGTCAAATTTGTTTTTCTGTTGCAACTTGTAAAAGTTAAATTTGATCGTGCATGTTTATGAAGTGATTTATTACATATTCATCTATATTTTTGAATTTTTTTTATTTTTTTTATTACCAATTAGATGACATGCAAATGAATGTCTTCTTCGAAGTTTAAAATAGGTTCCCATAAAATAGCTATCTTGCCAAATGTATTAGCACTATACATTATCGTAATGTAATCTACCTAGTCTACAATCTGAAACATATAGCATAACTTCTTTCTCTTACGTCTTCTCAAAATAATTCCAATTGGGAAACGCTAGTAAACAAGATCCTGTCCCCATTGTTTCAGATGGGATTGGGAAACTACTTTCATCCTATAAGGGCCAACCCTCGTTTTTGCATATAACTCAAATAACTATCAAAAAATTTAAAAACAATTGCTATGATAAATTAATATGAAACATATCATCTCACAAACATACAAATTTAAATTCAAACTATATAAGTAGAACAATAATAACAAATTCGACTATAAATAGTGCGTACTATTTGTAGTGAAATTTCTTATTTTCGTTTCTTCTTGTATATATTGAATTTGAATTTGTATGTTTATAGAATAATATATTTCATATTGATCTATCATGTTAATATTTTTAAAAAAAATTTGATGATTTTTTGGGCAACTTGCACAAAAGGAGGGGATGTCCCCTTAAAGGATAAAAATCCACTTCCGATGAGATTGTCAATCTCCTACCTGTTTCTATCAAACTTTTTTTCTCTCACTGTCGCTACCAAACCAGATCATCGATCGGCGTGCCTACATCCCAACTAGATCGCACGGTGCCGCCTTGTCCCCTCGTCTCGGCAAACCTAACCTACCTCCGGTAGCCACTCCCCTGTCGTCGCTTGCGCGAGCCGACTCCTAAGCTCCCATGAGCCCACTCTCGCCTTACCACCAACTGCCTCCCTAATCAGTGGTATTGGCGACTCTCCTTGCTACCGTGGAGTACTGAATAGGACCCCCCTTGATCTGATATCCTAGAGCCCGACTTTGGCTTGGCTATATTGTTGCTTTCCCGAGCTTCTCCTCATCACCCCCTTCTTCACATGGACGCCGTCAAACTCCACTTTTTAGCACCTCCTCCATGCCCGTGCTCGGGAGTTTGCCGGAGAAGAGGGATGGGGGAGGGGGTTCTCATTGGAGAAGGTGTAGGGGAGAGGGGGAGCTTGCCGGACAAGGGCCCCGCCGCTTCACACAAAATTCATCGCACACACGAAGGCCTGAGAGATTTGCTTACTCTATTGCAGGTCCTATCAATTTCGGTTCAAGGAGTGCCAGTTACTTTGATCCCGCAAATAACAAGAATAATCAGAGAATATTATATCATTGAGCTAATCGACCAAGGGGCTGATATAATTTGGTTTGCCCAAGCTGATGTCGATGAATTTTCGGATCGATCGGCTATAACCAATAGAGTTTAAATATGAAAGAAGTAAAACATCATCGACCAACACAAAGACATAATATATATCTGCCAATCTCCTTAACCTTATTACAATCAATCTTGATAGATCAAACTCAACCTTAATATTATGGAATTTGGCTAATACTCAGGGAAATTGTATCCCGAATATAAGGTGTTAGAGTCCTATTCGGAAGAGATATAAGCTCTGTGATCCTGTATGCCAGAAATATTTTCTAAGTTCTACTTGGAGGCCAATGCAGTCTGTGGTATAAATACAAGGCCCCCTAAGGGGAATAGGATCATTAAATCATAGTGCAAACCATCGCCATAGCAGAAGCAATTCGGAGGACTTTTGAAGATATCTCGCCAGTTGGATCTCGTCGGGGATCTCATCGGTATTGGATACTTTCTGTTGTTTTCTATTGTAATCTCTATGGTTCTCGCCATAATTTCATATAAAGTGGAGTAGGGCTATTACTTTACGAGGGGCCTAAGCCAGTATAATCCTTGTCTTTTGTATGCTTGATGTCGTTTCGTGTAGATCCTTACTCCAACATACTCCAATACCCTCAGAATACGGTCTACGAAAATAACCCATCGACAGTGGCGCACCAGGTAGAGGGTCTTGGTGCTCAAGGTTTCGTCGAGATGGCTTCAAGCTCAAGGCCTTCGGACAACAATGTCGACATTCGTCCTGGCATGGGAGATCCTACCCAGTCGGCGTTCATCGTCTTTCCTGTCTTCGCCGCAACTCTAATCTTGCCTTCCTCAAAACTAGCTGGGATCAAGAATGGAGCCGCAAGGACGACGGAAAACAACCCTTCGTCAACTGTTCCTCCTGTCCAGTCAAAAAGAGGGAGCTGACGACTTCACCTCCCCGATGGCCAAGCCCCAGACATCTGTAAAGGGCCAGGTGCCGACAAGAAAGTCTCCTCCAAACCATCACACCTGGTGTTTGATCCACAAGACATCCTAACACTCTCTGTTTGAATGTCGGGTAATACTTCAAATGAAGGCTAAACTCAATGCTTGCAAAGATCAAGATATTAGCACACATCTCCGTACAAGGCGTGGTGCCTGATCCACAAATCGAAAATTCACCCCTTACCGAATGCAAGATCATCTTGAAAGTCACCGGATCCATGGTCCGCGTTCCCTGCTGTCCGATCCACCAACATCGAGATCAACCTCGAGGTGCATCGGTGGATGATAGCGAGATGGGAACTCCAGACCGCCTGGTCGAATTCATTGACGTTGATCCTTACAAACCTTCCATCCTTCACAACTTGGAATCTTCAAGATCCAACTCCCTGCGTGAAGTGAACGTGATCAAAGGGGTCGTCGAGGACGTACGTGAAGAAGGTGAAGTTTATTTGGGGAAAGAACCGTCTGCTCCTGCTGCGTCACGTCAACCTATCGAGCTGGTTCGAACTCCTGTCGAGCACTTTACCGTGGTCAACTCGTTACTAAAGCAAACTCCGTTCGACCCAGTAACCTTCCCGGAAGCAGATGACTGGGTCAGATGGATACAGTCAACGGTGGCCAACCTCAACTCTACCTTCTTGGTCGCGGCCGGATCAAACCCCCAAGGTCCTTCTCGAGATCCCCACCCACACGTTGGAGACTGAGCGCCGGAGAACGACGTTGCCGAGGACGCTCCTAGTCCACACCCTAGCCGAGACCCGGGTTGCAATCCTCGAAACGCATCACCGAGAAGGCAAGACAACCAACCCCCTCCTCAAAAAGACAACCATGATCTTCACAATCACTTGAATGGGTGTAGGCGGGAGCGACGAGATCGGAATGATGTCGACCACCGCCAACCTCGCGCGCCTCGCAGAGGAAACAGAAGGCGGGATGACAGCGACAACTGAGAAGATCGCAACAATGATCGAGATCGTCGAGATCGCCAAAGTCAACAGGGCGAGAACGACCAAGGTCGACAACACCATGATGACAATCGATGACGATGAAACTCGCAATCCCCGAATTCCAGGAGGAACCAAGGATGAGGCCGTAGGTCAAGGGGCCGTACCCCCGACTACGACGATCCTTCATCATCATCACCGACAACTGGAGGCGGTTCTCATAGGTCACGAGGACGTCGTCCACCCTTTATACCGGGAGGCGGATGTCGGGCTTTCACACCTGCTCTACGAGAGGTGCGATGGTCAAACAAGTTTTGTCCTATTGCGGTAGAAAAGTATGATGGCGGTACTGATCCAGAGGAGTTCCTACATGTCCACTCTACAATTCTCTACGCGGCCGGCATAGACGACAACGCGTTGGCAAACTAATTGCCTGCAGCGTTGGAAGAATCTGCTCAATCATGGCTGGTGCACCTCCCACCTCGCTCAATTTCTTTCTGGGAAGACCTATGATAGCAATTTGTCGCCAACTTTCAAGAAACATACAAGCGGCATGCGGTCGAGGACGATCTACATGCCCTTAGGCAGAACTCGGATGAATCCTTAAGGGACTATATACAGAGTTTTAATGAATGCCGAAATACGATCCCTGAGATCACTGATGCTTCTGTCATACGCGTGTTCAAGTCAGGCGTCCGAGATCGATACACCATCGAAGAGCTGGCGACAAGGCGAATCACATCCGCCATGAAGCTGTTCGAGATCATCGACAAATGTGCTCACGCAGACGACGCCCTCAGGAGAAAAGATGGAAAAGGCAAAGTGGTCGAGGAGAAGCAATCGTCCGATAAAGAAGCACCAGAGTCCACTAAAAAGAAGAAACAAAATCGCAAAAAGGAAGGAAAACGCAAGACGGAGACAGAGGTCCTTGTCACAGAGCAAGCAAACCCACCCTCAAAGCGCCCAGCCCTTCAAGGCGATGAACCAGTACGACAATGATGCCCAATACACAAGACCGGTACACATAATTTGGAGGAATGCCAGGTTTTCCAAAAAGCATCGGCAAAATAGCTCGCCCTCGAAAAAGGAAAGCGAGTTCGCGTGGTCGAGAGTAGCACTGATGATCCCTCGTCCGACAACGAACTCGTGTTCCTAGACTTTGACCTACATGTAGCCCATATCTTCGGCCGTTCTACGACATACACCTCTAAAAGGGAGTATAAGAAGGTAGAACGCGAAGCCTGCTCTACTTCACGAGGAGTTGCTGCTAAGATGAAGTGGTCCAACCAGAAGATTGAGTTCTCGAAAGCCGACCACCCCACAATGATAATCGTGCCAGGTCGGTATTTGATAGTAGTTAAACCCACTATATGGAATATCAAGGTGGCTTGGTCCTCATCGACGGCGGCAGCTCCATTAACCTGCTCTTCGCCAACGCAATGGGTATCCCTAGAAGCGAACTTATTTCTTCCGAACAACCCCTTCACGGGATCACTCCGGAATCATCGTCAAAACTGCTGGGGAAGATTACGCTAGCTGTGACATTCGGCCAGGCAAACAACTTCCGTATAGAGCAGATCAACTTAAACGTAGCAGAATTTGATACTGCTTACAATGCTATCCTCGGAAGGACAGCCCTCGCGAAGTTCATGGCGGCGTCCCACTACGCATACCAAATTCTCAAGATGCCAGGCCCAAAAGGGACAATCACGATCCTCGAGAATACAAAGGTAGCGGTACAAAGCGACAAGAGGAGCCTCGACATGGTCGAGCGTACTCCCACACCACCCGCCACTACAGAACCTCCCCGGAAAGTGAGCACGCCCAACATGGCACCAAGGCCCAATGACGCAATCAAGATCATTCCGTTGGCCAGTAGCAACCCCGACAAGACAGTCAAGATCGGGGCAACGCTTGACAACAAATAGAAACTCGAGCTCGTCACCTTCCTCCGCAAGAATACAGACGTGTTCACCTGGCAACCATCCGACATGCCCGGAGTCCCCAGGGAGGTGATTGAGCACAAATTGATGGTGCATCCCAAGGCCAAGCCAGTTAAGCAGAAGTTGCAGCGGTTCGCACAAGACAGAAAAGAAGCTATTCGAGAAGAGCTGAACAAACTTCTCAAGGTTGGCTTCATCAGAGAGGTCCTCCATCCAGAGTGGCTTGCTAATCCAGTGATAGTGCGCAAGGCCAATGGCAAGTGACGTGCATAGACTTCACTGACCTCAACAAGGGTTGCTCCAAGGACCACTTCCCTCTTCCTCGCATTGTCCAACTAGTGGATTCAACTACTGGTTGTGAGTTGTTGAGTTTCCTCGACGCTTACTCCGGCTACCACTAGATCAGCATGGCCAAAGAGGACGAAGAGAAAACAACGTTCATCATGCCCTTCGGTGTTTTCTGCTATACCAAGATGCCCTTAGGATTAATAAATGCAGGCAACACAAACCAGCAAGAGATACATAGGGCTTTCGATGACCAGATAGGCAATAACATGGAAGCATACATCGACGATGTCATGGTCAAGACGAAGACAAAGGACACGCTGATCAATGACCTGAGAGAAATATTCAACAATCTCCAGCGACATCGGCTCAAACTAAACATGGAGAAGTGTATGTTTGGAGTACCGTCGGAGAAGTTGCTCGGATTCCTTGTCTCTGGATGAGGCATTGAAGCAAACCCCAAGAAGATAAAGGCCATCGAGAACATGAAGCCATCGATAAGGCTCAAGGAAGTACAGAAGCTCACGGGATGCATAGCAGCTTTAAGCTGGTTCGTGGCTAGGATGGGAGAACGAGGATAACCTTTCTTTGCATTACTCAAAAAACAGGATAGATTCGAGTGGACACAGGATGCCGAAAAAGAATTTATCGCGCTAAAGCGGTACTTGTCCAACCCTCTTATACTTGTAGCTCTATAGCCAATCGAAGAACTATTTCTATATATTGCTGCCACACATTATTCCGTTAGCACTGTGATTATCGTCGAGAGGGACAAAGTACAACAACCTGTGTACTACATCAGCGAGGTCCTACATGACTCCAAAACTGTCACGCCCGGAAATTTTTTCCAAATTTCCAGACCATTTTGTGTATTAAGTCCCTGTCCAGGCATCAACCAGGGTACACAAAACGACAAATCAATAAACAGACCCAAACGTAAATAAAGCGATAAATACTTACAACAGAGGCACTTAGTCCTCACACCAAAAAGAAAACAGCAGTGGAAAAAGGCGATCCTAGCGGGGCTTCTGCTCCACTCGACAGGCAAACTCAACTGGGATCTGAGCCTTGGTCCTCTAACTTCATCTTCAACTCAAAAGTACAAGACTTCTGAAAAGGGGGGAAAATAGCAAGATTGAGTACAACCACCGTACTCAACAAGCCACACCAATGATGCAAACGTGCACAGGGGAGACAAAGGGAGGCTTGTGGCTATTTGCAGAATAGCGGTTGCAAAACTTTATATTTTAAAACAGTAAAACAGTTGTTTAATTATGACAGGGTTAAATCTCCACTGAACAACGCTACAACCACGTTGAACAGGCCCAACCATTCCACCTGAACTACACCAGTTCATTAAGTCAAATTAATTAGTCATGTGGGACTAATCACGGTGAATCTGGTTGATTGCCCATAACCACGGGCACGGCTATTCGAATAGTTTTACTCTGATCAGAGGTGCGCAACTGTACCCACAAGACACGATTCCACATATGTTACCATGCCCCGAAGTATCACCACGATACTGCAAAGGGGGAAATCGTGACAAGACCTTTCGCATAACTCCCCCTAACCAATCGTACCCACCTCAGGTTTCGCCCCCACCCCTCAAAAGGCAGTGGGCAGCCCCCTCTCGTGCCTTGGTGAATCCGGCAGTCGCATAGACCATCGCAGGGCCCATCCAAACTCCATCACGCTCACCCTTGCCTCGGTACATCAGCTAGGGAAAGGTTACACTACAAGTCCAGCAGTTGCCCATTCTTGCTTGTGGTAAGCACTGTTATTCTTCCAGGGTTTCCCATGAACCGGTCCTTAATTGCCATGGGTGCGACCAGCAAAACCATGCACCCATAGCCCACCATTGAGTCATATTTTAGTTGGATAATTACGACCAATGAAACATGGTCAGATGTTTCGAGCTCACAGCTCAACTAGAAGCTAAAGGTAGAGGTGTAATTATCCCATTAAACGAGCTAGTGGTAATTAAGCAAGGCTAAGCAGATATAATTCTAGCAAGGTCAACAAATTGACATAAGCTAGTCAAATTATCACCCACAGTTAACAAAGGACAGTAAACAAGTAAACATGGCACAAGCGAACGGATAGGTAAACCCTATTCCATGTAATTAGCAAAACATGCACTTTATTTGCAAACGTAAACCATTTCATAAAATAGGTACCACATGCTCAAGGGGAAATGTGTGACTTGCCTTGCTTCTTCAAACAATCTTCCGAACTCTTTTCCTCGCGAGCGCAAACTTCCGAAACGGCGAAATCTACACGCTGGCACCCAAAACGAGGAAAAACTCTAATAAAAACCAAGTAAATAGTACATAAAAAGTAAACAAACATGTAGAGCTCAATTTTAGATGAATTTTGCAAGTTGAATGGCCCAATTTGGAGTTCGTATCAATTAGATATGAATTTTAGAAGTTTTGAGCCATTTTAGTCAATTTCTGGAAATTAAATCGATTTATTGCGCAATTATTAATTAATTTTGCAAAGGAAAGGACTACGCTGACATCATCAAATGGAATCAGCGCCGGAACGGTGGGTCCCACGTGTCAACGGGTCAAGAATCGGACGGTCCACGGTGGACCAAGTCCACGCACGCACGGGTGCGGACGCAGCACATGGCACTGACGTGGCGCACACGACGGACGGAAGGGAGAAGGTAGCGCCGGCGTGGATGCCAACGCGGCGAAGCCGTGGGCGGCCGTGTGGTATGGGTGAGGATCGGGTTAAACAAAGAGGGCCCACGTGTCGGCGACATAAAAGTCGACAAACCTGGAGAGAGAAAGGAGGTGAAATGGACTTCTCGCGATGGGCGGCGCCAATTGGGTCGACGGCCCAAGAAAATGGGAGGGAGAAGAGGGACACCAAATGGACTTCGAGAGAGAGGGCTAACGGGCTGACGAGGGAAAACGGCCCAACAGCTGTTGGGCCGGGAGAGAGGGAGAAAGGAGTAGGCCGGGAGGGAATAGGCCGGCCCGGGAAATGGTGGGCCGAAGGGGGATAGGCAGGCCGGCCTTATAGCCGGTCCGACCGGACGCGGCCCGGTCCGACCGGGCACGGCCTCACGGCCAAGGGGACGGCGGGAGGCGGCGACGGCGGTGGCGGCCGAGGCGGGAGTAGCGACGCGCGCGGTGGCAACCGGCGGCGGCCGAGGGAGGCGGGCGCGCGCGATGGCAGCGGCCAGCATGTACGGCCGAGCGCGCGGGCGCGCAGCCGGGGCGGCGGCGACGCAGCACCGGGGCGGCGGCGCGGCGACGTAGGACCGAGGGAGAGAGGGAGGGGAAAAAGAGGAGAGGTTCTCACGAGAGCGGCCGACGCGAAGGAGGAAGGCGGCGGCGAGACGCTCGGGCATCAGCGGCGCGCGCACGGGCGCACGGTCGAGCGACGGCGCGGGCGGCTCGGCGGGCGGAGCGGCGGCGCGCTCGCGGAAAGAGGGGAAAAGAGATAGAGCGGCCCGGGGCGGGCGGGGGGTTTTATAGGCGCGGGGTGGGGGAAGTGGCGGTGGATGCGGAGGAGGTGGGAGAGTGGCGCGGGATGCGCGGAAAAGGCGGCGAGGTGGTTGCCGGCTTGACCGGCTGGAGGAAGGAGGAGGGAGGCGATTCAGACTTGCGGGCACGGGCGCGGCTACGGGCCGAGCTGGGCCGGAGGGAGAGAAAGGAGGGAAAGAGGAAGGGGTGGGCCGGGCCGCGGAAGAGAGAGGAGGGAAAAAGAGGCCGCGTGGGCCGTGGGAGAGAGAGGAGATTTTGGGCCGAAAACGGCCCAAAACAAAAGGGACCATTTTAATTTGTTTTTCAATTGATTTAATTTGTTAAATGAACTTTGTGACTTTTAAATTATTTCTTTAGCTCCAAAAATTCGCAAAAAATTTTGGAGAGTACTTTAGGGCACGGGGAATATTACAAAAATATTTCCGGCCATGATTTTTAAAGGAAATTTTTGATTTCCTTGCTAATTTTACTTGTTTAATTGCTTTAAATTTTTATTAAATTTCTAGAAAATGTATTATTTAACGATTTTTAATCCCGATCGAAAATCGGGGCGTGACAAAAACTCGATATCCTCAAATTCAGAAACTGCTCTATGCTACGGTCATAATATCACAAAAGCTGCACCACTACTTCTAAGCCCATAAAGTCACGGTCGTCTCTTCTTTCCCCCAAGTGAGGTGGTCAGGAACAAAGATATTCTAAGACGCATTGCTAAGTGGGTCGTCGAGCATAGCCAATTTGATGTCAACTTTGTCCCACGTATAGCCATCAAGTCTCAGGTTCTCGCTGACTTTGTTGCCGACTAGACCGTTCCCGAGAACACCTCAACCGGTCAGATGAATAACGAGACATGGACAATGGCTTTCGATGGGGCATTCAACAGCCAAGGAGCTGGGGCAGGATTCATTCTGATATCTCTCACCGAAGATCAGTTCAGACATACAATACACCTCAATTTTTGAGCAACAAACAACACCGCAGAGTACGAGGGACTACTCACCGGGTTACGAGCAGCTGTGACACTTGGAGTGAAGCGATTGATTGTGAAAGGGGAATCAGAATTGGTTGCCAACCAAGTGCATAAGGACTACAACTGCTCAAACTCCGAGTTGACCAAGTACCTTGTCGAAGTCAGGAAGCTGGAGTGAAAGTTTGACGGTTTAGAGGTATGCCATGTCTACTGCAAAGACAACACCGATGCCGACAACTTAGCACCGCGCGCATCCAGAAGAGAACCGGTTGAACCAGGAACCTTTCTGAAAATCCTGACAAAACCTTTAGTTAAAATTACCGAGAACAAAGGCACCTTAGCCAGCGCCGAGAACAGCTCGAGGGCTACTGCAGAGGTCAAACTCGTCGTGGCAGACATCGAGATCACGAAAGACTGGCATACTCCAATCATCAACTTCTTGGACGCCGACAAATTACCGAATGATGACACCACGGCAGAAAACCTTCCTGTCAGGCAAAAACTTACTGTATGATCAGCAATGATATATACATAAAAGCCCCAAACGAAGTCCTGCTCAAGTGTGTCTCTCTCGAGGACGACAAAGATTTGCTACTCGACATCCATGAAGGAATTTGTGGGTCTCACGCCGGCGGGTGAACTCTGGTCGAAAAAGCTTTTTGACAAGGGTTTTTCTGGCCAACAACCCTTCAAGACGCTTGCGACTTGGTAAAACGGTGTGAAGCCTTCCAATTTCACAGCAAACATAGCAAGATGTCGACCCAAGCACTCCAAACCATCCCTCTCACCTGGCAGTTCTCATGCTAGGGGCCTGATATCCTCGGACCATTTCCCCAGCTAAAAGGCGGCTACAAGTTCTTGTTTGTGGCTATTGACAAATTCACCAAGTGGATTGAAGCAAAGCCACAAGGGAAATCAAAGCCAAACATGCCATCAAGTTCATGAAAGGGATATTCTGCCGATATGGACTCCCACAACGAATCGTGACGGACAATGGCTCCCAGTTCACTAGTGGTGCCTTTCAGGAGTACTGCATTGAATTCGGAGTAAAAATTTGCTTCGCCTCAGTCTCCCATCCTCAGAGTAATGGGCGGGTCGAGTGGGCAAATGGTATTGTGCTCCAAGAGATCAAAACACGTGTGTACACTAGGCTCTTGGCCTATGACACACGCTGGGCTGATGAACTCCCTTCTGCCTTGTGGCTCGTTCGTACTACCCCGACAACCTCCACCAAAGAGACTCTCTTCTTTCTCGTGTATGGTTCCGAGGCCATGCTCCCTTCGGAGCTACAACATCGGTCTATACGAGTCGAGAAATATTCAGACAAGGAGCAAGAGGAGCAGCGAGTAGATGATGTCAACCTTTTAGAGGAGCATCAAGAACACGTTGCTGTTCGAGCAGCCATGTACCAACAGGCCCTATGTCGCTATCACGAAAAGCGTGTTCATGCTTGTACACTCACCATCGGTTATTACGTCCTCCGACGAGTTTAGAATTAGGCAGGGCGAAACAAGCTCTCATCGAAGTAGGAGGGACTGTACACGGTGGTCGAAGACTTATGGCCAGGCGCGTTCAATATCGCAGACGACAAAGGCCGTGAGTTCAAAAATTCTTGGAACATCGACCAACTATGTAAATTTTATGTATAGGACCAATGTACCAAAGTCTGTAAGTTCAGTTTAATAATATACAGTATTCTGATTTCATTTCTTTCGAAGTGTTTTACCCGATGATCCCCTTTTCTTATATCACCTCGTCTCAAAGTCGATCCTACCGTCCTCTTACGCTAGCCTGACAAGCTTTGGGGTCCCTTGGACCTCGGCTGGGGACGCCTAGCATTGTGAAAGTTTGTTAAGCCATGCAAGGTCAAACGACCATGTTAGATCTGGTCATGTTAAAATGCCCACTTGAGTGTATTAACTAAGCCATATAACCGGGAATTGGTTTTCTTGACTTCATGGCTGGGGGCTAGGAGTCCACTACTTCAGCATGGTTTGTCATAAGATTTGAGTTGCTTTTGTGGAAAACAATTTATCCATAAAAACAACTAGGGGCTAGGGAGAGTACCATACTCTGTCAGCTGACGGTAGCACTCGTGAGAGTACTTGTACACTATTTCTTTGTAATCGTTTAGACATAGATTTCAATTTTTACATAAGCATAATTATAAAGAGTTCTAACATTTACATCGAGTATCTTTCAGGAACCTAAACTACCAAGACGACCACTACTAGTTCATTGTAGAGAATATGTCCTCGGCCAGCGGAGCGAGAGATTGCGCGAGGCGGTTGATCTCATCTGGCCTCATCCGAGAACGGGTGAAGCCCTCCCGGAGAAATCCAAGCTCAGCTACGGACATCCATCTCGGATACAGGCAAGGATGTGGCCACCTGCATACTGACTAGCGCGACGACACTCTTGTTTCAAGCTGTTGTCGGTACACTTCCCGATCCCTGTTAGTTGGTCGCATATACTCCGCATCTATGAGATGTTGCGCTTATAGACTTCTCAGGAGGAGGATGGACCACCCACAACTCTTCGCAAAGCCGCATAAGTGCTAGACAACAACCCTCGAGATAGGCGTCAATCCAGACTTCCCTACCTCGAACGGCCCCCACGACTTGCTTCTTGCGAGCAGCATCAGCCATCTTTTCGAGCTCCGCCTTCTCAAACTTAGCCTTTCAGTACTTGACGCGGTGTTCTATCTCTTCTAAAGCATTCTCAAGGCCTACGCACGACATTTGATCTCGATCAGCTTCCTCTGTGTGCACAGGGGCAAAAGCTACAAAGTTTAAGTCTCGTACCTTGGTTCCGCTCAAGAAGAGAGTTGAGTTGGAGTTCCTGTGGATGCAATGCGCTATCCGGGATAACGACGACCAAGGCTTGGTCATAGACACTCGATGTCGAGGAAGCGTGGGGAGAAGGGATCACGGCGTTATGATCACGAGGACATCCTTCTTGCTAGACGATCTCGTCCTCAATGCATCTAGAAGCCAGCACGATGGTACCAAAGACTTAAGCGCAATCAAAAAAGGACATTGTTCTCGAAAAGGACAACAGGCCTAGTAATTGTCCTTAAATTACAACTTAAAGGGGGAGCAGTAGTTTACTGTTCAAAAAATGGAATGACACTCTTCCCCAGATCGACAAGCTCCGACATCACATCCTTGCGCGTTGCGTCAGCTCCGCCCTTCTCCAACGCCTCCTCCAAGTTGATCTTAGAGTGTGTAAGCTTCAGGCACGCAAGGACGTGATATGCGCCAGTCCTAAGACCGGTGCACATCTCCTCGACGACTTGCTCGGCGTGTTTGGTGGACGTGCCCAAGCTGTGGGTCACCATGTCAAGCCGACCATAGTTATCCTGGAGGCCTTGTCAAAGCGATGCCAAGTTCTCCTGGGTCTCCTCCATCCTCTTCTCCCAGCCCTGCCGCTGTCTCTCATGGTCGGCAACAATGTCCTTTAATTTCTTCAAGTCCTTTTGCGCCTCCGCCAGTTGCGACTCTAGCTGGGCGACTCGGTTGTCCGAGGTCGAGACGGCTTTTCTGAGCAGCTCAACCTCAGCAACGATGTCGCGTATGCCGGATTGCAGCAAGAGGCTAGCCTCGACCAGTCTATCGATCGCCGAAGGCAACACGATAGCGGTTGAGGCGCTCGATGAAGGGAGAGGCGGTGCTGTCACGGCGACGACGACAGCGGGAGGTGTGGAGCTCGTATCTTTGCGACTAGTGCTTTGAGCAGAGGACGCGGGAGAGGGGCTGCATCAAGGGAAAACATGTGTTACAGAGGACACCACGAGAACAGTAATTACGAGATCAGAAAGGACAGTCACTTACTTGGGCTTTTGTTGTCACTTCAGGGGCATTCTTTTCTCCTGGGATGAGGATTTTGCCCCAGAAGTAGTCTGCAAGACATGTAAGTTAGTGCCAAAGACCTCCTCGAGTTGATTCACGAATCATAAGGAGTACAACTAACCTTGGAGCCGCTTGTCTGGACAAGCGTCCCCACTCCGGTCGACTTGGTTAAGGCCGTCCACCTCCTCTTGGAGGAAATCAATGGAATTTGGGTTGAGGTGGAGAAGATGGAGGCTGTAGAACTCCAAAAGCAGAAGAAGGAATTCGGAAGGAGGGGGCAAAAAACCGCATTGTACAAAAGACTCAAGACAAAGTACTTGCCCTAATGCGCGGTTAGGACTAGTACCTCCTTCCGAGCGATCCATGGTTTTCTTCCAAGGGAGGGATCCCTCAATTTGCAATTTCCTCATCTCCTCCGTGCCGACGTTGGATTTTCCCAGATCCATGGGTTTGGGCTTGAGGCTGAAGAGGAAAGCTGGACTTGGGGTTCTTCAGTTGGTGAAGAAAGTGAGAGTTGGTGAGTGCAGGGAGATGGAAAGTCACTTGCATGAAAGGAATCCAAATGAATCTCAGAATTGGAATTTATAGGTCATGTCCGGCGGTTCGTATTCCATGGAAGAAAGAGAAATTGCCGCCGTGATTTTCTCGGTTTATTTGTGGTAGTTTTTTAGACTTCAATTCAAATTCACAGTGGCTCGTTGCTTTTTGATGCTATTATCGCATGCTTCATACCTTCTCAATGTCTCGAGAACGGTTTGGTGGGTACGACATCATTTATTCGAGGACTTTGGCTCAAGAACACTGTGAGTTCATTTGATTTGAAGTCGTGAGCTACTGTCAGGGTTACGGATAAGGCATACCTCCTATTTTTGGGGTTATGAAGTATATGGATATAGCATACCCTTAAGAATACGGGAAGGTTACTGTTGACGAAAAATCCGCGTCCAGCCGATAGTGCCAAATCTACGTTGACGCGAACCATGTCGAAACACACAAAGGCCTAGGAGACCTACTTAACTCCAGTGCAAGTCCTAAAATATTGATGAAATACGGGTGTGCCAATCAGTTTGATCCTGCAACTGACAAGATATATAAATTGATGATCAAATAGCCGATCGGCTGACAAGCCGATGGAGCCATACTAGCCTATGTAGCGATACCAGCCGATGTCGATAGGAATCAGCTATATGTCCGATGTAGATTCTGACACTTCAATAAATGATATAAAAAGTAATTGGACAAGCAGTAAGAATAACAATATAATCCAATAGAAACCAATCGACCAATAATGATATGGTAGAATAAATGCTGATCTTGAGGTTAAAGCATACATCGGCTGAAAGTTCGATGTCGATAAATCCAAATGATTAGATAATCAGTGAAACTTTTGTTGTCATCGGCTAAAATCAACTTGTATGTAAGCCGATGCAACGTCCAGATAACTCATCGGCTAAAACCCTGATGATACCCTAATCGGCAATCAAAGAGCAAGTTAGTTCTTACAACTCCAAACACGACTTAGTAGATCAAACCCAATTGATGCAGCACTAAGTATGAAAGGAAGTATAAGGTCTAAACAATCGACTTTTGATTGATTTTCAGGGTGGTCATGTATTATATTTAACCAAGATAGTAAAACCATCACAGAGAAATTTAACACATCGGATAAGATCGGCTAACCCTCCGATGAAGTATTAGCATGAACCTATCGGCTTAACAAGACTTAGATTATCAACAACAATCTAGTAGGTCGAACCCAATCGATGCAGCACGAGATTGTATATGATAATATAATGCTCAATGAGCCGATAAATCTGTCTAATGTGATGGATATAACAAATCTATCTAAAGCATCATTGTGATTATAGAGAAATATAGGCTAAGACAGAAGATCAGACCTAACCGAGACAGTCCCAGCTAAAACCGATGCGTCTCTAAACACAATGTTATTAAAGATAGAATCGAAATATCAACCAGGCAAATATATCAATCAAACTAGAGTGATCCAAGATGTCGAAGCGATGCAGCCTAGAACAACACCAATGTAGCCGATACATTCACCAGGGCCGGTGAAATGTTGGACTTACCCCTTCGTCGGAGATCAAAGTCGAAGCAGCCCCGCGTAAGGTGCCAAGTTCAGCCGGTTGATAAGTACATAGACCTCGGGTCTACATATTTATACCCATAGGTAGATACTAGTCCTTATTGGACAAGACATAAACCTTCCTAAAGATAAAGTAAAAGATACAAGTCCTGATCGAACTCTAAACAATCTTTCCTAAAAATAAAAGTAAACTAACTGACTCTGCCTAATTAATAAATAAATTGCCATGCCGCATTCTCCTTGAACTCGGCTTCTTCTAGATAAGCTTCCTTTAATTGAATAATTTCGTTAACCAAATCCGACTGCTAGCAAGTGATAATTCCCATCGGCCGATTCCAGGACTCTGAAGCCGATATTGCTTCTAGGCTGATGATGATTTCAGGCTTTACCAAATTTTGGCGTTAACAGTTACCTTAATATTATGAAATTCGGCTAATACTTAGGGAAATTGTATCCCGAATAGAAGGTGTTAGAGTTCTATTCGAAGGAGATACAAGCTCTATGATCTCATATGCCAGAAAAATTCTTCGAGTTCTACTTGGAGGCCAAGACAGTCTGTGGTATAAATACAACGCCTTCCAAGGGGTACGGGATCATTGAATCATAGCATAAGCCATTGCCATAGCAGAAACAATCCGGAGGATTTTTGAAGACAACTCGCTGGCTGGATCTCGTTGAGATATTCTTGTCAGGGATCTCGTCGGTATTGGATACTTTTTGTTGTTTTTTATTATAATTTCTGTGGTTCTCGTCATTATTCCATATAAAGTAAAGTAGGGCTATTACCTTCTGAAGGCCCTGAACCAGTATAATCCTTGTCTTGTATGTGCTTAATGTCGTTTCATGTAGATACTTACTCCAATGTACCCCAATACCCACAGAATACGGTCTACGGATATAACCCGTTGATATTTATACCCATAGGTTATACTAAATCCGACCCTGTTAGGCGCAAACTAGGACTCTATCTCTAATTTAAAGAAATATTTACAGACTCCGACTCTCATACAACTCACATCGGCTAACCGAATAAAGAAAACTATCTGAGTCCGATTCTAACACAACACTATGAGCTCAAGACTCTATTAGCAGAAACAATAGAAACTAAGATACACCTTCCTTATCTTCGAAACTTGCCAAAAATTGAATAAAACTTGTCGACCAAATTTTCTAAAATCACAATGTGAATTCCATCCATTGACTCAGTCTTAACTAACGAAAATTGTCAAATTTTGCCGTTAACACTAATCCATGTATCATTACGTACGAATGGCATGTTGTAGTATCAGTCCCTATTTTAGTTTTTTTCAAACTTTCCGCTAACCAGTATGTTTTTTTCTAAATAATCTAGAAATATTTTTATTTTGAAACGGATGGAATATACACGAGAGAGGATCATATATTAAGACCGCAAACGTTTGTATTGCGTTTGCGATCGCCATTGGGATAGAAAAGAAGGCAGCACAAGGTGATTGCCGGCCTTGAACAAGCAGGACTTTATGGACTTGCCGGCGGGGAACTTTTCCTTGGTGTAGGAGTAGCCCTCGATCTTAAGAAGGTGGTGCCCCTTCACTGTCCCGCCGACGATCGCCGACACGGACAAGTAGGGCGGCGGCCGGACGGTGGCCATGGAGATCAGCACCGATCCAGACGACCTAGAGATTTGTCATGGTAGCTTCGATTAATACAATCATGTCTTTGCAAACGTCATGGATTAGTTGCAATCACATCTAATCTTATATATATCTTTATATCTCTTTCTGTGAGGGCGACTGCCGTGAATGCAATGAGACCCGTCAGGACAGGGGTTGGCTGATGAAAAAGTGGGAGCGTTTTGGTAGTCTGTTGAGCAGCTGCTTCTTAGTAAAACTGGAGTTTTTCTCCTTTCCTAGCACTACTGGTTGTTAGTTGTGAGATGTTTCTTTTCGAGTTGATCTCTTTACTCTTTGATCAGGATGTGATCAGGGGTGAAGTTTGTTTCTTTATTTTGTGCGACTCGTGTAATGCTGGCATCCCCAGCGAACTGCTACTTTGGCTTTCAATATAAGCCGGATCCTCATGACCTTGGCGGTATTTAAATCTTCTAAAAATAAAGATAAAGATTAAGTGTTTAATGTAAAACAAGATGATATTGACGTGTGATTAATTGAGTTTTAATTATTACAAACTTAAAAAATGAATTTATTTGATATTTTAGAATAACTTTCATATAAAAAATTTTCATACGAAACGCACCGTTTAACAGTTTGAAAAGTGTGCCACGATAATCTGAATTTTATCTTCTCCTTCTCCTTTTAGAAGAAACGAACGAAGCCCTTGATTCAAAAAAAATGAATCGAGCTCCGTGCAATGTCACCGTTGTCGCTCGCCGTGAGCTCGATGGTTTTCTTTTTTCTTTCAGTCGTCGCCGTCATGTCTCCGGTGGCGGCGGGAGCAAGAAATCGATCGGCTGCTCGTATTTCACGAGGAGCAAATCTCCGCGATCGTTGGATGCAGGGTTCTGGGATCCAATAGCCAAAAAAAATCGGGCTACACCGAAATGGACGAAATTTGATCAAATATGGTCGGATGGCGATTGACGGCCGTCGTCATCAGTCGCGTGCCGAGCTGGGCTTGAAGGCAATGCAGGCCCATGCGGGGACTTTTAATGGGCCGTGCCGGATTTTGCCTGGTTCGGGAGGTTTTCTCGCCCTGCATTCGTTGCGGGCACAGCAAGTGTTTTGGACCGAGCCGATTTGAAGTTTAGGCTTATTTATTTTAAAAAAATTTATTGTCTTTTCTTTATGATACATTGAGTCAATGAAGAAATTTAGAAGAAAAAAATGATATGGTCCAGTAGGTTCAATATAACAAGTATTTGAAAGTTCTTTTATAAAAAAACTTGGGGTGGTATTTTTAGTTGTCCATAAGGAGAAGCAGCACATTCGCAGCTAGCTTGTCTTCGTGAACACAACCTCACTTTCTACTTCAAGTCTGAACACAACTTGTCTTATTGTATGATTTATTGTATTATTGCAAGTTGTCCCTTGTTTTATTGTATGATTTTTGTCTTCCTAAGAAACCTCACGTCCATATGCTACTGAAAATGACGGTCAGCAACCCTGAAAACCACCTCCTTGACAAGAGACGGGCAGCTTTGCATCAGATGCATCCTAATAATAAAAAGTTGGTCCACTCCAAACTACCAATAGAGATAGATATTGCAGCTCTGTCTCTAGTGCACCGCTCTTCCCCCTTCTGTGTATATGTATTGGGAGCCGGCACACTCCCCCAGTAGTGAAAAGCCAGAAGCATGGAAGGGGGATCCTAATTTTTAGAAGCTAACTAAAGGACTGTTGGAACCAACTTTTCAAGGAAAAAATAGAACTCCAAATTTTGAAATTGAAAGCCATATTAGCCATCCGTTGGTGATGCTCTAAGGTTGAGAAAAAACGATAGCGCTCCTCATTTAATGAGAGACGGTTAGAGGCAGGAGAGTGATTGGGATGGGATAAGAAAAAAAATTAAATAAAAAGTGATTGATGCAACAAGTAGTACTATGAATAGTATTAGAATTGTTTATATTTTTTGTGCAAATTTTAAATGCCAGTGTTTTTATTTTGTAACCAAGGGAGTATATAAGATGTTGGCAGTAAGTTTGAACAAAACTACAAGTATGTGACCAAAGAGAAAGAAGTTATAGATAGTGTTGTATCTATCGCTAGCCTGATGTTCTAATTAGTTTTCTTGTTTCCATCAAGCTGTGCGTGGTCATTCGAGCTGCAAACTCTATAGTGATTAGCTGTAGCTTTTTTGAAGTAAAAGCCAGAGTAAATTTTATTATTAATTATAAAAGGAGATAGAAAGAAGCTAAGCTATACGTTCCGGAATGTAGACTAAGGAGAGATTACATTAAGGGAATGTGCTAGCAGTTTTAGGTAAAATTTTGGCTTCCTGAAAAACCTCACATGCATATTTTACTGAAAATCTGCAGCAAAACACGTGTTATTTTGGCTCCAATTGAAGGTCAGCAACCCTGAAAATGAGCTCCTTGACAAGAGACGGGCAGCTCTGCATCAGATGCACGAAGCCGTCAGTCGCCATCACCGCGTTCAGCGACTCCTTCGAGTGGAGGAACCGGAAGCACGCCTCCTTGAGCCCATGGCAATGGTGCTGCTCGGCCAACGCCATGAGCGTCGCCGCCGAGCCCCGGTCGATGTACTCGCACAGCTTCTCCTCGCAGAGCAGCTTGAGCCTCTCCATGCCGTACCTATCCGCCGCAACGAGCAGATGCTGCGCCACCACCAGCTTGTCCTCTTGATTCGTCTTCGTCGTCTCCGGCAGCGCGTCGGTGTAGATGAAGGCGAGGAGGGCCCTGAACACCTCCGCCTCCATGTCGTCCACGTTGACCACGGTGTTGCTGCTGCTGTTGCTTCTGCTCTCCTTCATCTGGCCGAAGAGCTCCGCCTTGAACACCGACGACCTCGCCGCGAGAACGTACCGGTGTGCGCGCACCTCCTCGCCGGCGACGTGGAACGTGACGTCGGCGCCGTCTGTTGACTCGAGGAGGCCACCGAGGTGCCGGTGCAGGTCCGACGGTGGCACCTCGACCACCGGCGGCGTCCGGTCCTCCGTGCGGAGCTCCATGACGACGGTGACGTCGCACCGGATCGCGAAGCCGTCGTCCCTGACATGCCCGGACTTCTCGAGGAGCTCCCTCCCGATGAACTTATGGTAGCCGAACAGTACTCCGTCGACTTGGAAGCCAAACATCCCCGCGTCACGCGTGTAGGACGGAACCGGCTCGCCCGCCCGGTCGAGCAAGCTGAACGTGGCTCGCGCCTTCAGCGGCTGCCCCTGCGCATGCCCGGCGGCGGCCGCGGCGAGGCCCAGGTAGACAGATATGGAACCAGCGTTGTCGGAGCTTGAGCCATTGGGGTAGTACCTGAGGCGCCATTGGTGACCGCCGACCGTGAAAGAGCGGGAGTGGATGAACTGGCCATTGGGGAGCTTCTCCTTGGTGAAGGAGTAGCCCTCGATCTGGAGCAGGTGGTGCCCCGTCGCCGTGCCACCGACGATCGCCGACGCGGACGGCCGGTATGGCGGGGGCCGGCCTTCTGATCCGCCGGTGGCCGCGGACGACGGCATGGTACGTTGTGGTGGCGCGCACACGTACGCGACGGTGGTGACGAGATCGAACAGGGAAAGATCGATCAACGCCGGCCGGACTAGAGATTCAATTTAATTTAATCATGTCTTTGCACGTTTTGCATTAGTTGTAATCAGATACGTCTAATTTTTCAGAGTTGTAATCAGGTCAGGCGTCCGCAAGGCGCAAGCTGCACGCCACAGCGGAGCTGATAAGCCGTTGCCTGAACCTCACCGACGCTGCCGTCGTGAGGAACTAATCATGGGTCGCCGGCGGCCCAGGACCGCCGCGCCGCCGTAGTCGCCGCACGTATGGGTGCAAAGCGCCGCTGCCATCGTGGCATATATGGGCCAGAATTGTGCTTGCCTATGGGCTGAAATTGTCCGTTTGCTGGGCCGAAACTATGCTAAATAGGAATAAGTCCACTTTAATTCCCTAACATATAGGTCTAATTCGATTTATATCCCTTAACCGCAATACAGATATCCTGATCCTCTAACTATTAAAACCGGTGCGATTTTACCGCCTTAGCGGTTTTGGGAGTGCTTTTCACTGATGTGGCACATTGACCTGGCCTACTTGTGCTGATGTGATAGCCCAATGCCAAATTAGAAGTGGACCCACATGAAAGTAAGTAGGGAAAAAAATTTTAAAATGTGGGGCCCACTTGCCAGCCCCTTTCCTCTTTCTCCTCTCTTATCTCTTTCTTTCTCCCATCTTTTTACGATGGCGTAGAGAGGCCGAAAGGATCCCCCATCTTCTTCTTGGCAAGCGGCGGCTAGCAATAGTAGGGTGACGACAATGAAGGAGCTTCCTCCTCTATGCGCATAGCCTCGCCGCCTGGGCCAAGCTCCACCGTTGTTGCAATGCATCTACTACATGCCCGGGCAGTGCACCGTGGTGAGCCACCATCGCACATGGGGGGGGTGCCGCAAAGGCGGTGGATCAGTAGTGACGTGCCACGGCAACTCCCGGCCCACACATCCGTCGGCCTCGACGAGGACAACATGTTCGCCCGCCACGTCACAACAATGGGGGAGCTAAGTGGAAGGAGGAGGAGATGGTGAAGACGTTGGGGCCAATCGCGCACCTCATCGGATTTGCACCCCCGTCCTTGACAAAATTTGCAACTGCGACACGCGAGAAGCAGCAGTAGCCCCAGCGGCAGAGCCCGCTTGCTCGATGGCTTCGTCCTACTCGTGACGAGGTAGCCGTCAGGGAGCTACTGCACCTCAGCCTCGACGGTGATGACTGCACCTCACCCTCAACTATAGCCCAGTCTAAATGTGAGAGTAAGAACATGTCGGCAGTAAGTTTGAACAAAATTAGAATAGGACTGCTATACCATGATATCCCATTTGGATGAGATATCAAGCGATACTGGATTACCAAGGCTATTACCACGTTGGTACTAGGTCGAGCCTTCCCTCTTCTCCGGCAGGCGGCGGTACGATGAGATGACTGGGCTCTTGTCCGGCAAGCTCCCCTCTCCACTATACCCTTCTCCGATGAGAACAACCCCTCCCCCCATCCCACAGTCTAATCAATGAGGAGGTGTCAAAAATGGAGGTTGACGGCATCCAGATGAAGAAGGGGCTGAAGAAGAAGCTTGGGGAAGCAATGGTGGTGCCGAGCCAATGTCAGGCTCGAGGACATCAGGTCCAGGGGAATCTCATTTAGCACTTGACAGCAGCGAGGAGAGTTGCCAGCACTGTCGAATAGAGAGGTAGACGGTGGCTATGCGCGAGGTAGTGGCCATTAGAGGTAGGTCAGGTCGACTAAGATGAGGCAACAAGGTGGCGGCATGTGATCTAGTTGGGATGCAAACCATAGTTATTAAGACCGGACTGGACCGGCGGTCAGACCAGAAAAACCAAAACCAGAGCCTTGACCTATCTAGTCCAATTAAAAGACCGTACGCAATCAACCTAGCTATGAACCGGTTAGACCACCCGGTTTTGAGGAAAAACCGCTATTAAACCAGGAAGAAAATTGTCCTTGGACTGGTCTCGTGGTTGGATGCAATGAGGATGTGCACATGCAAGGGGGAGCATGTGGGGTAAAATGAGGGCTATGAACCGGTTAGACCACCCGGTTTTGAGGAAAAATTGCTATTAAACCGGGAAGAAAACCATCCTTGGACCAATCTCGTGGTTGGATGCGATGAGGACGTGCACATGCAGGGGGGAGCAGGTGGGGTAAAATGAGGGAAAAAGAGATTAGGGTGGGATCAAATATGAGGGAGTAAACTCACAAACCACTAGACTACCATGCTCCTTGTGTTTTGAGGGAATAAGTAATATATTTAATATGTATTGAACCGGATTAGACCAGTGGTCCAACCGGTTGAACCAGTGAACCTTCGAACCGAGAGCCTCACTGGCTCGATTGCCGGTCCGGTCTCAATAACTATGACGCAAACAAGCTGGTTTGGTAGCGAGAGCAAGAGAAATAAAAAAAAGATCGATAGAAACAAGGAGGAAATCGACGATACCATTTGAAACAGTGGGCACAACATGCTGTCCCCTAGCGTTTCCCAATTAGATTTTTGTGACCAAAGATAAAGAAGTTAATACTACTACAGAATCCCTAAGAGGAGACGGCTCATAAGTGTCGGTTCATTACAAAACCGACACTTATTGACCATTTCCCATCTCCACGGGGTAAAATAATTAAAAACCAGCACCTTTAAGCATATATAGGTACTGGTTTTAAATAAAAACCGGTATCTATATTATTAGTACTAGTTTTTTTTAAGAAAACCAATACCTATAATATATTATATGTGTTGTTTTTTTAAAAAAAACCTAACACCTATCACTACGAGATGAGCATGCCGCACAGGAGTGTAACGCCCCGCTTTCGCGAGACATTAAAAACTAAAATTAATAAAAAACTTATTCGCAAAAAGTTTGTTCTTTGAGTGAAGTGTCTAAGTCGTGTTGTGGATATCAATTCAATTCTCTTCTTGTTTCCCTCCCCTGATATCGAAAATCACCTCCTCAAAATTCTCATTCCAAATCAATTATCCAAAAATCAAATCCCAAAATTCTATCCTTCCTTTCTTTTGGATCCTCACACAATATCCCTCTCGGTTCTAGAAGTATCAAAACTCTGCGCTATTTCCCTTCTTTGACTCCTCCTTGAACCCTTGAGTTTAAATATCCAATTCAAATTCAATTCCAAATTCAAATCCAATCTTCAAATCTCTCCAAATCAATTTCACTCCAAAAGTCCAACTTGTCTCCCTCCTTCTTAGGCCGCCAATCTACCCTTCCTCAGCCGGCCCATTCCTTCCCACTCTCCTTTTTTCTGGGCCACCTCCTTCTCTCTCCCTTGGCCCAACCCACTCCTTCCCTCCCCGCCTGGAACACACGCCCCTCCTCTCGGTCCAGCCTAGTGGCGAAGCCGCCAGCCTGCCTCACTGCCATCGCACGCGCGACGCACATGTCGTAGGGGAGCGTTGTCCCCTTGCCCCCTCTCTCTCTCTCTCGCATCTCGCTGCAGCCGGCACCATTTGATTTTTTCCGTCGTCGTCGCTTCCCGTGCTCGCGCCTGTCGTAGCCAATCGGAAAGGGGCGCCAGCGTCACCCGTCGGACGCGGCAGCTGCTTTGCCCTCGCTCGACGCCAAAGCACCACCCTCTCCTTTTCTCAGCATCGCCAATGTCATCGTGGTCCCACTGCTAGCCGCCAACATGGGGACGCCTAGCTCTACACGTCACCGTCCTCGCATCTTGACAGCGCCTGAGCTCCTTCCCCTCCAAGCCACCTAGCCCATCACCTATATAAACCGCATCCCGCTGCTCTTCTTCCTCTTCCTCCTGGCCCAAGTCCCCCTACCGCCTCCGTCCTCCTCACCGGCCAAGAAAGCCTTGGCATCGAACCCACCATGTCGTCCCTATCATCGGCATTCCCTTTCTCGTCTCAAATATCGCTGTCGTGAACACCATCCTCTACCGTGCCAGACCCGGAGGAACCGACCGACCTCCATCATCGCCTTCCCTCTCCCACCACCAATCCGCCACCAACGTCCTTTCCGCTCGTCAGTAAGCTCTTCCACCTTCCTTGAGACCTCCACCATTCCTTCCCCAAGGCAATGCCAAAGATGTCGACCCCTTTTCCTTCCCTCTCATCGCCGGTTCCATTTTCCCAACGCCGTTCACAGCTGTGCTTGTCCGCTGGCCCGTGACCCGTTGATTCCTCTCACCGCCGCAATCCGTGAGCTCCCTTGACCCTCCCCGAAGAGCCATCGTGACCGCTCATCGCTTACCCACCTCCCGCGTCATGCCGCCCTCATCGCCGCCGCCGCCTTGCACCACCATGTGAGCGTCTCTGGCGACCATTGGGTGTCGTGTCGTCGCGTATGCGTCGCAATAGCGGAGCGGTCGGACCAAACCAAACTCGCGAGCCGCATTCCCCCCCTCACGCGCCACCACATCACCGCTCCGGCGAGTTTTGCTGCTGCTGCCGGCCATCGTCATTCCCCTCTCGGTGCATCCGAGCCAACGAATCAGGTTCCCATCTCCTCCTCTAGCCGCCGGTGTCAACATCTTCCTCCATCTCGCCGCCGCTCACCGGGACATGACACTTGCTGCCGGTCGTCCGGCCTCCTCTCGTTTCCCTCGATCCTTCATGGCTGTCCACGTGGACGCCACCTTGGATTGACCGGGTCAAGCGGACGCTAAGTCAGCCCTCGCCGCTTGTGGGCTCGGCCCTTCCTCCGTCCTTCCTTGCCAGCCCACTTCCTTCTACCCTCGCTCATCCACAAGTGTTGTCTCATCGAGCCGTCGCCCCCGTCGGCTCGCACCACTCGAGGCCACGCCCACACGCACCCCCTCGCTATGTCGTGTGTACTGAATGGATTGGCCGTGTCGTCACTCCGGCCCGCGACACCGTGCTAAGCCGTCTGGCTCGACCTCACTCGCCACTTCGGTTCATGGACTAAAAGTCCATTTTTGCTCCCTCACCTAGAACCAGCCACCCATGAACCAAGTCCATGGTGCACCCGTGGCCTCTAGACCATTGACATGTGGAACCCACACCCGAGGGAATATTCTTGAGAATATTCTTTTTCAAGAAATTCAATAGATCATTTTTTCCTTTGTTCCAAAAATTCCATTAAACTTCCAAAATTAATATCTCAATCCGTAGCTTCGATTGACTTCGTTCAACTTCCAGTAATTACGTAAAATTGCGATCTATCTAATGGCACTATTAGTAGTCCTAAATAAGTTTTTCTTGTTGGTCTTTGTGTAGGTTTTAATTGTTTACGTATAGTTGCGGTTGTGGACTTTCATTTGAGCGTGGATTTGTCAAAGATTCGTGAAGCTCAAGACCTTGAGCACAGCATGTCACCCTTGACCATATTGCCCCTATAATTGAAAAGTCATTATTAGTTTGTTTGCAACTTGCATTATTAGGAGTACACATAACTTGCTTGGCCTCGGTTTGCGTGCCAAACCGATGGACCTACCTAGTAATCGCACTACTTTCTGTAGGCCGTTATACCCTGTTTCCTTGTCACTCCACCCTTGTGGTGTTCGGTATCCGTGCTCTCTAAGCATGGATACTATTTACTACACATACATCGTTGCTTGTCGAAAACTTGGAAAATGACTTTGAGAAACCTTGAAAACCCAACACGTGATGTCGACATGTTTGAAAATAAAAGTAATTGTGAAAACTCGTGATGCGGGGTTGTGTCTGTGTGCTGTTGTCCCGTATTCGCATATAAGGACCGATTCTTATGGGAAATTCATCAAGCATAACACGTACAACCACAAGGTGGAATGGGACACCCTGGCTAAGTAACTAGTCGGTTCAGGGAAACCTCGCATGCCAATAGTTGGGGAACGTCGGGATGCGGTGGTTGGTGCATCTCCGAGTTCCTGGTAAGGCAAGGAAGAGAAGCTTGCCAGATTACCGGTCAAGGTGTTGGGTTTGATTTGTGAAATTAATTTGACTCGTTTGGGAGGATCTGATCCTTCTATGTGACATGAGGTAACCTTGGGTGGCTTTGGAAAGTCTTGGTTGTGAGCCTTCGATACCGACGGGTGTTCGGAATAAGTGTACCCCTCTGTAGAGATTAACTAACTGTTCGAACAGCCGTGTCCGCGGTCATGGGTGGATGTGAGGTGTTTCCTGTTGCGTAGTTTTGTTTGCTTGTGTTTTGTGAAAAGTTGTTGTGGATTGAGAATCGTTACTGGAATCAACCTATGTGGCAGATGGTGGCCTGGGTGGTCAGAAACGGATCTATGTGATCCGGGATGTCTGAGGGCATCATAGACTAGACTTTCTGGGTGAAAGCAGTTTGTCGTGTTGCGGGGTAGTGGGAGTCTTGGAGTCTAAGAAAATAGAAATGGCTCAAGGAGTCGCTTAATCAAGTGAAATGGCTATGTGAGCCGAGAATCAATGAACCGACCTAGGAAGTCGGTGCATTGCAATTTGAGTTTTTAAAAAGCATATCTTAAGTTGAATCGAGACGCAAGTTTCTTTTTGACCCAAACTTAAAAAGAGAAAAATCACTTAGTGGTTTCAAAATATTTCCAAATAAAGGATTTGTGAAGCAACCTCACCCATCTTTCAAGCTTGCACTAAACACCTAAATTCCCGTGACTTGCTGAGTAAGTAAATACTCACCATTGCTCTATATATAGTTCCTCCGCCCTGAAGGTGGACATGAAGTGAAGTAAAGATTAGGGTTTTGTATTGGTTCCTAGCCATCTCCTGTGGTATTGGGTGTCAGTCCGTTGGTTCAGTTGCTATTGTTGTTGTTGCTGTTGCTTTCATGTCGTCGGTTGCATTCTCGAGTCGTCCCGAGCTGCGACCTAAGTTAAGGTAAATAAGTTATTTATTTAATTTAAGAATTGCAATGATTCATAATTGTCACCATGGGTACCAGCGCTGTCCTGGGACTGGTACCAATATCGTAGTTTCGTAGGAAACGGTTCGCGTCGTTTCTCCTACGACACGCTCCTGTCAGGTACCGTTGTACGGCGGTGCCGGATCGGGGTGTGATAGGGAGCCAAAAAAATGATGCTTGGGAGAGCCAAATATCTACAGCTCCTCTTTATCCATTATCCTTATTCTCAGCTTCACTTCTCCCTCTCCGCCGACGCCTTTCCCCGGCGGTCAGTGGCCCGCCTCTCCCCAGCCCCCTGCATCGGATTCATCGGCGATAGTGAGGGCGGTGGAACTGATGCTAGATCCGGTGGACCCGAGCTCAAGGGCCTCTAGATCTGGCCCCCACATGGCGCCCTCCACCAGATCCGCCCTCGATGACCTCGATGGCGGCTGCAGCTTTCCCTCGACGTCGTCAAGTGCATAGCCGACAGGTTTTGTTGATTTGTGGATGTTTTTGTTGTTGATTTTGTGTGTGTTCACGATTCTGTGATGTAGATTCTATGATGTCAATCGATCTTGGGAGCGATCTAATTTTGATTTGGGGATTTGAATTTGGATTTGGGGCAACGGGGAGCAAGTCGATGCATCAGATCGACGAGCCAATTTTTTTTACCTCGCGTGGCGGATCAAAGGTACCGGTTGTGGAACCGGCACCAATGACTCAAGGTCATTTGTGTCGTCTTCGTAGTGCTGGTTGGAAAATCCGGCACCTATGGAAGTTTCCCAACCAACATCGATGGCACTTTCTGTTGTAGTGTAAGCTATATCCCTCGTTAATGAATCTAGACGAGGGATGAAGAGACAAAAATGTCTTATATTGAAACGGATAGAGTAATACATTTGGCAGCTAGCTGTCTTATATACGATTTTTTGTCTTCTTCAGGAACCTCACAAGCATATGCTACTTAAAATGACGAACAGCAACCATATGAAGAACCTCACAAGCGTTATTTCGGCTCAGAATAGTGGTCAGCAACCCTGAAAATGAGCTTCTTGACAAGAGACGGGCAGCTCTGCATCAGATGCACGAAGCCGTCAGTCGCCATCACCGCGTTCAGCGACTCCTTCGAGTGGAGGAACCGGAAGCACGCCTCCTTGAGGCCATGGCAATGGTGCTGCTCGGCCAACGTCATGAGCGTCGCCACCGAGCCCCGCTCGATGTACTCGACCAGCTTCTCCTCGCAGAGCAGCTTGAGCCTCTCCATGCCGTACCTATCCGCCGCGACGAGCAGATGCTGCGCAATCAGCAGCTCGTCCTCCTGCTTCGTCTTCGTCATCTCCGGCAGCGCGTCGGTGTAGATGAAGGCGAGGAGGGCCCTGAACACCTCCGCCTCCATGTCGTCCACGTTCACCACGGTGTTGCTGCTGCTGCTGCTGCTGCTGCTTCTGCTCTCCTTCATCTGGCCGAAGAGCTCTGCCTTTAACACCGGCGACCGCGCCGCGAGCACGTACCGGTGCGCGCGCACCTCCTCGCCGGCGACGTGGAACGTGACGTTGGCGCCGTCCATGGACTCGAGGAGGCCGCCGAGGTGCCGGTGCAGGTCGGACGGCGGCACCTCGACCAACGGCGGCGTCCGATCCTCCGTGCGGAGCTCCATGACGACGGTGACGTCGCACCGGATCGCGAAGCCGTCGTCCCTGACATGCCCGGACTTCTCGAGGAGCTCCCTCTTGATGAAATCGCCGTAGCCGAAGCCGGTGTCACCGACGGCGAAGCGGTGCATCTGCACGTCACGCGTGTAGGGCGGCGCCGGCGGCGGCTTCCCCGCCCGGTCGAGCAAGCTGAACGTGGCTCGCGCCTTCACCGGCTGGCCCTCAACAAGACACAAGAAGAGGGATACGAAGTCAGCGTCACTGGAGCGGTTGCCACTGGGGAAGTAGTTGAGCCGCCATTGGTGATCGCCCACCGTGAACGAGCGGGAGTGGATGAACTTGCCGTTCGGGAGCTTCTCCTTGGTGTAGGAGTAGCCGTCGATATGGAGGATGTGGTGCCCCGTCACCGTCCCGCCGACGATCGCCGACGCGGACGAGTAGTGCGGCGGCCGGACGCCGGCATGGTTGTTGCAGTGGCCGGCGTGGCGGCGATCGGAGAAGCACAAGAACACAAGCAGGGTTAGTATTAGGTTTGTCACGGCGAGATTTTGTGGTGGAATCGTGGTTAGTTCGATTTAATCAGGTCTTTGAATCCTTTATTAAGCAGATTGGATTATGTAGTTGTAATCACATACGTTTGTTTAGTTGTATTACGACGAGGAGAAGAGAAGAAGATACATGTCATGTCGGGTCAACGAAGTCAACTCATGAAAAGCAATCAAGAATAAGTTACATATTGTTGATAACCATATTAACCTAGCTTGAAAATAACATTAAAAAGCCCAATTTATTTTGAAGTAAGTTTACAAAGATTTTATAATCCCCTTCAAATATTTTTTTTACCAAATCATCGGGGGAGAGGATCCCCACCCGAATTATATTTCAAAGACGCAGAGATAGAGTAGTTCGGTTACGTAGCATTTAGAGTTTGTAGAGGAAAAGCAAAAAAGAAATCAAACAATATTTTTTTGACCAAATCCCCTTCAAATAATGAAGACAATAAGAAATCAAACGACATGCCGAAAAGTGTTAAACCGTCAGCTGAGATCCCATCTCTTCAATTCCCTCTCGGCGCTGGCGCCAACGACCACTGGAGATCTCACCACCCATGCCTACAGCCGCGACGCCATGAGGAGCCACGTGTTGTCCACCTGCAATGACGACGACAGCGATGACAACTGCCCCTTGCTCCACTTCCATCACAGCGAGCGCGCACCACGTCCTCACTCCTCAAGATCGACGGCACCTTGAAAAAAATTCTATAGCACCTCATGCCATATAGAATGCATGACACACATTCTCGAATTTTAACACTTGATTTAAGATTTATGCTTGCAGCTTAATTAGGTGTCAAAGTTTAAAAATGGATACCATACATTCTATATGGCATGGGGTGCCGTAGAATTTTTTGTCCCACCTCCTCTACTATCCAAACGGAAGAGCCCATCGGTTGCCTTAAGAAATCAAAGCAAAACTAAAATTTAAATTTTCAAACTTAATTTTAAATTTTAAAGTTGACTTTAAAATATTTTAATATAATTTTTTTAATATTAGCTTTTAAATCATTAAAAATATTATATATATATATATATATAATTTTTATCTATAAATTAGTTTTATTCTCTAATAAGTTAAAATAACTTATTAAAAAATATGGGCAACCGGTGGTCGCAGGGAGACCGTCGACTCTGTCTCGCTGCCTCGAGAGCCGCCCGTAGGTGGAGAGGAGGCTCAGCGCCATGGTCAGCGATATCGACGAGTTCAGCGGCAAGAACCCTACCTGGGGCTACAAGAGCTTCATCAAGGTGGAGCTCCTCAAGGAGTCGACGACGCATCGATCTCAGGGACGACTCCTTCGGTCCTTCTGCGTCCGGTGCGACATTACTGTCGTCTCTCCGACTTCCTGACGGTGAGCTCCACCGGCCTCTCCTTCGTCGCCGTGCCAGTGTGCCACCGGCGGACTTTACCGGGCACTTCGGAGCTCTCCTCCAGAGCTAGGAGGGTGCCGACATGGCGTTCATGGTCGGCGGCGAGATGTTCACCGCGCGCACCGGTGCGTGCTCACGGCGCGGTCGCCGGTGGTGTTCAGGGCGGAGCTCCTGGGCTCGATGAGGAAGACGGAGACGACGACGGCGACGTTGCCATGACGCAGCATCTGCTCGTCGCGGCGGACAGGTACGCATGGAGCCATGGAGAGGCTCAAGCTGATCGGCGAGGACACGCTGTGCCGGCACGGCGACGGCGACACGGCGGCGAGCACGCTCATGCTGGCCGAGCAGCACAGCTGCCATGGGCTCAAGAAGGATTGCTTCGAGTTCATCAGGTCTCCGAAGAACTCGGACGCCGTAATGGCGACAGATGGATTTGATCATCTGGTCAGAAGCTGCCCATCTCTCTTGACAGAGTTGATGGCCAAAAGCTTGCTGTTCAGAATAATGTTTGCCAGTGCCACTGCTGAAAGTTAAAGTCTCAGAGTAATTAAACTTCAGTGTGCTTAACTAATTTGAGAGATTTTTGAAGTGGATTCATCTGTAATCTGAAGGATTACAGGCTAAAACACAAGGTATATATTCAGTATAAAGTAGCAAACAGAATCAGAATTCAGAGGCACAGCTGAAGTCGATGTAGTGTTGCTTTATATGCAGTGCCAGTGAGGAATATATACTCGACGTGTGGCTTTACTTGCAGATGTTGAGACTCGCATGAAATATTTAGAAATTTCTTGTTTACTGCATTTGAAGTTTTTGAAATTTGATTATGTATAACAAACTGTTCTACAGTCATAGTACTACTAGTACCTGATCACATTCTGATCTGTTACCATTATTTATCTTTAACCTGGTCAATGTACAGCAGTTTACTATTCATGTTCTTGATACTGTTGAACTAGCAAAATGACATGACTCATGATTTTTGCCGCTCTGGCTGAAGATTTTTCTTTAAAATGTTTAAGAAAAGGACACTTATAGTTTGTGTAATTTGTTGGCAAACATTACAAAAACTTGATACAGCTGGAGGGCACCCTCAAAATTTGATAATTTGTTGGAGGACACTTCCAGTCCAATGAAATAGAGAATTTCTTCAAATAGATAAGAATGTCCTTAGCAATTCTGAAAATTATTCAATTCTAAATATTTCATCACCCGATGTACATTGCTAACATATATCATATTTCATCCATCAATCCAGCGTTAGGTTAGAAAATTTTGACTCTAGGGGCATTTTCATCTTTTTGAAGAATTTTTCTCTTCAATTGGGCTAGAAGGTTTTTTCAGCAAATTACCAGTTTTTTAGGGTGTTCTTTAACTGTCACATGTTTTTACGATGTTTATTAGCAAATTACAATTTTAAGTGTCCTATGACAAAATTTGCCTAAAGAAAACGAGACAATTTTTACAACTATAGGGAAATCTCAATTTTTGGACATAAATAGCCAAATTGCAGATGGTTTACTTTCCTTTCCACTCGAGAATAGTTTGTGAAAAAAAATGGTCCATTCACGTCCGTCTCTTTGTTAATTTCAATTCGCGTTCCTCCCAATTCGACTTATTCCAATCCCTTTCATTGACGGAATACCATGCCAGGTGAAAACTTATTATTTTTCTAAACATGGACCATACTTCATGATTTATATATCAATTGACAGAATGCCATACACCAATGCGCATACACCAATGCGCTGTGTATATATCAATTGCTCCCTCTGTCACAAAATATAAGTACTTGAGTTTTCACAGGAGAAAAGAGGTAAAACTGGTGTTGAGATGAGAAAGTATGTGAAGAAATTAAATAATTGAGGTTGTTATTAGCTGAGACAAAGTAAATATGTGGAGGAGTTGATATACTTTAGAATAAATTTTAAACGATAGAAGATGTTGTATTGTCGTAGACACTTTATGAAACTCACTCTTAGGCCCTGTTTGGTAGAGCTCCAACTCTTAAATTTAGCTTTAGGAGTTGGGTTTGAAGTGAAGTTATGGAGTAGCCTAAGGTCTTGTTTGGCACAACTTCACATCTCCTGGAGTTGAAGTCCACCCAAACAGTTTCAACTTCACTTAAAGTGGGAACAGAGCTGGGTGGAGTGTTCTCACAAAATGAACTAGATAGGTGAAGCTGGGTTTAGGCTGCTCCACAACTCCACTTCAGACTCAACTCCTGAAGCTAAATTTACAAGTTGAAACTCTACCAAACAAGCCCTAAACCCAGTTCCACCTCTCTAGTTCATTTTATGGGACCGCTCCACTTAGCTCCGCTCTCATTTTAGATGGAGCTGTTTGGCTGGGTTCCAGCTCCATCTCTGAGGTGGAGCTGGAGCTATGCCAAACAGGCACTTAGGCTCTGTTTGGCACAACTGCAGATCTCAAATTCACGCATGATTTAAAATTTATATGTTAAATTACAGTGCTTTAAAATTTTATATTTCATCTAAAATTAAAAGTAAAATGATTAATCAAAATGGTATCCATATAATTACATATTTAGATCCATGGATTTGTGAAGGTAAGAGTACCCGCTTCAAAAAAATCTTGAATATAGAGTTGTGTCAATACATAAACTGAAGACTAAATTTGCCATATTTTATTATCAATGGTTCGCTTTGGATCATCCTTTAACATGTGATTTTACTTTGAACTTGGTAATCTTCTATTCGTTTCGCTTTGAACCATCCGACTCTCCTCTCAAGCATATGAATGATCTTGAGCACGTCTACTCGTTAATAAACTCTCATATCTACATGTAAGACCATTTCTTCGGCATACGACAGGTTAGATGTAGGTAAATAAAACGGGTGAGAATGATCCAAAGTAACACAAAGATAAAAAAATATCCGTTTCAAAATAAAAATGGATGATCCAAAGCAAGGGTGGACTGTAAAATTTACTCTAAACTGAATAACTGATAGCGTTTGCTTGTCCAAACATTTTAGTTGCTCATAGAGGATACTCTAGCAGAAAACTATTTTTAGAAAGCACTTTGGATTACCCCCCTCCAAAAAAAAAAAGGGAAAGCACTTTGGATAAGCATCTTTTACAAATGACTAAGTGGATTAGCTCAAAAATTGCTCCATAACCCAACTCCCCCAAGTGGCACACGTCCGTGATTAACTCCAAAACACCGGAGCACACCCACTTCCCCGGTTCTCCCACTCCACGACCACAACCCACCCCCTCCCCTCACGATCACCGTCCATTCGAGCTTCCCACCCCTGATCCAACGGTCCAGATCATCCCGGACGCCAAGATATTTTATCAAATCCAGCGGCGGATCAACAGCCTCGAATCCGTCCGTCGCTTCCCCTCTACTTGTCCCCTCTCGCGTCCGCCCCACTACTCCCCTTCCCCTCTCTCTCTCCTATCCCCTCGAGCTTTCGCCAACGAGATTTCCTCTTTTTCGGGAGGATTTTTCTCTCCGGAGATAGGTCCCCGGATCTGGTTGCTGGCGCCGTAGATCGACGCGTCGTCTTCTGCTGATCGCGGCGGTGTTTTTTTGTTTGGGATTTTGCTGCGCCGGGAGTGGTGGGATTCGCTCGGATCGAATCTGGTGGGTTGGGGTTGGGGGTTGAGGGGTTATGTGTTTTTGGCGATGTTTTTTGGGGTGGTTTTGATTGATCGGGTGTTGCGTTTTTGGTGCGCGCGTGCGCGTGGATGGATGCAGTGTGTGTGCTGATCCGTGGGTGGTGGATCTGACGGAGAACGGAGAGGAGAGGAGAGTCTGGTTGGTTGGTGGAGACGACGATTTCTGTGGAGGATTCGACTTGCGCATCGGCTGTAGATCTGGAAGGTACCCCATCGAAAAAGAATAATCCCCTTTCTTCTCGTGAATTTGTTGCTGCAGTATCATGAATCTAATCGTCGTCGCGGCTTTAGTTTTCATGTGGATTGCTGTGTGGCGCTGAAAATTTTTTAGTACTCCCAGTTGGTACTGTGATTGTTAGTGATAGTAGGATTTATGATTCATTTCTGTTTCTCAACTGTTAGAAGCGATGTCTCGCGATTATGCTAACCTTAGCTTTAAAGACTGTCCTTTTGTTTTCTTCTGCCATGGCTACTCTTAACTACAGTTTGTTACGCTAAGTTCAGTTGATTATGCTATTAAAGATGAAGCCACTTGTCTCATAATATGATATGTTTGTTTTGCACTAGGGCTTTGTGTGACCCGCCACTCCAAGCTGCCTAAGTTATATCGCAGAGCGACCAGCTTTCACGCCTACCGCAATCATCGTCACCATCGCCGACGATGGAGAATCTTGTGGTTATCTCGCAGCAGCGCAACCACCATAGCCAGCACTCTGGTGGCCGAAGCAAGACGACAGGGCCCCACTTCTCATCAGCGCCATCCTCCCATGGCTTGCGCGGCATGAACTGCCGGTCTTTCCATTCCAGTGTCTGTGCTGGTCTCCTGCCCTCCCCACCACCGCCGCCTGCTCGCACATACTCATCACCGGAGCCTAAGACACCAAAGCAGCAGCAGCGCCGTGGTGGCAAGCGTAGCCGGCCCATCTCCATAAGTCCTTCCACTTCTCCTCCATCCTGCCCTGAGTTGTGGGCGGGCCCAGCATTCTCCAACTCACCACCTCCTAGCTCGCTCCCAATCCCCAAGTTCTCTTTGCGCCAGAATCGCAGCATCTCACTTGAATTTCCACCAGTTGAGCGGTCTGATGAACTGGAGGTGAAGCAGCATGCTAAATCGGCTCCTTCCTCACCGGTGGGTGGATCAGGGTTTGATTTCTTCAATGATAATGAAACTGCTGCTGCGACGGAGAATCTTAGGAGGATTCTCCATCTGGATATTGCCGATCATTGAATGATGGGAGGATGGAAGGGTAGTGCCTGTGTACATAGGTTATCTTCCACTCACTCTAGTTGTTCACATGCATAGTAGTGTATAGAGTAATGAGAATAATAAGTTAGGTAGTACTGTATGATCAAGGTTATGGTGGAGGTGGAGTTTTGTAGGTGAAGCATCTTCTGAAAGTTGGGTAATGCAAACTGTCATATGTAGGTGTTGTTAAGGTGGATAGTGGGGTAAGGATAGGGTGGACGGCAGTTGACACACCTTCATAGCTTGGGCTCACCTATGATGTTTTAGGTGTAGTATAAAATCTCATTTGCATCCATGGTATGTGATGAACTGACAGTGGCACTCTGCCAATGCAGAAACATCTGCGGTTAGTTCATATCAGGTAGAATAGCATAGTCTGGCAACTTGTTAATGATAGCATACATTCTGGAGTCTTAGACCCCAGTCAGATGTTAAATAGCTGTAGGAAACCTACTTTTCTTGCATTTCCTTGCATACATATGACCTCCTAGCTAACTGATTCTCATCCTTCAACCATCCTGACTTCCCTGGTGCTCTGCAAAGAACACCAATCTCTCTCCTCACTGGCTCTTCTGTTTTTTTGGAAGGAAGAAGCTGGGTGGAAGATGGAAGTTGTCCCCTCTCTTGCTCCCTTCTATGTCAATACTAACTTCCTTTTTCCCAGTTTGTTGCATATCTATCATGACATGTTCTCTCCACCTTCATTCATTCTAGATTCATCTCATTTCTCTTCACAAGTTGCATTTAGTACCAATCTTTATTCAAATCATCATACACTCCAAATCCTTCTCCGCTTTCATGAGCTCTAGTTTTCTACTTCTCTTCAAGCCTCGATGGTCTTGAGGAACAAAGTTAGACAATGATGTCTACGGTGCAAGTCCCAATATGGTAGGTTTGTGCTCCATTGTGTTTTTTCAGATTTCTGTGAAATGCTTGGTCCCTTACCAGATACTTGATATAAGACTCCTGTACTTATGCAGGTTGGCTTTGCTGTTCATATTTACCCTATGTTGAAGACTTGAAGTTACCTATATCTTAGTTCCTGCTACATTACTATGTTTGCCACCTCGCAGTCAAGAAGCACTTTGCTGGAGTATTAGTTATGTCAATTGTAATTCCCATCTTAGATGGCTGTCGATGTTAATGTTCTGGTGTAAATCAGCAGGCATAGTGTTAACAGATAATGTTACTATCCCATGAATCAGAACTATAATATTGTTATGTTTTATATCACAACTAAATGCCATCAATGGCCAACTTTTATCTACTAATTTCTGAATACTAGTTGATCTGGTATGGTTTGATCAAATCCAACTATGTAAATGCTGATGATTGTTGGGCTATTTACATGATACTTGACTGCTCCAAATGTCTGTACCGGCATGATTTTGGTGCGTTCATGGGAAATATTGATGGCAAATATACCATGTTATGAGATAATACATCCGAAATATGGTACTAGGGGAGGTTGAAACTTGAAAGGTCAATTTTTCTGCGTTAGGATTCTGGGAGTATTTAATCAGCTGGATCCTGAACCTGAAATTGCAGCTGTCGTAGCCGTTGCCAGCCATGCATCTGAACTAGTAGCTGCTACAATTGCTGCATTGGCCACTATCCAGCTTAGAAAGTTTATATCATTATTATATAGGAGTAATGTTGACCAATACTGTTAAAACATGTATAATCTATTTCTTTTTAAACAAGAATATTTAGTAATCCTGTCAACCTGGACGGGGTACTACCTTCATTTTTACATATGTTTTGGTTTTTTTACCGTCTCTGATACAGATTTGACCATTACTTTCTATTAGGATATAGTGATCAAACTATATATTATGAAAACATTTCTAATACCAGTCTAATGTACAAATATCATAAAATAGATTTAAATAGTTTCATATACTTAACAGGGATACAACCTGTAAGAAACGGTATGGCTTCTTAGTTGAGCAAACAAAAAAGAAAAAGCTGATAAAATAAAAATGGAAACAGCAGCATAGCTGACACGATTACGCTTCTGAAATTTTATATTCCTCTTGCCAGACATACTATTTTCATCGCGACAGAAATCGATGGTCAAGTCTCTCAAGTCTACACCAAAGTACAGTTGCAGAGAGTTGCAGAGACAAGGACTATGAGGACACCTCGGGTTAAATATTATGGAAGTTATTTAAAGTGATAACGCGAAATATTCAGTTAGATGGGGTCTAATAATAATCGAGTAAAACAGTAACCATCCAACCTCATCGTTTCCCTATCAAGTCAAATAATATACATAACAGAAAACCTGAAGCGCTGAGTAGAGAGCATAGGGGATATTGTTGGGACTTTAGCATGTCAGTCAACTTCAGCCTGAGACATGTTCGTCAAACCATACGAAGATGGCAACCAGATGTGTTACACATCTCAGGAGACTTGACAAAATTCACTAACATCCCAAATGCTCAATACTCATATCGGTGTAGAACTAGATCCCAGGAAAAGCTCTAGTTCCACACTTTCATCTAAGCGATAAAGATCAGAATAATAAGGAGTAAACACAAATAAACCTTACTCTACATCTTAATTTAAATACTTTGGCCAACGGCCAGATAATTACTGATCCGCGGAAGCTTGGCTACCCGAAACCACAAGCAGCCGACTGGGTTGATATCCCTTTTAGATCCGGTCCTAGAAGAAACAACGATTTCCCGAATCACTCAAATTAAACTAACATACAACCTGCAAAATGGATATTTCAGTATAACAAGAGTCAGTACATTAAACGAGTTAATGCACCGGCAAGCATAAGGCAATCCTAACATACTACATGTATGGCTTATAATCACGAAAAGGCTATATATGTAGCTTATTTTAGCGTAAAGCAAGTTTTAGTGCACAATTCTTTTCAAAAAAGTTGATGATTCAATTAACAAAATATTAACATAGATAGATCATAACATTTAATGTATCAACATCATAAACATACTCTTGTTACCCATACCGGCAACAAGTTATAATCTCATTATAATAATACACTTGATTGCCCACCCGGCATTAAGTCTCACATTCGTCAACATATCAAAATCATCATAACTTAACCCAAGTTACCATTTCCAATTCCTTAGTTCATAAATCATCATTTGAAAACATAAAACAAAATCTATACTCATGACACTTCACCAAGTCGCTCATGACCGTAAGCACGGCTAATCGATTAGTTTTGGAGAACTCTGCAGAGTTTGTACAGCTTTACCTACATGATATGAACACTCTAGTTTGCTTCGTGTTTGCAAGACACTACCACACTCTTCATGTTGAATGTGGTCTAAAGGTCATAACGTAGCCTTTACCTTACTTAACGCCTAACCTTACATCAGCGATGGCAAGTGTGAATCCGTCCTGGGCATGACCTAGAACCGTTAGGTGGCGGACCCATGCCTTAAACCTAACGCCGTGGCAGTGAACACATCCGTTCCCCCACAAGGCACTATACCATTGAATTGGACAGACTTAGACACCTAAACTACCCCCAATAATCAGCGGGGTAAATAGGTAGTTCCTATGAATCATCGCTCAGACTAATTCATTCTACTTCCGCCTACCAATATGTAAGGTTAGACTTCAAGCAACTTAATTAGCTAAGGCCACCCCATAATAGCACATGTGGATGTACGATATACTTAAGTTGGTGACACGAAGTTCAGTCCTTAATTAACTCAGGCGAACACTCCCCCTATCGATATGCAACTACCACCATATGCACACCACTTGTCGCCCAAGTCTAAAATCATTTTACTCACACTTTAGTTCGCAAATACTTAACATTTACATTTTAAATCCAGCATTAACCAACTATTCAAAATCCCATTCATAAATCCATAAGGGTGAGTATTTTGCTTAAATCTAAGCATGGCTAAGCTAATGGCATACATAAAAGCATATATACTCTTCAGCGAGCATTTATAAAGTAATCAAATCCATCCTATGGTTACAAATGAGAGGATAACAACATATCAAGGTAGATTATGCAGCAATAAGGTCATAGCTACCATTTATTAAGTTTCAAATATCGTTTTTAATCAAATACATATGCAGTTTCGCAAACAACACTTTTCATCTCCCAAATCATGGGTTTCAATGTGATCAAAGGAGAGGGGAGGTATAAACTTGCCTTGATCTGGAACAATGCGATTACCACCTAAATCACTCTTTCACCGTTGACGCGAATTATCTATAGAAATGACACCATATGCACATAAATACCAAATCATGCGAAAAAATATAAAATGCTCTAAAATGCATGATTTGTGTCCATTGGATAGGTTCTGACCTAAGATGAATTTAGGTAAAAGAATCCCTATTTTATCTCTTTTCATTTGTGAGTTATGAATTTTTTAAGTTTGCATTGACATATCGTATTATTTACTAATGTATTATTGTGAAACATTTTTAATATATGATTTGATCAAATTAACCTTACTGGGATGAAGAGGATTGTTTTCTAAGATTTATACAATTGGTTTCATAATTTTTAGAGCTAGTATGAATTTTAGAAATTAAATTATACATGTGGTGGTCATTTCTCTATATATATTATTAGTACTGTTTATGTTATAGAAAGTATGAAATTTTATATTATTAAATTAAAGTTCATACTTTGTTGATTCCACAGAAATTTGGTTCACTCCATTTGGAGTACAAATGAATTTTCTACAAATTTTACAAGTTCTATGTTAACTATTTTATATTTGAAATTTTAGAATTAAATATCATACTGTAAGTATAGGATTTTATTCTACAATATTAAAGTTCACAATTTTATAAACTTACTGAAATTGGTTTCACCTCAAAATGAGTTATATTTGATTTTATATGAATTTTACAAGTTTGAGATTATTTTCAGTTGAAAAGATAAAGGTTTATTCATTTCCTTTTATATTTCCAAAATATAAATCCTTGGGTCCACAGGTCAGCCTCTGGTATTATGCAGAAAGGTCCCTAGGTTTCTCAGGGAACAACCCGAGCTCCAAAACACGTACTAGAACAGTTTCCATCAAGAGTCCCCGAGGTATTTAGATATTGCTAATCAGTCCTTGGTCCCATCTGTCATACTAAAGAGTTTTACGGATTAAACCTTACAAGTTTTAAACTTTTACTAAGCCGAGTGTTTAGCGCCTAATTCAGCGAGGCCCGCTTGTCAGCGGCTCGGTGACTAGGGAGAGCAGGGCAGCAGCGCTCGGCGAGCTTCTTGCCGGCGGCAACGGCAAACGGCGGCAGATCTCCCGGGGCGGCTAAAAGAGAAAATGGAGAGGGCATCAAGGCGAAGCTACCAGTGGTCGTCTCATCGGCTGCGGTGACCAGAATCGATGGCGACGACGGCGCAGGTGGCGAAAGCTCTCGGCATGCATGTGCATGTCGAGCTACGGCTCGATCCCGCGTGAATGAGTGCATGCATATGCGTCCTTAGAGCTCTTGGAGACTTACCGAAGCGTTGGAAGTAGTCGGCGATGCTCGGACAGCGACGGCGATGGAGAAGGAGCTCCGGCGATGGCAATAAATGGCAGCTTCACGGCGTTAGCTCGCTTCGGTCGGTGAATACCTAAAAGAGAATGTCCATGAGGCTTCTAGGGTCCTTGGAATGACTCATGCGCAAGGAATTGCAGCGGGGCTCACCGGAGAAAGAGGAGTTGAAGATGGAGCCCGGCGGCCGGAGTTGAGGAGGAGAAGGTCGATCTCCGAGTTCACAGCTTCCTAGCTCGATTCCTTCAGTCGGCTGGCTCCTGGGATCGAGATGAAGACGATGGCACAGTGGTTTGGCTCGTCTTGGTCGAGTTTGGCCGGACGACGATGATGCTGTAGCGGCAGTGCTCTGGAGCTTCCGTGGACACGACGGTGTTCCGGCGAGGTAGCTGCAAGACATGAGATGGGGTTAGAGGGGATGGAATCGGCATCTTGTGGGGTTGATAGAACGCAGGAGAAAGAGAGATGATCGTGGCTCAAAGGCGGTGGCGACGGTCGTCGTCTCCACGGCCGGCAATGGGAATGGAGAATAGTGGGGACGAGGCAAGCTCTCTCCCTCGGCTGAATCGGCGCAGGAGTGAAATGAGAGAGGAGGCGATGCATGGGAGAGGATATGGCGAGCTCGGCGGCCGCCACGGCGATGGACACGCGTCGAACACCGTCGGCGTCGACCTCTCTCGCTCTCTGTCTCTCTCCGCTGACTTGAGCGGTGAAGATGTTGGAGCACAGAGGTGAAGCTAGCCCGTGCGACTGCCATGTGGGTCCAGGGCAACGTAAACTGAGGAGGTAGAAGGAGAGAGATGGGTAGGAAATTAGGTAGGCACAGTGTTATGGCAGATTCAGAATTCTTCTCTATTTCTTTTCTTTCTCCCTTCTTTATAATTCCATAACTTAATTTCTGTATATGATAAATTAATGTGGATTTTTATGGAGATATATAAAAATACCTAGATTCCATTTTCTTTGGTCCCACACAAAAATAATCTATATTTTAATCTCAGGAAAATAGAGAAATCCAGTCCGGCCAAAATTTATTTGAATTTTTAGGAGGTCAAAACATATAAAATAAATTCTATAAAAATTATATTAATTCATTATAAATATATTATTATTTGAATAAATTATATTCTATATACATTTTCATGTGATAAAATACACATATTATATGTGTATCGATTTTGCTGATTAGGGTTTAGAGATAATCTATAATTTTACTGTTTTGACCTAATTATTTGAGGTATCAAATGTACATATTAAATTATACCAAAATTCCAGTGAGACATATATATTGAATAGTACCTACATGAATTTCCCCATGATTTTATATTGCACCAATTATTTTTAAATATTCAATGAGTTCCCCTACCTTTAAGTATTCTTATTTTAAATATATATTTAAATGATTGTAAAATTATATTTTGACTTGTAATTAACCAGAGATGATGTTGATAGGCTTTACTTTTATTTTACCATGCTCAAACTCACAAGATCCTTGAGCATGGGTGCACGTAAGGTGACCACTAGTGTAGTGCTTTTATTATTTATGGATTATTATGTGTACACATCTATGCTCATGAGATCTAAAATGAAATGCACCCAAGATCCAAAAACATTTAAAAACTCAAATCACACACCATATCTTGTGTTTATGAAAATATGAGAATGTTTTACATAGCAAATTAATTTGATAAGGAAGAGGGTTTAAGTCATTTACAACCCTACACATAACCCTAGTTTAATCTTACTTAGGTTGTATATTCGAAAAATTTTGGTCATTGACTCGAAGACATGTTTTAATTATTTAACTGAGGTCAAAATTCGAAATTCGAATTTTTGGTATGTTACAGGGACATATCAAACAAACAGGTATTTTAGACAGATGCAATTCTACTTTGTTAATCTGAAGAAAATTTTACAGCTACATGAACATGACCACTGGCGGTACACTGTTACATGGATCTAGGCTTTCTTGGCCATTCAGTACAAGGTATGATCATCATTGCAGCCAACAAAGCATACACAGGGGCATTGATGAGACCCTAACATAGGGGAATACATGTTGAAATGTGGATCTGACTCAGCATTTTGGATCCATCCCTTCTGCTTGGCATCTCACGCAGAATCAGATTATGCAAAGTATTCCAAAGGAGCAAATAGGTAGATTATCCTTCTCCTAAGCTAGGGAACGTATTCTATGCATTTAAGTTTTCTCGTGTATAAATCGTGCATATCAACCAATAAATTTCACTAAAACATTTATAAAAAATTATACAAGCACTTCCAATAGTATTACACTTATGTATAAAGTCTTAACCTCAAATTCATTATATTTTAGCCGTAACAAAAAAGATAAAAATTCTGATAATTTTAAGACTATAAATATGTCAAAATTTTGTCTTTTTTGTTGCTCCCTGTATATAATGATTTTCAAGATGAGACTTCATACATAGATGTAATACTACTAAAAGTATATATATAATTTTTTTGAATTTTTTAATAAAATTTGTTAGTTGATGTGCAAAATGTGTACACGAGAAGACCTGTGTGTATACGATACGTTTCCCCATACATAGCCTGAATTATGCCAAACCAACTAACTAAGCACCTGAGTCCTACTCAGCATCTGTCCCTCTACTAGCACAGTTCTTTATTTTGTTTCTTTTTTCTTCCCCTTTTGCTGATTGGCAGCAAATCATCTTCCTTTCATGATTGGCGTTTGGCCTTGCATGCTCGGTGGTAGTACTAAAAACATGAGCCAACATGATTGTGCTTAGTAGAACTGTGACAGACAAGATGCTAGCCGGTAGCTACTCAATGGCAAGCATCTGGAACAGTTCTTCAAAATCTGAAGTGACTTCTGCAGTGCAGAGTCAGTTTTTCTTATTTTCATCTTTAGTAAAGCAGTACTCGCGCAAATTCAAAATAGAGTATGAGGATTTCTAAAGATTTGTACGGGTATTAAAAAAGTATGTATAATTAAATGTGGGATGGTTGTGACCGGTTAAGATGAGAAAGTAAGTGGATAAATTAAATGAGAGATGGTTATGAATAGTTGAGATGAGAAAATAGATAAAAAAAGTTACTATTTTAGGATAAAATGTGAATGCTAAAAAATCTTATATTTTGGGACTAATTTAGGTCTGTGCACTCGCCGGAAATTATGAATTATTGCATTTCACTGCCCAGTTATTAGTACCAATCAATCAGCTATCAAAGGCTTGAAAGCTGCCTAGGCTGAATTGCTGAAACCTGTGATGCAGAAGTACGGGATAACTTGCAACATTTTACTTTAGTTCATGAGAATGAAGCCCAATAACTATAACAAATATAATATTTGAAAAGATTACCTCAAATAAGACAATCTGATCTCGTTTAATTTTTGTGCTGAAATTTGGGCAGAATCCTTCAGTGCAAACTGCAAAGGTTCAACCAATAAATTTCTACTGCTCCCTCGGTTCCAAAATATATCAACTTTGAGCGGTCAATATTTGTCCTAGAATATAGCAATTCTTCATCTATTTCATCATCTAAATCAATCACAATTATTCCTCATTTAATTTCTGCACATATTTACATCATCAATATTCATAACCATCCTAATTCAGTTCCACCTACTTTCTTAATTTCTGTGAAGAACTCCAAAAGTTCATTATATATTGGGACAAACGGAGTACAATGCTAAAAAAGGTGACAAAAACATTGAAGAACATGAACAAATTAATTGAATTCATGAAACCACTGAGTACTACATTACTAAATTGCAACAGTGGTCGAACTTCTATTCATCTCCCTGTACAATGATCGATCAATATTAATCTCATCCTTGCTACAATTAACAAAAATTGAACAATGTTCATCATTAATTAAGAAGCCATCTTCTAGGCCAAAGAACGCTTCACACTTGGCACCACCACCTCCATGGAGACCTTCTCCACGAGGCAGCTGATTGATTGAGATTTCGAGGTTAAAAATGGCGCTAAGCCTGCAGCTTAAGCTTAAGCTTAGCTTAGCCGCTAGCTACAAGCATTCAAAGCAGCGAAGGCTAGCTTCGCTCCGCCGCCGCGGCGCCATTGCTCGTCGTCGTACGTCTTCGTCTTCGGAGCTCATAGCTTGATCTCTCTCGCCGGAGCTTGGTGATCAGGAGGCGCCGGAGGGGGCGGAGATGTCGCTGGAGCGGCGGCGGAGCATCTGGCGCATGCCGTCGGCGACGCGGAAGGCCGGGTTCTTCCGGCAGAACTTGCCGCAGAAGGACATGTGGTCCCTGACGGCGTCCTCCAGCTGCCGCAGGCCGCCGCCGCCGCCCTTCTTGGCCACTTCGTCCCTCACCGCCTCCGAGCACAGCCCGCACAGCCACCTCCCACCGAAGTCGGCCTTCACTCCGGCGATGTACTCCACCGTGCAGTCCTCCCTCAGCCCGCAGCACTCGCACTTCGCCGCCTCGATCTCCATTGCCGCAATGCACCAAGCTCTCTCTCTCTCTCTCTCTCTCTCGCTTAGCTAGGCTGCAATGGGGATGGTGCAAGGCGAGCTGGAGAGTGCAGAGAGATTTATATGCAGGAGATGGGGGATTAGGGCTGCCACTGCAGCACTGTCGCTGTGATTATTATTCTCTCGCTAATCATGCGTTAATTAGTGGCTCATTAATTGACTCCAGTTACTGCACGCTAGTCGCCGAATGTACCTAACCTTGTCCCGGCCTAGCTAGCTTGCCAGCTCACTCAGTGACTCACACATCTGTGTCCTTTTTTTGAGCTGTGAAATTTTGTCACGTTCATTTTCAGAATGGAGTGAAATGTTCTTTCCTTTGATTCATAGGAATTTCATAGGAAAAATGTAGGATTCAGGATTTGGCACTGTAGCAGTCTTTGATTCACAGGATTAGGGCATAGGAAAGTTAGAGGAAATTTTCCTTTGGAACTCATTTCACAGGAAAAACATAGGAAAGGAAAACATCCATCTTGACCTCTTTTTTCCATCATGTGTGCGTAGGATCGAGGTAAATGACAAACCTATGCATCATTGTTGTCTTATAGGACCCTTTGATTTGAAGAAAAAATATAGGAATTTTGTAGGATTTTAATCCTATAGGATTTTTTCCTATATGATCATTTGAAACAAATGATTGAAAACTATTAAATCCTATGAAATTCATAAGGAATGTCTCAATCCTACAAGTTCTGGAGGATTTTTAACATGAAGTCCAATCTCATAGAAAGTTTTCTATGAGTCTATCTCTCTCATCTAATTCCTACATTATTTCTATGATTCAATCAAACAACTATTCCTGTATTTTTCCTGCATTTTACAATCCTCTATTTTGCTTGCAGTAGAATTCAAGTCAGAATCGTATGTTTTTTTATTCCTATGTTTTTTCAATCCTTTGATTCAAAGGGGCCCTTAAAAGAAAATGTACACTGTGATATTGTGGATAAGACCAAAGTGACATGTATAAATACACTTCCTAACATTTCCTTTCCTGTGAAATTCCTATACCCTTTCAAACGACTAGTAACATAATTTTCCTATGTTTTACTATCCTCTATTTTGTTATACATTCCTAACAGAAGTTATGTTTTACATTCATACAAGATTTTTGTGTTTTTTCTATTCCAATATTTTTTCTATCCTACGTTTCAAAGGAGCCCTTACACTTGATTATTACTGAGAAAAAAACTCTTTTTATTTACAGCTTGCTTGGTTTATGGCTGATCTATGCTTCTTTCGTCCCAGGAAAAAAAAAACTTTTGGGATGAATCTGGATAAAACGGAATAGATTGATACCCTAGAAGTTTTTTTTTCCTGAGATTGATAGCCTAGAAGTTTTTTTTTCTAAGATTGAAGGAGTAGGTTGGCTGCAAACTGTTGCAGAATTGACATTAATTTACTGCGTGTGATGGGAAACAGGAGTTACTGCGATGTTAGAGTTATGTTCACCAAATTTGTGTACCTGATGTCAGCCTGGAATTGAAGTGAGTGTTTTATGGCAGGAGAGGCAGTTCAAATTCGAAATTTTGAGCTTGGCATAAACTGATGGAAATCCAAGTCAAATTAGCACTAAGACATCGTCATCAAAGTGCAAGCACTGTATCTTTTACAGCTTTTGCTCTCTCCATTGCCGCATAAAGCCTCAGCAAGGATCTTATTAGAAGAATTTCTGGATCATCAACATGGACCACAGACAGACAAAAGTTCTTCCAGATTTCATAGAGAAAAGATGTTCTTTCAGTGCACTTTTCACCCCCTTTCGGCTGCCTGAACCCTTTTCTGAAGACAAAACTTGCTAGATCTTGGTCATTGTTCATTACAAATTACATGGCAGAGCTACTAAACCCCCTTGGATTGTCTGATCATGGCTGTATTGACCCATGAATAATTATGATGATGAACACAGAACATATATACTACTCTCACCCTAATTTCTTAACCAACTGCCTGATTGGATTCATTTTGAGACCATCTAGAGGATGACCAATAAAGATTAACTGACTAGACATAGCTCAGTTTGAAACACATTATTGAGTTGATTGTTGTTGCGGATTATTTACTTGGTTATATGAACAAATTAAATATTTTGATAAATAAACTTAATAAATATTTTAAAACAAGTGGTCTAAGCAATACAGGTGAACAAAGTATTTTGAGAAAATGAATAATCTGTTTTAACAATTCAGTAAACAATTTGAAAATAACTAAGCCAAGGCCACGTCGCGATTTTCAACACTTTTAGTTAGGCATAAACCCTTGATTATGTGCTCCAACCGCAGCAACATCTTCCGTATCCTAATAATCTTGTTATTAACAGGTCATTGAGGACCAGCTTGTCAGTGCTTCATTAACATAGATCCCCAAAAATTAATGTTTGGACCCTACCATCCGTGCCAAGTGCTGCAGTACATAAATTTTGGGGGCAGTTGCTCCGGCCGTGTGACCTAACTGCGTGAACACTAATTAACCAAAAGCAATTGCAATTGCATTTTTAAAGTGTGTGTGACAAATGGATTCCTGTACTTATTTATTGACCCCAAAAAGTTGTTGCCGCATGCTATAGCTGCTAGCAGCTGCACTACTCGATTGTTCCACGTCGGATGGGCCATTTTTGTATTGTCAAACTGTACAGCTAGTTTGATCAGATTAACTGTACTGACTGGATAGATTAGAACAATGGTTGGCTGTCCAATGGTTCCTACTTAATACTTTAATCACATTAGGGTATTTTGTTATGAATTTATGGTTGCACCACGACGAAGTAATGGAAAGCGACAAAAGATGATCAACTGATCATGTTTACTTTTTTTTTTCTTTCGTAGGTTTAGGCCGCCAGTTTCTAGTATGATGAGCAACTGTCTGCATATTGGAATGTAGAGCTTACAAGTTACAGCAAGATAACATTTTTATATAATAAAATTCATTTCGACCTTCACTTCAAAGAAACTACAGCCAATTACTACAGAGATTGCAGGACGAATGACTGCAAACTACGGAATCATAGCTTGATTAAAAACAAGAAAACTACTCAGAATATCACCTTAAAGACAGATATGACGCCTATTACTAAACCTTCATCTATAGCAAGAGAACTGCTCTATAAATCTGTAATTGCATTGTTACTAGTGACAATTTCAGAGATCCTTCCACTCTTCTGCAATTTTTCATCTGATTCTGAAACTTTATGATTCTCTACAGTAGCTGTACACATGTACTAGCAATAAGTTGGAGATCAGGTTGAAGTGAAAGCCACTACACCTGCAACTGAAGAACAAAGAAGCAAAGCAAAGAGGTGACCCAAAGAAACCAAGAAACAAAAGAGTGAGAAAGGTGACCCCAATCCAAGGCTGGTTGCCCCCTGAAAGCCCCTACTGAATGATTAACAATGCCTGGTTTATTCCCTTCTCATTATGAATTTGTCTTGAGACCATGGGCAAGGGCAACCACCTCAATTATTATTCCATTCCCCACCACTGAGAGTGTTCTTACAAGAAGCTAGCCCAGGAGGTTCTAGCTTACACTGATTGCTGCTCCACAGTCCACATGAACACCACATGCATTTGTCCTGCATGTCAATCACATAGGTTCCTTCCTACTCTTGTGCCATGGAGTAACTCGTGGCCTGTGTTGGGCTACAGTTTTGGTTCCTAGTAAAGAAATAGAACTAGTAAGAACATTGTACTTGTATTTGACAAAACAGCAAAGCTGAAGCTGCATTTTACATGGTAACCTCAGGAATTTACTCCTTTCTAGTTTTTGCCTTCTTGCAAGGGGAAGAAGAAAAAAGACCAATCTTAAACATGCAATTGTACATGATTGGGCCACGAATTTTGCTGAACAGGGCCAAGATGCGTCCAAATGTCCAGCTGCCAAGCCCAGTCCGATTGTTTCAATGTATGGGCCTAGTGGTCCAAGTAACGGAGATTGTCTTGTCCAACACATTTGGCAATGCTGCAACTACAAATTTGTGTGCTAGGCTAGTGTCCTAAACGCAAATTAGCATGGCCTTGGTTTTGATTAACTAGCTCTGGAAGCAGAAGACGGTACTGTTCTAATCTTCTCTCTACAAGCTAGACAAGTGTACCATAGTCAAGTGTCAACAGCAGCGTAAACACATACTGTTTTTTCACTGTAAGGTTCTACTAGCAGTAGATGCTAAGTCTAATCACTTGAATATTCAGAGCAACAAGGTCAGCATACTGTTTTGCTGACTTGTAAGTTCACTAATAGCATTATCTCCATAGGATTAAGAACGATCACTAATGTTACTAGCTCCTAATTGGCTCTGATTATGTGGTGCTTGTGTCTGTGATGTCAGGTCGCAACAGGACCTTTGACTATAACATGATAACTAATCCATCACTGTGTGTCATTGTTGATAGAAATGGACATAAGCCCAAACATACATGTTCCATCGTCACACCAACCTACCTATTATCTTGGGGGAAATTTAGCTATTTGCCACTCTTATGAGTGCCAACTCTGCATATACCACTATTAGATTTGGCTTAACAAATTTGTCACTAGAGAGAGATTACATCCTAATTTTTTGCCACTTTAGCTGAGTTGGAGCACCACATCAGCATGCTAGCATGGACCGCCTTGGCGAAATTACCTTTGTGCCCTTGTGCAGAAACGAGAAAAGAGGGAATCAGAAACGCATCGGCATCCATCTCTTCAAACCCTATCGCCGCCGTCTTGAAACCCCACCGCCGCCACCGCCGCGCCTGCAACCCCCGCCGCCTCCGCCGCCGCCTGGATACCTAGCGGCGGGCACCGCCGCCTGGAACCCTAGCGCCGCCGCCGCCGCCCTGAAACCCCACCGCCGCCGCCGCCGCGCCTGAAACCCCCGCCGCCTCCGCCGCCGCCTGGATCCCTAGCGCCGCCGCCGCCTGGAACCTCACACGCGCCGGCCCCCGCCGGCGAGGCCGCTACTGCGCGACGCAGAGCGAGTCCCGTCGCGGCCGGCGGGAGCCTCACGCGGCCGCCCCCGCTGCCGGCCTTGACGCCATTGCGTCGCGGCCGGCCATCACGTCGCCGTCTCGCGCCAGCCCCAGTCAACAGGGACAGGGCGAGTCCCCCAAGCAGGTGCCTCGCGCTAGCTCCTCCCCTCCCCCGCGCCTGCACGCGACGCCAACGCATCGGCCGGTCATCGGGGACGTATAGCTGGCGGCGGTGAAGTGGTCGTGATGAAGCCGTCGGAGTGTCCTCCTTGGTAAATTCATTCCCCTTCTCTTTATTCCCCTTCTCTTGACTTTGTGTGAGGTGTGCAGCATGCTATTAGAATTGATCCTGGCTCCATTTATTTTTGTCAGGATTGATCCTGGCAATGCTGTTAGAGTTGTTATTAAATGTGCTTCATATGTAGCAAACTTAGAGTATGGATTGCTACCAATGTCAGAGCAAGAGCATGATTGGTGGGTTGATAAATGCAAAGGTTATAGTTTAGATAAATTCTGTGATGATATGACTAGCAAGGTAATATGGGGGCCTAGCCAAGAAATTGTAGTGTGGGGATTAGACTTTGATAGTGGGACTGAATGGAAGGTAACCAACAATGAACAGTTTGAGAAGTGGTTTCAGTCTGGGTGGAAAGAGAAAGTGGTATATCTTGGGGTAGAAGTGATAACTAAAAAGGGATACAAACCTGCTGAAAGCTATGTAGATCGAGTTGAGTCAACAACTCAAGTTGTCACTAGTGTTTTAAGTGTAGATCTTGATGTTCCATCAATTGCTGAAGGTGGTGTGATAAGTGCAAAACCAATTGGTCAGTCAATTGCTAGATGTGGTGTGATAAATTCAGATTCAATTGATATTTGCTCTCCAGTTCAAATGACCAATGAAAAAGATACTGGTGACACTTGTAACCATGCACCAAATGTAGAAGAGTCAGCTGCTCTTGTGGACTGGAGTAAGTTGGCAATCATTTTGGATGGCTTAGATGGTGATGCTCATGCATTGTTGGATGAGGATGAACTATTTGATGCTATGGGTTTCAAAAAAACAGATGAGAGAGCAGCAGCAGCAGCAATACAAGAAGCTGCACTTCCTGTTATTCCAACTGAGATTCAACAAGATATGATAGATGCAGCCATTGTAGTTAGTGATGAGGTACCTGCTGACCCAGAACTTGTTTGGGATAGGGATGATCCACCAATGGAAGTAGGGACAAAGTATCCATCAATGAATGAGTTCAGAATGGCAGTGAAACAGCATGCAATTGTTACTGAGTTTGAGCTTGAGACTGAAAAATCTGATCCAGATAGATTTCGAGGAAAGTGTTCTGCAAATGGTTGCCCATGGAAAATCAGAGCAAAGACACAGGCTGATAAAAGTGTCAGGGTATTATACTAACTATTTAATTGTTGTTAAAAGACACATTATGTTGTATGCATTGATTTTGTTTACCTAATAAGTTGCTAATATGGTTTGCTTGTGCAGATCCAAATAAATGAGGAGGATCATCATTGTGCTTCAAGAAGCAGAGTTCTTGGGAAGATGGCATCTCAAGCTTGGGTGGCTGAAAGGGCTATTCCATTTTTGAAGAAGAAGAAAGACATGGGTGCAAAGAAACTTCAAGGTAAGCTGCAGGAGACATACAAGACCACCATAGGCTATCAGACAACGTGGTATGGTTTGCAGAGGGCTAAAGATAAGTTATTTGGAAAGTTTGATGATTCATTTGATTGGTTGTATAGGTTCAAGGCTGAGATAGAAATGAGATCCCCTGGTAGTGTAGTTGAGATTGACATAGTTAGAGTTGGAGAGAAGGTTCACTTTAACAGATTCTTTTGTGCTTTCAAAGCTTGCATAGATGGATTCTTAGAGGGCTGTAGGCCATACATTAGTATAGATTCTACTGCTCTCAATGGAATGTGGAATGGACACATGCCTGTAGCCAATGCAATAGATGGGCATAATTGGATGTTTCCATTAGCTTTTGATCTTTTTGATTCAGAGACCAAAGATAATTGGGTTTGGTTCATGGAGCAATTAGGTAATGCAATAGGGCCAGTAGAGAATTTGGTTGTGCATACTGATGCTTGCAAAGGCCTAGAAACTGCTGTAAAAAACGTTTTCCCATGGGCTGAACAAAGAGAGTGCTTTAGGCACTTGATGGAGAATATGAAGAAATTGTTTTATGGGAACATGTATGGGAAAAAGATGTGGCCTGCAGCTAGCACATACATGCCTCAGAAGCATCAAATGTGGATGGATGAAGTATATGAATATAGCTCAGATGTCAAGCCATGGCTTGAGGAACATCACAACCTACTGTGGGCTAGAAGCAAGTTTTCATGTCAGAGCAAGTGTGAATATATCAACAATAACTTGGCAGAGTCATGGAGTGCTTAGATCAAAGGTTCGAAGGACTTGCCTATCGATGCTCTTGCTGATGCAATTAGGGAGAAAACCTTGATTCTTTTTGAAAAGAGGAGGAGGATCTCTACAGCCCTCAATGGAGTGATTCTTCCTGTTGTGATTCACCAGTTGAATGCAGCCTCAAAGGGGTTAGGCCATCTAAAGGTCACTAAGGGTGATCCTTACCAAGCTGAGGTTACAGAGATACATAATGATGAGGAGCTAACAAGGCATGTGGTATACCTTCACAAGTGCACTTGCACCTGCAGGGAATGGCAAGTTACTGGGAAACCTTGCCAACATGCATTGGCAGTCATCACAACCGTGAGGCAACCAAATATGGAGAAATATGTTGATAAGGCTTTCTCTGTGCTCAGATTTCAGGCAGCATATGCATCAACCATCCCTAACATTACAGACAAAAAGCAATGGCCTCAAGTTAAGAAAGAATTCAAGCTTCGAAAGAATTCAAGCTTCTTGCTCCTGTGTCCAAGAAAAGAAAAGTGGGTAGGCAAAGGAAGAATAGGATCCCATCTGCTCTTGAGAAGGGCAAGGGGAAGGCTACAAGGCAAATTAAGTGTCCAAAATGTGGTGTCTTTGGACACAGGAAGGGAAGTGCTAGATGTGAACTAACTGGCACCAAAAAGAGGTGTGCTGCATTTTCATCTCAATTATTATTCATTTTCTTGATGTTATATGCTAACTGTTTTTCTTTTGGTAGGAAGAGGAACAAGAAAACAACAACAAAGGTGGGAAGGAAGAAATCAAAGGATGTTAGTGATGAACAAGTAACTACACTAAGAACAAGAGCAGTTGCAGCTAGAGAAGGAGCTGCAGAAACACAAGTGCAGCCATCACAAACAAGCAGCCCTGGACCGGCCACTAGGAGGTAAGCACCATTATGCTTTTTTCATTGTTCTCTAGCTTTCATTACTTATTATGCACTGAACTAAACTTCTTTTATTATTTACACCATCACAAACACCAGGAGGTTGGCATTGGAGCTTGACCAAAGCTCTCAAGTAGCTCCAGCTATAGTGGAGCCACCCAAGAAGCTTACACCCAGAAAGAAGCTTGCAAACAAGAAGAAAAGTGCAACACCACCTAAACTTTTAGATTGAAATTTGTCAACCTGCTAGTGAAATTGGTTATTTGTGGTCTACTATGGCATGATATTTTGGAAAAACTAATTGCAAATCATGTGCGATGATATGTGCACTTTGGTATGGCATATTTTGCTATGTGGTGTGAATATCTTAAGTGTATGGCCTAACGAACTTAAGTGTATGGCCTGATGTTACTATTTCTATTATTGTGCTTCTGTAATGATGTATGGCCTTGCGTAATGGCATGAAACTTGTTATGTATGGTCTTCACAGTAACTCTAAACTTGATAGTGGTTATGAACTTGGTAGTACTATTTCTAATGATGAAGAAGTTATTCTGGGATCAAAAATTGATTTTTGTTGTGCATGTGTGTTAATGATGCGGTACGTTATGTGCTTGAGAACAAAGTTGTTCTCAAGTTATTATGTTCTATCATTTATTCATGTGTGCATATTTGATTTAATTGTATTATGTTGGCTATTAACCACTTGAGAATAGAGGGGTAAAATTGTCATTTCACTAGGGTGGTCCATGCTGGCATGCTGATGTGGTGCTCCAACTCAACTAAAGTGACAAAAAATTAGGATGTAATCTCTCTCTAGTGACAAATTTGTTAGGCCAAATCTAATAGTGATATATGGAGAGTTGGCACTCATAAGAGTGGCAAATAGTTAAATTTCCCTTATCTTGGAGCCTATCATGCAGTCCAAGAAAGAAAAAACAAACGGTCCATTTCTAGCTAGCTGCTGTCATCCTGATCCCTGACAAGCCAGCTCCAATATCCAGCCGGGATGACAACTAATGTTTGGAGGACTGTGTGTACATCCATGTGTGAGATATAGAGGTCGGAATGATATCCATTATCTAAAAAACTAAAGTTGGTTTTCTGTAATGTTGGATGATCCAAATATAGATAATGGACCGTCACATTATTTTATTTATTTATTGTGAGAATAACCATTATAGTAAAGGTTAGGTTCTTGTATTACAGTAAAGTAATTATGTACTGTCCTCGAAGAGGTACCCAATATTTATAATACTATATCCGTTTTAAATTACTTGTCATTTTAGCTTTATCCTAAGTTAAATATTTCTAACTTTAATCATTAATTTTTATATATTCATATAGTTTAATATCATAAAGTTTATGTTTTCAGATTCTATATGAGAAATATTTTTATAATATATAATTTACATGTTGTTAAACTATATAATTTTCTAGAGATTGATGGCCAAGCTAGGAATTTTTGACTTAGGATACAGCCAAAACGATATGTATTTTGAAACAGAAGGAATATAAATTTTGGTATTTCTCATGAACTCTTATGTGTGAAGTGCAAGGAGATACTAAAAAAACAACACTAAAATTGCTCTTTAAGAACCGGTAATATCACTCTACAGTAAATTACAATTCATCTTTGTTTCTAAGAAGGAAAATATACCTAATCTTCTAAGGAAAATATACCTAATCTTCTGAGGTATTGTGGTTGGTCTATTTAACTTACTGAGTATAACATCAAATGTTACTTAAAAAAAAGGTCTTCAATCAATACGGACCATACGGTCCTTGAAGTTTTATTATAGGGTCAGTTTACTCCCTAATACTTTAATTAAATTGTCCAAACAATTCCTCGAAATTTATCATTTTGTTCAATATAATCCTTAGACTCACCAAAAATACCACATGGGCATCCACATGATCCTCACATGCACGGGAAGAAATTAAATAACCATTCTACCCTCATACACCATGATAAAACAAGAAAAGGAAATAAAAGAAATGAACCAAAAGAGGCCGAACCATTCTACCCTCGATTTTTTGTTTGTTTTTATTTTTTTTCCTTTTCTCTCTTTTTTTACCATGTTATATAAGGGTAGAATGGTCATTTGATTTCTACACTTCCATGCAAGAATGAGTGGCACGCCCACATGGCATTTTTATGGGTCCAAGGACTACGTTAAATCAAATGATAAATTTGAAGAATTTGTTTGGACAATTTAAAACGTAAAGGACTAAACTAACCAAAGAGTGAAACTTTAAAGACCGTATTGACTATTCACCCGAAAGTATATGAAAACCGGTTTAAGCAACTGTCAGAGTCAAGAATAAGACATACTTCCTATACACGGGTTAACGAAATACGATAGAACCATATATCCGATAGTATATGATAAGGTATCCTTTAATCAAAGAAATACGGTTGAAAGAGAAGGAAATTATTTTTCTGGTATAAAGGGTGTCAGAGTTCGGGGAAGATAAGGTTTTCTTAAGCCGTATTCTGTTCTATTTTTTCGAGTTCTACTTGGAGAAGAGGAAGATCTCTGCTATATAAACATGACCCCCATGGTCAAGGGGGGAACGAGTTACAAATCAAACCAAAATCTACGCCCAGAAGCAATCCAGAGAAATTCTTTATCGTATTCACCGAATAGATCTTGCCGGGCCGTTCTTGGCAGTTTCTAATCGATGAAATTAGTCAGCTGTTTTATCCTTTATTGTATTCTGAGCATATTTTCCGATAGTAATCCATATAAACTGGAGTAGGGCTATTACTCATCTTGAGGACCCGGACCAGTATAAATCTTTGTCTTTTGTTTGCTTGATCGACTCTCGCGAATACCCTGGTTCCAACGATCTCCATACTCTACAAATACCTTGATCAACGTTCAATTCGTTTACAGCAACACCTAGGGATGAGTTTGTGAGTAGTTTTTCTATGTAGACGGTAATGTGTGGATGGTATTGCTTATGCAGAAACACATTAACCATTTTACCCAACTAGGACCAGGCCAACCCCCCATTTTTTCTCTGATAGGTGAGCCCATAAACCACCTGTTAGCACCAATATGTTTCTCGCCAAGCCGTTCCTGCAGTTAAAAAGCATATCCTAGTTCATCGCCATGTCAATATTTTCCTTATGGTCTATATGGAATAAAACCACATATAAAACGTACAACTATAAAGGTTATTTGAACTGGTTTTCATATTTAGAGGATAGAACATCCGTCTTCATACTTAAGGGATTAAGTCGACCCACCAAACTACGTGAGGTTAAGTGGACATTTTTCTTCTAATAATGAGAAATTAACCTCAATCACTACCACAACTTTATTCCCGGTTGCCACTATGACTTTGGAGACAACCATATTTGTTTGCTTACATGATTTATCAGTTGCAACCACTTGGGGGCCAGCAAGAATCAGATTCCGGCCTAAAGCTTTTTCAACATCTCTGAGAGCAATGATAAAAATCTTGCAAGCTGGTGGGTTTAGGGCATGTCAAATTGTCTCCAAAGTTTGATCAGTGGGCTCAAAACCTGGCTCCTTTCTTGGGTTTGTGCCTTCCAATGCAAGGCTTCTCCTAAATTCCTACTGATCCAGAAACACTCTCCATCTTTATCCACACATATACTACCACTCTACTTTAATTTCCATACCCAAGCACCAATAATTAGTGTCACTTTGATTGTTGTGCAGTCTTAGTTAACTGTCTGGCCCTACATTTCATGTCATGAAGATGTGCCTAAGTTAACAACTACTTGTACCACCACTCCTACTAGCATATTGTCACCATTATAGCTAATGCATGGCTCTCATAAGTCACAACATGTTTGGCTCTTCATATCATGACCAAAAAAAAACAAGCATGACCTCGCTAAGTGACACCTGGCCCGCCCACAATTAGCTTTAGTTTTACTAATATAATGCCAGGTGTAATTTTCCATCAAGGTGGCAGGATTGCATCTGGCCTTCAAAGGGGATCAGTACACACTGCTAGGCTAGGGACATGATTGCCTCATTGTGTCCTGATTTCATCATAACAAAATTAAGATGCAGTGCTCATGGGAGGAAAGTGATCCATCTACAAACAAAATTTCTTTTTATTTTCCATTTAGTTTCCCCTGTCTCAAATTATAAGGTATATTTTTTTACACGGTTTTTAATAACATACTTTAACTATTAATTTATTTTATTTTATATTATCAACAACTATAAAATTAGTATCACATGAAAGTATTTTAAAATACGAATCTAATGATATAACATACATAATACTTAGCGTACATATTGTTAGTGTAATTATTAATCAAAAGTTATCTAGTTTGATTTTTCTAAAATTAAAGGTGTTCTATAATTTTGAGACGGAGGGAGTAATAAAAAAGCCATCATGAGCGAAGCCCCGACATGCAGACAGGTGGGTGCTCTCCTTGAGTTTGCGAGTCCCGCCTTGTCAGTGACAGCTCGTAACAATTTCTTTCCTTAGCTAGAACACGCAAAAAGCCTTGTGTAGACGCTTCATAACGATTTCAACCCATGCATGAATCAGTACATATGCTTAGCTCCAATAGTCTGTTGGCTCAGATAAACCCCTCCCTACTTTTGTGAAAGAAAAGCAAGCGATTCCATTGATGTGATCACTGAAATCCAAAGATGGAGGGACATATGGTTGCATCAATCTCGATTGATCGATATATATCCACCTGTCCACCATCAAGTAGACATGCACACAAAGATGCAGACTACAGGGACAGTGACCTACAATTGCAGAGAGAGTTAGAAGCTTGAATTGAACACCAAAAAGATGAAATATTTGAGTAGTGTGTTCAGGGACATGCACGCATGGATGCATGGAGCCTCGAGGCATCATTGCCTCGAGGCTTGTCCGGTGACTGTTTGTGCATGTGATTGGGGGCCAAATGAAAGTGGTAGAAACAGGGAGGAAAAGCTGATAGATGCTGCTATCCCCTTTTTTTTTCCTTCTGTTCTGAATTTTTCTGATCTCTTGACTAGGCATCGGTTTAGGATGTCGTGTTAATGAGTGATGACGACCAATAAGTGTAATTCGGACGCCATTTTTGTCTATGCATGAATTTCCTATTCCTGAAAAATCGACATAGCCGCGGAATCCTGTATTTGTATCATGTGAAAAATTTAGGCACTGTTTCTGTATAGAGGTTTCTTCAATTGTATTTTTAGCAGCAGGTTGTCTTTCTAGAAAAAAAAATGAAGGAAGGTTTATGTTTCTTGTTCCATATAAAACTCTTATTTTTCATCTATATTGAATTAAACAAAAAAATACTGGACAATCTGCAGACCTTTTTTCTCCATGGAAAACTCACATTTTAATCTATGTCTATCGAGCCAAAGTAAAAAAAGGAACATGCATGCCTTCGTACTCATGAGCAGAACTGCAAAAATTCACTACTCAGTGGGTCTCTAGCTCAAAATATAAGGTGTATACGTTTTCTACAGTCTCTAACATAAATATTTGACCATTCGTGTTTTTCATAATATATTATTAACAGATAACATACCAAAGTACTTTCAAATACAAATCTAATAATGTCACATGCATGATGACACTATTGGTTTAATTATTAGCCAAAGTTTGCAAATATTGATTTTTCTAAAAGTGTAGGCGTATTATATTTTGGGATGAAGAATGTACAATATATATTCCTAGTATATAATTTAGCTGCTTCATCTTGATAGCAAGGAATTATTGAGCCACTATCCAGTTACAAATTCTTTCACCACACAGAATGTGCCAGGAATAAACCTGAGGTGAAAATGGCTTAGACAATGCCAAAGTTTCTGCATGGCTCTAGGGTGCCCCACCACAGTGGAGTAGAATGGCAGTTAATAAGGACACATAGGCTGTGTTTGGGACACCTACCATGCACGCAAAACGGAGCAACATATTTTTTTATGATTAATTAATTATTTGTTTTTTTTTGAAAAATAGATTAATATGATTTTTTAAAGCAACTTTCGTATATAAAATGTTTAAAAAAAACGTTGTTTAACAGTTTAAAAAATGTACGCGTGAAAAACAAAAAAGTGAGTTGAAACTAACACAGCCTATAGTGTCTATCCATTCTTCAAATGATAGCTACTAGAATGAAGGATCCCAATTACTTTGATCCCTATGTAGGTCATGGTCAAAGAGGTCTAGACCCAAAGTTTTCAGAGATTTTTACCCACAAGAGCAGAAGGACCCATTGTGCTATTCATCCATCAATTATGTGCTGGCACTGTTTGGACTTGCAGTGGCCATGGTCCAGCCAGCAGCTCTGCATTTTTGTCACTCAGCTTTCTTTCTGATCTGGACCATCTTCCATAGTGCTTTTCTCAATGCAGCATCACTACCCAGGCTCATGCACTCAACTGAAGATTGACACAACAGAAAAATTACACCACTAGATAGTACTACCTCCATCCCAAAATACTAGTCGCTTTATGTTTTTGTTTGTAAAGTTTGATCATTCGTCTTATTCAAAAAATTATGGAATTATTATTTATTTTTTTTGCGACTTACTTTATTATCAAAAATACTTTAAGTATGTATAATTTTTTTTATATTTGCATTAATTTTTCAAATAAAACGAATGGTCAAACGTTACAAGAAAAAAGTCAAAACGACCACTAATATGGGACGGAGGAAGTAGTAAAATGTACTACTACAATACCCTGATGATTGATGAATAGGGTTGAAATCTACTGTGTCCAACAAGAGAACATTTCATTCATGCATGTATGCTTGGTCATGAAATGCACTTCAAGATTGTACTACATTTGCAAGCTCTGTTTTTTTTAACCATGGGCCAGCTCTGTTCTTTGCTTTAGAATCTTTATAGTCTTGTTCATATCAAGCTTTGAATCAAATAATTTTCTTCTGTGAGCAATGGCAGAGCCAGCGGCACCGTCGAGCCCGGGCGACTAATAGTGTTTTCTGATGATCAACTAATTTTTATAGGTGTCAACAGCTATAGGTAAAGAAGACGGCATCAGCGGAGCCCGATCGACCATCTGACCTGCTCGGGAGATGACTCCCCCGCTGTCTGTGAGTGATTTTACGAGCAAAAAATACTATAAAAAATATTGCTAATTTGTGATACCTTCTTATACCTCTTTAATACCACTCTAGAACCGTATCTGAATGTAAAAACTGTCATCTCATGTACACCGAGAACAACATGATCATGGAATACTAGAAAGGCCATAGCTGATCATTGCTGGCCCATCCTATGAGCAATCCCACTGCAGAAGCACAATAATTGATCAACTACCAGAGTAGCAGAGTGAGCATTGGCATTGGCATTTACTCGTCCAATAATCAGACACACATACATCAATCTATTCATGCCCAAACAAATCTGTCAGTCTTTTTTAAAAAAAAGAGAGGCTGATATCTTAAATTATTAAGAAGCATACATATGCACCATATGATGCGGAGAAATAAGGATACAGTTTGAATTGAATAGCATTTGTGACTTTGATTTTGATGCCTGCTCCATTCCAAATGTCCTTTTCACTGTGATGGGCACACTCCTTACGTGTCAATTGTTCATTGCCAAAGACAAGTGTCCCCTAGTGCCGTATACCTGTGTCTATCTTACTCCAAATCAAGCAGAGCAAGAACATTGTTGAATCGTTTTTAAGGGGGTATTTATGGTAAATAATTGAGAATGTTTTTACAGTAATATCTACATGGGCATGGAGATCATGGGGGAAAACAAATGGCTATGAATGTTTACTCAATGTGATGTTTTTGCAAGTATTATTTTGGATTTTATTGCACAGAGTCAATATATGATCTTTAATCTTTTTTTTAACTTCAATCGTTCTTTTTTGGATTTTATTGAATTTTTTCATTGTGGCTGAATATTATCGTCGTCAGTCCGAACTGACACAAGTACCTATTGCGAGAAATTAAAATGAATACATGATATATATAATAAATAAGTAGTTACTACATCTAGCTTAGGATTTTAAAATTTAATGTGTTCCAAGAATATTTATCCTGAACCATCTCTGTTTTGCACATATGAACCACTATATTATTGGTTCTGTTAGAAACAAAACCCATGTGGTGTCAACTCCTCAAAACGTCTTTGAAGTCTGACCTGATGCAAACAGCAGCAACACCTTTTTTTTGGCAAGATCCTACAGACCAATCGGTTTTATGTGGTGATGAATACCGTTTTGCGACACTATTTAAAAGTCACAATTGCCAAAACAATAATATGTTTTGATATATTCACTATACGGGGAACAACATAAACTATAAATAAACAAAATGTACGCATATATGGAGTGTCAATAAAACTGGAAAGTGTTTTAAGCCATCATTTTCTTTTGCATGCATGTGACCCAAATAATTACAAAGATTTCTTTAAAAATCTTACAACATATGTAAATTATTATGTCAGATGTCAATCCACAAGCATGAAAGGTGTAACCATGTAAGTTGATCTAGACATGAAAAACCAAAGTAACTCAAATAAAAAATTAGGCCACAAAAAGTGCAGTCCAATCCGCAATTGGATTTTTTGTTTTGGTGTATCTTCGAAGATAAAATTCGACCTTGCAAATTTGTGAAAAGATACGTAACACAATTATTCGATTAGAAATTTTTAATGGTTATCATTTCAATTATATTCTAGGAATATGGGCACATATTCACACTCGAGTGCTTAAACCCCACTTCTCGATCAAGTGACAAATTTTGAACAAACAAAAGGTAAACCTAAGCAAAATTACGCTTTACACTAGCACCAAGCAATGACGGAGGATGTTTTCCCCAATTTATCTAAAAGAACATGCATATACTCACTCCATTCCTAAATATAAACATTTCTAGTATTTAAATTTGTGTGTAACATAAGCATTTCTATAACACTAATTCCAATGCACGAGAATTGAGCACTTTCAGCTAATCAGATGCTTTTTTGGGGGGAGGGGGGGTGAATCCAAGCAATTCAAAATTTACAATTTGACTAACAATATGACTTGAAAAAATCATTGTCCTCATTCGTAATATTTGCTAAATAATCTATCTTTATTCCTTTAAATAGTACTACATATGTCCCAAATAAAACAACTTAAACAAAATTCATAGTATTAGGATGTGTCTAATCTAATAATGATTTACTATATTTTGAAACGAAGAAAGTACATGGGTCAGTAGGGACGGATCCAGCGTGGGTGCTGGGGCCCCTACCCCGCTGGATCACCAGGGAGCTCAAGAAGAGGGGAAAGGAAGAAGAGGGGGAGAACGAAGAGTAGGGTGCTGGAGGAAGGAGGCAATAAGCCCCCTCCAATCCAAAGCTAGATCCGTCTGGCGGTCAAGGCTTGTTTAGATTACAGAATAGAAAAAACATATGATAAAAAAAGTATAAAAATATGAAAAGAATCTGAGTGTAAAGTAGAGGGATGAAAAACAATGGAATAAAGTCGAGGGCATTTGGATTATAGGAACTTATTGTCTAGGACTTGAGGTGGATGGATTTTTACTTTACTTCTCCTGTAAAATCGGCATCAAAGAAAATTCTTCTTTGGATTTCTGCAATCGGTTTTCATGATACAAACGGCAGGAAAGGGAAATTTTTCTATGAACAGTATTCCTAAAAAAATCCTGTGAGAATTCTCTAATCCGAAGAAGCCCTCAAATTCTCCAATTGCAGCTGTAGTACTAGTACCATCAAACATACGTACTGAAACTGAAAAGCCTACTGGCATTGCAAGCATACGTTTGTAATTAATGCCTGCTACATAACCATATGCTTTGTCTCCATTTCACGCAGCATTTGTCCCTTTTCTAGCTGCATCCATCCTTTGGCTGCAATATTGCAAGCCTAGCTAGCCTACCACTACACACTACTACACACTGTATCAGTACACGCGAGAGAGACCGTACGTGAGAGAGAGCGAGAGATGTGCATGCATGCACCGGCCGGAGTACGGCTAGACAGTGTACGTTGTTTGGATATGCAGCTATAGCCAGGCAGGCACCAAATCAACTTAATCTCTAGTTCTCGTAATATAACAATCTAGCACTCGATGTGACTTAATTTACAACAATGAATCTAAATACTCTATACAAATTCATAGTAGTATAGGTTCATACGTATCCAACGCTTAGTTGATATATTCTGGGACAAAGAAAGTATCATTATAAATTATTGTTATAAGTACTTATGTATTGATAATATATATTATAAGGCGTTATACTGTTTTTAGGAAGACCAGTATCTAAAATTTTTGACTAATAATTAAACTAACAATATACTTCCTTGTTTTAAAAGAACTGATAATGGGTGATGTTCGCTTTCAAACTTTAACCACTCGTTTTTTTTAAATATTTAATAACGTCGTGCTATTAAATTGTGTTATGTCATTAAACTTTTGTTAACAATTTAAGAGCAATTAATGGTCCAAGTTTAAATTGGGACGTCAAAGTCCCACAATACTTTAAAAACATACGGAGTATGTGTTTAACGTTATACATATAGTATCACTATATCCGTATTTGAAAATATTCTCGTGTCATATTAATTTTGTAGTTGTTGATAATGTATTTGTCGGTGATACGGGCCCGGAAGTACCAAGACTAGAGGGATAAGTGGCCCCTTGCACCCACGTGACGCTCCCCCTGGAGGGGTCGGACCCGAGGGTGATGTGACGGCTGCCCTCCCTGATTCCCCCGAGGGTCAGGCCGCTCCCACTCTTCCCTTGAGGGTCGGATCGCCCCGACCCCCTCTGCGCTTGTGCCACGTGTGCGAGGTTAGGTGGACGTCGCCAGCGCCCACCTAACCGCATTGATGGCGACTCAGGTGAGCGCACCACGCCGCATTTAATGCGGCGTGTGGCGTGCGTGGCCAGTCTACGACCGGTCATGGTGATTGACCGGTCGTAGACCGGCTATATCACGGGTGAGATGGCGGCAGGGTGCTTGCGCGCTGCCTGCGCGTCAGGCAGCGTGCGGCACGCCTTGCCCCGTCCCATCAGAATGATGAGGGCATTTTGCCTCTCGTCCCTTAGCCGGAGTTGGTATGCCAGCTCCGGTCAGATGGTTTCCGTTTGCCGATGCGAACGGAACACATAAGTCTTCATTCATTTAATGGAGCTTGATTTGGGCGTCCCCCGTATCAGTCGCCTGACCAGACGAAGGCCATGCTGCGGTGTCTGAGCGTGTGGCTTCCGAGTCAAGCAACAAGACAGTCATTAGATGTAAAAGAATATTTTTTTCTTCTGTCTTAGGCAGCTTTTTGGCCCGTGTGGTAGCCCCTTGAGATATAAAAAGAGGCCCAGGCCTGAGTAGAGGGAGGAGGAAGAGAAAAAAAAGAAACAGACAGACAGGAAAGAAAGGGAGAGCTAACACTTGTATTCCATGATTTCTCAGTCGTATATCCATCACACATAGGAGTTGGGTATTACGCTTCCCAGCGACCCGAACATGTATAAACACTTGTGTCCCTGTCCCTCTCTCTCTGACGCGCGATCAAGGGGAAAAGAGTTTTACCCTGTGCCCCTGGCCAAACTCACAAAGGGAGGCCCTCTCTGTCTCCCGTTGAGGAGCTAACCCTCCGTCAGTATTATATATAAAAGAAACTAATGGTCAAAAGTGTAACACGTTGGGGACATGCAAAAAATATATAATACACATTATATATACTCTACAACTCCAGGAGTGTTTGTTTTAAAAAATATATGTCTAAAAGTATTTTTAAAAAATATATCTCTGCTTAAACATTTTCTGTGATAAATTTATATATCGTTCTGACATATAACTATGACACACAAAAAAATTCAATTTACAACTTAAGTGGTCATGCACTTATGTCGTACCTGCCATCTAAAATAAGTATTATAAGGTTACATACAATAAAATGTCCCTCCACTGCCTGCATACTGCAACCTATTCACTGCTCTGAACGGTTGAGTCGTAGAAAACTAAACGAATTGATGGAAAAAATAATTCATAGATAAAACTTTTATATTTGTATTATTAAGCAGTCTAAAGAACTAAAGCGGAACAATAGACTATAATAATTAAATGACTCAAAATAAATTTTAAAATTAAGTTTCAACGGTCCCTACAACACGCTTGGTCCCACGTATCAGTGTGTTGCAAGTCTTCTTGTTCAACTGCGTCAGTTGACTCTTACTCTCTTTGTTTCAAAATAAAGAATCCACGAAAACGTTCGATACAACCCAGTATAACAAATATGTGTCAAATCATCTTTAAGGTTAATTTATTTTGAAAGGTTATATCAAATTATCTTTTAAGTTATTTTAAGTTAGTTTATTTTGAGACGAAGAGAGGCGCTGCTCGCTCCATATGATTGCGTCTCTCTGCTAGCTCCAGCTCCAAGCATATCCAGCTGCAGTCAAAACCGGAGAGAAACTAGCTGCACTGCATCATCTGCATGCATTTATTTAACAGACACCACTGGAGCTTCGCTAATGGCGACATCGTAGCTAGTTAGCTAGCTAGCTCGCCTCCTACACACACTGTACATGCTGCTGATCTCCTGCAAAAACTGAAGATAACAGCCAGTTCTGCATGCTTGGCTATCTGCAGGTAAAAACGAAATCAATTCTCACTCTCATCCTTTTCATTTTTCTTCTTGTGCATCGTGCATGCATGCGTCCACGATCGATCTCCTACTGGTTCTTGCACAATCTTCTGATTCGTTCATGGCGTTGAATTTTGCAGGATTGTATAGTGGTGATTAATCTTGCACAAGCTAGCTGCTGAGGCGATTATTGATTTTGATGCTAGTATTAGCATGTTGAGGAAGAGAGCTAAGCCAAGTAGTAGTAGTGGAGGCAGCAACAAGCAGCAGCACGAGATTGCGTTTGATCACGGCCACGGCGGCGACGGCGCGGCTGCCATTTCGGCTCCCGAGCTGTTCGTGTCTTCTAGCTCCGGCGAGGCCTCGCCGGAGCCGCAACCGGAGGCCGTCCTGATGAGCCCCACCTCCACCCTTCAGACGGCCAGCGCGACGTCCCCGGGTGGTGGCCGTAGCAGCGGCGCCACGGCCGTCGCCGTCCCATTCTCCCGCCGCCGCCACGACGGCGTCGGGCGCGGGCCGGACGGGGATAGACAGTGCAAGACCCACCGCCCTTGGGACGCAACGAGGCCCGTCGGGCTCGGGCTCGTCGGCGCTCTGAACGACGACGACGACGACGACGGAGAGGTCGACGCCCCCGGCAACGTCGCGGCGACGGTGGCGTCGTCGTCGTCTGTCCTGACCGGGCAGAGGATCCGGGTCCAGGCGAACTACTATACGCCGTGCACGGAGTTCGGCGTCAAGAGCGGCGGCGCCGGCGCAGCCGCAGCTGCCGTGCAGTACGCGCCTGCTTTCCGCCGGTGGATGTCGCCGAGGGAGATGATGGAGATGTCGGAGGACTACACCTGCGTCATCGCGCGCGGGGCCAACCCGAGGACGACGCACATCTTTGACAACCGCGTCGTCGAGAGCTCCGGCGTGTACTTCCCGCCGGATCTCTGGCCACCCAGCGCCGCCGGCAAGGACGACGGCGACGGCGACTTCTTGCGGTACTGCCATGGCTGCAGCAAGGACCTTGGCCTAGGCAAGGACATCTTCATGTACAGGTCACTCTACTCTGCATTTCTCTGAACTGAATAGTGTTCATCAGATCAGCTTCAGATTTCAGTATCATTTCCAATATCAATAATTGAAAAATCTTTTAAGTTTTTTGGAGTTGATTTTTTTTGAAAGAAAGATAAATGAGCGAAAAGTATGTCTCATCTAGAAACCTGCTTAGTTAATTTACACCTAAGTAAAACTTTTCTGATGCTCTAAGCAATTTGGCGACGGTGACGATTCAGTGAAAAGCCTATCATGTCTGTACTTTCATAGAGTTTAATATGAATATATATGCACATTGATAACTACATCGCTAACCAACTAAACTACTGTCAAGTATCACCTGGCACTTGCAAAAAGATGCAATATTGTTTGTTCTTCACACTGTTCGATGCCATTTGATCAAGTGATCATTATCTAAACAAGAAATGATCAAGTGACCAATTCTGAATTTCTGATTGCCTGATCATCTTCTTCTTCTTAATTCAGGGGTGAGAAGGCCTTCTGCAGCCGCGAATGCCGCTACCACGAGATGCTATTCGACGAGGGCATTGAAGAACTCTGACACATATCAACATCATCAACTCACCAGCTTCAGATCTTCCTTTTTGTAACCTCCGACTTGTTAATTCAATCAGCCAAGTTAATCTTCACAAGTTGGAGAAGAAGATCAGCATTATCCTGAAAAATGCCTCAATGCCTCTTGCTCCTCAATTCCAAATGTTCAGAGATTTGGTCTTGTCAGATCATCTTAATTAATCTGCTGCCTTTTCTGGTTCTTGTGGAGTGGTAGTTAAGCCCATTATGTGAGCAATTAGGAGCTAAGTGTTCAGAGTTGAGATCGATGTTGCCTTCAGAGATTGGCATTGGCCCTGTTTTGATTTAAGCATGTAAGAGTGGCTCGTGCAACTGTTGCGTTCCATGAGTTGCATGTCAGTGATGTCATATTGTCATTAAGGAGAGGGGTGAGTGCTAGTGACCAGCACTAATTGCAGTGGGTCAGTGTGGTAATACTGCTACTGATTGGACTGTCCAGCTCTAAGCAGCAAGTGTACAGTTGCTGCGTCAGGTCTCTGTCTCTAGCTTATTGCTGAAAGCTGTTCAGTTTTTCAAGCAATCCTGTGCATGCATGCTTGTAAAACTTTTACAGAGAACCTGAATCTGATCACGTTTGTTTAATTTTTGTCGCAGCATGAATCAGCAGCTATAATTGTATATGTATGAACAGAGAATTATCCAAGCCATTGACAGCAACAAAACAGTACCCAAAAAAAAAAAGGACAATTCAGTAGAAAAAAAAAGGAAAATCATGGATCATGTATTCAGCTGGATGAACAATATATACTTACTCCACAGCACAAAAAAGTGTTGTTCAGACTTCAGAAGTTCAGATGGGCTCGCTCCTTGCGTCCATTCACAACTTGCTATTATCAATTTATTATCATCACTCGTTTCTTCTCTACGTAGTTGAAATGATTTGGTTTTGAACGAAGCTTGATTTAGTCCCAGGTCGATTAATTTGTTTCTAGAATTTGCTTCGGCCAGTAGTCGGACTCGACCCTAAGCCGCTGCAACCAAATCGATCCCCAAAATCAAATCGATATCGCTCGTGAGAAGAAGAAGAAGAAGAAGAAGAAGAAGAAGAAGAAGAAGAAGAAGAAGAAGAAGAAGAAGAAGAAGAAGAAGAAGAAGAAGAAGAAGAAGAAGAAGAAGAAGAAGAAGAAGAAGAAGAAGAAGAAGAAGAAGAAGAAGAAGAAGAAGAAGAAGAAGGAAGAAGAAGAAGAAGAAGAAGAAGAAGTCGCCGCTTCCTCTTCCAACATCGTGCAGGTTCTGAACGACAACTCCCGGATCATCCGCGAGAAGCAGACGCTGGCGAGGAGCTCCAGGCCAAGGGCTACGTCGAGGTCTCCGGGTCTTAGCCTACGGAGTACCTCACATCGTTCTACCTCATATTCTCGTAAGTATCTCTCCTGTCTTAAAAACACAGTCATCCTTTTTTTCATCGTGCATGGTTGTTTACCTTTCTTATGTGTATAATATGATCCAGTATTTTGTTCTAAATCCATCCATCCAGTTAATCCCTGGGCCTATCCCGTTTATTCTTTAATCCACCCAACCAACTAACTCTCAATTATACCTGTCTGGGTTGTTGCAAAGCACGGATATATTACTCTATCTATTTTATATTATAACTCGCTATGACTTGGTTCCTAGACAAACTTTTATGTTTGATCAAATTTATAGAAAAATTTAGCAACATTTAATACGCTAAATTAGTTTCATTAAATCTAGTATTGAATATAATTTGAAAATATGTTTATTTTGTGTTGAAAATACTACTTTGTTTTTATATAAACTTAATCAAATTTAAAATGTTTGACTAGAAAAAAAATCAAAATGACTTATAATATGAAACAGAGAGAGTCCAAATTCATGTATATGCAAGTCATTGACAGCATCCTCAACAAAAACAGTATAAACAAAAGAAACCCTCAATAGTAACACTCCACGGCAGGAAAAGTATTGATCAGATGAGCTCTCTGCCTCGGTCCAGAACATGTTATTGTCAATTTATCGGTCTTTTTGGAAAGCAGTAGCACTAGTAGTATGGTGATGGAATTATGGGTATATGGCTCCACTCATCAAAGTTTAAATTCTGAGAATATTACGCAAAAACAAATGTGCTTTTAACAGGGATGTGTGACGTGCTAGGGGACGTATCCACAAATGTGTGAATGTGGTGTGGTATGTGTAGTGCCGTGTTTTATCAGTAGTTTTGTTTCTCCGAAATTGAAATGATTTGGTTTCCAGCGAAACTTTGATTTTATCCTAGTTCAGGTCAATTTGTTTTCTAAAACCTAGCTGGGCCGTGTGATGAATAATTGAAAACAAACAGCCTCATCAGTTACTCACATTCCCATTCCTATTAAGCCAAAACGGTTTATTAGGAAATAAAAATTAATTTATAGATAAAAGTTTTGTATATGTGTTTTTAGCGACTTAAAAGTCAATATAAAAAAACTATGTTCAAAATATCTTAAAATCTATTATATTATTAAAACAGCTCGAAAAGAAGACACCACGTTCGCTATGGGGGCTAGAAATTCCTACATTAATCGAAAAAAAAGAGAAAAAAGCTACCCCACAGCTCGAAAAGAAGATACCACGTTCGTTGTGGGGGCTAGAAATTCCCACATTAATCGAAGAAAAAGAGAAAAAAGCTATACCGTTAGATTACAGTGGATATATATTAAAGGGTGTAGGTTTATCAGGAAAAAAAATTCTATCAGTACGAAAGAAACTCTATTCAATCCATAATAGGAAAGCTATTATATTATTAAAACAGTTCGAAAAGAAGGCACCATGTTCGCTGTGGGGGCTAAAAATTCTCACATTAATCAGAGAAAAAGAGAAAAAAGCTACACCAGATTACAGTGGATATAGATTAAAGGGTGTAGATTTATCAGGAAAAAAAATTCTATCAGTACGAAAGAAACTCTATTCAATCCATAATAGGAAAGCTATTCTAATCTTTCACGTACATAACGAGCATACATGCATGTTAGATTCCTAATAGTATTTGGGCAAGGATGTTTTTCGATTGGGTGTGGGAAAAAAGGAAAAAAAAAGATGCAGAGTCCATGGAAGAGTCCGTGTAGACTTAATTAAGTTCACTTAGCCAGATAATCTTGCCACCACACTAAAACCACGCGCATTAATTCATCTTGATATCAAACCCATACACGACAGATTAATGGTAATAGTTTTGTAGCCTATTAAATGTTTTTTTCTACTTAAATACATATTTGAGGAGTTGTTCACTGTATTGGAACTAGAAAAAATACACATAATTACATTTGTCGTTTAATTATGAGGGGTTTACATTTACTCCATTAATCATATTTGAAAAATTCTATACCACTAATGTTGGTTGATTTAATTTATAATAAGCTATAACAAAACATATACAATATATAAGTTAATTTTATAAGAATAATATTTCTTTGCGTAATAGACCACCTTAACAAATAATAATTATAAACATGTTGGCTCGATCAAAAAGGAAAAGAAAACACAGCCCCTGTCTTCATAAGAATCTAGAAAGACAACGTACCTATGTCGTGGGTTATAGACTAATAGTACTTAAAAGAACAATTTTAACAGACAACACCGATCACAAAGAGGATCACAAGTGGTCCGTGAGAATGCCCGCTTACGATAAGTTTGGTTTATGGTGGGAGGCACGGGTTGCGTATGTAAAAGATTATCATATGCGGCCTCACTACATTGGCCACCTATGAGAACACATCAATTTTCGATGATAAAAGTACTCCGACACAAGATGAAAAATACAAAATGCTTCGAGAATAGGTAAAAAAGAACATATTTAGATCCACCGTGTGTACTATATTTAGTTTGCTGTGGAGGTTAGAAATTACCACATAAATTGGAAAAAACAAAAAATATTGAAAGAAGAGTCCAGGTATAACAAAATTAAATATTAAATAAAATTCAGAATAAAAAATAAATTATGAAATTAGAAAAATAAAAATAATAAGAGTTCAAGTAAGAATACAATTTACAAACAACTGAAATCAAGAATAAAAAATAAGAAATATTGAAAAAATACTCAATATAGAACACAATATGAGATTAATTAAAATTCTAAATAAAAAATAAAATGAATTCAAAATTTAGAAAATAGAAAAATAAGAGTTCAACTAGGAATACAACTTATAAATAACTAAATTCGGAATAAATATAAAGACTATTGAAAGAAGAGACCATCTAGAACACATCAGGAGATTAATTAAAATTCTGAATAAAAAATAAAATAAATTTCAAAAATAGAAAAATAATTATAAGAGTTTAGGTAGGAATACAATTTATTTAACAAATTATCGGAATAAAAACTATGGTTATTTTTTAAAAAATAGACCATCGAAAATACAACGATGAAAATGACAACAAAGATGAAAAAGCAACATGACCATAAAGGAATAGGGTGACCGCGGTTGATTGGACATCTAAAAACTATAAACAAAACCCTAAATAGAATCCTAATAATGATTAAGAGGAGGGACGACGGGCAGGTTGTTAAGCAGGACGATCGTGGTGGTTGGTGGAACTTCTAGAAAGTAAAAAAAATAAACCCCGATAATAATCACGTTCGATTTTTAAAATCTCAATAATAATAAAGAGGGAAGACAAGGGCCATAAAATTATAAACAAAACCCCAAATAGAATCCCAATGACGATTAAGAGGAGGGACGGTGGGCATGGCGTTAAGCAGCACAATCACGGTGGTTGGTGGGACTTCTAGAAAATATAAAAGTAAGCCACAATGGTAATCACGTTTGAATTTTAAAATCTCAATGATAATTAAAAGGGAAGACAACGAGCAGGATTTCTAGAAAGTTAAAGATGAACACCGATGATAATTATGTTTGATTTTTAAAATCCTAATAACAATAAAAAAAGGAGGCGGCAGACGGACCAAAGAGGAGTAGAGTGGTGGCGTTTGATGGGACTTCTAAAAATTATAAAAATGAAACCCAATGAGACAACAAACTCTAAAATTTATAAGGTCCAATTTTAAAAGTTTTAAGGAGGATGTATAGAAGCTATAGTAGATTGAGCAAGCAAATAAAAATGTGACAAATAAGTAAGAGTTAGCGACTGATGTCACTTTCAAAAAATATATAATTTGAAACATTAGATGATAAGGGTTAGTCTTTCAATATCCTAAGACAATGAGGTGGCTATTTAAAAACTTTAAATAAACTCAAATGTAGAAAAGATAATTTTGTATGATACTAGCCGTGTAATTACGCGGGCCGTCCAGCTAGTTAACTTCGAGTTAAGTTTGAAAATTGGTTTATTAGGCCAACCGATGGAGCCCACCAATTCGGAATAAAAGTCTATATTGGATACCTGGTAGGCCTAACCCAGCACCAAAGGCCCAAACAAATCCTTGAAACTCCTCATCTGCGCTAGAAGTCTAGATCTCCCCCCCTCCTCTCATTCTTGTTCCTCTTCTTCCCCTTCGGCCCAACCCAGCAGCCTAGCCTCGCCGAGCCTAGTCGGAGCTCCGCCGCCTTTGTCCTTGCACCGCCGGAGCCCGCACTGCAGTCCTCGCCGGTGAGTCAAGCTGCCGCCGCTTTCCGCCCCCACCTCGTCCCTCGCCACCGCGGCGCCGTCCCACGCCGGACGGGCCGGAGCCGGGAGAGCACCCTGGTATGGTGAAGGCTGCAGCGTCCCTGCCCTCGCTTGCCCCCGCTGGGCGGCCGGCCGAGCACCACCCTGCGCGGGCACGCTGCCGTGGCCTAGCCTGACAACCCCTGCGCCCTTGCGCCGGATTTGCAACCCCCCCCCCCCCCCCCCCCCCCACTCGTATGCGGTTTGCTCTCAATTCCCATTGTACTCTCAGCCATTTTATTTACCGGTAGTAATCTGCAGCTAATTAATTAGCTTTTGTCTCACTGTTGTGGAGTATTTATCAATTTATGTGTGCATTTTTTAATTTGTTTGGCGCAGATTGTATTGTGTAGAATCAATCTTTGTTGAGTCGTTATGACACGCCCTCAATCAAAATTTCATGGCTCCTCTACTGCTATGTGTAGTCCTAGAACGCTGGAATCGCCGGGTGGTGGTGGAGGTTTTATGTTGAGGAAAAGGAGTTTAGATGGGGAACTAATAGAATGTTGGACAGTGAGTAACAGAGGAGCTTTGGACTGCTGTTAGAGCAAATTTGCAGTTTATAGAGTAGCATGTTTGCAAGCGTGTTCTAGAGGAACACTATGAGAGAAACTTTATGACATATTTCTTTCTTTTTTTTTAGATTTTCTTCTCTATGTACATTGCGATTGAGCTTCTGAAGCTCAATTATCTAATCTGAGTGACATTTTGCCCTGCTTAGCGGACAGCACTGGGGCTGGTTTATCAGGCTGAGGGACATCTCCCTTAATTAGTGGACATGCATTGGGGTGGTTTGATTAACCAAGACTTGTGATTCTGACTGTGGTTATTGCACCCTTGCAAGCTCCCTTCAGTTACAATAATGTGCCAAAATAACAGATCATTATAGTTTGCATTTAAATATCTCTTTTGGGTTCTGTTGCAATTGCCTTCTTGTAATTGGCAGAGGAATGACACTGAATAATGCATCAACCATGTGTCTAATTCATTATTTATTTTCTAGTAGCTATATTGTTGAATCCAGCTAACACGATGCTGAATTGTAACATTTGCTATATTAGTCTTAGTTGTTTTTGTTCTGTTGTATGATCCTCCTTGTCCATCGCAGGCAAATGCTTCGTGTTGGGAGAATTTGTTCAAGATTTTCAACCTGTGCTGTTTCTTCATTCCTTGTGGGTCTGAGACATTCGATTGGTCATGAAAGCCCACATTGCTTGGACTCCAAGTGTTATTGGACTAACCGCACTGGTGCAAATAAAATTGGGTTCTTGAACACAAAGCTAAATATCGGTAGTTATGGTCCATACTTATCAACTCTTACTGAAACAATTCTGGTCCAAGCTCGTGACCCATCCCTGCTAGCATTGGAGATAGAGAATGCAATTGAGCAGCAGAGGTTTGATGATGCATGGAGGGCTTATGAGAAGCATATTCACATGGATGGACTCCCAAGAAAGTCTGTTTTGAGTAAGCTCATCACTGGCTTCGCCGAGACCTGTGATGCTCACTGGCTTAACCAGTCCTACAATGTGGTTAATCATGCATTTGAAGAGAAGAGCGAACTGTTGGAGAAGGAGCCCCTTATTTTCCTTTCTCTCGCTCTCGCACGGTCTTCTCTTCCTAATCTTGCTATAAATGTTGTGAGGAAGTTGATAAAGATGGAAGCATACCCACCTGTTGCAGCATGGTCGGCTATTGTGGGACATATGTGCCAAGCCGCAACTGGTGCATTTCTTGCTGCTGACATGGTAATGGAGATTGGGTACCTTTTCCAGAATAATAGGGTTGATCCACGGAAGAAGAGCAACCGTCCGTTGCTATTAATGAAGCCCAATTCATTGACCTTCAACATAATTCTGGCTGCATCCCTTCTGTTTGGCACTACAAAAAAGGCAGAGCAGCTTCTTGAATTAATGCCTAGGATAGGGTTGAAGCCTGACGTCAGCTTGTTGACTGTTATGGCCAGGATATATGAACAGAATGGGCACAGGGATGAGATCCAGAAGCTGAGGAGGCATGTTAATGAGGCCTGTGGCCTTAGTGAATCAGAGTTCAGGCAGTTTTACGATTGCTTGCTCTCCTGCCACTTGAAATTTGGAGATTTGGATTCTGCAGTGGATATGATATTGGATATGCTAAAAAAGGGTAAAAATACGAAACGTTCACTTGAAGCAGCTAAGGCAGTTCTTGAAGCAGTTGAAAACAACAAAAATTATCTTCCTTGTGAGAAAACCAGGCCTGTTAATTCAGGTTCCTCGAACAAATCTGTATGTACTGAGAGTCAAATGCCAAAATATATTTCATTCTTCAAAGATAAGAGCTTTGCAAGGCTTGAGTTAGATGCGAGAGAATTACTCAGGCTATTGTCAGATAAGCTTCAGGAACAAGTTGGGCTAGTAAAATCTGAAAATGGTATCCTCTATCCAACTGAAACAATGTATGCCAAGCTTGTTAAAGCTTTTCTGGAAGCAGACAAGATCAGTGCATTGGCGACATTTCTTGTGAAAGCAAGCAAAGAGGAGTCTCCTGTTTCTGTTGAAAGCTCCTTTGTTGTTCAAGTGATAAATGCATGTATTTCTCTTGGGTTGTTAGAGCAAGCACATGACCTTCTTGACGAGATGAGATTTTCTGGAATTAGAGTTGGTTCTACCATTTATTCATCTCTCCTAAAGGCCTATTGCAAAGAGGGCCATCATGAAGACGACATAGCTGCACTTCTGAAAGACGCTCAACAAGCAGGTATTCAGCTTGATCCAAGCTGCTATGAGGATTTGATACAATCCAGAGCGCATCACAATAATACCACAGGTGCTCTCAATCTTTTTAAGGAGTTCAAGAGTTTCAATATTTTGAAAGCTGGTCACAATGAATTTGATATGTTAGTACAAGGCTGCAATAACAATGGAGCTGCTTTGACAACTAAGCTAGTGGAGGAAGTCAGAAATGGCCATGTCGTTAATCATGCTATTCATGACTGGAATAATGTTATCCATTTCTTCTGCAAGAAGAGATTGATGCAAGATGCTCACAAAGCACTTGGCAAAATGAAAGCTTTAGGGCACACGCCAAATGCACAGACATTCCATTCTTTAGTAACTGGTTATGCTGCTGTTGGTGGTAAATATGTAGAGGTGACAGATTTGTGGGGTGAAATGAAAGTTTTGGCCACCTCAAGTTCAATGAAATTTGATCAAGAGCTCCTGGACTCTCTGCTGTATTGCTTTGTGAGAGGCGGTTTCTTCCTTCGAGCCATGGAAGTTATAGAAATGATGGAAAAAGGCAAGATGTTTATAGACAAATACAAGTACAAGTCCCTGTGGCTTAAATACCACAGAACATTGTACAAAGGTAAGGCTCCTAAAGTGCAAACAGAATCACAACTGAAACGGAGAGAAGCAGCATTGCATTTCAAGAGATGGATTGGCTTAACATGAAAAGCACGGAGCACAGGGCCTTGAGAACACTAAGCCAATAGATAGCTCTGCTGCTTTTGTTCACTGTATGTCATAGGAGATGTTCTGGTATCAGCATGGTTGGCTATCACTATATGGATGGACACCTCTGTATGGAAACCTCTGGTAATAAAATCTTATATAACAAGGATTGGTAGTATTATTAAGGTGCATATCTTTCTGCTCTAAAATTGCAAGGATTATTCTTGCACCCCCCCCCACCCCCAAACTTATGTATGCTCTTCCGCTCGAAGGTTTTCCATCTTTTTCTCTGCCCCTGCACTCTGTTTACTCATTGCAGATAAGTCTATACATAGGCATACCTTTATGATGCATTGCTTCATTGAAAATATTGTATTTCATTGCACATGTCTACTGCTACCATATGTTTGTAAGAATCTCTTCTATTATTAGCATGGGGATTTATCATGGCTTCATTTGTACACACAACAGGAAAAACTGATTCAAAACAATGTAACATGCATGATGCATCACACTTAATGACTACTTTCCATATTATGGTGTACCTGTGGTATTCTCCTAAATTTGTTCCATTTGCATAGTGCCCAGTAGGGAACAGCCCTACTGAAAAACCATTTCAAATCTCAAGAAAAAAAATCCATTACTTACATATGGGCCCAAACGTCGGTGACTACAATTGTCAATATAACATCTATTCTGGACCTGATCTTCTATCTCGTTAGCCTCACTTCTATTTCTCTTACATCGGAGACATTGTGACACTAATAATGTAGCTGCGTCAAGCATGCAATTGTGGCATGGATATGTAGCATCATAACATAGTCGCCATAATTGTTAACAATTTCTGTACCTTGTATTGGCCACTAAAGCTTAGGTCAGGAAGCTCCGTAACTCTTTTGTGCTGTTAGCTTAGGTGTTGTTAGTGCTTTTATTAAGTTTCTTTATCAGTCTTGTAGATCATCTGTGCGCTTTTTATATTATTACTATAGGGTTTCCCCTACTATTCTCTTAATAATTAATTTCCAATAAAAATGTTTAACAAGCACTAATCCTTCAAATGCACTTATTTTTTTTCATATACTAACAACTTTAGTAGTATCTACTAATTTTCCTTCCTTTTTTGCCAATCACAGAGTGACATACATGAAGGCAGAAGGCTTCTTTTCCAAATGGGCCTGGTACATACGAAATATATGGTTTCTTAGCACACAAACACTATGAGCTCAATTGGTAAAAGGGGCGATTTGTTGATAAAGGTATTTTTATATCTTTCTTGACAGCTCCTCTTGATGGTTTCTGGTGCACTAGTCCGTCATCAACAAATGCAGACTATTTTGTCTTCTTTCAAAAAGAGATATTGGCTCAACCAGAGGAGATGCCTTTAACATATTTGCACATTAGAAGGAAAAGTCAAGTTACAAAAGGAACTGTCTTGAAAACAATGTCACTTCAACTACTAGATCTAGAACATGAATGAAATAGCTAGCTAGTGCCTAGGGGAGATCTCAATGAGCACAATGCTCACCATAATGATTTTGTACATAGCCGTGGTAATAAATTTACACCTTTGGTTGATCTGACTGCTCTTATTATCTTCACAATCTGCCACTCGAAGCTTGATGTGCTGCAATGCTGCTACTCAAGTAATCTTTACTGCACGACCATGTAGTTAACCGTTTCAATAGGCAATATGATTATGGAGAATTTAAGGATATTTTATTATAAAGTTCAGCGCTACTATATTTAGTGTTTATTTTTAACTTAATGCTGATTGCTGAGAAACATGTTCAAATGAGTGTGTTCTGTGTACTGTAGATGACATATGAAATGCATGAATCCAGCTGAGTTCACTTTCACAAAAAGCTTTACCAAACTGCCAATTCATAAGCATTGCCTAAAAGAAAAAACTTAGTTTGTGGTACTTGCAACACTCACAAAGATCTAGTTTGTTATCAAGTATGTACTGATGTATTGCCTGGCAAATGCACACTAGGTAGATTGTCTCCAGTGTGTTAAGGTCTTAAGGCTAATTAATCAACTTGAACTCTTGTCTGTAAAATCCACCAAAAGATGTTTGGTGGCTTGGTGCAGCTTCAAGAACCAACGCAGTTTGTGTACAAGGGTAAATATCGAGTGCAAATCTGTTTTTGGGTGTTACTATTTACTAGTGGACTAACATGCATGATGTGTTCTTATCTATTCAGGAACAGTAGAAATCCAGAGTGAAGTTTCGCCATACATTAGAGGGGATAAAACGCTACAGTTTCTTCTCCTGGCTGCTTCTCTCTCCCTCTCTCTCACCAAGCAAAACTCCCATTTCCAAACACAAAAGGTGGGGTTCACTTCACAAATTCTTCTCCAATTCCGATTCCGAAGTCCTTTCAACCCAAAAGGTTGATGTGCTGGTTGCCTTGTCTAGGGTGCTCCTGAAATGTTCTTTGGCTATGGGTACCAACTGAAGCTTGTTTCGCGGCGTCCTCTTTTCATGTAGTTCAAATTGCATTTACCATTTGATCAAAAGCAGGTGCATTTCGATCCATAATTCTTCGTGATAAAGTACTACAGCTAAGTTGGAGAAAAGAATGCAGTATTTGTGAGGTAGCAGTAGGCCTTCTTGTTGAGGCAACAGTGGATATGGGCTATGGATTTCTTTCCCTTGGAAGGCTGTAGTTGAAGGTGCGGTGCTGTCGTGCTGATATCACTACTTTCCCTGCCTCGAGATTCGGGCCGGATCGAATAATAAGCACTTTGCTCTTTTGCTCTTCATCGTGCATGCGTACTTGTGAGCCAATTGATGGTGTTTTTGCACGTACTTGTCTCAAAAGTAGTAGGATCACAAGTTAATTTCCTGGTTGCGTGACACTTTCACTCCATTGCCTTCCCATCCAAGATGTAAGATCTCCTTCCTTTATTCCCATGCTACTGATTTCTTCAAGATATAAAAAAGATTAATCACAAGGTATTGGAATGTCGTGCAATGTAATTATTGGTAGCTATTGCAAATCAATATATGAGGCTATGTTATTTGTGCATGGCCAGAGAGCAGAATAAGTGGCTTTTCCTGACCTGGGGATGTGAGATCAGTGATCAGAGCAGCTAGGGCATGATGCTGTGAAAAGAGCAGCAGCCCCCAGCTCATGAGTCATGACAGTTTGTGGCACTGCCCCAATCATTAGCAGAAGACATAATCAACTCAGAACTGCATGCAAGATCAGGGCAGGTAGGGAATGAGGAAGAAAATGTGGATGGTTGTGGATAGCCCTGTCATTTCGCTTATGTTTTATGCTTATTGGTATGACTTATTAGCAAAAAAGAATTAACGTATGGGTAATAAAAATTTTATATACATGTTCTTGGTGATTCAAAACAAATGTTGTAAATAAATTACAATGAGAAGGCCACAAAATCAACTTCAAAATTCAAATTTTGGTTTATAAGCATATGCATAAGCGAAACGATGGAACTGCTTGTTTCTATTACTTATAATATTATAAGGAGATGGAGGAAAAGAGGTACCGTGTTTGCTCTGGATGCTCGTTAATCAAAGAAAAAGGAAAAGTGTTATTTGATTGTGGTAGGTCAGATTATAACGGTGGAGATTTGATTGGTTTAGTTATATACAAAATACAATTATATTGATAAAGGCAAAAGCAATAGTTGTATAGCTAACCCATTTCTACTTTTAAAACCAGCCATGTGCAAAATTGTGTGGGAAAATCTACTGGCACTATTTAGGAATGAACTATGGATCTCTATTCTCTAGTTCTTGATTGCATTTTTTTTCCTTCAATCCATATGCATGATCGCCATTCACCAAACTAGCATCATTTGCTGTGCACTGTCCATGAGATCGTTTTCGCTTGGCCCCATGCAAAAATGCACTGCTGCTTTGTGCTTTCGGCTAGGCCGGCCACCTTGCTGCCATGGATGGCTTTAGGCCTCTAGGAGACTTAGCTAGCTAGGGTTGCATGGATCCATCTCTCCTCTCTCATATCAAGGGTCATGTTCATGTCTTCTCTTTGCTTTCACTCCAGTCATTTCCATGCCCAAAGGATGGGTAAATTGCCATAACTCAACCTTCCCTGTCGTTGTCTTCTTATTCTTCATTCTTTTTTCTTTCTTTCTTTCTTCTTCTGCTCACATGCTGATGGATACTGAACCAACCTTGAGCCGGTGCCCTCATAGTCATACCTGGTATTATTAGTGGTGAAAATGGTATGCAGTTGCCCAACTGTAGCGGCTATTGTTTCTGTTTTTCTTTTCCCGACCGTTTTATTTTGATTTTGTATTGTTTAGAAATGGAACAAAAATGGTAGAGATTTTTTTCCCCGCCATTTTAATGGTATACCATTTTTATTCGGAATTTCGGAAGAAATTAGCGTATAGTACAGTCGATCAGGATAAGAGAAACTTACCATAACCGTTAGTGTTGATGCTATAATTAATATCGTCATACAATATTCAAGTTAGTTACTTGATGCTTTAATTTGAGTCTTCACTAATAGTTACATTTGTTGTTAATCTATAATTTAAACTTGAACGTTACTTGCTTGTCCTTGTGATATGTTGTTTCGGAGGCTCTATTTCTATAATTATGCTTTCCGATATTTTCCAATGTTCCGGTAGTATCGATATCGTCATCATTTCCAGCTCTACCATTCCGATTCTGTATCAAAGAAAAAAAATGGTTATGGAAATTGTTTTAGTATATTTTGATCATTTTCATCCCTAACTAGTATCAGGGTTCTAAAATCTCATCGTTAACCCGGTCCTACCGTCCTAAGCCACCTGCTTGTTACTGCTACATGTTACTGATATACCAGTTGGAACTATTCAAAATTAAATATAGAATTTGAAATTAAAATTGCACATTGTACAAAGCCATATATTTTATTGTACCGTCTAAAATGTTTAGGTATGTTAATACATTTTTGTATGTTGGATCTCAAAAAAATAGGGGGTACTCGTGTCAAAAATTTGAACCAAAAACTTTGAATTTAACTACAACCAATTATACGTCCAGTATCCAGCAGGCTATCGCGGTAACAGGTTTTTGAATTAAAAATTTTGAATATAGACTTTTATCAGATAAGTTACGGTAAAGGGTTTTTGAATTAAAAAATTTGGATATAGACTTTTATCTCGTAAGTCGGTTACCATATTTTTTCTTAATTTGGTATACGAAACCTTGTCTAGTATACACTAATACTAGGTTAGATAAGAACGTGAATTCAACTTTTTTTTATTGTGTTTCCTTTTGAGGTGGTGAGGCTTGGACTAGCCCACCAACTTAGCCAGTAGGCGGCAAGACGTACTGTATTCCCAAGGAAAATGGGAAGAGTGGCTAAAAAAATGAAATTTCCTACTTACTCTCCTCCCCCGCAATGATTGTTTGCCATTTGTGCACCTATGTCTATTTCTCACGAGAATTTCAAGATAGACCAGTGTTTTGTGCTCTTTCATCTTTATTTATTAGCTTCTGATTACTAACAAACTCAAACTCTGTGTAAACCCCTTTTTCTTTTGGTCAATATGTTTATTGTGAAACTTACACTACTACGAAATCATTTTTCCAAACGGCCAAAAGTGACTTTTGCATATGGACGGGTGACCCGCCTGCGTCCAAAGGTCAGTGAAAATCGGATTTTTGCATGCAGACACCTATACCAACCGCACGCAAAAATAAATTCAGCCAAAAAAATAAAAATTTGAAAAAAAATCCAAAACCCTAGCCCGCCGTCATTGCAGCCGCTCTTGAGGGCGGCATCGCCGGATCCGCCGCCGTCGTCGGCACAATCGCTTCCTAGAGCGGCGGATCCACCCCTCCCGAGAGCGGCGCCGCCAGATCCGCCGCCTGATGTCATCGTCGCCGTAGCTGCTCCCTAGGACGGCGGATCTGCCCCTCCCGAGGGTAGCGTCACCGGATCCGCCGCCCGCCCTCATCATCGTCGCAGTCACTTCCTAGGGCGGCTGATCTAGCCCTCCCGAGGACGGTGTTGTCGGATTCGCCACCCGCTGTATGTGACCTGCCCTCGTCGCTGCCTGTCCTCGTCGTGCGCATGTTGGTGTCGCCGCCTGCTCGGGAAGGGGATGTGAGGGAGAGAGAGGGGGAGAAAGGAGGTGAGAAATGAGAGGAGAAGAGGAAGCGAGAAGATAAGGGTGACTTTGAATTATTTTTTTTTTTGAAGATGATGAGAGGGAAAGAGGAGGGTGGTTAGACTTGTAGGTGGGCTTTTAAGAGGCCCGCCTGCGAAAATCAATTTTTGCATGAGGCCGCTTTATTTTCGCAGGTGAGTCTCTTAAGCGGCCGCATGCGAAAATTGATTTTCGCATGAGAGTCTTTTAAGGAGTCATATGTGAAAATATAGACCGATTTTGGTAGGCACGACTAATTACCAGTTAAAAGCTTGCCTACGAAAATCAATTTTCACATGTGGCCGCTTAAGAGGCCCGCCTGCGAAAATGAGCTTATTTTCACATGTGGGCTTGTTAAGAGGCCCGCTTGTGAAAATTAATTTTCACATGCGGGTCTTTTAAAGAGTCGTATGTGAAAATACATATCGATTTTTGCACGCGCGATCAATTATGATCCGCTTGCATCTTATAGGGGCCCTCATCATGTAAATGTACCAAGATTTTTTTTTGCTAAATATGTTCATTCTGAACCTTAAACATCATGTAAATGTACGAGGAAAAATTTCGCATGTTCTGAAGTGCATGGATCCATCTGTCAGTGACAAGAACGTTGTATGCACCTTTTAAGACAGCAGAGTACTCGCATCTTTATGTTAGAGCTACTACCAAGCACTGTTTTCGTGAAAAGAAGTATAATTTGTAAGGCTGCCAACGTGCATGGTTAAAGTGGCTACTGAGGCTTTGCTGGAATAATATTGGCACATACACGTCTGAGATGTGATAGTTTTTGGCCTTCTCATATCCAGGAATGCTATTTCCTTTTCTCTGAATTTAGGCATTTTAATTTTGCCTCATATTTTTTTTTCTAAAGAATGTGTCAAAAAGAGGACCCCTAAGTGAGGATAGAGAAAGGGATTACATGATGTTTGGGTCTCATTGCAGCAAGATCTCATGATAAATAATGAATGAGTCCATAACTGATAGAAGCACATTGGAGATGCAATTGATCAATGAACAGTTCCAGAATGCAGAAGTTACAGCCAATTGTGCTAAGCTATAATGGGCTGAGGAAGTTTGAAAGATGCTCAAACACAGGAAACAAGAATTTAAAACATCCCTGCAGATTCCAGTAACACAGCCTTTTGTGGCTTTTGTTCACTATTCCTGCAGAGAGAAACTGAGAACAGCAAAAGGAGGGAAAGGGTAGCAACACATTTTCCTGCAGAGTGAAGGAAGGCTGAAATGTGACTAGTAGCCTTTTTCTGTCAGCTCACAGATCAGGGAATGCTCCTACTGCAATGCAACACAGGATGATCATGACTTACACTTGCTTCTTCTTTTTTCTCCATCCAGAAGAATGAGTATGGGCATTGCATGCATTCATTGATCCCCCCTTTTTTTTGAGCTTTCAAAGGCCAAGAACACAAGAATTGTACAGAACCGACACTTGTCGTTTTTCGATCGTTTACGTTGTCAAAGCAACCAAAGAGAATGAAAGAAATTGACCTACAATGTACAGGGGGAAAGAAAATTAAACTGATGCATGCTTGCTGCTGTTGTTGTCTGGCATGCATCTCTTTGCTTTGGCCAGAGTCATCTGAGCTTCAGATTTGAATGGCCAGTACTGTCTGCTCATCATATGAGCAATGCTTCTCTTGATGTTAGTCTTGTAGTTGTTTTCCTTTTCTTTTGTGGAGTCAGTGGAACATCTCTTATACTAATTAGTTAATGGATGGTACCTGTAAAAAGTCCATATATTTGATCATCAGGTTCCTTGTTCACCACATGAAAATGATGTACATGGACCAGGTATGTACCTTGTCTGGATAGGAAAAAGGATCTTGACATCTATCTGAACATTCAGAGAACTTCTGAAGATGACTGAATATGAACATCATGGTATTTTTCTGAACCTCATATGAACTGTCCACACAAAAAAACTTTCGTAACTACGATGTGCAAATGCAGCTCACCACTTTATCAGAAGGAGAACCTTAGTTCAGTTCTGGTCTTCAGGTATATCGACACTGTCCTTTGTTGTTGACATTGAAATGACAATGGTAACTATAGGTGTTTAAGAGCAGGACTGGAAATACATTTCCTGATGCTTATAAGACTCAGAACTCATGATGAAGCTAAACCTTTTGAGCCCATTTCAATAGAAATTGAGGTCAGTGTATCCATATGGGTTGATATCGGTGTAACCGTATGAGTAGGGAAGCAATTCTTCGATGTCCAATTGCGAGCTTGAACAACTCATTTTCTGAATTCGGCTGTGATTGATGGATTCTACCTCTGCACTGAACATGCTGTAGACAGGCCTATGATCCGAGAAGCGGGACTCTCCTCGAACATATGAGAGCTGGCTAAGACCCCTTCCATACCATAAAATGCGGTCACACCTGTAAAACAAGATCACTGAATTTGCTGAACTGTACAGAACATGGCAAAAATCTGGCAATGTGCTTTACTTACCATGCTGGAGTTCTCCTCTTCTCTTTCTGGTTCATGTCATCCCCTGCATATCTGTCGGAATTATTTGAGTATTTGTAAGTAGGAGGAAAATATATCCTCCCCTCATTCCAACCGGGAAATACGCGGCCGCCTCTTTGCTCGCTCCTCAGCTAAAAGTATAAAAAAATCATGCCATCTCATCAGAATTAGTCTTGGCCTTCTGTTTTGCCAAACTAATGAAGTCTTGTAACGTCACCCAAAACAAAAGAATGGCAGGATGTAAAGCATTGATTGCCTTCGTCACAAATAAACTACTATTGGAAGAATTTTACCGCTATTGGAGATCTACATTGTGCCTTTCAAAATTTGTTGCTAAGCTCATACCTGATCTTTCTCAAGCAATGCTTTCCAATTGCGCATCTCCACAAGAGCCTTCACTGCTCGGTAGGAAAGCGCTATCCGATAATTTAGGTCCCCAAGCCAAATGATCCGACTAAGAAAATGGCGAAGGTAAAGGATATATTACAGAATATTTGTGATTGCAAGTTTTTACAAGAGTTGAGGGATGCTAAGGTGTTTTGCTTACTCATGCTCCAAGATAGTCTCTGGTGACCTCTCATACTGTCCATAAACCATTGGGAACCTAGTTTTTCTCAAAATTTCCATCACATCGGAGTTTCTACGGTGCTCATCGCCATCCTTCTGCCCCGATGTGAGGTGACTGCAGACGAAGCAGAAGCTTGTTTGGTGCAACAACATGCTAATAGAAATCGAACCCTGAAAACAGAAACTTCTCATTGGTTTACAAAGCTACTGAAACACAATTTACCATTCTCTTTTCTTTTCAAATTCGATAATGGCAATAAGATAGGAGTATAACACCAAAAATCACAACAGATTAAATTAACATAAGTTACCTTATTTCCAAGATAGCCCATCAATCCTCTCCCTACACAAGACACCTTGAGATTTCTTATGTCACTTTTTATTTCTCTCCGAGCCCAAACCATCAGGAACAATCCAACCATTTGCTTGCTCGCAACCAGGCAGTACCTAAATCACCTCAAATTTTATTTTTAAAAAATCCTAATTAAATCTCATCAAAATGACTGTAATTTCGGAATAATTTTATGAAATCAAGCTTAGTTATCCTGAAAGGCTGAAATTTCACTATCCAAAACCTGAAATGGTGGTTACCTAGTATGGGCGCTACTACCACCATTGTTGCTTTCCTCCATGTAGGGCGGCGCGCCGTATCCATACGACATCGGCGAGAACACCGTGCTCGGCGACTCGCCGCCGCCGTCGTCGATCTCGCCGTCGTCCGACGGGTGGCCCCACCGGCAGTTGGCCTCGTAGTCGCTCGGCCGGCTGCCGTACATGACGCGGTCGTTGACGCTGTACCGGCGCTCCAGCCTCGGCTGCGCGCCACCGCCCCCGCCGCCGCCGCCGAGGATGTCGCCGTCCATCCGGAGGCTCCGGCTGAGCCCGGCGTTGAACGACCGCCGGTGGAAGAACGCCGGGTTGTTCTGCCTCGACGACCCCTCGAAGTCGTCGTCCATCTCCACCACCGGGTCCGGCGCCGGCGACGGCGTCCGCATGCTCCCTCCTCCTCCTCCGCCGCCGATGTCGCCCGAGCCCGGGAGGCTGTTCAGCGTCCGCCGCACCAGCGACACCCACTTCCTCGCCGGGCCGTTGTCCTCCGCGCCGAGCACGTTGCCGGCGTTCAGCGGCACGATCTCCTGGAACCTACGCAACGGCAATGGCCGGTGTCAAGAAGCGGACGGCGAGCGGCGGCAGAGGCGGGTACTGTTAGAATATGAAGTGAATTGTCCGTTTTTTTTTATCAGCTTATGTTTTTAGGTTGAATGGATCAATGCATGCAACTCAAAATAATATCAGAGCTAAAGGTGTTTAAATCAATTAAATAAAAAATCGCAGCCCACTATTCTAGGTAGAAAGCTTGAGGAGGTCTCGCGTGAGGGTAGTGTAGAAAACTAAAAATATTAAGTGAATTGATCGGTGTATGCAACTGAATAGGTACGTACCCGAGGATGTAGATGTCGGCCGGCGGCGAGGTGCGCAGCCAGTCCTCGAGGCTCAGCGACCCCGGCGGCGCGCGGCCGCCCACGTTCCACGTGGCAACGAAGATCCTACCGCAACAACAAGGAGAACACGACACGACGACATTGTTACAGATCACGACATTGCACAACATCAATGGAGATGCAGCAATGGCGGGCGGCGATCGCCGGAGATATGCACACGCACCTGTAGTCCAACGTGACGGTGGCCTCGGCGGCGTCGAGGTCGATCTTGCTCCGGCGAGACCGCTCGTGGCTCCGCCGCGACGCCCTCTCTGCAACATCAGTAACAGTTCGATTTTTCTTCATTCGATCAGAATCATATAAAAATCTGGTTTTTTTTTTCTCTTCTTTCTCGTGTACTTGCAGACTCTACCAATTCAACCAGAATCATATAAAGACTCGATTTTTTTTATAAAAAAATCCGTCAGATTGGTACTAGAGTAGAATCACCTGTCCTGCTCTTCTTGACCGTGCAGGATTCCCTCCTGGAAAAGCTGCTGCTCCTCCACTCATCCTCTCCTCCTCCTGCTCAGATTATTCTCATCATCAGAAAACAAAATAATCAAAATGTCTGAATGTCTCAGCAAATTTGGATCACCATGCCACACAAACCAACCCCTCCAAAAGAAAGAAAAAAAAAACTGAAAAAGCTGGGGCCTTTGACCAGCAGCAGCAAAAGAGCAGGACAAGGAGGGGGTTAGCAGCAGAAGCAGTAACAGTGCAAGAAAACAAAACAAAAGAGTGATCTGATCTCCCAGAGGCAGACAGGAGGTAGGAGAGCTGGAGTAGTAGCCAGCCATGGGGTGGCAGTGTGGGCCCCACAGCTAGACCCACACTGTCAGTGAGAGAGAGGCATGGATACTGTTCAGAGTTCAGGCTCACTCACCTCTCCTCCCAAATGCAGCAGCTGCATCATCGCCATGGAAGTCATGGGACTTCCCCCTGATGTTGAACCACTTCAGCACAAGGCTCTTGGACCATGACAACTGCAGCATCAACAACAACAAGAAGAAGAAGTTGGAGAAGATTTGGTACCAAATGAATCTGCCTCTTTGCAATGTCTGAAGATCAGATCATCAGAGTAGGCAAGAACTAACAACAGCAAGAAATCACCTTGCTCTTCTTGGCGCCATCTCTCATTGTTCCTCAGGGGAGAGGCAAGCACTCATGCAGACAGGCCAGGACAAAGCCGAGACACGATGCTTCTCTGCTCAGCCCGATGCTGCTGTTGCAAGATGGCACCACAGGTGAGGCTAAGTCAGGAGAGGCACAGACAGGCAGGGCACTGTTTGTCTTTCTGTGCACAAGAGGTTGTGATTTGATGGAAAAGTGCAGAGCAGATAGAGATAGAGGTAGACAAACACATACAGAGAGAGAGTGACTGCAGCAGTAGCTGTTTGGGCTGGACAAAGAAGATTTTGTTATTGGGTGGAAGAAGAAGAAGAAGAAGAAGAAGAAGAAGGGAATGGCTTGAGTAAGAGAAGGAGAAGGAGATGGAGGAGAAGGTGAGCAAAGTGCAAGTGATGCTGCTGCTGTCTGCTACTTCTAGGAGGTAAAGGGCCTAAAGCGAGGTAGCCGTCTCACTGTCTCCATTTCTAGAGAGAGAATGAGAGACAGAGTAAAGTTAGAGTGAGAGTGAGAGAAGGGATATTATTATTATATATACAGTAAATTACCAGCTCAAAACATATCAATTCTCGAAAAAAGAATTCCCGACCACTGACAAGGCATAAAGAGCGAAACAAAAAAAAGTATTCTAATTTTAATGTTTGAATTTTGCATTCATTTTGCAGATTGCTCGTTATTTAGTGTGGCCAGAATAGACGAAACGGCGATGCGATTGGCCGGACACGCAAGATTAGGGGAGGCCGTTTTGTTTTGCTAAGTAGCTGGATTATTGGACGGCTAGTTGCTTCAGCTGCTGGTGCTTCAGTTCCCGGGGCGACCTAAACAAAAACCGGGCGACTGAAACGGCCAACACCCTGAATTTTCACTGGTCTATAAGTGTATTGCCGTGTTGGATTTGGACCTTGAGTTTCTAAACGGCATCTACTGATCTGGAAGTAGTAGGAAAGTAATGGAAAACTGCTGTGGTTTTTTTTTACGTGAATGCGTGCCGGACAGTTTTTTTCCCTAATTCTAGCATCCTACTTTGTCCGCAACCCCATAATCTCTCTCGTTCAGATAGAGCCAGAAATCATGAAAGGCTAATGCTAAAATATGGCTCAATAATGAAATGTTGGTTTTCTTCAAAATTTACATAGTATCTAACAAAAATTTAAACAAGATTTTAAAGGTGGGCCTAAGGCTCAAGCCCTAGCTATCTTAGGTCTGCCTCCGTCCTGTTAATCATAGGCCCTTAATTTCCTTCTTATTCGACGTATCTTTCCAATAGGTTTTTTTCTCCATACACTTTCCCGTCTCTAGTCACTATTGTCATCGTCTCAACCACCACCTTGGCACCATTCTCAATCTTGCAAGCATGTTATTGGATCATTTTGTTTATTGGTTGTATTGTGGTTGTCAACATTGAGACTCGGATTTGTTTACAAACTCTATAAAGCAACCAAACGGATCACATATACTCTAGACGAAAAATGTGCAAATTGATTCCCTACACCAAAAAAAAATTGCAAAAATACTATAAACTTCGTTAGGCCTTCCAAACACAACTTTGCATTCTATAAAACTTACAAATTCAAATTACATTTCTTTTGTTTTTGCTTCCTAGTTGTTATAGAACATGTCAAGATGCATCCAAAATATTACTAGTATTATTAAGACGTTGTTTTTATAGTTCATGAGATTTTTTTAGTGTAAAATTTAACACTTTCTCAATGTTAAAATAACAGAAGGTAGTGCAAATTAACACTAAAATTATGGTATCTTCTTTAAGAAAACATAAAACAATTATTTTTAACAGATTGACCGTATTCTTTTTTTTTTGGCAAATGTGGCCGATGAGCTCAAGACAATATAAATTACCTTGAATTCATGAGTCTCTACGGCCCTACCTTGTGACCAAATTAAGCATGCAAGGGGGTCGACTGCACGAGCGGTCGATAAAGATGGCTAATTTCTCTAAAGCACACAATCTAGCAAGGATTAGACCCCAAAGTACCCTAATTGTTAGTTATTAATCAAACTATATATAAAGTACATCCCTGGCTAGAGCTAGCTTAGCCCTGCTGCTCCCTTTGCTAGGACAAAGCCAGAGGCCTTCCTGTCTTGTGGGGAAGATTTTGACCAAGTCAAAGGATTATTAAAGGATTGGTGAGTCTAATTAGGGGATCAAGTAGGGTATTAAAGTAATTAAGAATGATTCAGTGCATAAAATGTGTCAGCCTAATGGCAGGCCAGAGCTAGTCTGATCAGGGTCTAGATTACATGAAAAGGGACATCCTGTGGCCACACGCATGTCGTCCCTCCCCAATTGACATATCGGGAAATTAAACCAGCCCCCATTGCTATATATGATTGTATTACATTCATTACCGAGGCATTTGTTAATTAGATTTTGTAATGGTCTTTAAAACATGTCTTTTTAATTCTAGGTGAAGCTATTATGTTTCCCCCACGCAATTTCATATTATTTTTTCGATAACACTCAGAAGTTCAACACATTTCACATGGAGATTGAGGGATAAAAGAATTAAAGAAATCGCCGTTTTCACTCTGGAAGTATAGAAATCACTATGTTAATCGGAGGATTGATTGTGGTGGATATAATAGTGCGTAGCTATATTGATTGATATATTGTAGATCAAATCCATTTATATTTCTAAAATATTGTTTTGTGCGAATTAGGTAAAACAAATATGTTTTAATTAATCCAAGCCATAGAAACAAAGTCAGCAACGGGTCCCGGTCGAACGAGTTGGTAAAATATCCTTAACTAAACATAATCCTCTACGCTTTAGATTAATTAAAAAATTGTACCTTAATATAAAAAGATCATGCATGCTGATGTGTGTGTGTGTATATATATATATATATTGATTAACTTATGCATGCACGGTGCTAGCTACTCTAGATGGGTAATATTAGGGCCCAGTGGGATGCTTAATTGAGGTGTTGAGCGTGCAGCACCCTTGCTTAATCCACCGGTGAGTCTAATTATATTAGAGCTTAGGACAGGCATGATGATCACATTGTTCAAGTTTCCATTGAGCATGTTTTTGTGGGGGCAGTCAAAACAGGATCTAGGTTTGCATGCATGCTTTTGGCAAAGGGGGCCCTCTGTCTTTTAGCTTTTCTCAGCTTTGCAGCCCCCTTCTCATCAAATGTGTAGGATATATTTGCACCCAACCCCTCCTTGCAGTTATAACACATGACCCAGCCGTATCAGTTTTGAAAATAAAAACAACCCAAAACATGACCTTCTCCGAAAAACCGGCACGGTTAATAACGCGACGGTGACGTATTTGTCTGAAGCTGGATACTGGTCAAGTGACGATCATTTTGTTTGATACTTCATACGGATTGATTGATAATACTTGTCATTTTAGATAAGGGTGAGATCAAACTTTAAAATCTTCGACTATAACTTCTAAAATATTTGTCTTAAAAATATGTAGGTCATATGTATAAATTAGTCTTAAAAAATACTTTAACAAAATATTTGTTTATATTTATCTATATATTATAATAGAAAATAGTGGTCAAAATTATTTTTTGAGATCGTGTATTTGTCCAAAACGATAAGTATTATCAACCCAAGATGAGTATAAAGGTACTGGCTGAAATTTTAAATTATCGATAAATCATATTCGGAACCAGCTTGCAACGTTCTGTGGCCTGTCTATTACTCTCTTCATCCTAGTTGATTATCACCTAAAATTTTAAGGTTTTTTTAAAATGATCATCATCTAACAAAATATCTATTTGTTTATTTACGCAAAGAGTAAATTTGCATCATGAATTGTCCTACATACATGCAAGTGTATAACATGCAGCCAACCAAAATTAATTTCTATTGATTCAACTCATATAATATTTAAAGTGTTAATTAATTTTTGTTGAAAATAAAGCGAAAGAACACCTTGATTAATGAGGATTAATTTTAGAATGATGGATATTTTGATATCTTTGATCTTAATGTTTTTTTTATATAATGATCAAATTGAGACGAATGAATGAAGTATAACTTGGGTGAAAGATAGTTGCGCAGCCGCAACCAGCTAACGGTCTCGTACACATTCCCTCTAGATTTCCCCCCTCTCTCTCTCTCACCTCGGGTGTCACTGTCTAGAAGCCTCTAGCTATAGGTGACAGTGATGTGCTGACAGATGGAGACTAACCCCCAAGAGCCTAACTTAACCAAGATAGATATCAACATTGATCATGCATGAGGCCCCCATCTCTCTGTCATTCTCTGGTCACCTCCTCCTCCTCCTCCTCTTCTTCTTCTTCTTCCTTGAACTGCATGCCATGCATATGCTTTGAGCTTTCTTCCCCCCTTAATCCCCACCCTCACCTTGCTGTCTTTCCTTCCTTTTGTCCCACATGCATCAATGCATGAATGCCAATGCATGCAAGAGCCCTAGGTAGGGGCATCACAGCCCTACACCTCTACTGTGCCTCTCCTCTCTCCCCAATTCTATGCTTGCATGCATGGGACGACATTGATTAATTCCTTCCTTCCTTCCTTCCTTGCAGCAGGGAAGTGTGGGCCCCACGGTCGGTGTCGCTTCCAGGTGGGGCCCACCCTCGGTGTGTGCCTGTTGTGTGTTGTCCCGCGTCGATCAGGTAGCTAGGCATCATTGACCGGCCGTGGCGACATTGAGCATGTCGTGAGGTTAGCTTAATTAGCTATCTAATCGCTTCGATCGATCGGCCCTTCGATCGCCACCTGTGCGTGCCACTGCGTGTGTCGTCGTCCATGAAGACGCTTTTATCACATCATGCTTGTTTGCTTTTGTTGCTTGCTAATGGCAGATCGATCGATCTACTGGTGCATGTGGGCGTCTAGGGCACCGGACTCAATTCATGCATGCATGGCCTGCCCATACATATGAGAGTGGTTTTTAAACTTTCGAGGGGACGTATTCTTGCTGTTTATATGTTATTTAAATAGTTGTAAAAAATTTAAATTTTTTTAAAAAATATATTAACATGTGATATACCACTTCACAAACATGTGACTTAAAATTCAAATTCTATATATCGTAACGAAAAAAATAAATTTGACTGTGAATATATGTTAACTACTTATAATTTAATTTGTTTTTTTCGTCACAACATATAGAAGTTGAATTTTAAGTTGCATGTCTATGGAGTGATATATCACATATTAATACATCTTCTTATTTTTTTTATTTTTTCATAACTATTTGAGTGACATGCAACAACAAGAGAGCATCTCTTTTTTCGAAAGTTTAGAATAGTTTTCCCATATATATACATATACCTTGTCCTTCCGGTCAGACAGATCATCTTGATCTTCCAAAAAAAAAACGAGAGAGAGATCATCTCAAAGCTGAAATGTTGCATGTCATAGTATAAGATGTTAGTTGATATTATAAAATGTTTTGGGTTTTAAATGGATTCGTGCATAAAACCATGTATGTGCTTTATATATATGTTTAGTTAATTAAATTTATATGAATGATAACGAATCTAGATAAGATATGAAAAGATATGAAGATACCAAAAAATCTTAATTATATGTGAAATGGAGGAGTAGTCCACAACTCCAAATCACCTGTTCAAGTGGCGCTCTTACTCTAAAAAAATATTGATGCAAAACTGATGCAAATATTAAAAGAGAGCGCCATTGAATCTTCTGAAATTTACACTTAACATAAAGGAATAAGTTCACTTTAGGTCTTTCAATTTGTCGTCGAGTCTGAAATTCGTCCCTGAACTGCAACACTAGATAGGATGTGTTCCTTAACTCCCAAAACCAATACAAATAAGGTCCCAAGACGGTTTCGGCTAACGTGGCGCTGACGTGTCACTTACGGTCAAAAAAACCGTGAGACCCACGTGTCAATAACTGTCCGGTTAAAAGTAAAAAAAATGCAATGAGACCCACATCATCAACCCCCTCCTTCCCTTCTTGTCTCCCTTCCTCCTCCTCCTCTCTCTCTCTCCCTTTCCCCGTCGTCGTTGGCGCACAAATTCAAGGTGGGCGGTGAGTGGTGTGAAGAGGGGCGATGGCCGACAGGAATAAGGCAAGCCGCCGATAGGAGGTCGAGCCACTGAGGCGACGGCGACCTCATCAGCGGGTGCTCTCCACATCGTTAGCATGCATGTGTGTGTCCGGGATGGACAGCGACTGGTGACCGGCATTGAGGAGAAGCCCGACGACAAGTGGTAAGGAGGACGGTAGCCCAGTGGCAGGCGGTGAGGAGGACAGCAGCCAACGGGTAGAAGCTACCTCGGCAATTCCATCCCCCAACCCACACCGACCGGCGCGTGGGGCCACATGGCACCGGCGGCGGCATGGAGGCGAGCCCGTTGGCGGTACAGATCTGGTTGGCGGAGAGCCCGTTGGTGGTGCAGATCCGCTCGACGAAGAGCCTGTTGGTGGTGCGGATCTAGTCGGCGAAGACGAGCCCCACGAAGACAGCGTCGGCGACTGTGGCCAACGTGTTGGCATGGCATGCGAAGTAGCGGGCGGCGACGAACTTGCAGACGCCGTTGAAGCAGGCGTACCGGGTAGGGTGCGGAGCGGGAGCCCCGCAGGCAGGATATGGTTGGCGGCGCTGGGGGAGGCAAAGTCGAGCGCGTTCGTGGAGAGCAACACCCTTGGGTCGGCGCCAAAGAGCGCATGGCTCAATCGTCGTCTTCCTCGCCGCCGTGAAGATCGCCACCACGAGCGCCTCCGCCGCCGCAGGCCATGCCGTCTCAATTTCACCACGATAATGAGGAAAGGGAGAGAGAGAGAGAGGAGAGGAAAGAGAGATGGTGATGATGTGGGTTTCATTGTAATTTTTTTATTTTTAACCGAACACTCATTGACATGTAGGTCTTATATTTTTTTCTGACTTTAAGTGCCACGTCAATGTCACGTAGGCGTTACGTTAGTTGAAACCGTCTTAGAATCTTATTTGCACTGATTTTAAAAGTTAAAGGACACGCCCTATCTAGTATCATGGTTCAGGGACAAATATTAGATTCGACGACAAATTGAGAGACAACTTATTCTAACATAAATGCTGCGGCCATGTTGTTGAATCATCGCGAGCCAGCAGGCCCAAGAACGGCCCAAACACAAGTCGGACGGGTCTCGTTGACCGCAGCTAGGTCAACGTAGGTCGCGGCGCGAAGTGGGCCCACCCCGACTCCCCTTGTTTGACTCCTTAACAGAACAGGTGGAGATGAACGTACGGAAGGTACCTGCATATATTAGCACACGCTGATCGATCAAGCAGCTGAATAGCACAGATCATGTAAAAGAGTCGAGGGCTTAAGGCCCCGTTTGATTCAAGATTAAGTATGAACACATAAAAAAAATTACCGTATAATTAGTTAAATTTTAATTATTTTAAATTTGATAAATGAATTTATCTGATATTTTAAAGTAACTTCTATATAAAAAAATTTTCATACAAAATATACCATTTAACAATTTAAAAAAATGTGTTAACAAAAACCGAGATAAAATATATATCTTAATCAGAAAAGACGCCTTATTCTGACGTGATCAAGATTCAAGCAGCGAACCTCGTGCAAATTAGCACAAAAGAATAAGGCCATATGACAAATCAAATCTATTTGAAGCAGTACAAATTGCAGACCGTTTGAAGCACATTGTAACACACTTTCCAACGAATAGCATTCTGCACTAGGTAGCTTATTCAAAGTCTTGACAATCTTGACCACAAACTCTGCAGAGTTCTTCATCATCTGTAAACTGTTAATGTAACAACAGAAATACTCCTATGATTCAGTTTACTCTGGCTGGACCAATGAGCCAAAGTCACATGCCCTGCATCTGATAGCCACTAAATTAGCAGATATAAGATTTGATTCATAATGGAAGTTACAATAACTATCACTACAATGATTCCTATCCATTTAGGTCTGAATCAGCTGATATAGCCTCCGTATTGTCCAGCGACTCCAGCAACAAGTCCAGGTCTAGTTTCATCCAACCATTGTTCGCTTTCTTCCCCGTTGCCTGACTGTAAAATTGGTATGAAGAACAGAGGCAAGTCAAGGCAGGATAGTAGATCGAGTGATGGATTGTGTACTTTGCTCAAGGATCAGTACAGTGGCCATACCTTGAGCTAACTTGTTCGTTGTTGCGCACCATTGCTTTGAGGCTTTTCTGTATGCCGTGAGAATCTTCTCCATCTAGTTCATCACAAAATGAATTGTTGTTATTGCCTCATCAAAATAGAAAAAGCAATAATAACGGCAGTGAGTGTCATAGAACATCTGAAGCTTATGGACATCATCAAATGGGAATATGGCCATGCACACTTGTCAAAAGATTTCTCTAAAAACATAAACTCCCTTAAGCCATTATTAAGTGAATAAACCAATTGGATAGTTGTACAACATGGAATACCATTACAGCAGAAAATCCCCGAATCTCAGCACGACTAAACGAAATAGATGTACTTTCACAAAAAGTGTTCAGCCAAAACATGATTCCACCGATAGCATAATAAGGGCCAAAAGAAAAGACTAGGCGCACAAAGGATGGTCATAAATTTTCTGTAGGGCGAGTTTAAGGATCCGACATTCAACAATGCAATTTAGTAATAATCAGGGAATGAAGTACACAAACTAAGTCAGTTACTTGGGACTATCATTTATGCAACTCCTTACCACATCCCCACATGACGAATGCATAGAAATCAATGCTCTCTCAAGCACATATAAGTCCACTGCTTTGTCCTCAGGAATAGTTGATATGAAACTCAGACCAAAATCAATAAGAACCTGGCATATGAAAACATTGAGTGGCACATTAATAGCTCGGATGCAAGTCTTGAATTAAATGACTTAAGAAAATGCATGAACTGACAGAAAGGAAGTTCTACATACGAGTTGATTAGTGCTGTTCTTGATTATCATATTTGAAGTGGTCAAATCACCGTGAACAAGGCCTCCATCATGTAGTTTGCCAACTGCATTTCCTATTTGTGTGGCAATGTCAATGAGTTGTTCTTCATTGATCCCGTTTGACCCAAATCCAAGGAGTATATCTTTCACAGATAAGCCATCCACATACGCAAAGGTTAATGTATGCAAGAGTGGGTCCACAGCATAAAGAACTGGAGTGGAAACACCAAGCTTTCTTGCTTTTGTCATACATCGAGCTTCCTACATATTGAAGAGAGAATTTCAGTCAACATAAGTTGTTGTGTGCAACTTTTTTGGCTACGCATTACAGTTTACCATATGACTACAACTCAATCAATATTTAACACTTTTAGCCTTTGATTTATCTAACAAAAAGAAAAACAGAGAAATGCTCTACACAGAAAAGAGGAATATATAAAAATAAAGCATGTTAGTTGTGGAGACTGACAGCATTTAAGCGTTTAAGAGTCAACTTTGAGTCCAACAATGGGTGCCGGTACTTCTTTGAAAAACGCTCTTTGATTACGCACTTCCGTCCCACGAATGTTGAAACAAATACCCTCTGCAGCAAACAAAACAAACTATGAACAAGCAAGTAAAGTAAGGAATTGAAACTAAATATATTGACTCCAGACTCACTCCCTCCGCCCCCTGCTTCAGTAGTACGCCAAAATCCTGTTGTTGTTCCTGAGTTGAGTCCATAATTCTAATGTGCCCTTCAATCAAAACTACATTAGAGAAAGTAAAAAAAAGGAAATAAGATGTTGGTCAAACAATAAGAGTCAATTGTATTGTCATGCTTTGTGAACAACTTCAACATTAGGAGAATAGCTGCTCAAGAAGACTATAAGTTCATTTCCAAATTAATAAGTAGGGTGGCTTTTCTATGTGGCAATAAGTTAGAAAACAAAAACAACTGTTTCGCTGGTATAAAAACAAGTTTACATTGAATTAACAAATGCATATAGTAATGTGAATGGTTTGCAGTGCCTTTACAGTAACAGCTCCCATGAAACTAAACCTTAGGTGATTATGCTCAGGTTTCCAGAAAAAAGATCGATGCCCGAGTGACTGGTAACACGTAACAAGGGTTATCACCAGAATTTCAGAATCAAATAGTTACAAGCAAATCTACTCAAACATGGTGGTACCTAGACCCTCTATTTCCTCGTGGCTGCTCTAGCAGTTCCCTTCTTTCTTGTCTCAACTGAAGCAATCTTCTTCTTTTGGACCAAGCCCTTATAGCTCTGAGAACTCAGTTTTTGTGCTGCACGAACTGGTCTGAATACCTCTGTTTTCAAGGGATCCAAAAGATCCTCTGAACATCCTAACACAAAGCCATTGTTTTTAGCATCATCCCACATCTCCTTTCCATCCTCAAACCTCTCATTCCTACAAAGCTTTTCAATAAGAAGATCATAGGTATGTGTGTCCACTAACTGACACCTATTCATAAGTCTGAACATATCAAGCGCATGGTCAATTTTCTCAGTTCCGCATAGGACTCCTATGAGACCATGGAAAAACTTTGCAGTCGGAAGCACCCCACTTTCTAGCATGTCATCTACAAGCCTTTTCCCTCTAATAATTCTCCCTGTTAAATACAGGACCCTGACCACAAGATAGTAACTAACCCAGTCAGGGGAACACCCTGCCTTTCCTTCTTTCATCAAGTAGAGGATTCTGTATGATTCTTTCACTCTTCTTACTCGGCCCAAACAAGAAAGCAAGATGTTGAAGCTAGATGCATCCGGGGTGACACCATAGGACCTCATCTCTGCTAAGACAACCATAGCCTCAGGGACAAGGGCAGAAGGGTTAAACTTGAGGTTCCTATGGCACAGACAGTGCAGATAATCATTGAATGATGGTAACCCAAGTGGGGTACGTGAAGACTTGATATCGTCAAGGACTCTCCGAGCTTCCTTAGCATTCCCGTGAACACACCACCCATGGAGCAGGCTACGCTGAACAATGCTAACCATGGGCTCTATCGAGAGCTCGCTCTTGTGGTGCCACACGACGCCCTGCGCCTCGCGAGCATAGCCCTTCATGCACAATGCCTGCACCATGGCAAGGCTGCTCGACCATACGCCTTCCCCTCCATCACCCGCATCACGCTGAGGCAGCAATCTCTGCCTCTCCAAGCCTCTAAACAACCGGACAGCCTCATCCTCCTTCCCCAATTTCACGAGAGCCTCAACAACAACAGTGAACGTCTCCGGGGACATCCTCCGGCCGTCCTTCTCCGCGTCGGCGATGGCGATCCTCATCGCGGTGAGGTCCCCCATCCGGGAAAGCGCCGCAATCGCGCTATCCAACGCGCCGTCTCCCAATCTTCCTGGGTCCTTGGACCGGCACCAGGACAGGAACCGCAGCAGCCTCCTGCCTGAATCCCGCCTCTCGCTACACGCGTCGATCACCCTCGCCACCATGGCCGGCGACACGGCCACGCCCAGGCGGTCCAGTATACCGCCCACCTCGTCGAGGCTCCCGGCCCCGGAGCACACGACGTCGCGCGCCGCCGCCGCCGCCGCCGCCTCGAGCTCGGGGTCCCGTGCCGCGCTGCTGGAGCACAGAGCGCGACGGCTGAAGGCCACCATCGATCTCCTCGCGAGCGTGGCCATCATGGGCAGCGTGTCTAGCTAGTGGTCGCGGCTAGGTCGGGAGGAGAGAAGAGGGATGGGGGAATGGGGAATGGATGGGTTGGTCGAGGCGGGAGGGAGTGGGGACTGACCTTGATGGCTCACGCGGATGGTGATGGTTGTGGCGATTGCGGTTGCTACGGTGGCTCGCTCCGGTGATGACGGCGGCGGCGGCTTTTCGCCGGAGAGGAGTGTGGCGGCGGCGGAGGCGGAAGGGGAGGAGGAACCCTACCTAAACCTGATTGATTAACTGCGAAGGCAAATTTGCACATTGGACCTTCATAATCCTTGATTTTTGTGATTAATCCTCCTATCCCTTTTAGCTTCTGCTTAGAACCTAGTATGAAATTAGAGCGAAATTAATGTAGTTCCAGACATACCTTTCACAAGAAGTGTGCTCCCTTCGTCCCATAAAAACTCAAATTAAAATATGATGTCCTATCTAGATTTATTGTTTCAGAAGATATTATATTCTATCATATCTAGATTTATTGTTTCAGAAGATATTATATTCTATCTTAGATTAAATTTTTATAAGACGAAAGAAGTATATAGTTTCTATGTTTCTCGTTTCAAATACGAATCAAGTTTCATGAGATAATTATCGCCATATACCATCATGAAAATCTAAGCTACCCAGTAACTCAGATTTGCCTCCGTTGCTCTATGGATGAAAGGGAATATGTCTAACAAAAATCAATAGAAATCTGGCATGATAATATACTACTCTAGTTTCTTTAGATTTTTTGCCACAAAATTTGTCATGATACATGCACTAATAACAGCAAAGCGATTTTTCTCCTGCGTGCATCTTGAAGTTGAACGCTGCAGGATAAATCAGAGGAATCAATCAGGAAGTAGAGAATTAGAAGAGTACCAACTCCTTTTAGGCCAACATTTGGCATCATTTCCTCATCAATAAAGGTACTGGTACAAGCTAATGAAAGAACAACACGGCAATAGTTTTTTCCTAAATCATTGTCCTCAACAGCTATTCAAATTCCACAAGAAATCTGACTACCTGACCAATAAGAACTGTCACATCGGCAACTCTGTCCAAAAAACTGGCTAGCAACTCTACTCAATCTCCATCAACTAAACTCCATGCAGAGCCTTCGATATTCCTCTTATCGTATCTGGACTTGTTCTGCAGCAACCCCCTATCAGTGAGGCCCCAGCCTCATGCCATCTTTTGACATATGAAACAAAATCTTCATTTGAAATCCCTGAGCATTCCTGCATGGAGTTTCAAAGAGCTGTATTAATCGAATACACATCAACATAATGTTTGCTTCAGATATTTGAATAGAAGTACTAGCATTTTGCCATCTCATTCTCATATATGGGTATAAAGAAAACCAAATTTTATCCTAATGACAATAGAGGTTCCTCTGTTTGTTTTTTTCGAAATAGTCTCTTTTTTCTAACATTTGCAGGTCAACAAGAACACAATAATGAGTAGCTATATTGTCAACTTATCATGATTCATTTAACTGGTACTTACCACCCATTCCTTTCTTATAGGATCATAGCTCTCGCCACTATTTGGGTAAATTAATATTGGTTTACTTGTCACCTGCGCAACAGAAAGTATAAATTTATTAGGGCCAATTGCATATTTGCCACTAGTTTGAACAGGTATTGTGAATCTGTCAGTACAAAAAATGTAATTGCATATTTGCCACCAAAAAAATTGGAACCCATCCTTCCTTCCATTGGGCTGACAGTTTCAACTAAACCGTTAAAAGGTTGTTTTTTGAAAAAATAGGACAAGGTTGCCCTTGCCATGAAATTGCAAAATTAACATCATTTCAACATGAATATTACTGCACCAGAGGGGGAAAAAATACGGTCAACCTGATGGCATCAATTTTGGCACGAATATATTGTACTAATACAATTCAATCTGACAACAATTACCAACTAATTTGAGGTCCACCATCCTCACATCCAAAAGACAACCAACATCTAAATAAATACACATAGATCATAGCTAATGCTGCTGCTGGTGCCTCTTGGCTGTCGCCCAAGCCTCCGCCACATGCTGCTGCCGCCCAAGCCGTCGGCTGCTGCTGCCTCTTGTGTTTGCTGCTGCTGCTGCCGCCGCCCTGACAGCCGCAGCGCCTGCCGCCATCGCCAGCCGCCTGCTGCTTACTCATCGAAAGCCAGCTCCACTGATCAGTTCATTTGCTACTGATTTGGAAAGGATGAGAGGATTTGGTGATCTAGGGGGGAGATCGGGGCAGACGAGAGGGGAGGAGATCGGTTCTTCTGGTCCGGTCAGGACTCGGGGCAGCAAGGAAAAGATCAACTCCAACAAAGGGCAAAATGGTCTTATCAAGTTAAATTGATTTTTCACTTAGTTATGTAAATTATTTCAATTGGATCAGTATAGACGGTAATGACAGAAGTATAGGAGACCAACTTTGGTGGCAAATTTGCAATTCGTGTTTTTATAATGGCTATTGAGAGTTAGGGGGTGAAAGTAGTGGTATATTTGCAATTCTCCCAATTTATTATGTGGTCGATGATGTTTAGGGATTAATGCAACCATGATAGGAGTTACCTTCCGGATGGATAAAACTAATTCATGGATAAATCTTGGGGGAGTGCAATTGATACCAACTGCAGCAACTTCCTTGCACGAATCAGCAATAGAGGCACACTCTATTAGGGAATCACCACTTACTACATTAGTTCCATCCTTTGAAGTGAAACCAAACCATGCTGGAATACGTAATTTACACTCTTCAAGTAGTTCAACATATGCCTGCAAAAGATCATATGATTTCACTGATTGCAACTGCATCGATCAGGCCAACAATGCTTGTTGAGATAGTTTGAAACAGAAAAACTCCGTACATTACTAAAGGAAATTTTTCGTGCCAGATTTTTTTTTTACATAATTGCCAGATCCTTTTTATAAGTAGAATCAGCAAAGCATGTGGAAGAAAGGCTGAGCTTCAATGAATCAAACGTAATTTGTGCAACAAAAATACTTTTAACAGTAGCACTCTGACCATGGATCACTTTTGAAGTTATAAGTTTGATTGAAGTATTTATCCAGAATTAAACGAGTAATGGACTATGCTATGTTGACTGAAATACTCCAGTACAGAAAGATGAGTGCTCAGTATCAATGGCATTGCCAATTTTATTTCTATTTATATTGGTTAATACTGTAATATGAATTACAATATACAATTACACTTTCCAAACATACCTTAGTCTCAATTTTGTTTGGAATAGTTTCAAAAACAATAACATCAGGACCAGCTTCAGCAAGGACTTGAAGCCTTCTCAGATGAAAGTTTTTGAGAAACTCCAAAGTGCCCTCATTACCGTAGTCACCACTGCAGAAGCATTTAGTCAGATGTAAAATATCCGAAAGCTCTCAACAGTATCAGAAATTCAATGTTCAGGCAAAATGTTTCCTGAACCACTATTGAGCAAATACTGATACGGATTGTTCATTAATTTCCTTATTTTAACCAACCTATACTCGGAGCCATCTGCTAGGTATGCTCCATAAGAACCAACTGATGCCGCAATTAGTATTGGGCGCTTCCTGTACTTTGTTCTGTCTTTGGCCTCATCTGAACCATTTGAACATTTTTCCAGGTAAATAGCCCGTGCTTCACGTGCTAGTTCAACACTCCTCCTGAGGAACGATTCACTTTCATCCTGAGAGAATCCCTTTGAAAGGAAGCCCTGAATTGTGGCCTGCAATAGCAATGTTGTATGCCAAGTAGCTGGTGATCATCAACCCTTACTTGAAGGACGTTTGAAAAACCAATGAATATATACCTGATATGATCCTGTTATCAGAACACTTGCCCCAGCTTCAAGATAGTCCAAATGAACCTGTTCAAACAAAGGCAACACGATTACTATTCACTTATGACATGCAATGTGGGAATCAACAAAAAAAAACACCCACTATAATATGTTGCTTTTGTAAGTATGGCTTCAAGCTTAAAACCTTGATTCAGGTCAAAAAGAAATATATTTATTTTTGCAGGACCATCGAACTGAAGTTTATGCTTCCTGATTTCCTTACACCTAGAAGACTAGCTGAGCATATATGACATAGCAAACACACTGTAAAGTACAACAAGTCTACAGCAAAATCGGATATTGCTGGAAAGGCGACAATGCTCTCCTTTCTCACAGCAAGATCAGACATTTCACATCCTTGCAGCATCTAGGCTTCTCAAAATGGCGAGATAGCTCGAGCCACACTGACAAAGCTCCAGCCTCGAGCACAGGCCAAGAGATTTCCCCAAATAAGATTCGGCATTATATTGCATCCCCCATTGCACATATCCATGGACCAAATACACTACAAGATGCGAAACGCCGCAAGCAGGTCTACGAATGAATCAACCGAGAGCGCAAAGGGGGAGAGGGGCAGAGGAGGAGGCGGGGGGACCTTCCGGATGAGGTCGGGGCAGGTGAAGAGGCACCTGGCGCTCCAGAGGGTGTCCTTGAGGTTGGCACCGTTGGCCTCCAGCTCCGTCGCCAGCCCGCCGTCAATCACGGCCGCGCCGCCGCTCCCCCGCAGGAACTCCGCCATCGCGTCGGCGTACTCCGGTTGACTCATCTTTTTTTTCCGGCGATGTCGGCGGCGGCGCGAGGAGCGGAGGAGGAGGAGAGGAAGGCGTGGGTTGTGTTTGTGTGGGGTTTAAGACGGGGGAGATTGGGAATTTGGGGGGGTGGGGGGTCGTGTGGGCCCGCGTTGTCAGCGGCTCTGGTCCGTGTGCGTACAATGTACATGGACAGTTTGCAGGTGGGGAGGTTCATTGTACGTGGACGCGCCAGTGAAGGTGGTTTTAGGCTGTGTTTTCTAGTTTTAGGTGGGATTGGATTTTTTTTTATGCCATAGAAATGTCATTATTCTTCAAAGAGTAACGCGGTAAACACACGCAGACCCTTATATTCACATCAACATTATAACAAAATTAAAAACAAATCATCACGTTATTAAAATGTTTATTGGAATGGATATTTTCGTTGGAATTCGATGTCTCCTTAGATCAACACATGCATGCATCTTCAATTCATGAAATAATGATGCTGGTCCATATGACTCACCGTTTGATATAAACCGGTAGCTAATAGCTTCATCGATTTGAATGTTAAGTATAGCCATGGTTGCACTAACAGCTTGAAACCCACACAGCAATGTTTGACTGGGAGGATTGTTTTTCAAGTAAATTCCATAAAACAACATACTCCCTTTGTTTCAAAATATAAGAAATTTTGAATGGATATGATATATTTTAGGACTACGAATCTGAACAATAAACAAATCCCTTATATTTTAGGACGGATGAAGTATATTTGACCAAACTATCACAAAAATACATATTTAAATATATATCGTAAAACTACAAATTCAGCCCCAAACTTATTGCAAAAGACATCATATCATAAAAATACAGATTTAGTGATGAAGTTATCAAATAACTACATATTTTTACATACTTTAGAATTTATATTCATAGCACTATCGAGGTTATAGTCGTTGTGTTTTTTTGATAAAACTAATTTTAAATATGTAGTTTTTCGATACGACATGTTAAATCTGTAATTTTATAAAAATACCTATATTACTATAAAAGAATCTAATGGTGAAGGTGAGTCTATCTTCTTCACCAAACCACTGCCATGTGTATCCATCTTGACGGTGACCAATGACCCATCTATGTGTTTGATATTCAAATCTTTTTAGAGCTGTGAGAGACGGAGAAAGTGGAGGGTAGTAGTACTAGCTAGCAAGCAGGCCATGGCTTTCTGTTTCAACTGGAGGGAGATGTACCTGGACCTTTGTAGTAGTGGATGTGATCATGAGAATGAACCACAACCAAAGGATTAAAACTATGGTCCTAGCCCACAACAAAGTTATAGTTATTATATTATTGTACTAATATAATCTTTCTCTGGTTTTTAACAGGTTTTTAACAGATGATACCGTAGACTTTTGTACATACTTTGAGTTAATTTTATTTCTAAATAATGCTTTAGAGTATAGTTTTTTTGAGATTTTTTATAACTATTCAATTGATATTTGACTTTGAGGGTTACAATGAAGGAGTCCCCTTGAGGAAAAAAACCAGCTCCTACCATACTCTTGTACTCCATATTTAATTAAGAAAAATACAATGATGCAGTGATATAGTTTTTCCATACCGTCTAATTTTTCTTTTAATCCCGTAACAAAGTACATGCACTTTGCTAGTGGTATTAAATATGTAATTTTATAATAAACATTCTTAAATCTTTAATTTTTATAATAGATTGATTAAAATATCTATAGTTTTATGAAATTTACTCTAGTTATTTTCTATACTAAATTATTAAGTCACTTCTTAGAAATGGAGGTAACCTCTGAATCAGACATAGGCCATTGTTTTCTTATCCAACGGTGGTTGACTGCCAGGGGCTATAGCCCACTTTAGGATTTGTTTGTTTAATCCACCTTAGGAGATTTGTAGGGAACTTATTTTATACCTATTTATTTTCTTAATTTCAATCTTCTTCAATTGCTCTTTTTTGAAGATTAAATGAACAGTGCCTCAGGATCTAAAATGGCTTCACAAATCGATTTAAGCCCAGTGCCGGTGGAACCCAGTCGGGCCTTGGGCCTGACCATTGACTTGAGACCCGGAAGGTTCTCATGGGCATATGACCTGATGTGCTTGGGCCTCTCTCTCTCTATCTACAATATCGTTCTATCGGTGTGTGATGTACTGCAAAAATGCATCGATCGTTGTCATGCGGCAATAATTACGTTTACGATCACAGTCAATTGAGAGTGACAAAGACCCTAACTAGAGATGGCAACGGATACATATTCATCGGATTTTCTTGTCTCATACCTACATCCATGATGGCTAAATATTCTTGCTTAAATACCCACATCCGTCATGTGTACAAAATCGTTCCCATACCTACACCCGTGCGGGTAACGAGTACCCATACCCATATAATTGACTTGTAGCACTTATAGTTTTATACTGTAATTAGCTGTATTAAAACTGTAAACCATCGATAGTTTCTTCGGCAACAATGCTATTAACATTAGCGTTCAAAGGCGAGTAAAAAAATTCTACAACCACATTACATAATCAAGAAATCAAATAATAATTTCATATAACTAGATTAGAACAATGCTTAAGAGATAAAAAGAGTTTTATGCTATGTTTTAGTAGTCGTTGAAACTTATGTTACTTATAGTTTTAAGCTCAATCTACGGATTTTTTTCACCCACGGGTTGGTGGGTACAGATGAGTAAAGAACAAACCCATACTCGTGTACCCAACGGGCAAGAGTTTTCGTCCGTTAGTAGACCTATGGGTATAAGAGTTAGAACATGATTAGTTACTAATAGAGTAAAAACCCGTCGAGTGTCAAGTCACGAGTCCCAATTGTCATCTCTAGCCCCGACGGAAGCAAAGAGGAAAAGATCGATCATAGGAGGGTCTTAACTATTCTTTCTGAGTCTGGGTACAAATAAAGACGTGTCTAAGGCTGAGTTCTAAGCAGCAATCAGTATTAACTACTACCTCGTTTTTCATGAGCACATGCTTTCGAAACTACTAATCGATGTGTTTCGTGTAAAAGTTTTTCATATAGAAGTTTTAAAAAATAGATTTATTTTTTTAAAATTTATAATAATTAATCTCTATTTAATCATGCGTTAATAACTTGTCTCATTTTATGTGCCACGTACCCAACATATCTATGTTCCGAAACTCAGACTAAACCTCGAAATCGCTGCTATAACAAGTAATTTCATATGGATTTTGAAGTTACTTTAGAGCTGGATTTTTGTAAAACAAACACAAAGAAAATCACAGTTCAACACTGTTTATGAGCACTTCATAATACAAATCAACCACGCTGTCACCATTCTTCTATCTCCCTGTCAGGGGTGTATTCCAAATTGTTGATAGATAATGGACGACGGATGCAACTGGGTTCACAACAATTATTTAAGGGCGTAAACAATTAAATATTCCAAAGTTGAAAAGTTAATTTTGAAAAGTTTTCTAACAAATACTAAGTTACTAACGAAACAAAGTTTTTTTGGGGGGACAAAAATCGTGCCATTTGGGACATGGACCTCACCATGATTCGACTCCACCTCGCGGCGAAAATGTCGATACACACACTACATGGATCATACAAACACGCCATGTGCGCACGCGAGAAGGCGAATCCAAAGCTCCCAACTGTCTCGTTGCGTGTTCTCGATGCCCAAATTCCCTGTGCAATTACATGTCTTCTTCTATCTCTCTCTACTTTTTTATCATGTAAGCTTTGCAAGTATTTGGGCGTCTCCTAGCCTAGCTTAGCTTAGCTTAGTCGTCTCCATCAAGGCACGCACATTCAGGGGCCCCAATCGGATGCACATCTTTGTCTGGCCATGATCGGATGGATCGATCGGACCCAACCTTTCTGGCATTAATGGAGATGATGGTACTTGCAACTCCATGGATCGGTCGAGTTGGATTTGGATCTTCTGCTCAGAGTTATTTTATCGGTTTGATTCCGTTTTGCCAGCCTTCCGTTTCAGCTTATTGTTTTTGGTAATATATATGGGGGGAGAAAAGAGAGGAGAAATTTTCTTGGGAAAGGATTTTTTATGACCTCTCTTGTAATATATAGCTATATAGACATGCGTATCACGATTCACGACGTAGTTGTTGGGCCCGTCTGTCAGTGACTGTTTCGTGAGTATGTTCGATAAGAAATTTCGCTTGCGAGTAAGTGGGAGTGTGTGTTCTGATATATGGGGGTGGATAAAGGAGACAACTTTTAGATGGTAATGATTGTGTTTAAGCCTGAGAAATTCTTTACTGTACACTAAGACTGTACTAGTTGAGCTGCTTTTTTTTTGGGCCAATTCTTTAATTGTGGAAACTGATGGGGGTAACAAAGTCTTTTTCTGAAGACTTGCTGCCAAAGCAATGGAAAGTTACTGATGACGTTTTCTGACCGGCAAATGAGAGATTTCAGGCCTGGAAAAGCAGCATCGCCAGCCATATATCTGGGGCCATGCCATGTGAATTGTGATGAAGCCCTATACGCCGTTAGATCGGAATCGGCCGGCGATCGTACCTCCAGATGTTCAGGGAAGAAGGATAGGTAATATGATGGACCTTAGCTTCCATGATTTCAGAGACAGTTTGGGGAGAGATGGTGGTGCCATGGTAGAGGCAGTGGACCATTTGCAAACTGATCATTCTCCTGCAGGTTTGGGGTGACAGAAGTAATGTCATTGTCTGATTTATGTCTCTTGCGATTCACCAGTGCATCATTTATATGGCTTTCTTGAACCTGATAAAAAGTTATAACTTCTGTTCTGAGTTCAGAAGTTGCAATGTTGTTCTGCCAATCATTGCATGCTTGTGGTTCTTGAGCCATTGTATCAAATTCTACTATCAGATAACAGTTACTGGAATCTTGGCCAACTGGCTTCTTGTCTTATTTTGATCACATCTTTTTGAGGAACTTTTGATCAGATTTGATTAGACGGGGGATCTGAAGAAAACAAATGCTCAATTCTGCTTTGCAATGCCAATTGCCAAGCTGACAAGTTGCCATTATTTTTCTTTTAAAAAAAAGCTTTCAGAATTCCATTTCTTGCAGTTAACAAATCATCAAGAACAAAAAAAAAGACAACTTTCCACAAGCAATTCTTGAACAGAGACCTCAAACACTCACAAAACAGTTTAATCCTTGGAAGAACTGTAGTAGACTCCAAGTTGCATTTGGATTCTGAATTCTGGTGATTTTAAGTCTGAAACAAAGATTAATCAGCAGAGACAGAGACATGGTTCCATCAAGCCTAAAGCCTTAATGTGGCAATCCATCCATCCACGCTGTCAGATTAGCTAGACCGGCGCCTAATCAGCCTCTTTAGTTTAAGAAATTGCAGCCACTTGTTTGGAAGGAACCAAAATGTCAGAATCTTTGCTGATGGTGGCACTGACGGCAGCTTATCATCTGACCAACCAAACCAACCACTCTTCTACTCATCATCAGGTTCTTTTATTGATTTCCCTTTACAAAATTGCGAGCAGAGAAAAGTTTACTTGTCATCAAGTATAATAAAAAATGGTAGAATACAACATCTATCTTGGATTTTTAACATTAATTGCTGAAAAATGACTAAAAAAAAGAAAGCATCATTTCATCTGAAGAACTGCTAATCGGAAACATGACACTGACACAGCCAAGAACAGTTCATCTACATCTCTCGACTACAAATTTGCGAGCAGATGAAAGGTAACTTATCAAGTATAATAAAAAACCAGTTGGTACAACATCTATCTTGGACTTTAAACATTGCTGAAAAATGAATCAAAAAGAAAATTCTCATTTCGTCTGAAGAACTGCTAATCTGAAACATGATACTGTCACAGCCAAGAACAGTGTTCATCTACAAAGGGCGAAAAAAATATTAATTTTCTCTTGCTGCAAGCTGGCGTCACAAGGATGCTGTGGCTGCACTCGCTGAGGGTGGGGCCCACATGGCCGCCGCTTGGCGGCGCCCACCGGCCAGGTCTTAAAATTCCACCGCGGATTAAAAATGGGTTTGATTTAGTGTGAGAGATAATTAAAACCGTCGTTCTCCTGGGGTATCCAAGAGAAGAATAAATTAGTTCAAGGTTGGAAATGGCGGCACGCAGCCACAGGAGAAAATTTTCAGCAATTTGTTTTTGCACACCCGATCGATTTTCGCCTACCATTTCATGTAGGAAGTTAATCATCCGTTCTATAATTCTATTCTATAGGAGTCTTCCAATAAAACAATGTGATGCACATTGATAGCGTCATGATTAGAGGATACTAGTACTATTCTATTTTTTGTTGACCGCAACTGCTAATTTACTTCATATTTATTTTAAAATTTATAAATCGTAAAAGCCTTTTTTTCACCAGGCCGGTAGAAGAGCACCGACCAGTTTTATTAAGATCAAGGGAGTTACTCATTACATAACTGAATATCTTTAAAACTTTTGTAATTATAAATACTCTGAAGGTTTGTATATTAGTGTTGTTTTTCTTTGCGATTACAATAGCTTGCAGATAGATTTTTAGTGACGATAGGGATGTGTTGTTGGCCTCTTTAGTGTTTGCCACGCATTCTAAGTATATAAGTGTAGTGTGTGCAGTATTACGCGTATGTATATGTTTTTCGTGTAATTGAGAAAAAACACTACAAGTGAGTGCTAACCGTGTCCCGAGTCGTCCCCCACGCGGGCGGCTCGGGGTGAAAAACCCTAGCCGCTGCCATCCCCCTCCCTCCTACCCTCCACCTCATCGCCGCCGGAGAAAGTTGCTGGACAACCGCGCTGCGAGCTATGATGGTGGCAGTGAGGCCTTTTCCCGGCAGCAACCCGTCTCTCGCATGGCGGCGGTGGGGGCGGCCAGATCTGGTGCCTCCAGCCTTGCTCTTGAGCTCAGTCGCCAGTGTAGGATGCATCGACGGCGGAAGCAGAGGTGGTGCGAGGCAGGAAGGTCGGGGCGCGAGGCGGCCAGATCCACTTCTCCTTCGACCGGATCCACCTTCCCTTCTATCAAATGCGATGCCCCGACAACGTCTTCGTCGAGGGGCTGCAGAGAAGTGGGTGCGGAGCGACCAACGCTGGTGGTGCCAACAATAGCAAGGGCTTGCAGAGGAGCGGGTGTGGAATGACCGGCGTTGGTGGCGTCCCGGCGCAGGCGGCAACGGAAGACGCGACCAACTGGTGGTGGCAGTTGGCCAGCGCGATAAGGAGGTGCGACTGGTGGCGACGGGTGGCTGGCATGGTGTAAGGAGGCCGGTGCGGTGAACGAGCCCGCGGGAGCCCTCGCGACGGATCTGGCCAGGCAGCGTGGCAGAGACGCGGTGGCGGCAGCGGGCGTGGCAAAGTTGGCGATGGCTGCGGGAGGCCAGCACGAGTGGTGTTGGGAGGTCAGTGCGAGCAACAGCAGGAACGCTGGCCCAATCGATGGCGCGGGAGGTCGACGTGACGATGGCAAAGAGGTTGGCGTTGCAGCGGCAAGGAGGCCGGTGATGGTGGGTATGCCACAGAGGCATGCGGAGGTTGGCCGGTAGGAGGCGTCAGTTCAGCGGTGTCCATGCACTGACAGAGGATGACCGGTGGTGGAGCAATGAAGCGATAGCTTCGGATCAACAAGGGGGGCGGCAAGTGAAAACATAGCCCGTCCTTGCCGGGGCGGCAACTACGGCGCTTCAGGCGTCATTCTCCCTCTTGGGGGCCTTGTTGAGTCGTCCTTCTCCCTGGTGGGGCTGCCGGGTGAAAACCCTGTCCTGGTTCTCATTGAGACCTCGACGAACGGCGGCGGCGGTACTCATCTTCACTTTTCTCTCTGGAGGTGTCGTCTAGGAGGCCCCCTAGTTAAAACATCTCTTCAACAGCTTATGTGTGTTCTCTCTAGATGTTTGTCCTCTTGCAGTGGTGTCCTAGCTTTTGCAAGCTGGTCATGTTGGCGGGCCTTGTCAGGAAGAGCGGTTCCATTTTTTTCTCTCACCCTCTCTCCTTCAATCCCAAAGGCATGGATAGAGTTGAGTGCGGCGCTCGTCTGTTAGGGTTTGGTTTTGGGCGGACCGGCTATAAGTTCGTTGTTGGTCTAGCGGTGGTCGGTCACGCGTAGCGACGGTCGGTCCGATGCTAACTTTCTCCTAGGTTGTGTGTAGACACTGTCGGTGCGTGGTGGTGGTGTTTTCTTTTATTTTCCTTGCTACTGCTTTTCTTGGATGTTAGCCTTATAATTTTTTTCTACTCTATTAAATGAAACAACGCATTGTCTGGTGTTGTTAGTTAAAAAAAACACTACAAATAAAAATACATTTTTTAAAACCAATTTTACCATAATTGCTACTCGTTTTTTTATAACCAATTTCACCATAATTGCTACACGTTTTTTTATAACCAATTTCACCATAATTGCTACATTACTAATAGAACAAAAAAAGGATGAGCCTTTCTATGCATTGCCGCATACTACTGACGGAAGCAAAAGTTCCAAGCAACGTGAAATTCGTCACGGACAACTCTGCAGCGACAAGGAGCTCACATGGGGATCATTATTCTGCATGTCTTGATCTCCGGATTAGACTAATCAATCAGATAAACCAGCGGCCTACAATGATCCAATCGAAGCAAATCCCTTGGTAAACGGCTTAATTAATTATTAGGACTAAACAATACTACCAGCTCTGCTCTGGCATGGACTCTGCCAACTTGTTCTGATGGAGAACCCAAGAAAGAACATTGGTGAGTGACAAAATCACAGTGGGAGGCTTGGAGGTTGGATCACATGGACATGACAAAAAATAATCATGCTAGTGACTCAAGGAGTGACACTGCATTTTAGCAACTAAAAAAAATAAATAAAGGACATGGTAAACCCAAATGTCTTTTTAAAGGCTGAGAATCTGAGATGAAAGTAAGCTGTCTGAAAAATGAACGAAACTTATTTACGAATAAATCTTTATATCGGTATATTAGTGGTTTGAAAACTATGGTTGAAAAATAAACATCGAAAAAAAGTCCCAAAATCAATTCTAATATTAAATTTCAAAAATCAAATTTTAGGTGCATCAAATTTTAAAAGCAACAAGTAATACGCTGAAAACCATGTCACAGGCTCACGGATTAAATCCACATCTTTATTGTACTCTAAAAATCTCTACGTCTTTATGGTACTCTATAAATCTGACTGGAAGCACCATTAATGTAGTGCCTAGTAATGAGCTACATATATGCTTTGCTTACACACAAAATCGTAGTTATCGTACTAACCGGGTAATATGAATGATGGGTTATGTATTAAGAAATAGTATGAAACGAAGGATGCGGACTAAGCATGAAAATGCTTAGTGTGAGCGCAAAGTTACGGTGCACTTTATCATATAGTATCAAATACAAAGTTCAGCATGCCTTTTTAAGTTTTTTACTTATCTAAAAGATTCCTGTACAATAGGAAAAAGCCACAAAGGGTTGTCCATAACATGAAAAATTCTGCTCAATTCAATGCCAAAATTCAAGTCAAATTTCAAACACCCCCTATAAAATCCATCGTTTCGATTCGAATCAACAAAAAAGCTAACTTTTTTCAGTAGTCAACAAAAGAGAAATGCCAACAACCCAATATAGAGTTTTCTTAACCACAACCATCAATTCCCAATATTAAAACCGTTGCACCAGCATTTAGTTTTAGATTTCACCCAAATAAATACTCCAATCCCAATAATGACGCAGTTATTCCAAAAAATCACAGCTCATCGCCTTATTAGGCAGCAAATCAAATCACTGGAATCACTCACTGCTCCTGAAGAAAAGTTTCTCTTCCCCCCTCTCCAAAGATTGGTTCTTTTTTATTCTTCTTGCTCAGTTTTTTTTCCTCTTGTTGGGACCTACCACCACCTTCAGTGCGGAGGCAGCCTTTCTTGTTGGTGGCATCGAAGCAAGCACTGCACACCGCAGCAAGAGGCCAGAGCCCAGACTGTGTGAGAGAGAAGGGGAGGCAGGATGGGTTGAGGAGGAGGAAGAAAGGAGGCGACTTGGTGGATCCAAGGAGGCCACTGCTTTTGCTGCTGGGAATCCACTTGGTATGCTTCTTTTCTCTCCAGTGATGTCCCCTCGATTGCAAGATTGGATCTTTGATTTTTCTTTTCTGCTCCGGTTACTGCTTTATTGATCTTGTTTGTTGGTGCTTGAAAGATCCAATCTTTTTGGTGGTTCTTGGTGATGATGTTGTGCGATTTGTTTCTGCGGGGGGAATTGTTTGGTGTTGACGGGTGGTGGTTTGGTTGGTGGGATGAAAGAAGAGCAGTCGGTGCCAAGCCAAGGCATGTTGGTGTGGAATTTGATCATGTGATGAATTTCCTTCCCCCGCTTTGTTGCCTTTTTCTTCTCGACTTGGTTGGATTGCTTGGTTAGTGGTTCGTACGATTTCTTTTCTTTCCGGTGTTCTTCCGTAGTATAGCTGTTCGAGTTCTTGTTTCCCGTGGTGATTTTTCCGTAGTATAGCTGTTCGAGTTCTTGTTTCCCGTGGTGATTTTCGTGGAGGAGCATATGGATTTTGACTCCTGACTATTTCCTTTTTGTTTGTCGTTGAGAGAATTCTGTGTTCGTTTGCACCAGAGGATAAGAATTCTGTGTTCTTTTACACCAGAGGATAAGGTACTATTTGTTTCTTGACACATTTTTCTGATTCAGTTTCAAGAGAGTTGCGACTTGCCGGTGTGTATCTTCCTGCCCTTTCAATTAATTGGAGAATTAGAACCCGTAAGTACTACTCTAGAGTCTAGACTACTGTTGATCATTGTTGTGTATACAACTTGTTTGGTTGATATTATCTGTACCATTTCTGTTTCTGATCTTGTAGGTACAATCATTGCCAAATTGCAGAGGCTGTTCTCTGTGCCTTCCATTGTCTTAATTTCATTGTTGCTCCCATTCTGAAGAGTGGAAAAATTTTTTAGGCAGTTCTTAGCTTTGGGAGCTGCAGAATATTGCATTGTTGCATAATTCAAGTGCTGAGGAAGTGAGGTCTTAATTATTGGTTGGAGCTGGTCCGTGTTGCTTGTGCAGCAGCAATGGCGGCCTTGGTTGGTCATGACTCGAGGCAGTATTCGTGGTGGTGGGTTAGCCATATCAGCCCCAAGAACTCCAAATGGCTCCAAGAAAATCTCAATGGTGGGTCTTTTCCTGTGTTTAGCTCATCTAGTCGTGTTTATGCATTGCTTTGATCCATATCGTGAAATTGCAATTAGCATTGCACTTGATATTTCTTTAATTGTTTCAATTTAGCACTACATTTTCAAGGCACATGGTGTGCATGCAAGCCAGTTATTTTCTATCTCCCTCCTGATTTGTTGCCTTGATGCCAATTTTTGCTTAAAGTTTGCCAAGCTGGTTTCAACACAAAGTCTCTCTCTAATTTAGCAATTTGAGTATGCAGAGAAATTTTTTATAGTATTAGGCACATCTTGTAAAATTTAAGCTAAATCCTGACATATTTATGCTGCAAGTAAATGAAGTAATATTTTAATCTCTCTCAGTTTTGATTCATGAACCTGATATTTTATTGTATGATTCTGTGACTTGCACCATCTACTGTTGTCCCTTGATCTTTTGAAAGCAAATTAAGACTACGCCTTGAGCTATCTGTACTGTATGATCATGCCTTTTCATTAATGCAAATAGTCCTCTGGAATTTTACTTGTAACATATGAATTGAAGCGCATTTCTTCTGTCCGAAAAGAAGAAGTTTATCAAAACCAAACAATCTTTGATAAATAATGATTGGGGTTCTGGGTTTTCTTCTTAGGGGTCCCATTTTCCATTTTACTGTTTTTCCATGGTGTCGAAACACTTAGATGATTTTGTGGTTGAATTTCAGTTTGATGCCTACATTTTCACCCATATCAGTTAGCAACTAGTCAATAGCCAAGGTTGAGACTTGAAACAGAAGTACTGCATCCATGGTTTTATTGGTTCCATTAACTAAACTGATCTTGTTTTATGTAACAGACATGGACTCAAAGGTTAAAGCTATGATCAAACTTCTCAATGAAGATGCTGATTCTTTTGCACGAAGAGCAGAGATGTACTACAAGAAACGCCCAGAGCTGATGAAGCTGGTGGAGGAGTTCTACCGAGCCTACCGTGCATTGGCAGAACGGTATGATCAGGCCACCGGTGCACTTCGACAGGCTCATAAATCAATTTCTGAAGCATTTCCCAATCAGATGCCACCAATGTCTGATGAGTCACCCTCTTCTTCGGGCCAAGAAGTGGAACCACATACTCCAGACCTGCCCACTTTCACCCGTGTCCCTTTTGATTTGGATGATCTGCAGAAGGATGGAGTAAGTGCGTCACCACAACATTTCACCTCCAAGAGGAATGGTACACACCCTGAGGAAGCCAGTGCACTGCCAAATCGAAAAGGTTTTGATGTGAAAGTGCGTAAAGGCCTAAGCTTTGGAAGCCCAGAAGTTAAAGGTAGTGATGCCATCAGCAATGAGATGGTAAATTTGCAACAAGAGATTTCAAGATTATTAGCTGAGAGCAACAGCATGAAACAACAGATATTATCAGAATCTGAGAGGGCAAACAAAGCTGAAAATGAAATCCAGGTTCTAAAGGATACTGTCTTGAAATTAAATTCTGACAAAGACACGTCTCTGCTGCAATATAATCAGTCCACTGAGCGGTTATCTACTCTGAAGTCTGAGCTTTCTAAGGCCCAGGATGACCTCAAGAAGCTAACTGATGAAATGGCCACAGAAGTACAGAAGCTGAGTAGCGCTGAAGCACGCAATAGTCAAATACAGTCTGAGCTTGAGGCTTTGGATCAAAAGGTGAAGATGCAGCAAGAAGAACTTGAACAAAAGCAGAAGGAACTGAAAAGCTTCAACTTAACCTTCCAGGAAGAACAGGATAAGCGCATGCAGGCTGAAAGTGCTCTGCTTTCTGAGGGGAAAGAGCTTGCTCAATGTCAAGAAGAAGTACAAAGGTTGACTATGGAAATCCAGATGGCAAATGAAAAGTTGAATGAGCTCAAGCAGACCAAAGCAAATCTTGAGAATGCTGTTTCTGAGCTGAAGAAAGAAGTTGAGAGTCTTACTGAACAAAACCGCTCCTCTGAGCTGCTTATACAAGAACTTCGTGATGAGATTAATTCTCTGAAGGATTCAAAGAACGAACTTCAAAATGAAATCCAAAGCCTTAGGAGCACCATTTCACAGTTAAACACCGAGAAGGATGCAGCCCTATTTCAACACCAGCAGTCTGTTGAAAGAGTATCTGATCTGGAATCTCAACTCTTGAAGCTACAGCCTGAGCTGGAAGAAATTGAACAGAAGGTTCAGATGCTGATGCAAGATCTTGAACAGAAGAGACAGGAAGCAGATAATGCCCATGCCCAGCTGCAATATGAATGCAATAGGCACACACAAACTGAAGCAGATCTTCACAGGTTTAAGAATCTGCATTCTCAGTTGGAAGAAGAAGTGATAAAGCTGACAGAAAATCTGGACAGATCAACAAATGGACTGAATGAGTTGGAAAATGCAAAGTTAGATCTGGAAAACACATCAAGAGAGTTAAAAAACACAATCTTAGATTTAAACTCTGAGAAGGATGCAGTACTTCTGCAACAACAGCAATCTTTGGCGAAAGTATCTGATTTGGAGCTACAGCTCTCAAAAACACAGTTGGAACTGGAGAATTCTGAACAGAAAATGCAGCTACTGGTGCTAGAAATCACACAGAAGAGTGAAAGTATGGACAGCCTGACGTTGAGTCTGAAAGATGAAACTGAGAAGAGGGTGCAAGCTGAAACATTACTCATGTCAATGGAGAATATGTATTCTCAGTCTCAAGAGGAAGGGAATAGGTTGCATGTAGAGATTGATAAGCTTAATTGCAAGTTGAATGAATTGGAGAACTTGTCATCTGAACTTAATAACACCATCTTACTTCTAAATGCTGAGAAAGATGCTACCGATCTTAAGAACCAGCAGTCCCTGTTGAGAATATCTGATCTGGAGTCTGAACTCTCAAAGTTGCAGGCTCAACTGGAGAAAATTGAAGGGAAAGTACAGATGCTGGAGCTGGAACTCAAACATAAGAAAGAAGAAGTGGATAGTCTCCAAATCAGCATACAAGATGAAGCCCATAAGCGTAGTGAAGGTGAAGCAGCTCTCCTTGCAATGACGAATCTTAACTCTGAGTCTCAGGAGGAAGTGAACAGGTTGACCCTGGAAACTGAGAAGCTGAAAGTGATGTTAAGTGAGGCGGAGAACAGTAATACGGATCTTGAGAATATCGTAGCCAAGCACACAATGGATATCCATGTCCTCCGTGAAAAGAATCTTTCCACTGAACTTATGATAAAAGAGCTTCACCATGAATTGGATGCGTTGAAGGAATTGAATGTGAAACTTGAGAGTGAAATGGGGTTACATATAGGCGAAAAGGAAGCACTTCAGAGAGACTTTGCTTGTCAAAAAGAAGAGAAGCAAAATCTAGAGGGGATACACCATTCTCTGGCTGAGGAAATGAGTGCTCTAAAAAGCAGCTCAGCAGCAAACCAGAAGTTGATTGAGGACTTGCAGATCATGAACTTAAAACTGAAGGAAGTGTGTGCGAAGAATTTGGTAGAAAAGGCACTTCTTTCAGAAAAGGTTCAAGAGGTGGAGAAGCTTTCTGAAGAATTTTCACTCATGGAGAACTCACTTTCAGATGCAAATGCTGAAATGGATTCACTGATGGAGAAGATTAAAGTGTTAGAAGCTTCAGAAGGTTCTCTGAAGGATGTAATTTCCTCTCATGTTTCTGAAAAGGCTGTGCTTACATCAGAGCTAGAAACTCTTGGTAAAAGTTATTCTGATATTTCAGAGAAGAACTCTAACTTGGATATCTTAATATCTGATATGAAAGCTGAGATCGAAAATTTGAGAACAAAGCTGAAAGATTCTGAAGAAACCTGCCAGGCTCACCTTGCTAATAACTCAGCTCTTTCTGACGAAAAGAACAATGTGTTCTCTCAGGTATCCACTGAAGTTCCTTCTGTAATAGAAATAAATTCTTGCTGTGCTTTTTTAAAAACTTGAATCCTTGTATGTAATTAACATTATTTTGTCACTTTTGTTTTTCAGCTGGAGAGCGTTACAGTTGTTATGGAAGCCCTGGAAAGTAAACATGCCGATTTGGAAGACAAGAACTCCTCTTTATCAAGAGAGATGGATCTTGTATATGATCAAGTAAGAGAATTGCAGGATCAGTTAAGAGTAAAAGATGAAGAATATGAAGCATTTGTCAAGTTACATCAAACGCAAGTCAATGACTTTGAGGAGGAGATCTCTTTGCTGCAAAAGAAAAGCTATTACATGAATGAGATGCTTGAACAGGAACAGGAAAACCACATGAGTGCTTCTATTAATGTAGTGATCTTAGAGAACTGTTTGGCTGATTTGAAAGACAAGAACGTTGATCTTTTCAATGAATGCCAAAAGTTTGCAGAGGCAAATCATGCCGCAGAGATATTAATTTCACAGATGAAGGATGAAGCCAGATATCATGAAGATGAGAGGAAATCATTGCTAATTCATACTGAGAAACTAAGAGAAGGGATTTCACAGCACATGAAGGTCCTAAATATATGCAAGGATCTAGGACCTGCTAATATAGCGGAGGACAAAATTATTTTGCAGACTGTCTCAGATGAAGCCTCCAACATCATGAAACTTAAAGAGCAAAGTGAAGATGCAAACAGGCTCATGTACACTGAGCTGACAGTTCTCGCAACAGTTATGTTGCAAGTAGGATTGGAACTCAGAGATCTGAACTTGCAGAAGCGTGCCCTTGAGAAAGAATTGGAAACTAGGGCAGCAGAGTTCATTACGTTGCAAAATAACTATCTGCAGATGTTGGAGTGGAACGAACAGCTGAAGCAAGAGTTACAGCAAGGCTGTAAAAGGGAAGAGATTCTGAAAGCTGAAATACTTGTTTTACAAGAGAAGCTGTCTTGCTCGAGAGAGTCCTACCAGACTTCACGAAATGAAATTGTGAGCTTGACTGAGAAAAATGAGACCTTGTGTAAGGAATACCAGTCTTTGATTGAGAAGTATAATGCCTTGGAGGATGAGAATGGAACCCTTTTTTCAGAATGTATGAGGCTTGAGCACTTGTCTTTGTTCCTTAGGGGCCATAACAATGAGGTAGCAACTGCATTGGTATCTCTTACTGATGAGATGGCATTGTTGAGTGTAAGTAAGGATGAACTTGATTGCGATGTCAAAGAGCTTAGCAGAAGAGGTATGATGCTTGAATCGGAAAACAATCACCTAAAGGAGTATTTTATCTACTTGATAGAGATTCTTAGTGCTCAGTTAGCCCTCTCAGAGTTTGATTTGAATATCAACAAAAGCATTTGTGAGGAGTTGGCCTGTGAACTTGAGAGCTGCATGGCACAGCTGTTGCAGAAGGATGATGAGCTACTGGAAGCAGAAGAGAAAGTTCATTTGTTGCAAGGAAAGAACCGAGAATTATGTGGAGTTGTTGGTTCTCTTCAGGTTGCCATTGAAGGGGCTAAAATTGTGAAAGAGGAACTTGAGAAGAAAATCACAACATTGACTGAAGAGGGAAACACCAAGGATGGTGAAATTTCGCTTCTTCGCCAAGCAAAGGAGAGACTGCAAGTGGAAGCTAACATCCAAAAAGACAAGGAAGATAGTTTCACTTCCGCACATGAGCTCCTGTCAAAAGAGGTTGAACAACGTGAAAGGGAATTTGTTGTGCTGATGGGTGATGCAGTAACCTCTTCAGTGAATGCTGCAGTCTATGAAGAGAAGGCACTCGAGCTTATGACAGAAAATACTGAACTGAAGGCCGATTTGAGCACACATGTAGCTCTGATAGCATCTTTGTCTGACCATGTCAATGAGCTTGAAGAAGACACTCTTTCTCTGTCAAAGCCCTATATCCCAGAAAGCAAAAAGGTATGCTTCTTCATCATCCTCGTTGACTAGGAATTATTTTCCTTTTCTTCCCCCTGGTAAAGCAACACTGCAGCTCTTACATTCTCACAAAATTGAGCCACTTTATTGAAATTTTTGCTACTGATTGTCCTCCTAACAGCTTATGGTAGTACCTGGATATTTCTATTATAGTTTCATGCACAACATCGGTGTAACACCTTATTATGTCGAACTAGTGTTACCTCCCTTTTTGACAGCTTATCTTCTTTTTCTGTAGGAAGATGCATGGGGACCTTGTATGCAAGACGGCAACCATGGGCCAGAATCTCATCACTTGCCAGAAGGAACTCAAGAACTACAGCGGCTAACTGCAAGAATAGGAGCACTTCAAGTTGCTATTCTAAATGCCAAAGATCGTCATGATCAGGAGTCCACCAAGTCTGCTGCTACGTTGGCAGCAGCAAACAAACAAATTCAAGAGCTTAAAGCAAGAGTTGGGTCGCAGATGGAGGCAAAGGAAATATACTCTGAAAACGAGAAGTTGAACAATGTCGAGGGCTCCAAAGGGAAGCAAGTACAGATGATGAAGGATATCGAGCTTGATCAAATATCCACATGTCCACCATATGGCACTGGAGCTGCCCTCTACCCACTTAAGAACGGCACGAATTCTGGGATGGATGATGAGATGCTGCAGCTGTGGGAAGCTGCCGAGAGGAGCTGCAAAAACGAAACATCCAAATCCTCATCAGCTGAGCACGACATAGAAGCGGTTGAGGAGGTGAAGAGTGAGTACCCTTCCTCTGAGCTAGCAAGGGGAAGAGACCTTGGACTCAGTAAGCTTGAGGTGTCGACATCATCTGTAGAGCCTCATGAGCAATGGAGCAACAATGTACTGGAGAAGCTCTCTTCTGATGCTCAGAGGTTGCAGAGCATCCAAGTGAGCATCGAGGAGCTGAAGCGGAAAATGGGGAGCCCATCAAATGGAAAATCACCCACTAACTCTGAGTACAACACCGTCAGCACTCAGCTGCTCGAGACCGAGGGATGTGTCTTGGAACAGATCAATTTCAACAACAAATTGACAAAGAGGGTTGAGAACTATCCTGCACTATCAGATAGCATGAACGCCGAGCGAGAAGGGTATCCCAGTAGGAAGAAAATATCCGGGCAGGTGCAGAAAGGATCAGAAAATGTTGGAAGGTTGGAACTGGAACTTCAGAAGATACAGTATGTCCTGCTAAAGCTTGAAGAGGAGCATGAGTACAGGAGGCTCAAGGTCTCCGATAAGCGCACTCGGGTTCTTCTGAGGGATTATCTGTATGGAAGGAAGGAGAAGCGTGGCGGCGCGCAGAAGAAGAAGAAGAGGGCGCCTTTCTGTGGTTGTGTGCAATCAAGAACTGAGACTTAAGACTATTTTGTTCTGGCGGGAAACTAGCTATAAAATGAAAAAAAGGAAAGATGAGAGATGTCAACTCCAAGAGGCTGTACCACTGCTTTGAGCAGGCCATGTTCTTAGGTTCATCCCCATTGTAATTGAGTTAGCATGTTAGTGCTCAAAACAAAGCATATGTATCTAAAATTTTGGCTTTCCTGTCTAAATGAGGCCATCTAAGCTTAGTTCAATATGTTAGTCTTCTTTCCATAGCAAATATGATATAGGTATAATATAGCAAGGCATTTTGTTTCAAACTATGCGGCATTTGGGTGGCTTCTGCAATACATTTTTTTGCATCAGGTCTCAGGCTACAGAAACAGGTAGTTCGTTTGAGAATTGCTACTCTCATTGGATTTTGATTCTCTTTCTGATAGAGTTTCACATTTCCTGTGGCTGGCTACTGTCATGCAGTACTCTGAATGCCAACGATTCTGCTGCGTCTTCTGTGCTTTCATCGACTGACTAAATAATATAATTCCTCTGTCCTAAAATATAAAAATCTAAGACTAGATGGGACATATCTTAATACTATAAATTTGGATTGGATTGGATAGGCTAGGATATGTTCCATCAAGTTCTTACATTTTGATGGTCAAGAACTAATCAATATACTCAATTACCTCAACTCTGCAGAGCAGACTGACGCTACAATGATAACTGAAACTGTCTCACCAAATTCTTATGGTCAGCAGCACCAATGCCCTCCCTGTTTTAAGACATTATTTCTAGACGAGGCATCATAAAAATCTCGAATCAAAGATTATAGATGTGTAGTATTGTAGCAGCATGAACATGAGTTGCAGCAAACTCCAAACTCATGTCCTCATGAACTTGAAGGCAGATGGAGAGAGTACACGCTACACCTACGACGATATTGGAAACATCACCATCATCAACTTTCTTCATCAAGGTAGTACCACGAAACTTGGACGAAAAGATTGGCTAGCATTTTTTTAATCTTTTCATCGCCGGCCGACGGTTATGGGCTTTATAGGTTTTTCCCCTTTTTAGAATTACTTCACTTTATATGTTGTAACAGTTTTTTTTTCTTTTGTGCTCATACGGCTCTTTTTATTCAAGAGAGAGACGAATTTCTAGCTTGCGATAAGAAAATAAGAGTGTTTTTCTGTTTCAACTGTAGATGAATAGCTAGATTGATGATCTACTATGTAAGGAATTGGCATATCGTCGAACAGATACTGTGCATTAAGCATAGATCAAGAACTCGTGGACAAAGCAAGCAATGGGGCCCAAACGACAAAGAGATACTGTAGTACGTATAGAAGGTCGATTATAGTTCAAACCTCTAGAAACATTAGCAAGTTTTTTATGTTATTTGACCAAATATGCATAGCATAAATGGGCCAACTACTCCTAAATGGACAAATCATTCGACAAGATAGGAAGAATAATGAAGATGGTGACCTAACTGTCAGCTGGTGTTAAGAGTCGATATGAGCTTTTTTCCCCCCGATAAATTGGCTCTTCTTTAATGGAAAAAAAAACAGCCTGCCTGTACACATTCTCTCTTTTAAACATAAGTAACAATACATGGCATTGTGCTGCAAGCCTGCAAGTAGTATGTTGAGTGGAGAGAAAAAAATACACCCAAACATCAACTCCATTTCTTCATTCGTCAATCGTCACTGCAAACTCATATAGCCTAATCTTGTTCCATCTTCAGAATTCAGAAAGGTTCACCCTGTTGTCTCTTTAGGAAAATACTGTCGCTGTAGAATTCAGAAATTGTCTCTGTAGTGTTTTTTGTGACCTGGTCAATTACGTTCTGAGAAGTCATCTTAACAATGGAGTTTGGATGCTGCTGTTGCCTTTGAGAAAAGTTGGGATTGTGAAATGGAGGTGTTGTCTTCAGCAGGTGGCAAACACACTCTTTCCTGCTTTGATATACACTGTATGATCCTGATGGGGATTTCATCTTAAATGCCTTTCCTGGAGGCATACCTTGAAGGAGTTAAAAAAAATCTGTATGATATGTTTGCTGTTCACAGGAAAGAAAAAAAGAATCAGTTAACCAATCATACGCTAAGGGTGCAACTAGTAAATTCAAATTTGCTAATGCTGGGTTGATTTTTAGTTGAATCATTTTTACTCATGTGTTTTTCGTTCAAGGAATGGCATGGGAGATGGGACTTGGCTGTTCTATGATTTGTGTCTCTTAATATTCCGGGATTACTCGAAATGTTAATCTCTGTCAAGTTCATTTACTAGTGCAATTTCGTCATTCATGTTCAGGTTCTGATCTGTAAGCTGACCTTGGTTGACGCACATCTGTTTTCGTTAAGTAATTGGCAAAAAAAAAGAGAAAAAAAGCAGAGAGAGAAAGATGTGAAACTGCGAAAGGACCATCTGCTTGATGGCCAAGAACTAATCAATACCTCAACTCCACATAGCAGACTGATGCTACAATGATGAAACTATCTCAGCAAATTCTTAATCAGGTCTCAATGTTAGCTATGAACTGTGCTCTGTACTTAGATCTACAATCGATACACCAGGGAAAGAACTGAGGAACCAAATTGATGTTGGTATAGCTTCATCAAATGCTATATCAAAACCTGCATTGTGTCAAAGAAGTGTATATACACAGAGGGAACTCAGGCCACACTCTAATTTTCTGGATCACCCTAACAGATGAGATGAAGCATAAATAAGGCCAGAGTACATAGCAATTATGAAAAGAATGGTATGGGCCAGTAATAATTTTTCAGGTTCTGTTTTAGTTGATGTTCCCTCCCAAGTGTTAATAGTTCACCTTGTACGTTTAAGAAGATTCAATTTGAACCATTAGATTTTTCATATTAATTTGTTTTTAAAGGGTAGGACCCTTGCTTTATTGGCAAATTTGAGGATACAGAAGTTCACCAGGTAAACATGAAGGAAAGAAAATACTTACACACCAGACTTTTGCGAAAGATAGAAACTAACAGTCACATTGAGGACCTAACAGAAGAAACACTGAAGACAACACAAAACACACCTTGTCATGAGGCAACGCAAAAACAACACATTAATTCCGTAGTCAAATTTTTATCAAATATTGCCCCATCCCAACTAGGATCACTTTTGAGAGTTTGCATCAAATTCCTTCAATTAACCAGGATTAATTCAGTTTGCTTGGAAAAATCTATCCCAACTAGGATTAATTAATTTTTTCGAGACAGCCATCGATGGCGCCGGATCTGGATCTTGTTGCTCCTCAACCCTGTGTTGCACATAACACTTGCTGCTGGTAGAACAACAAGAACAAAGGCATATCCACCTTCCGGAAAGAAATCGAAGGAGAGAGGAGAAAGAGGGGGAGGAGGAGACGGAGAAGCTGACCTGGAACCCTTGGCGGCGGCGGCGTCCGCCATGATGTCCTCACCGCCGGCGTCCTCCCCCGTCTCGGGCGGTGCTCTCTCCTCCCACCGCACGTCGCCCCGATCCTCCCTCTTCTCCTCCGCCGCCGCCGCTCTGATGCATCTTCTTCCATCTGCTTGACAGCCATAGAGACATAGCTAGCTAGCTAGTCTGAATCAGCTATCCCGTAATAATAAACAATTATAAACAAATGATAAACAAATGCGAATTGGGCAGATCGATCGGATGGACAGCAACGAGGGGGTAGAGCGAGATTCCATTCCACCCAACTCAACACATCATACACCACCACAACCACCTGCTGTGCCTGCTCGATCGATCCAAGAACCCACACCAAACCAAACCATTCGCTCCCTGCGCAAAAACCCTAGCCCTGCTCAACACGGCTGTTGTTTGGTGGGCCCCACCCCCACGAGGTTTGAACTAAAAAAAAACTCGAGCCAATCAGCGTCCTTCTTGTCCTTCGCCAGTAGGACAGGCAAAAAAAAAAGGCAGCACAGCAGCAGGGTAACTGTTTGGGATGCCACGTCAGCAAAGGTCGGGGATTCTAAGCGATCAAAATCCCCTGAAAGAAGAACGCACCATTTCATTTCATTTCATTTCATTTCCTGCGGCTTCTATCTCCAGAGACCAGAGGCTCGGGCTCACAGCAACATCACCGCTAGCTACCGGATCGGAGCGCCGGCGTCTCGAGTCGAGATCGATCCAGCGGCGGCTGGCCGGAGCCATGGAAACCTATCAGCCACGCCACCGCCTCGCTGCAGGTACAAGCCGCTATCCCTATGCCGCTACCTCGTACAGCATGGCGGCGAGCACTTTCAGCTTCGCCACACCGGGCCATTACTCTGCTGCGGAATTCACCGAGACAACCAACAACGGCGACACCATCGGCCCCGACTCCTATAGCTTCGGGCCGAGCTTGCACTTGCAAAGCATCGGTGTGGGCGGCGACCAGATCACGGTGTTCGCCGGCGGCAACACGCTCGCCGCGAACTACCCCTACTGCTTCGCGGCACAAGCCCCTTACTCTGCTCAAGATTGGCACCACATCGGTGCGGGGGGCGGCCAGAACACGGTGTTCCCCCACGTCGACACCGTCGACGTGCCGGCCCCTTTCTTTGCTGCGGATCTCCACCGCATCGGTGCAACTGGCGACCACAACATGGTGTTCCCCAACATCGACGCCATGAATGCTTTCAGCTTCGCTGCACCGTACCATTACTCTGCTGCAGAATTCTACTATAATGGTGCAGGCGGTGAGCAGAACACGGTATCCCCCAACATGGACACCCTCACCGCGAACACTTTCAGCTTCACCACACCGGCCCATTTCTTTGCTGCGGAATTCTACCACAACGGTGCAGACGATGAGCAGAACATTGAGGAATTCTACTACAACGGTGCAAGCGGCGAGCAGAACATGGTGTCCCCCACCCTCGCAGCGAATGCTTTCAGCTTCACCGCCCCCGCCCCGTTCAATTACTCTGCTGCGGAATTCCTCCACCACATCGGTGCAAGAGGCGAGCAAAACACGGTGCCCCCTCGCGGCGAATGCTTTCAGCTTCGTCGCGCCGGTCCATTACTCCGATGCCAATGCCGACTTCCATGTGGTGGACGCGGGCGGTGAGCAAGACACGGTGGTCGCCAATGTCGACGTGCTCGGCATCCCACCAGCATCACCATCTCCAGCACCGGCAAGCATCATGGACAACTCTCCGTCCAGTAACCGCCTCACCAATGCCACCGTGCAGAGCGTGTGGCGGGAGAATTGCATGGAGCAGTTCAAGCTCGTGGTCGACGCGCTCAACCAACCTCGTCGCCACCTGTACATCGCCGTCAACTTGGAGTTCGCCGCCGACGCCACCACCAACGTCCGGCGAAGGCCAGTAACCACCACCGGTTGCTACCAACACCTGCGCAAGTTTGTGAATCGAGGTGATATAGTTCAGATGGGCTTCGCATTCGCATTCGTCGGTGACGGCGAGCGATCCCCCTCGCCGCCGATAGCGCTAGAGATCAACTTCAACATCAACATCAAGGCGCGCGAGTACAACAAGAAGTCGATCGCTTTCCTGTCCCGTCAAGGCCATGATCTGAGCGAGAACCGGAAGACGGGCGTCTCGCCGCGGCGTGTTTACGAGGGGCTCTTGCGCCACCTCCCGTTCGGTGATGACCGCTCTGTCACATGGCTAGCCTACCACGGCGACTACGACTTGGCTTTCCTCCTCCGCCTGCTGCAACGGGGAGGCAATCGTCGTCGTCGTCTCCCGTGTCAACTAGCCACATTTCTGCGCCGGATTCGGGAGAAGTTCCCGGCGTTCTACGACGTCCGCGTGATCAGGCAGCTGTTGGAAGATCATGGCTTCAACGGGAAGCTCACCGGGCTCGCCGAGCACCTTGGAATCCAGCGTACTGGCACGGCGCACCACGCCGGTTCCGACGCGTTGCTGACATTGTCGTGTTCCTTCAAGATTTTCAGCTGCCTTTCAGGAGAAGAGCTGCATCAGCTGGATGCTCGGCGAGGGTTACTTGCTGGAATAGAGGAGTGGGATATGGCCATCAAATGTGCTCGCCACATTGACGATCGTACTAGAAAAATAAAGGTGATCGAGGTGGTAGCGGATAACTTGGACGAAGAGGCACGACGAATCGGAGAGCTGGTGGCCAGCAACTTCAACATCATTGGAGTAGAGGTGAAACATGCCGACTCGTACGAAATCATCGTCGCATTCATGAACCCTGAAGGAATGTTGGCTTACGGGCGTGCGTGGAAATTCTGCATCAGGCGTTCCACGGTAGATAATGGCTATCTGCATCCGAAACAGCTTGCTGAGCTTATGGAATCTTGTGGAGCAACCAGTAACCCTGATGTATCTTGGGTGACATTCCGCGGATCAGACGTGATCTACAGCCTGATCAGGTCATCATCCCTTGCACCTCAAGACCTCCATGCCAATGATGGTTTTCCTTCATTGATCATCAGCGGAGAGAGTTTTTTTCCCTAGCCTGTATGATGTCGCATTGATCGTTCGTGGATTCCATGGCATTGGCACACTCCCTGCAACTGAGCGCAGAGTAGATATTTTTGATGTTGCGCGAGCGCTGGACCTGAATGCCATCAAGGCCGACAAGGAGGCAGGGAGGGTTCTTCTTACTCTGAGATGCTTCATGAGATTGGCAGAACTGAGCCGTCAGCTGTCCAATGATACATAGCCTGTGGCGAGCTGCTGCTGGAGCGCAAATCGCTCATGGATGGAGGATCGATGCGTGATCGATCAAAATGGTACCAAATCCTTTGCTGCGACTGTCAACATGGTGTTTTAATTAGCTATTTCGCTGATGATACGAACTCCTTCTCAGACTCATACGAGTGAACGTCATGTATATATTTTGTAACAGTGTGATTTTGTAGCTTTGATTTGTGCTTATATGACTTCTCTTATAACCTGTACAAATTCCTAGCGTGGAATACAATTATAAGGGTGTACATACGTGAATTGCTCTGGGTTGTATGCAGGTGAAAAAGTAGAGATTAATTGGATGTGGATGGTGGATGGAAACGAAATGCATCATGTTGTCGAACGGACTGTTTTTCTTTTTCCGTTTGGCTGGAACATGTAACACCTTGCGGCCAGCTATCTCTACCTGACGCAGATTCAAGACAGACACCCTCGCTTCCCTTCATAGCTTCAAAATTCCATTTTTCTTTTCAACGAGTGCCAATAAAAATTGGAAGAAAAGAAGAGTAAACTTAAATTCTAGTACTTAAAATTCAAAACTTGAAACTTTGAACACAAAATTTAAAAATCAACCAGAATTTGAAACTTTTCAAGTCAATATTTAAAAACTTCAATTCAAAATTTAAAACTTTTTCTTAATTTTCAAAATATTTCAATCCAATTTCAAAAAAATTTAACTCAAAATTCAAAAAAAATTAACTCATAAAGGAAAAAAAAACTCTATAAATACAAAATTTTGAAACATTCAACTCCAATTTAAAACTTTCAATAAAATATTTATTTATTGTTCTTTCTTTTTTAATTAATGAAGGATGCGCGATGCTTTTAGTATTTCAAAAAAAAAGTTTGTACTTTGTTTTAAAAAAAGTCTATATTGAGATGGATATCATTGATTTAGGATGAGACCAGAGGGGATTGTGATGGAGCGGTTTGAACGGGAGGGCCTGCACATTTGTGATGGATTTTCAATTCAACGTGGGTAAAACGATAAGAGAGCATCCGCCTTCGCTGTTAGGCTACTACTTTCTCCGTTTCATATTATAAATCATTTGATTTTTTTAATCAAACTTATTTAGGTTTGATCAAATTTATAGGAAAATATAATAATATTTTTAATATAAAACAAACATCATATCAAAATATATTTAATGTTAAATTTAATGAAACTAATTTGGTGTCATAGATGTTAATAATTTTTTCTATAAATTAAATCAAACCTACAGAACTTTGACTTAAAAAAAGTCAAATGATTTATAATATAAAATAGAGGGAGTAGCAGCTTACTAGTTGATTCTTTCTTTTGTTCAGCAGAAAAATTGTATTTTTAATCGAACTTTCTTAAAATAGTATTTTAAAAACAACCTCCGCTGAACCTTTTGGTAATATCATGCCGATACAAATGCCGTAGCTACATGGTCTGCATCTCCATTGCTAATTAATGATTTCCACGTCAGATTTTGCCCCCTGACTAAGGAATGCCGCAACGTCAACTGGAGGCGCCGTGACAAGATCAACACTGGCAAAGAATGATGCATGATTAGTTGCTTAATAATATTATTTGCAAAGAAGACCCCCCAACTTTATGAAAACTATAAATCTGTTATTTTCTGTTCATAACTAATAAACTTTAAATAATCAGAATGGTGATTCGTCTACGGTTTTTTTAGTTCCACGTAAAGAAATCTACAAAATGAGCCAATATGTGTATTATGATTAGTAATATTAATGCATTTTCACATAGTTATGTATATAAATATGTTTAAGAGGACAATGTCAGTCCATGGGGAATATGGTTTGTACCGTCATGGGTCGAACATTAGGAGGTAAATTAATACATCCACCATTCTAAAATAAGTTAATTTTTTATCACATTACTACATAAACGGCTTTCTTATACGAGAACCCCTATAGATTACAAGCGAATCGTAATTGGTCGCGTCTGCAAAAATCGACCTTTATTTTCGCATGTTGCTCCTAAATAGGTCCGCATGCAAAAATTTATTTTCATAGACGGGTCTCTTAAGGGGTCGCATGCAAAAATGAGCCTATTTTCGCATGCAGTCCTTTTAAGGGGCCGCATGCGCGGGCCTCTTAAGTGGTCCGCATGTGAAAATACCCTTTTTCTTCACATATATTTTTCTCCCCTTCTCTTTCTTTTCTCTCTTAACCACTTCAATTTTTTTCACCTCCTCTCCTCTCTCTCTTCCTCTCCTCTCCTCTCCTCTTATGATATTTTCACCTCCTCCTCCCTTCTCTCTCTTCCTCTCCTCTCCTCTCCTCTGAGCGGCTTGACAGCAAGCGGTGGGCAGCAGCCGGCGACCTCGGCGAAGCCGTCCCTTGCCCGGATCCGACGATGGCGGCGGGAGGAGAGCCCAGTGATGGCGGGAGGAGCCCAGCCCCGCGGACTCAGTGACGATGATGGCAACAACGATGACGGCAACGGCGACGGCAGGCAGCAGCGGGCGTCAGGCGGCTCGGATCCGGTGATGGAGGTCGTCCCGCGCGCGGATCCGATGGCGGCGACCGTCCCCCACCCGGCCCCGCATGGATCCGACGGTGGCGCCGGCGGGAGGAGCCCGGCCCCACGTGGCGACGACGGGCAGTAGCGGCGGACGACGATGACAACAAGCTAGGGTTTTGATTTTTGAGGTTTTTATTTTTTTTGGTTTTTTATTTTTGCATGCAGCTGTTATAAGCACCCACATGCGAAAATCGGATTTTCGTATGCAGGTGCGCCACCAGCATGAAAAAAATCATTATTTTCACATACCTTTTGGGACAGACGGGCGGTTAAACCACATGAAAAAAAAGGTTTTGGCCATATAAAAATGCTTTTTTAGTAGTGTCATTTAACATGCACATGCCTACAATATTAAAGCAAACAAATTTGAGAAACTGTCCGGCAGCAACACATGGAGTCTCATTTTTAAGTGCTCCTTTGGAACAAAGGTTTTTTCTTTTTTAAGAATTCAACACTATATATGGAAATTTTTCTAGATGGTTCTTTGGATCAAAGATTTCGAAGTAGAATAAATTCCCTCAAACCGTTTTGGAGAGAGATTAACCGAACAAGGCCTAGGCCTAACTTATTTATATTTGTCATTAAGAAAGTTGAAATATGTAAATGTTAGTAATTATCTAAACTCTCACCAATCATCAGATATAAAGACATATTAGACTCATTTTAAAGATATTTCTACATGGAACTCAACTACGTAACGGATCGCCCATTCTGATATTTGCTCTATAAGATACAACTATTTGAAGATCTTTAGTTATAGACCGAAAACAATAAATTTGTAGTTCATAGATAAGTCAGGGTTTTCTTCGTAAGAATACTAGTACTAATAGTGTACGTATTCCAATATGCTGGCTCGGCACAATATTTGTAGTACTCTTTCTCGGCACAATATGCTGGCTCGGCCCGACCCAACCCAATGATCGGGGAGATAAAATAGATGAGGGAGTCAAAATAGACTTATTCTAGCCATATAAGCATGGCCCAAAGATGTGAGCAAGGCAAAATAAACGTATTCCACTCATATAAGACACGGTCCAAAAAGATGAGGAAGGTAAAATAGACTTATTTCAGCCATATAAGACACGACCAAAAGAGTTGAGGGAGGCAAAATAAACTTATTGAAGAACAAGCACGTTGGCCGGTCGTGCCTTCGGACCGGCACGACACGGCCCGAGTCTTATTAGATAGTGCCTAGGCCGTATGTGCAGCCCGTGGGCTGGCACGACACGGCACGGTGTATCGGTCGGGCCATGCCTTGGTCGTGCCTAGGCCAGGCCGTGTCGGGTGGCCCATTTGGCCATCTATACGTATCCATAATCCATCCAACAAAAATAAATCTTGTCACACCTTATTTTTATAGATAATTCTTGTCACACTTACCGCCCCCATATAGTTATCATAGATTGGTCTATGACATGAATTTCCGTTTTAGGTCAAGGATCATATCAAGTAATGGAGTCTTTCCTCGCCGGATCAGTAGATGCTTCAGCAGACAGCGCCTGCATGTAGAGGCGATGACAAGACTAGTGGCTACTCCATATGTCCCATAATTAAAAAGCAAACATATTACGAGATGTGATACATCCTAATTACTAGGTTTCACTGCCGTAGAAACAGGCATAGGTGCCGGTTGGAAACTGATCATAAGTACCAGTTTTTCAACTAGCACTAATTTGTCGACACTTATACCCAAGATTATAGGTGCTGATTTTAAAACCGGCACCTATAAAGATTATAGGTATAGGTTATTAACTAAGAACCAACACCTATGAGTCACACACGAGAAAAAAAAGCCTTGATGCATCGGCTCGATTTGAGCTGATACATCGAGGTGCTCTCGGTTACCCCAAATCAAAATCCAAATTCACAACTCACAATCCTCAAATCCCCAAATCAAACAAGAAAGATTCATGTACGAAAGAGGATGCCGGAGTTGTCCATGGCAGCGAAGCCAACCACCGCCTTGCCTTGCTCCTTCATCCCCTGCCCCTTCGCTGCATGCGTCACCGCACTCGCCCTCTATAGGTTTCTCACCGGCGACGAGGTGGTGATGAGCGCGGCGGCAGCAGCAGCAGCAGGTGAAGATGACGAGGAGGCCGAGGAGACAACGGAGGCAGGTAGGAGGAGGCGGATGCGTCGGGTGGGAGTGAGGCGACAGGGAGAAGTTGGAGAAGATCCGTCGGCCTCCCACCTCCACGCCGACCAAATCCGATGACCCCCACCTCCACACCGTTCAAATCTGGCGGCCCCCATCTCCGCACCGGCCAGATCCGGTGGCCCCCACCTCCATGCTGGCGGTCACAGAGAAGTGGAGGGGAGAGGAGAGAGAGGGGGAAAGGGCCGGTCGTCGCCGCGTCCTCCGTCGGAGAGGGAGAGGGCCGGTTGTTGTCGTGTCCTCCACCAGAGAGGGAGAGGGTCGGTCGTCGCCGCTCCTCTCATAGCCACGGTGACGACGGCGGCGGCAAAGAGGACGGCGACGAGGAGGAGGTGGGGAGAAGAGGGGAGGAAGAGGGAGGCGGCGAGGGAATGGGGGAGGGAGAGGGAGGGACGATGGACGGAGAGTGTGAGAGGGGACGACAAGAGAGAGTGCGAGCGAGAGAGAGAGAGGAGATGGGCGGTGGAGAAGGATAAGGATAGGGGTGGCGGGGGCAACCGGGTAAGTGGATAAGGGCACTCGGCTTGCCCTGTTTGGCTCGGTTTTGTAGACACCTATAATATATTATAGGTATCGATTCTTTTAATTAATCAATACCTATAGTATTGATATAGGTTTTTTTTCTGTAGAATCAACATCTATAGTGTTCAACATGTCGGTTCTATTTTTTTAATGAAGGGAGGAAAGCAGTAGCTCTACTCGTTTAGGTGTAAGTGCATTAGTCTTATAAGTGATTTAGCTGGTCAACTCACTAACACCCTTACCTACTAATAAGCCCAAATATCCATTAAAATCGTATTTTAAAACTTCAATTTCCTCGTTGGATTAAGGGATGTTTCAGACAGTGCTGCACACCAGACAGTTCAGTTTAGCACGGTCAGTCAGACTCGAATGTGATTAGCTGCAAGCTGACCAGCGCAGGGAGACGAAGTACATACCAGTGTACTCCCACCATGCTATATAAAAAACATATTAGTTTCGTAGTATTAAAATATATTATATTTTATATTAAATTTGTATTTTATGAGTTTGTATTTTATGAGACGGGGGAGTACACCACTCTAAATTTCAATCACCTTACGTGATGTCACCTTATTTTATCGGTCATTTTCCTCGTCGTTGGGACAGACTACTTTTGGCCAATAATTAAAGGGGGCAAGGCCTATACTTAGCAGGCAGCGTGTAGTAGTACTCCTCCGTATCATATTGTCTCTTTCATGTTTATTCTTGACATAAAATCATTCAATGTCTCCGTTAATTTGTACACCCACGAGTCAAAAGAAAAGGGAAATTATCCTTTGAAAAAAAAGGGAAAAAGAAAAGGACTCCAGAAGACATGTCACAACTGTAGTCAAACCCATGTTAATTTTGGCCGTATTTATGTTTAAAATATAGTATTGCACTTTGCGTGGAGTATCTCTTTTCCCAGAATTATGTAAAGGGAATTTTGGTGTTCTGTTTATTTGGAAAAGTAGAAACATTTCCCTGACCAAAGGAAGCAAGTAGCAATTAGCCCATCTTCATGTGCTATTCATACGACCGTCGCACAAATTAAACCAGTTTTAACGGAGACATTGATGAATATATATATTTTTATTTTTTTGGGGCGGAGAGGATACATCGGTGATTTTAGATCAGGAGAAGCTAATTAATATAAAACAGAGGAGAATTAAAATATGTATACTTGAAAAGAAAATGTGCAAGCAAATCGGCCGGGCGTGGCTTACTTAGGCCGTGTTCTTTCTTTTTTTTTCTAACTCATTTTTCTCCTTTTTCGCACGTACGTTTTTTAAATTACTAAATGGTGTTTTTTTTAAATTTTTTTATAGAAAAGTTACTTAAAAAATCATATTAATTCATTTTTAAAAAGGTGTGCATTTTTTAAAAGATTTTCATCTAAAAGTTGCTTTTAAAAAATCATATTAATATATTTTTTAAGTTTAAAATAATTAATACTTAATTAGTTATGTGCTAATGATTCATCTGGTTTTGCGTATTTTCTCAATCTTTTTTTTTCTCCTCTCACACACATTCTTAATGGTGCTGCACTTGGTATTAACCAGAAAATTTTGCACCAGAGTATATATAGGGTTCATTAGCACATCAGCTGTTATCCTGGTGCAAAAGAAGACAACTGATACTATTCCTAAGTTTTTTTATCTTCAGATTGCACCAGACGCAAGTAGGCAAATTAGCAACAGTGTTCATTTGTAATAGGAATGGATCACAGAGCTTCCAAACAGCATCCACCTCACAATCTGCATTGACGAATTGACATCAAATCATTCATCTGTACTCGACAACCTGATGCATTTCGCTCGCGTTGAACCCGATGAACGTGTAAGGCTGTGATCAGGGTTTCATTTACCCTTTTTGGTGGTTACCGTACCCTGCGTTACGGCAGTTACCGCGTGGTAACCGTCAAAAACTGTGATAAATTTGATTTTGAAAATTTGAATTCAAAAAAAAGAGAAACCGCGGTATGTATCGCGGTTACCGTGCGGTTTGAAACAGTTACCGCGCGTTACAACAACCCGAAAGCGTTAAAGGCGACCACGGTAACCGTAAGATACCGCGCGATAATCACTTCAAATCGTGTGGTTACCGGCCCAAACCAAGGAAGGAGATATTTTCTCTTCGAATGGGCCTTAATAGGCCGCATGAACAGCGCTTGAGCCGGCCCATTTAATTTTTTTTCTTTTTCCTATTTCCTAATTGACTCTCTATTTTGTCCTCAAAATTGAATTTATATTATTCTTTTTGAGAAATTTTTTCACCATAATACACTACAAATCAAGCACTACCTTCACCATATTTTTGAATTTTTTTCGATTTTTTTTTCGAATTTTTGAATTCGGTAAAAATTCATCAAACCGTATCGCACGGTACAGGTTACCGTACCCCCGCGGTAAGGCCGGTAATCACGGTAACCGCACGGTTACCGCCGGTAATGCAAACCCTAGCTGTGATAGTTGGTTCATCTTCTTGACTCTAATCCTCATTTTTCGCACGTACATTTTTCAAATTAATAAAAGATGTGTTTTTTAAAAAATTTATAAAAACTATTTTTAAAAAATCATATTAATTTATTTTTTTAAAAAATTAATATTTAATTAATCATGCGTTAATGGGTCGTTTCGTTTTAGGTGCGTGAGAGATGTGTTCATCCTCATATGCTGAATGCAGCCTAAGAAAGGTTGAATTCTGGGGGCCCTTTTCTCTGCAGTCTGTGTATTCCCATTTTTTCCATTTCTGTTTTCCCTTTTCTTTTTGAAATGTGCTATTGCAGGGAGGAATGAACTGTGATAAAGAAAATTCGTTTTCTGCCCTGGTGGCAGAGGCAGCAAGTCAAGGTTAATAACCTGTATATTAGATGCTGATTTGCGCCAACTTCAGAAAATGTATTATCGATTCTCGAAATCAACAATAAAAAAAGGTAGCGCACGAGATCTAAAGTGAATGAGCAAAGAAACAACGGTTTAGACAAGTTCAGACCTTCTCGATGAGAAGTAATACTCTACTCCTGTTTCGAAGATTGAATCCGTCGAGTGTATATTGATCTGATGATTGAGTTGTGGTTATCCTACCCTCAGAGGTCTCCCTGCCCTTCTTATATAGGTTCAGGGATAGAGTTATAAGGAAAAAACCTAGTTGAACACAACACATGTTTTTTTTATCTATTTACATAATCAAACCTAACCAAGACTATGAGCCTTACCGTAGAAAACAACGCAAGATAATTCTCAAGTCCTAATCTATTACACAATGTTTATATATGGCCCACCTCTTTTTCTTAGTCGGATAAGCAATTCATGTGGGTATATAGTATCTATAATCTTTACATGTATCTCCAACTATAACGTCCTACCAGGCGACAGTTCCATGGGTTGGTCTTATGATACAGGATTCACATGATATTTTCTCTTTTTCTTTAATCTCTTCTTGATGTCTTTCTTTTGCGTTGTTTTTATCTAGGAGTATTATATACTTAAAAATTCATTAAACATTCTACAAACACTGATACACCGTCACATGAAATCCTGTAAGCGTTCGTAAGACACCACGTGGCACATTAACAAGTTAGAGAAAATATTAGAAATTTGAAGAAAAAAAATATAACTTTTAATTTTCACTTAATACTGTGACCTAATACTTTTAACCATTAAATCAAAACTTTGAGAAAAATGCCTTTCACCTCCACCTCCATCCCTCCTGTACGTACGAAAGTCTACCTCTCTCCTGTACGTACCAAAGTGGTCACGTACTCAGTACGTACGAGACTAGCACTTCTATTTTATATAGCTAACACTTGTACAAATAGTTAAATGTCCATAATTTTTAAATAAAATCTCCAGTTTTTAATTTTTAAAACTGTTATTTAATTTATAATTAAAGAAATAAATTAATATCAATATTACTTATATTTTGCTATATACGAAAATATGTGGTTTGGACATAGACCCCTTTCTTTGCATGGCAACCATCATTTTATTTTTAGTAGATCTATATTTGTACTTCAGGTACGTAGATCAAAGCTTTTGATTTGATCAGCTTTCAGAAGTTCCATTCTGTTACTGTTAAATCGCTGCACTCCACTAATTTGTCAATAAAATCCACCACTGAATTACAGTTCTTTTATCAGCTTATTTAGCTTTGACAATGTTTTGCTCCACTTCCTAAGTGCCTTCCTCAAACACTTAAATTTATCTGTAATATTTTTTTCTTCATAATTCCAGCAACCATGATTTCTCCATATAGAATTCACTAGCTCAAAAAATCCCTCATGCTCCACCCAAAAGTTTTCAAATCTGAAAATGGAGGCCTTGAATATACACATCTGTACCAAACATTGGGTGTGATCTGAAATACACATCTGGCTAGAGGCTTTGACTTTAGTGTTTGGGAAATTCTCTGTCCAATAATTTGTTATAAAGAACTAATAAGGCTGCTGTAGAAGGGGATTTTCCTGCATATTACTCCATGTATAGGACCTACCTTTTATTGGCAATTCGACCAGTCCTAGATTGTTGATCACTTCATTGAAAATCATCATGTCATTTGCATTTGCACCATCTCTGTTTCAGTTATCTATGGACCTATAGAAATTAAAATCACCCAGAAGAAAATACATTATTTGAACACAGATCCCTATTCTTTGCATGGCAACCAAATAGCAATGAAATATTGAAAATACAATTGGTAACTAATATTATATAACATAAAAGTCCATTGGTATGACTCCTAAGCCGTCACATGTCCCTATTATTGAAATTAGTAAAAATTCTCAAAATTTTGAGTAAAAGCGAATCATCTAACCATTTATTTTTCTATAATAGTTATATTCTTTACAATTAAATCAATAACTCAATATCCATGTTGAACATATTTTAATTTATTAAAAATAAAAATTATTTGGGTTGTATTTTGACCTTGTACATCATATCTAATAGAAAAAAGACAACATAGATTATAATATCATTTTTTGAGGGGATTATAATATCATTTATCATATTACAAACATGCATAACTAAATTATCTTCAATGTTTGAAAACAAGGTTTACGTTATTATATTATTTGCCATTTAATTAATAATTTGTTATCTATATCTATTATATTTTAACTTCTAAATGAATCATACTTTAGGTCGTATTTTGATGTTTTGCATGCAATCCAAACGGACATGAAAATGATGAAAAAGATGAAAATATAGAGGATATAATTATATACCCATTATCAGTTCACAAATATTCATGATTAAATTAGATTTATAATGTCAACAAGTAACATGTCATATCTTATAAAATTGAAAAAAAATGTCATATCTTGACGCTTTGCATGGCATTCCAGAATTAAGATAAATCATGAAAAAATTAATGATACGGATTAGATCATGATATAAATATGCTTAATGTGTAGGGTCCAGTCTATTCAGCCCATACGGGGGATACCTAAAGTATCAGTACTATTTATCACCATGTATAAGTTCTATATTTTGGAGACTATATTAATACGCTGAATAATAAGTAAAAGAACAGAGGGAGTATACGTGATGTTTTCTTTCCTTTATGATTTCTATTAAATACGCATGACGCATGGTATATAGGTATTTCATACTAAGTTTGGTTAATTAGGGAAAACGAATCATACTAAATTTGCATTAATGCCCTAAATAGTAAGTAAAAGAACAGAGAGAGTAAGCGTCATATTTCCTCTATTAAATATGCATGGTATGTCGTATTTCATACTAAGTTTGGTTAATTAAGAAACACAAATCATATTAAACTTATATATATGTGAGAACACATGCAATAAAAATATACTTTACTATAATAGTTGACCTAACAAAAGTGTACTTTAGTCTATGTTGTTTAACTATATTTATATAATTCTACTCTTATTTTAATTTCAATTCATCTTTTCATAGAAAATAACAAAGCATATAAAAAAGCGGGATTAGTAGTAAATAGAAGTTTGTTTTCAATTAGTTGAAATAGTGCTATTAACCATATTTTTCAATAGAAAATATCTTCAATTTACAAGATATTTCAAAAAATGTTTAGGAACAAGAGAAAATGTTACTTAAAGTTTAGGAACTCCAAAAATAAAATATGCCAAAAATATTCCAAAAAATATATATACACATGGTACAAAAGATACATAGGAACCAACTCAATTGTCGTGACACAATATTTTCTCATAAATTCAAAATTGCATGGTGTCAAGTAATTTAAGTTTAGAATTTATATGTTGCAAGGATAATTACAAGAAATTCATAACCAACAAAAAAAAAATTAATCCCAAACAAATTATTGACGAAAACAGGTTTGGAATAGAGATAATGAATATTTTAAAAAAAAATTAACCACACACAAACTTTGGCGAAAAAATTGAAGCTGCCCACGCATGTGTGCGGGCTACCTTCTTAGTTGAAAAAAAAAAGAGAGAGAGAGATGAACAGCATGAATGTCTAGTTTTCTCACAGTACTTTGCGGTAAGTGAGAACTGTACGATGGCTGCTGGTGGCAATTGATTAATCTGTTGGTTTGCACTAACCTGAATGTTTTTCTTTGGCCGACTTTGGGCATAGCTTAAGGTCATTGATGGTGGAAGAGATCGGTAGGTGGAAGACGATGATGAGACGATAAATTTTGGGACAGTTTCAGCTATATCAAGCAGGTGCTGTCTTCGCAGTTTCGCCTCCTTTTTATTTATTTTTGACATAAAAAAGGGATAAACGTTATAGTCTTACTTATCTCTTTCATATGTGCTTGTTTTGACCTATAATCATCAGTGAAACCGTTATTGTTTAATTTGTACCCAGTCCCACGAGTCAAAAGAAAGGATTTCATAACTATCATTACACGTGTATCTTTGATCAAAATCGTGTTTTTTTTTGCTGATATATATAATAGCTTCAAGCCAGCTGTGACCAAAAGTAAAATGCACAACATAAAAGTTGAGACCATATTCCAGACTATTCATTCAGGAATCTACTGAACATTCTATTTCAGAGTTTCAGACCATGTTTTCAGGATCTACTACAAATTGTGCAACATCCATTCCTATTCCTAACTTGCAGTTTTGCTGCGCATGGTCACATGCCTCGCCCACCGTTAGGAAGATCCACTCCTCTCCGATGAGCCCGAGAACGTTCGATTTGTCCAACTTCCTCATTATTTCGCTCCCCGGGTTCGCCAGCGCAATCTGCAGGAACAACACAGGCAAAGGCACTCAGATGGATGATGAAGACCTTGAAACCAGAGATCTTCAGCAATTTGAGGTGCTAGAAGCTGCTATCAGTTTGCTCCTCCTTACCTGAATACTACTCCTGTCCAGGTTCTTCTTGAGATCTTCCAACATCTTCGTACCGCTTGTGTCAATGCTGGCAACGGCTGCAGGAAAGACATTGGTTGATCAGCCCTCATGCAGCAATTCCCAAATGGACAAGATTATTTCAGAGTTCAAATGTGTACACTATACAGAAAAGAGTGAACTGTATTTTTTCAGTGCAATTGTACAAGAACTTACCACCCATGTCCAACACTACACACTTCAAGCTCTCCAAACCCTCGGCCTTGATGCGATCCTCCTCGTGGTCGATCCACCGCATGATCCTGAACACAAGACCAGAAATTTGCTGTCAAATATGAGCTTCTCCAGACCAAACATGTTTGTCGGATATTGTACACTGCAAATGTACTGTAGCATTACTCTCCTTTTACACACCTCTCTCGCAAGTAACCTGCATTGGCGAAGTAGATAGGCGAGTCGATGCGAAGCACGAGCAATCCCGGCACGGCCTGCGCCACGGTGTACTGGTCCATCCTCCTGAAGTTCGTCGAGTTTGGCATCTTCCCGAGGACCGTAGTCTTTGGCCGCGCGACGAACAATAGGATCCGGAGAATCGATATCCCAACCTGCAAACCACACAAAACCACAAATTTGATCACAATTGTTCAGAACAGCATGCTTGAGAAGATGATGATGATGTGAGTCTTGTTCAGCTCAGCTCAGAGAAAGAGAAAACTTCAGAGCATGTGCTCACCGCAATGGCGAGCCCGATCTGGATGTCGCCGAAGACGACGCCGAGGTAGGTGCCAACGCAGACACAGAAGTCGATCTTGTCGACCTTCCATAGCCGGCCGACGGCCTTGTAGTCGATGATGCCGATCATTGCCGAGATGATGATCGCCGAGAGCACCACCAGCGGCGTGTAGTGGAAGAGCGGCGTCAGGAACTGCAGCGTCAGCATCACGGCCACCGCCATCACCACGTTCGACATCGGCGTCTTGCACCCGGCGTTGTGGTTCACCGCGGCCCTCGAGAACGGGCCTGCACCGCCAGCCATGGAGATCGAATCGATTGGTGATCAGTAGAGCTCACAGAGATTTTGTCTGAAATGTAACAGTGACTAATTTGTTACTGGAAGAGAAGAAAAATGTCTGTACCGGCGGTGAGGTAGCAGGAGGTGCAGGAGCCGGCGATGTTCATCACCCCGAAGGCGATCATCTCCTTATTGCCATCGACATTGTAGCTCTTCAGCATGGCGAAGCTCCTCCCGATCGCGATTCCCTCCTGCAATTTTGCAGACACGTACAGCTCGGTGAGTTCTGACATAGCTGATGTCATTTCTGACGAAATGGAGTTCAGCTCAGTGGCAGGAAAGAGTGAAAGCTTACGGCGAGGCCGATGATGCCGGTGATGATCCCGGTCCTGAGAGCGACCATCGTGTGCGGCGACGACAGGAGGAGATCGCTCGCCGACAGCGGGTTTATCCCCTTCTTCAGGTACCCAATCTGTTAGTTGTTCATGATTAAGTCACATTTTATTACTACTGATCAGTGCAAATGCGTTATGTTTCTTGGAAATTAAAGTTATGAGCTTTTTTGCTCGTGCTCACCACTGGGATGCCATGGTGTTCGCCATGGATGAGGTATACCAGAACGCTTCCGGCGATGACCGACGCCAGCGGCGCCACCGCCGACAGCAAGAACCACTTAGGCTTCCTCTTGCTCTGAATATGTACAACAGATTAAAAAAAGATCAGCTTTGATCGATCAGAGCATCAGAAATTCAGACCATTGAGTTTTCTTGTCTAGCTAAAAGATGAATTAAATTGTTGGGTTTGTTTGGTTTAGTACCCTCCTACCAAGATATTGGTAGTGTCAAAATCTAGACAAGTTTCAGCACTACTAATATTTTGGTAGGGTAGAATTATAAATTAGTGTGTTTGAATTTGTGCCAATTAAGAGCCAAATTTCAAATTATGATGAAGAATGTTAGAATTGTGCCAAATTGAGTATGGGCATTACCAAACATATGGCTTCAAACCAACCATCCTATTTACTATTCAAACTAAAAAAAATTGATATGGCACATTTTGGTATCAAACCAAAACTGTTCATGGGCTGTTTATTCAGGGGCAAAATGCCAAATGGATAAAATAGTCTAGATTACGTCTACTATTATTTTGTCCTGGATGTGCTAGCTGATCGATTCGTTTGTCCTAGTGCGATGCACGGCTCCAAATATCTCATGGCGATATTCCTTCGATCCATCACTGACTGTCCGGTAGGAATAACGATCTTCAGCTAGCTTTTCTGTCCTATGCTAGCACAGGTTCAGGACCAATACTGACAAATGAAGTACCTACTACTACAATCCTGCTAACTTCTAGTAACTTCTAGGCTTCAAAAGCTCAAACACCAGGACCAGTCACTGTACTGTTTATGCTAGTCCTACTACTCTCTCCACCCTAGAATGTACTCTCTCGGATTAGCCTTTTTATACGGTCTCTAACATTAATTTGATTATTGATGCATTAATACTGCATGCATAGAAATATTCTTTTGTTTTTATGATTTTTGGAACTAGTGAGAATCAAGATGGTTCTTACTAAGTGGAGTACTTTTTTATACTTACGCTGTTTCATATTACAATAAGTTTTGATATTTTTCTAAATCAAATTTTCTTAATTTTTACCATATTTTTATAAAAAAAACATACCAACATCTATAACAACAAATTAAACTAATATTAACTATATTTTTATGTTATATTTGTTTTGTGTTAAGAATATTGCTATGTTTTTTTTATAAATTTGATCAAAGTTAAAAAAGTTTAATTTACAAAAATCGAAGTATCTTATAATATGAAATAAAAGAAGTATGTATTTCATTACACTTTGGATGATATCCAGTTACTAGCTAGACTTTAATTTTTGCCTTCAAGATTTACCAAAACTTGACTTCTTATTATTATTATTATTATTATTATTATTATTATTATTATTATTATTATTATTATTATTTTCTAAGTTTGATCTTTCTATTTTTAAGAATAGAATCATATTTTTAAGCTGAGATGAAAAAGGCGGGACTTACGATGTAGCGAGCGAAGAGGAGGAAGACCAGGAAGCAGCACCCGACCACGATGCTCTGCCATCGCCACTGCCGCCGGCGACCAACAAGACAACCAACCAAGTTAGACCAGACATAGGCAGAGAAGCACACCGGAGACAACAATGGCGCGGCGGCTGACCTGGTGCGACTGCGTGACGACGGAGCGGACGACGGCGACGACGTCGGTGGAGGTGGTGAAGTGGGCGAGCCCGAGCATCCCCTTCAGCTGCTGCAGGCACACGATGGTCGCCGCGCCGCCCATGAACCCGACGATGGCGGCGTGCGACAGGAGGTCCACGAGGAAGCCCAGCCGGAGCACGCCCAGCCCCGCCTGGAACACCCCCGCGAAGAACGTCGCCGTGAACGCCAGCGCGGCGTACAGCTCCGGCTTCTCCCCCGGCGGCGCCTCCTTCCCCAGCATCGCCGCGAACAGCAGCGACGCCACCGCCGTCGTCCCCACCGCCAGCTCCCTCGAGCTCCCCATCACCGCGTACACAAGCGGCGGCACGAAGCTCGAGTCTGCACACACAAACACCCAGGACATCAACAATGGCGAGCGCGAGCACGAGTGCACGACGACGACGGCGATGACTTACATAGGCCCATGATGGGAGGGAGGTCGCCGAGCTTGGCGTAGCTGATGCCCTGCGGCACGGCGAGGCTGGCGATGGTGACGCCGGCGACGACGTCGGCCCAGAGCGCGGCGAGCGAGTACGACGGCAGCCACTCCAGGAACGGGAACACGTACCGGAGCGCGGCGAGGGCGCGCCGCCCGCCGCCCTCCCGCGCCACCGCCCGGAACGGGTCGTCGGGGAAGAACGTCTCCATCAGGTTGCCGCTGATCGTTCGCAGCAGCGGCTTCGCCGGCGGCACCGGCACCCTCGTCGCCGCCGCGGCCGCCGCCGCCGCCGCGTCGACCACCTGCTGCTGCCCAACCATGGTCGAACACCTGGTGCTCACGTGCCAATGACCCTGAGAATTAAGCGTACACAAAAAAATGGTTACACCTTTGCAATTTATAGAGAGAGTGTGGCGCGTGTGAATGGCACGCTTGTCGATTGATCGATCGATTCGTGTCACATCGTGACGTGGTTTGATGATTAGGCGTAATGGGGAAATTATTCGGTGTGTGAAATTAATTTCCAGATTAACCGTAATTAATCTTTGTTGCCATTGTGATTATTAATTTATACTCTTTCGTAGTAATTTGGGGTGGTGTAGTTAATTATTTGGAGGGATGAATCGGACATAATTAATCCGTTTATAGGAATTTATTTAGGAGTACTCTGAGGTATCCGGATCAGATTATATAATGGTGTACATGGAAAGCTTTTAGGTGGCAGGATAAGAATATTTAAGGAAACGGACATGAATAGGTCTCATTTAAAAGCACACAAATTTTGCATGAGTTCAAAAAGGATTTACTTTTTGTGGAGTTTCAAGTACTTATTCAATATTCCTAACAGCACAAAATACATGTACTGCTATTTGGTGCACAGGTGCGTTCCCAACAATACAGTAGAATATTTTTTTTTAGAAAACATATTTTTTAAAAGCATTGAGGAAAATAACATGCGACAATAACAAAGTAAATAAGGGGACTCTAATTGAGGTTGTGTCCCACAATGCAGCTAATCAAATTTGTAATCGTAGTTTGTTTTATGAATAAAATTATTTTTAGACAAAATATGAATGTTACCAAGTGTGATGTGAGTAACAATCGTACGTTGTCTTTCCCGAGTACATAATCAATCTGTAGGATCGAAAAACAAGAACTAAACCAACCAGAGGGGGGTGAATGGTTGTATTACCCAAAAACCAAAACTTTTAGCGGAATTAAAAGTTACCCTCAAATTCGATGTAGATCAGTCTGACCGAAGTAGATCGACCGGTCTGACCGCCCTGTATCGCCGGTCTGACCGAAGTTAATCTCTCGGTCTGACCGCCTCAAAGACGTCTCTGCCTCCTGCCGTCGTCGCCGGTCTGACCGCCAGTGTCTCGCCGGTTAGACCGCCGAAACCCGTGCAAACACAAATTGAAGATCTCTCAAAGTAGATGACAACTTTATTACTTCTCTCTATGTTTACAAAGTGCAACAACAGCACTCCTCACGAAAAACTCGGCTAAACTCAAAACCCTAACTAAACTTTCAACTCAAAGATCTCAAAAACCGATAATAGGAGATCACACCCTCCCTCTCTATTTATACATGAGGTAGGCAGCCTAAAGCCACAAACCAAACTCATACAAGAAGTCCTAATCCACCTAGAAAATCTTCCCGTACAAGAAACCAACTTTACATACTCCAATCATACCAAATTTGGACTCCTTCCAAATTCGACTCCGCATCCCATACACACACAATATCTCCATCGTATGCCATATGGAATCATCACCAACCACGTGCATTAATCTTTAGCCTAAGTATCCCGCATGATCTCTGACCGTCCGGACATCACCTATCTCCAAGTTGACTCCCGATCCATCACCGGCAATACTCTCCTGAGACGTAAAGATTACCTACACATGAATCAAACTAAGAAACCATATCCGAGCACAAGATATCCCAAACTTAACTCATTGTTAGCACACAACAGTATTACATGCGCATAGTATCCATCTAGAAGTCATAAACATGAATTAACCATGGATATCCAATAAAACAACCCGAAACTGAAACCGACACAGAATCGGTCGGTCAGACCGCGGGCTGGCCGGTCTAACCGCACACATACCTCCGGTCTGATTGGCCATGCCTGCCCGGTCTGACCGGACCCACTGTTCACCGTCTGAAAATTCAATCATCTCAAAAAGCACTTCGCCAATAAACTTCAAATATCAAAACCAATAACCTCCGATGCCAATTGATTATCACAATAGAAGAATCAAACACACCTTGATTTTACAATCTCTCCCTTGATGAACACATTGGCAAACTCATCAAAAGTGCTTGTTTTGGTGTTTGGAAAAATAAAAACAAAAAATAAAAATTTCTCCTCCTTTGAAAGAAAAACAAAGAAAGAAAAACAATGAAAAACACTTGCATTTGCATTGTTGCATTGTTTGTAATTCTTCTCCTCCTTTTGACAATGATTTCATTAAGCATTGGAATGATAGTCAGTTAATATTCAAGAGCTTAATACCAAACATATAGTACTTCATGTCATGTGTTGCAACAAAGAGAAGATAAACCCATCAACTATATAGCAAGCATAAACTAGAGTATAATCATAAACCAAAGATTTTACAATTAAGTTCAATAACGCAATGAAGATTCATGTATTCAAAAGATTTATAATGCAACATCTTTACAAACACATAGATTGAAAAATAAATCCAAACATATAGACCTATTGCAATCATTACTCTTTCCCAAATTAACTTTAACTCAAAACAATCAAAAGAATTTTCAGAGCTTTTTTTTCATATTTTTGCTCATTTTGTAATTATTCCGAGTACGTCCTTGTCGTCAAGACTGTTTCCAATGATTCGGCACCTATTATTTTTTCATATCGAATACGTCCTTATCGTCAAGATTGTTTGCAAGGATTCGGTATTCATTTTTTTCATAAATTTTTTCTCTTGCACAATGAGCAATTTCAAAGCTATTTGAGTAATAACAATTCAATAAAGCATATACATAAGCATTTACAATCCAACCTATGCATTAGTATCAATATTGCATAGTTCATTAATTCAAATATGAAATTTAAGTTTCATGCATCATCTCCCTTAAAAAGCAATATCTAAGCCTTATAAAAATACTAAAATTCATACAAGCTATAAAATAGACAAATAAACCTTCAAAGTATTGCTAGCATGAACAAAAACACTATATGCATAATATCAAGCTCTATTTCAATTTGTTTTTTTCAATTGTTGCTTTATAAAGCCAAGAGAACAAAAACTCCCCTTCAAACCATGCCAAAATGATGAATGATTCCCAACTCTCCACGAAGAAAAGCAAAACGAGAAGAATCCAATGGTTTAGTGAAAATATCTGCAAGTTGCAATTTTGTATCCAAAAACTTCAATTCAACATCTCCCTTTTCAACATGATCCCTCAAAAAGTGAAAGCAAATATCAATGTGCTTTGTGCGTGAGTGTTGTACAGGATTCTTTGCAATGTTAATAGCACTTGTATTGTCACAAAACAGAGGAACTTTTTCAAAAACAAGACTACAATCCAATGGTTTAGTGAAAATATCCGCAAGTTGTAATTTTGTATCCAAAAACTTCAATTCAACATCTCCCTTTTCAACATGATCCCTCAAAAAGTGAAAGCAAATATCAATGTGCTTTGTGCGTGAGTATTGTACAGGATTCTTTGCAATGTTAATAGCACTTATATTGTCACAAAACAGAGGAACCTTTTCAACAACAAGACCATAATCTTTCAAAGTTGAAATAAGCCAAAGAATCTGAGAACAACAGCTAGCAGCAGCAACATATTCTGATTCAGCAGTTGATTGGGCTACACTAGATTGTTTCCTAGAAGACCATGCAATCAATGATGTACCAAGAAAATAACATGTTCCACTAGTGCTTTTCCTATCAATTATACAGCCTGCAAAATCAGTATCAGAATATCCACTTAAACATATAGAAGATGAAGTAGAATACCAAATTCCAAATTCAAGTGTATGATTCAAATACCTCATTATTCGCTTGACCGCTTGACGATGTGAAGCACGAGGAGAAGCTTGAAAGCGTGCACACAAACACACAGCAAATTGTATGTCTGGCCTAGAAGCAGTTAGATACAACAAAGATCCAATCATACTTCTATACTCCTTTTGATCCACAGCCTCACCATCTTCATCAGAATCCAACACAGCAGTAGAATCAATTGGTGTAGAGATCGGCTTACTATTCTCCATCTTGAAACGTCTCAAAAGATTCTTGGTATACTTCGTTTGATGCACAAACGTATATTGAGGTGTTTGCTTAATTTGCATTCTCAAAAAGTATGATAACTCACCCATCATACTCATCTCAAATTTCCTGCGCATAGTCTCAGCAAACTCCACAACCAAAGCGTGAGTAGAACAACCAAAGATAAAATCATCCATATAAATCTGAACAAAAAGTTGATTATCACCATGCTTAAGAACAAAAAGCGTTTTATCAATCTTTCCCATTTGAAAACCTTTCGTAAACAAAAAGTTTTTAAGTCTATCATACCATGCCCTAGGTGCTTGTTTCAAACCATACAAAGCTTTTGACAATTTAAAAACATGGTTGGGAAAATCAGGATTTTTAAAACCCGGTGGTTGTTTAACATAGACTTTCTCCTGTATAAAACCATTTAAAAAGACACTTTTAACATCCATTTGATACAATTAAAAACCTTTTAAAGCAGCAAAAGCTAACAAAAGTCTAATTGCCTCAAACCTAGCAACAGGAGCTAAAGTTTCATCAAAATCCAAACTCTCCACCTGAGTAAAACCTTGAGCAACAAGTCTAGCTTTATTTCGTACAATTAAACCATCCTCATTTTGTTTATTTTTGAAAACCCATTTGGTTCAAATAATATTATGTCCAGAAGGTAGTTCAACTAAAGTCCAAACTTTGTTTCTCTCAAAATTTTCAAGTTTTTCATGCATAGTATTAATCCACGATTCATCAGTTAATGCATGAGTAACATCTTTGGGCTCAAAAGAAGCAACAAAAGCAGAATTTGCACAAACATCATGAGTTGTTACCTTAGACCTTGTAGTCCGCTCACCTATATTACCAATAATTTGTTCTGGCGGATGACGTCGTTGAATGTGCAAAGGAGCAGTGGCTTCTGAAAATGTTTCACGTTCTGTACCTCACTGGTCGAAGTTGTAGCCTCTGGAGGACCATCCTGATCAACATCAACAGAACCAGAAGCCGATGACCCTGGCCGGTCTGACCGCGTCTCCTGTGCCGGTCTGACCGGAGGTGTGCTGGCGGTCTGACCGGGTGCTCGGTCTAACCGGCCAAGCCGACCTCATCGTCATCGTCGTCGCTCTCGTCTTCAAAAACACGACCATCCTCCCCTGAACATGTGACAATGTACCTGCAATTTCTGGACTAGTTCCTGGACTAGCCACATCAAAAGTAACTTCACAAGTCTCAATAATTTTGTTAGTCTCCAAAATAAGTACACAATAGCCACGAGAATGAGCGGGGTAACCAAGAAACATTCTATCGGTAGAACGTGCCTCAAACTTATCCAAATTTCCAGATTTCAAGACAAAGCACTTGCAACCAAAAACACGCAAATGTGAAACTTTGGGTTGATGTCCAAAATGAAGCTCATAAGAAGTTTTTCCAAGTTTCGATCTCAAGAAAACACGATTGGAAATATAACATGCAGTATTAATAGCTTCGGCCCAAAATTTTCTAGGAGTATGATACTCATCAAGCATTGTTCTAGCCATCTCAACCAAAGAACGATTTTTCCTTTCAACAACACCATTTTGTTGCAGAACACGAGGATAAGAGAATTGATGTTTAAGACCTTTTTCATTGCAAAATTATTCAAAAGAAGCATTCTTAAATTCACCACCATTATCACTTCTGATTCGCTTCAAAGAACCCAGAAGTTCACAATTCAATCTAAGATACAAACTCCGAAAGTGTCCAAAAGCCTCATCCTTACTTGCCATAAAGAAAACCCAAGAATATCGGGAAAAATCGTCAACAACAACCAACACATACCACTTTCCTCCAACGGATTGCACTCTAGCTGGACCAACAGTGTCCATGTGTAAAAGTTGTCCCGGTGCATCCGTCATCACAGGAAAAAATAGGAACATGTGAAGAAGCAACCATCTTAGCATGACGACACGGTGTTCAAACCAAATCAAAATCTTTCTTAAGTTTAGGTAAACCACGAATAAGATCCAAACCACTTAATCTAGTGAGATGATCAAAACCAACATTTTCAAGTCTACAATGCCAAAACATCAAATCTTTATTAAACTTAGCAACCAAACATGTTATAATAGGTGAAACAGGATTTTCAAAATCAGCTTTAAACACTATTCCAAAGTGAGAAATATTCAACACAGAGTCACCACAAGAATCAAATACTTTACTTCCAGTTTTCTTAAAATGAACCTCAAAATTTTCATCAACAATTTGTGAAACCGAAAGCAAATTGTATTTTAAATCCTTAACCAAAGCTACTTCTTTCAATTCGAACTTGTTATTTACCTTGACAGATCCTGTAGCAAGAACGGTACTAGTAGAAGCATCGCCAAAGATAATCGATTCTGTCTTGGATGCCATCCTGAGGGAGGAGAACCAATTTTTATCACCGGTCATATGCCGCGAACAACCGGAATCCACAATCCACACGTTCTCCTTCCTCGCCACCAAAGCCTACACACAAGAAGATGTCGAAGCCTCAATACTGGGGTTAGATAAAAAAAATTTAAGAATCCAGTACTGAGACACACGACCTGTAGATCCAATAGGCATATATCCATGAGCAAAAACAGTTTAAGAATTTCTAGAAAAATTCCTCTGAGGCCGGTCGGACCGAAGTACAGTAGCCGGTCTGACCGGGGGCCGGTCTGACTGGGGGCCGGTCTGACCGCTTCTGTACCACCGGTCTAACCGGAGCCCAGTCTGACCGACGCTCAGTAGCCGGTCGAACCGGTCGCCGGTCTGACCGCGCAACCCACTGCGGTCTGACCGGGTTCCTCGAGGAAAAACTAGCTTTTTGCCACTTAGATTTATCAAAAACAATCTCTCTTTCTTTTTTCTGTTTACGTGCTAATCTGAAACAAAAATCAACAAGATGACCATCTTTGCCACAAAAGGAACACATATACTTTTCCCTAGCATTTAATGGTTTTGAAAATTTAGTTTTAGTTTCTTTTAGTGTAGTAGAAAGAGATGATATAATTCCAGTAGATTTAAAAACTGTTTTCACAACATTAGGTTTTGTCAAAATTTCATCACGTTCAGTCACTTTCAAAACATTGGTTTGATTTTTGGTGAAATGATCATGAGCATCAAAACCTACACCCCTATTGTAGTTAGTTACTTTAGATTGATCCAAAATAATGTTAAGTTGTTTCTTACCACTAGAAAATCTTTCCAAAGAACTTTTCAAATAAGAAACCTCTTTTTCCAAACTTACACAATTTTCACAATCTACCATGACACCTTTGTTTTTACGACATTTTGAACAAGAAAGCACTTCATCACGACCCAAAGCATCTTTCAACCTCATCTTGTTTAGAGTACATGTTGAGCAATTCAAAATATTGTGTTGTTTTAACTTTTTAGCACAAATCATGTTAAACATCGAACTAGCATAAAAAACAACTTGATATTTTTTCAATAATTTCTTAGTTAAAAAGAACTTATCTAATGTGCGTGTGTACATAGCAAATCCAAGAGTGAAAGAAGATTTCAAGTTCAAATCATGAGCAACATTAATTTTTCTAATCTTTGAAATTTCACTCATTAAGATCTCACAATTTTTGCAATCATCATCATCAGGAATAAGAGATTTCAATCTAGCAATTTCAGCATTTAGAGATTCAATCATGAACTCTTGTTTTTTATATATCTTCTCACACTTCTTATTTTTTGCACTTAAAATAAGAATAGTTTCCTCAAGAGAACTCATCTCATTTTCCTCATACTCTGAATCCGGTTCTCCACGTGCCATGAAGCAAACACCGGAGATGTTCTGTTCCTTCTCCTTGTCTTCATCACTATCAAAATCTATGTCGCTTAATGGTTCAAAAGCAGCATAGACTTGACTCAACACCTTTCTGACCACATCCTTGGATTTCTTCCCCTTGAACGTGTTGTTCGACTTGGGCTTGTCGTCCTTGGTTTTCTCTCTACCGTTGTCTTCCTTCTTGCCTCTCCCAAGCTTAGGATAATGTGCACGAATGTGACCAAGTGCGCCACATTCAAAGCACCGAGTTTGGCCTTCTCTTTTCCTGTACCTGACATTGTTCACAGCTCGAGAAATCTTGTTAGCAGCCAAAACCAAGTCCTCCTCCTCGAATAGTTCGAGTTGTTCATCGGACATGGCATTAATCAAAGCAAGAGCGGTAGAGTTCGACGAAGAAGCACCAACATCCAAAGAAGTTGAGGGAGAAATCAAAGCACTAGACTTAGAATCTATCTTGCGAGAATATTCATCTCATGAGTTTTGAGTTTTGTGTAAAGAGAATCCAACGTCAAAGTAGACATATCAACAGATTCTTGAATAGATGTAACCTTCATCTTCCAAATAGACATATCAAGACTATTCAAAAAGTGGTGAGAACCTCAGATTGTGTGTAATTTGAATCATAAGAAGAATCAACAGATCTAAGATCACTCAAAATCTTGTTAAATCTACCAAGATAATCATCCAAAGCTTCTCCAGGTTTCATCTCAAATTTTATGTATTCCTTTTTGAAAAGATCTCGACGAAGTTCTTTAATATTAGTAGTTCCTTGATGAAAATTTTTCAAAGCAATCCAAATCTCATGAGCGGTTTTAAGATGTGACACACGATCAAAATCCGAACGAGAAATTCTACTCAACAAAATATTACGGGCTTTGCAATTGTTATTAAATTCAGTTTTCAAAGCTTTAGTAGAAATTTGATTAGGAATCTCATAAGGAAGAGCAACCTTTTGCCAAACATCATAATCTTGTGCCATAATGTAAGATTGCATCTTGTCTCACCAATAAGCAAAATCCGAACCATCGAAAATATGCGGCTTAGTTGAAAACTTGTTAGCCATGGCTTAAAACTCTAGATCGGTAAAAATCCAAATAAGAAAACGAGACTCTGATACCACTTGTAGGATCGAAGAACAAGAACTAAGCCAACCAGAGGGGGTGAATGGTTGTAGTACCCAAAAACCAAAACTTTTAGCGGAATTAAAAGTTACCCTCAAATTCGATGTAGATCAGTCTGACCGAAATAGATCGACCGGTCTGACCGCCCTGTATCGCCGGTCTGACCGAAGTTAATCTCTCGGTCTGACCGCCTCAAAGACATCTCTGCCTCCTGCCGTCGTCGCCGGTCTGACCGCCACGTACCCGCCGGTCTGACCGCTTCGATACGTCGGTTTGACCGCCGGTGTTTCACCGGTTAGACCGCCGAAACCCGTGCAAACACAAATTGAAGATCTCTCAAAGTAGATGACAATTTTATTACTTTTCTCTGTATTTACAAAGTACAACAACAGCACTCCTCATGAAAAACTCGGCTAAACTCAAAACCTTAACTAAACTTTCAACTCAAAGCTCTCAAAAACCGATACCGGGAGATCACACCCTCCCTCTCTATTTATATATGAGGTAGGTATCCTAAAGCCACGAACCAAACTCATACAAGAAGTACTAATCCACCTAGGAAACCTTCCCGTACAAAAAACCAATTTTACATACTTCAATCATACCAAATTTGGACTCTTTCAAATTCGACTCCGCATCCCATACGCACACAATATCTCCATCGTATGCCATATGGAATCATCACCAACCACGTGCATTAATCTTTAGCCTAAGTATCCCGCATGATCTCTGACCATCCGGACGTCACATATCTACAAGTTGACTCCCGATCCATCACTGGCAATACTCTCCCGAGACGTAAAGATTACCTACACATGAATCAAACAAAGAAACCATATCCGAGCACAAGCTATCTCAAACTTGACTCATTGTTAGCACACAACAGTATTACATACGCATAGTATCCATCTAGAAGCCATAAACATGAATTAACCACGGATATCCAATAAAACAACCCGAAACCAAAACCGACACAGAATCGGCCGGTCAGACCGCGGGCTGGCCGGTTTGACCGCACACACGCCTTCGGTCTGACCGGACCCACTGTTCACCGTCTGAAAATTCAATCATCTCAAAACGCACTTCGCCAATAAACTCCAAATATCAAAACCAATAACCTCCGATGCCAATTGATTATCACAATAGAAGAATCAAACACACCTTGATTTTACAAGTTCTCCATTCCATACTATACTACGTTTTGACATTTATATTTCTCATCTAGATTTACTAATATTCATATAATTTGGACACACATATGAAACACATACATAAATCCATGCATGATCTATTTAAGACTCAAAACGTATGTGAAATAATACTGTCTAGTTGAAGGTCATAAAAAGTCCACCTGAATTAAGCACTGATTTAACATATTTAGCTCAAAGCTTCAAAACAGATCATCAACGAAATTACCACTCAACAATGAAATTAATAATCTCGACATTGGGAAACCTTAAATTCGTCTGCGATGTACTGCATATATGGGTCGAGACGGATGCATAGCGTACCTGCTCGTCGTCGATCCGCCGCCGGCAGTCGGCGCCGGCGATCGACGTGCCCCTGCAACTCCGGCGAATTACTGCCTTATTCGATCTGTTTGTACGATAGATCACCCTGGCCTTAATTTCCTATTGATTACAAGCTCAGCACGCATATTTGATCCTGTTGGGTACACTTGTATTCCTGTTTGTATGTACAAAAGTCGAGACGGATTAAGATTACTACTCCGATACCTATCTATCGATTAATTACGTATAACCTTACCTATATTTTGTTAGATCTGATTACGTATTTGGCCGATGTAAATTAAATTAAGTAAATTTCATGGTACATTAAATATTAAAAGTCACATGAGAAAATCAAGTGGGAGATAAATCTGACAATTGCTTATTTAAAGTTAGAAAGAGACAAGAGGAATATCTTGCCGTGCCATGGCCAGCTTAGGCCTGGTTTTGCCTTTTTACTCGTGTTGAAGTAAAGGAACCACTTGTGCTCCACAATTGGTTTTAAAACAAACTATAAGGTTTATATTGCACAACTATTGTTAATGTAATCGAATGTGACATTTACACAAGTAATAATTGCTCTTCATCTTTCTCTCTTCCTGGCGTATCCTCTCCGTCTCCTTGATTTATCCCATAAAACCAAACCGATAGTTGATTAGTTACTTGTCTCCAGAGACACACGGACAGAACATACAACTTGATCCTCTACTGTTGTAGCTTTGGTTTGATCGGTGAACCCATCCCGACGTAGAGGATCAAATCTGATTTGCCATGGAGGTATTTACATGAAAGTTTTAGATTTTTAGTTCAGAAGATAATATATATATATTTTAAGATGAAGTGATTTTGATATGAAAGCTCATATCTTCAATCAGAAGTTTCGTGAAATCGAGATGATTAAAAGTCTTGTGCTTAATTTGAGTTAGAAATTTTAAATACATGGAGCATTTTGTTTTTGAAAAAAAAATCGGAGTACGAATCCTCGGCCGTGAGCAGGGAGGCTAGTACTTTTCTTTTCGTGCGTGCGCGCCAAGCCCGAATCGGACTCGGCGCGCCACGTGTGCGGCCTAGGTACGCCGCGCACACACGCAAATTAGCAGCCCCAGACAAAAAAAAAACCAGCAGCACACCTACAGGTGTTGTTTGGCCTGCACAGTACGCCGACATCTTCACTCTCTTGACTAGCTATCCATCCATAGCTAGCTTGGGTGAGTCTTGAGAAAAGGGAAGAAGTTAAGAAAGAAACCAAAAAAAAAAAGAAGAAAAGAAAAGCTTGGGCAGTTGGGCGCTCATACGCTGTCGCGCATGCACGACGACTAACATGTCAACTTTGACGACGAGTATCGACCGTCGCTTGATTGGTTGCGTTCAAATCGAATTTGGCCGCATAATATTTGACCATGCTTGACATGGAGCAGATCGAGATAAGAGTGAGCGTGAGCATCTCTGAACGGAGTCACAAAGCAACGGGCGGCGGCCGTTGGGATCGATGGATAGCTGTAGCTGGACGCCGGCCATGCGTTGTCGCCGTAGCCTGGCCCGGCCCGGCCCACGTGATCCCCGTGTGGTGGGCTTTGGAGTTTAGTTTCCTAAATAATTTGACAATTTGATCTTTTCGAAAAATTTGCTTTAAAAAAACCAATTTGATCTTTTAGAATTTTTTTAAAAAAAGAGACAAACTTACTTTTAAAATAATCCGTGCCAAAAGTCAATTTCAAAAATAAACCACGATCTCTATGCCAAGCATGGTGACGTTGAAATTGGGGGTAGAAAAAAAAGCTTCATAAGCTTTTTATCAAGTTTCTTTTTCAAAATTATGTTTTATTTATTTATTATATTTTTCTCTATCACTTGAGACTATTTCCACTAACAAGCTAATGAGCCGAGATGAACTATGATAAACACAACTTCTGTTCAAAAATTAAATAGTTTTTATTTTAACAGAAAAAACTAGATTAATATAAGCAATTTTGAACCGAGCCAGCTAAATGACCTTTTCCCCCACCCCTAGCTGAGATCCAACATCTCGGTGTCAGATGTATTGCCGCTAGCACACCAGTGAACGTGATGCCTCAGCAAGCTAGAGGGTCGATCGCTAATTGACGTCCCAACCCCAACACCAATGGGTCTGGCGCTAGGGTATGGGACTCGACTAGAACCACTGGTGCTCGATGAGACCATTGATGGCACTGGGTCCATAGAGCTCGTCAAGGATGACAGTGACATGGAAGATTAAGGAACCAAAAGCAATATAGGCATCGGGTGTCGCTGGAACTTGAGGCAGCAACAGCTTCACATGCATGATCTGGAAATCGCCAATTTTGTCGAGCTCCTAGTCAGTCCCCTACCTCAACACCATGGCTATTGACGCTGAGGTTAGGAGGTCAGCACCACGTCAGCTCTTCAACTCGCCTAGGGCACCATAATGGTAGTAGTGTTAGCACCAAATCCGTTGGCGCTGAGATGTTAAAATCACGATTCATTTGTAACATAAGCTTTTGACACGGTTCATTCTTAAAACAATTTTTTTTTCAAAAGGATCAAATTAATTGTCAAAATTTCGGTAGATCCCCTCTCCACCCAAGGGCATCCCTGGGAGGCCCATCCCAAGCCCAATTTTGCCGGTCCATTCAAGCCCAAAGCGATAACCCCTGCGGTTCATCGTAACTACGGATCGTACCTAGGCCCTAGGGTACTGAAGATGAAATCATCGATGAGGATTCTGTGGTGCATTCAAGAACTGGATCGTTCGCTGGTTAATTGCGCATCGACGATGAATTGTAGCACTCCGTAGTCCGTACCACTACTCGATGGCAAAATTCCGCACGATCGATCTCGTTAATTTTCATTTGTCCTTCTTTCATCATTGATTGATCAGAGAAAATCACGTACAGATTCAGTTCTTATGCCTCACATGCACTGCCCATTATCGTGCAAATCATCCATGCAATGGATCGATCGAGATGACATGTTGTGTTTCTCACATCTCTATCAACAGTTGAACAGGAATCGTTTGCCAATAATTTGCTCAAGAACAACTCGAAATTGATTGAAATTTCTACGAACTTTGATGGAAATCGGGGGAGCGTGTGTTGGTCGATCAGTAGTGGCCCCTGTGGAGGTCGAAGCCGACGAGCGAGCGGCAGTAGCCGACGGTGGTGGCGGCGGTGAGGACGGAGCTCGTCGTCGACCCGCACTCGCTGTCCTTGAGCGACGCGCTCGATCTGTCCAGCTTCACTGACCATGGATACTGCCCGTAGTTGTAGAGATGGTGGTGGTGGTACCCGTGCGCCGCCGCCGCCGCCGCCGGCACGCCGACGTGCGACGACGACCGCTGCATCTTGACGCTCCTCGGCAAGCCGCCGCGGCGGCGGCTGGGCTGCCGCTCGAGGTGCGGCACTGGCGGCGGGAGGTGAGGCTCGGTGCGCTGCCTCGGCGCGCTCTGGGAACGGGCCTTGGCGCGGGAGGACTGGGTGTTGGCCATGTAGTTGGGGAAGAACTCGCCGCCGCCGGCGGCGGGGGATGGTGGAACGTACGGGCTGCTCCGCGCCGTCGCCGGCTCGAACGGCGGGAACTCGTCGAAGTGGCCGTTGTACGACGCGTCGCGTGGCGGGAGCTCGGTGAACGCCGCGGTGGCCGACGACGACGGCGCAGGGGAGCACTGCCCGTAGTACCCGTACTCCGCCATCCGCCGCTCCCTCGACTCGCTCGCCGCCACCGAGCAGCTGCTCCGCCCCCGCCGCGGCGCCGGCTCCCCGACGTCCACCTCCACGATCTTGGCATGCTCCTCGCCCGACCTGTCCATCTCCTGCAAAGCGTACACCCAACCATTGCATCCATAAGAAAGTTTCCACGGCGGCGGCGGCGGCGGCGCGAGGGGAGGCGCGGCTTACGTAGGAGCGGCGGTGCCTTGGGTGGTGCGGCGATGACCGATGGTGGGCGGGATGGCGGCCGTCGTCGTCTTCCTCCTCGAGCATGCGCATGTGCTGCGCGCGGAGGCGGGCCTGCGCGACGAGCAGCGCCTGCATGCGGCGGAGCGTGGCGGTGGCCTGCTTCCTCACCAGGTTGCCTCTGATCAGAGCTTGCAGCTTCACGAGCCCCCTCAGCGCGCACAGCGCCTTCCTCGCCTAACACATTCACAAGTTATCTCAAACTTCGCTCAAATTTTGATCAATTTTGTGCCAAAACACTGAAATGGATATGGAATTAGTGTGTTTTGAGGTATTCACGGTGAGCGAGCTCACCAGGTAGCCTCTGTAGGTGGCCTGGATCCTGACGGCGGCGGCCACCACGACGGCGCCCGCCGACACGTCGTCGCCGTCGCCGTCGGCCTCCGCTTCCTCCGCCTCCAGGCGCATTACCGCGGCGGCGGCCTGCGCCGCCGGCGCCGCGGTCGCAATGGCGTGCTTGCTCTGCTCCTCGAGCTCGACGTCGCGCGCCCGCTCCGACACCGACGCGAGCCAAGACACGCTCGGCTCCGGCGTAGACGGCGACGTCCCCACGGCCGGCTTCCCCCGCGTCGCCGACGCCGACGCAGACGACCGCCGGAAGCTCCAGCGCTTCTTCTCCCTGGGGCTCGCGGCCACCGCCACCACCACCTCCACCGCCGGCGTCGCGTCGCCGCCGCCGCCGTGCTGCTGCTTCTCCCCTCTCCTCCCTCCTCCATCCTTCTTCCCCGCCAAGAAGCTCCTCAGCCACCTCCCCGCCTTCCCCATCGCCAAGAAAACCTCGCCGGGATCGCTCACACGACAGCAGAAGCAGAGAACTATATAGCGCGCGCGCCGCCGCCGCGGGAGAAGAAGATGACCGCCCCAATCACCAACCACCAACCACCACAGCACAAACGTTTCAGTCAACACGAGAGGTGATCAATGGCGAGCCGGCATGTGAGCGAGGAGGAGGAAGGAGGAAGGCAGGAAGGAACGTGGAGGTGGGATCCTTCCCGAGCTACGAGTACGAGCTAAGCTGGCTGTCAGAATCTTTCGCCATTAAACAACACATACAGGACGGGAAGATGGTGGTAAGAGAGAGAGAGAGACAAGTGTGTGTACTGTGTGTGCTCAGCTGAGCTCAGCTCAGCTTGGGGCCATGCTTGCTTCCAATCATGGCCATGCTCGCGAGGAAGACGATGGATTGGCTTGTCTGTCCTTGTGGATTGTGATCTGTGTGAGCTGCAGCCTGCAGCAGTGTAAGGCAGCAATGGTCTGAATTTTTCTTGGATCAGTCACCAACCAGATACATATATGATATATCTGCTGTTGATTTTGGTGATGGTGATGGTTCCATTGATCTTTCTTCAACATATGTACCTCTCCATTCCATATTACAACATATTTTGGGTTTTTTCATAAGTTAAACTTCTTCAAATCTGATTAAATTTGTAAAAAAATTTAGCCGCATTTTCAACCCAGAACAAATATACTATAAATAGAGGCTTAATGGTGGTTTTAATTAAACCAATTTGATGTTTTTAATACCTTTTCTTATAAATTTAATTAAACTGATTTAAGTTAGAACAAACCCAGAACATCTAATAATATATATTATAAAGGTAGTATTTGACACACAGAGATCATGAATAAAACCGTAAACCTCACGAAATTTCCTGAACACGAAATAAATGTCTCATAGTTTGTACCTGTCATGTCGGCGATCATTTTATCCTCACATTTCCCTATTAAACATATCTGTTGGCGAAAACCAAGACATGTGACCGTGTCTGCGTGAGTTATTAATAAGATGATTGCCCTGTCCTTACTGCAATTTTGTATGAAGAAAAATGCTATTATTTTCACAAGTGAATCGTTGTGGATATCTGCATGTTTTTGTATGGATGCATGATCTGTAACCAGGGGAGTTGAGATTACTGGTTGGCAACCACATGGTTGGTCTCCTAATGGTTTCTATTCTCCTGTGACCCTTGTGTAACTTGTGTGTCGGATCATCAGAGACAACAACACTAGTGCAGGTACTAAACCCAATTACTAACATGAGAGAATAATAACAAACAAAATTGCATACCCTAGATAGTTACTGTACTAGATACACTTAGTAAATATTACCTCTGGATTTCTTACTATCTACTTAGTCTTTTAAGACTTACTTTTACATATAGATTTCCCATATAACTTATTGCAAAAATTCAACCTGTAGCCTAATGCCAAGTAATTGGCACCGACACTCTTGACACCCCCGCGATCATTGGCTCCGACCTCCAACTACCAATAAGGAACAAAAGTCTCCACCTCCATCCCTCTCTCACCACCTCCATTTGATTTGGCATGAAATTGACCAAGTAATTAATATATGCTCTCTCCATTTCAAAATGTATGACGTCATTGACTTTTCACATAACGTTTGATCATTTGTTTTATTCAAAAGATTTATATAAATGCCATTTATTTTGTTGAAACTTGTTTTATCATCAAATAAAATATAATCTCAACTTATAATTTTATATATTTATAGTAAATTTTTGAATAAGACGAAGGGTCAAACGTTGTGCGAAAAGTCAACAACGTCATACATTTTGAAAATGAGGTAGTACCTTTTTCTCATCCCCTATGATTTGTTTTCATTCTACTACATGATGTTTGAGCTCAGCTGAAACCCTACCTCACAAAACTCCAGTACCTCGTCCACCTCTCTTTCCGAATCCGGTTCAGTTGTCATCATTTTTTTTCAAAGTGAAACTGACCAAGTAATACACCCCATTTTTTTAATTTTCATGTGATTTGTTTCTATTTCTATTGGATGATGGTTGAGATCGGGATAAAATCTAGCCTATGCATGTTGTGAAGGTCAGCGCCAATAACATCGACGTTGAGAGTCAACGCAAACGACATTGATGATAACAAAATATATGCCATTGGCCATGATGGACTCTATGTGCGACCAGTATGTGACCAGTGTTAGGTTTCGGCGCCAACAACGTTAAGGCACCAGGTTTGGAATGAGTTTCATAGAAGTTCTATTTGTGAAATATGTTTTTTTAAAAAAACCAAATTGTTAAAATTTCAGATCCTATTTGCTTTTCAAGACATGAAGGCATGCATATAGAATTAATGCTCATTTCACCCAATGTAATTGATTAATCCACAAAGGATATGATTGACGTGGTAATTGAAGTGCCTTCGTTGTAGGCAGGTTTTTCAATGGACATGGACGAAACCTGTGGCACTGTCAGTCGTACGTGCAAGTAGTGTCGGCAACTGAAGATGAACCATCATCATGTACGTGCCCCAGGCTAGCTAAAGAGCAGAATTCAGGGATGAACAGTGTGCTACTACAGCTGCATAATAAGTTTGTCACTGTCGTCGTCGATCGGTCGCACAGCAGAGTTGGTTGTGTTCCACGTGTGCATTCTAAGTATACATGCAGGTAGCTGTTTGTAGGAATCAGCTGCAGGGAAACAGCTGGAACCGCACTGCCCACACTGCCGGCTGCACATCGTCTGTTTGTTGGCTTATTAGTCACAGACTCACAATCGAAACTTCAGTTTAAGGGCTCTTTTGAATTGAATGAATTTCGAAGAAAAATCATTGGAAGGATTTTATTCCTTAAAAAATATTTCCTATGAGTTTTGAATCAAAAGAATAGGGTTTGCAAAATCCTATGGAATGGTTCCTTATGCCCTCGTTTCATAGGAAAACAAACATGAGGTTCATGTTTTCATTTTCTTTAAGAAGTCCAATGCACTTGCTCTCTTTATCTCTCTACACTATCTCTCTGATTCCTTCAAAAACCTTGTGTTTAATTTATTTCCTTTTAACTATCCAAAAGCATTGTTTTTGATATCTTGTGTTTTGAAGTCTTGTATGATTCTACTGTGCATAACATCCTATTTTTACGTTTTTTTCCTATTCCCGTGTTTTCTTATCATAGTTTATTTTCAGCTCTAACATTCCAAAATAATACTGTTAGAGAAATAGAAATCAAGGTCCCTATTAACGACTACTCAACACATCTTCACCACTAATCCCCGGGTATGGTCCCTCGTGGGTTGTGCTCGGGGCACATCGGGCCCCGAGCGCTTCTGCTCGAGGCATATATACTCTTAGGTGTGGCTCCCCGCGGACCGTGCCTCGGGTACAGCCCTTGGGTGTACTCAGTGGGTAGTGCCTGGGCACACATTAGATCCCGAGTGAGACTTCTTCTGCTCGGGACATACACGCTCTCAGGTGCAGCCCCCTACGGGCCATGCTTGGGTACAACCCCTAGGTGCACCCGATTGACAGTGCTCGGGGCACACATCGGACCCCAAGCGAGACTGCTTCTACTTGAGGCATATCTGCCTTCAGGCACCAATCTCCTCCGGTACGCCCCCCTCCCGTGGGACGTACCCGTAACACATCTCCTTTATACTCGACCCCCGAGTACTCGTGGAAGGCAAGGAACACAAGTAGAACATACAAGATTTGCATCTTCAATGTGCTCATAGAATGCATGTTGGCATGTCTTCTACAAATTATGTCCATTATGAACTTCTTCATCAACAACGTCTTTGAGAAGCTCGTCAAACATAACAAGAACATTTGTTATGAAGCACGAGAGTGTGCCTAGGGCCCGGGCTCAGCCAGAGGACCTAGGTATCATGTGTACCCAGGGCTCGGGCATGCTCGAGGACCAAACGTCGTGTACATCTCAGAATAAGAATAAGAACAGCCAGAGGAGTTGGTTTACTCCTAGGGTGAAAACAAACCGCACAACATTGTTAGCGAGGGGCCCGATGACATCTATTACCTTGGGTTCTTTATGGCGGTTTTCGCCCGGGGCTCACCACCTTGGGGTAGAATCGGTGGGCGCCGCTGACAGGTTGTGCAGAATGATGGGCCCAATGACCTGTTCGAGGGCGACATCATCATGCCATTGACAATGCGGTGCCCAAGAAATTACGGCTCGAGATTACAGCTCGGCCGAGTGTAAACAGGAGGTGGCAAGGCGTAGAAACATTGGCGGTGCCGTATCGCTTATAGAAACAGGGGCGGTGCGATGTGTCGCGCGCTGGTGGGTGTTCTACGACTTCATCGCCAAGAAAAGGAAATCAGTGGTAGCTCTATCGTGACTTGGCTTGGGCCCACCAAGCTCGGTTTTGAATAGATGGCAAGAGGAGCAAGACACAATTGTCCTGGGACTTCCTAGCAGAGTGCCTGGGGCATGGTAAAATGTCACACCCCGCCCCTGCGCCACTGTACAAATGGCACCGAGGAGGACGTGCCGCAGGAGAACGGTGAACCGCTTTCCCACGGAACCGCAAAACAGGTACCAGTCCCAGGATAACGATGCTGGTACCAGCGGTAACATGATGAATCAATGCAAGATTTAAATAAATACAATATACCTCTACGTTGCAGCTTCGGGTAATCCCTGAGTTGCAACCTCCAATCAGAGTCAGCAGCAGCGAAACTTAGCGAAGCTAGGACACCAAATCCACCGGCAGTAGTTTGGGTTTAGGGACGAAACTCCAACCTTCAACTTCTTCCTGAACTCAAGCCAAGAGGAGAAAAACAACAACAAAGGGGGATTGAGTACTTTCGTACCCAGCAAGCCACTAGGAAATGTGTACATGCAAGCATCAAAGACAGGCTGATTTTGTTTAGCAAATCATTTTTAAAACACTTTTCCTTTGAAAATTCTAAGTGTAGGTTTTCAAAGTAACTTTCCCTTCGGAGAGAGAGAGACGTCTCACCTCAATCCGTCTACGAGTTGCTTTGCAACGACTCGAGCGGGGAAAGTCAAATTTTAGCATTCATAGCACTTCCTTCTTTATTAGTTTCTTTTCACTTTCAAAACATAAACCAACATTCTCTCCAACAATCATCCGTTAACCAAGTCTCAAGGTTAACAACTCCGGGTCCGGTCCTCTCGACCTGCCAACCCAAACTCGGCCATCTCGGCCCCTGAACCGGCCCTCTCGGCCCTATGGTGTCAGACGACACCCCAGGTCACACAGGCCTGTTCCCAACCACGAAGGCTGGCCGTCCGTCACAAAGAAGGACTCTGGTAACGGTTCCCATTCCACAACCCAATTTATTAAATGAGTTTTAAAAACAAATCTACGCTATGGGCATCACCTCACATTCGCCCTTGACCGTGGGCACGGCTGTTCGAACAGTTCAAATAAACCTCTGCAGAGACTGTACGCTTTTCCCACAAGACACGAAGCTTACACCGATACTGGCCGGTATCGGAAGTTCGTGACAAAGCCTTTCTCTAACCAAACCATAAATGTCCCGTGTCCCACAGATGGGTGGAATCTCTCCACCAAGCATCAGGCCAAATTTCAAGCCCTCATCTACTCAGGCCCCACCGTATGGACTCCCGACACATCCCCACTACAGGAGATTGCCGTAAACTCCACCATACCGGTGCTCCTCACCTGCTAACCTGCTAGACATCTATGTTTTAGCTAGTTACTCATCTAGGGGCATCCCATTCTACCCATGTGGTCGTACTGTGAGATGCTCGGATGTAAAACCCAAAGGAATCGGTCCTTATGCGCGACTACGAAACCAAACCACACAGGAGAGGATTCGCACCGCAAGTTTTCTCCCATAAAACTTTTTATTTTTCAAAGTCACCGACTCCCCGAGTCGGGTTTTATAAACCTTTCACAACCCAAGTTTTT
>BDMV01000010.1:23551687-23563779 GCA_008326285.1 Oryza officinalis | reverse complement strand
GCCGCGATAACGAGAGGGAGGCAAAGTAGACTTTTTGGAAGACTTTATGGGCTTCGGCCCGACAAAGAAGAGGGAGGCGATTTAGACTTTTTCCGAGTCTTTGGTCAAAGCCCGCGGAGAGAGTCAAGACAGTGGGGCCCACCGGTGGGTCCCATCTCTTTTCTTTTTTTTTTCTTTCTTTTTTTTTCTTCTTCTTCTCTCTCCTTCTTATCTCTTTCTTCTCTCTTTCCTTCTTATCTCTTTCCCATTTCTTTCTTTCTCTCTCTCCTTGCTCTTTCTCTGTATTCTTCCCGAGAGAAAGCTCGAGTGGGAGGAGGGCGGCCGGCCGCGGGGAGCGGCGGCGCCGGCGCGGTGGGGTGCGGCGGCGGCGGCGGCTGCGCGCGACGGCGTCGGCTGGGACCGGCGGCAGCACGCGGCGCGCGGCCGGGAGGCGGCCTGGCCGGGGCGGCGGCAGTGGCGTCGGCAAGCGGCGACGCGGCTGGTGCGGCGGCTGGGAGCGGCGGCCGGGCTGGAGAAGGCCGGCGGCGCGGCCGGGCAGCGGGGCGCTAGCGCCGGCTCGGCCAGCGGCCGCGGCTGCGGCGCGACGCTGCGAGGACGACGGGTGCGTCTGGCGCGGCGTCGGCTGGCGGCTGCGCGCGGCGGGGACGGCGTCGGCTCGTGCGCCGGCCACGGCAAGGGCAGCAGCGCGCGGCCGGGAGGCTGCGCCAGCCGGGAGACGGCGCGCGGCAGGGGCGGCTTCGAGGCAGGAGGGGAGAGGGAGCTGATTGGAGGCTGTGGAGGACGACGACGGGGCGGTGGCTTTTATAGCCGTCACGGCCGGCGGACGGCGACAAGGCGGCTCGGCCGAGTGGGGCCGATGATCCTGTTCGGCGGTTGTCGTCGGCAGGGAGGCTCAGTCGAGCGGAGACAGTGGCCTGGCATGGGTGAGCTCGGTTCACACCGTTCGGCGTAGACGAGTGACACCGGCGAGCTCGTCGTGGTGCCATGGCGCACTGGACCGGGTGTAGAGATGGCTGTTTGCTCGGCGGAGAAGGCGGAGACGGTGCCTACCCACGCTCAGTGCACACTGTGCACTGTGCAGAACGGTGCCTAATTTTTGATTTGCAGGGACGGTGCCTAACCGCGTCTGTTTCACAGGGAGCTTAGGAAATAAAATGGGGCAAAGAAATGTGTTTGAACGGGTGTTGGATGGACCTAATTAACTTGCCTGACTTAATGAAAATGTAAAGAACCACGGGTGCAGAAAAAGGACGGATAATCGTCAGGCGGTAGAATTCCAAAAATGTTTCAGAATATTTGAATGGGAAGGAAATGACTGTTGATACGTGCGCAGAAATATTGATTTTAATATGCGCACGTATAGGAAATATTGGTCAGGTGGGCGATGTCTAAAAATAAATATTTTTAGACTCTCTGGGTGGAAAGGAGATTATTTAATGACACGGTTAAAATCCCGAAATTGAAATTTCAACCGTATGAATTTTTGGAAACGTTAAGGAGTGGAAATTCGAACTGCAAAATTCGAATAATGGAAATTAATTTTTGGGAGATGAGATCATGATCAAGATTCTGGGTTCACAAGGGAACGGATCAATTGAGATCTTTGGCACAAAAATCCTAATTACACTCAAAGAACCAAATTTTTGAAAATAGGATTTTTAATAAAATAGAATTTTTGACGGGCGAAAAAATCAGGGTGTTACATAAAAACAAGCCCACCATGGTAATTCTTTCATTAAGTCTAGGATGTCAGAGAAGACAATGACAAGACGTAGCATAGAAGCTCCCTATGTGATAACAACGTTGTATACCCCCTTTCGACTATAAAAGAAGTGGTCATGCCACTGAGATGGAGGAGGATTTGGGGTTGAAGTGAAATTGGAGGCAAAAACCCTAGATAGAGTAACTCTAGCACAAACTCATCTTGTAAGCTTGTATTGTACACTCTTGCATCCTAATAATCTCAAACACAGGAATAGGGTATTACACTTTCGAGTAGTCTAAACCTGTATACGTGTTGTATTTATATTTGTTTGTTTTACATATTTTCGCATACCACACGTGCCACGAGCTTGATCCATTACTTGTCCTCTGGCTGGATCATCAAAGGGAGGTCTTCTCTTTCTCCATTGTGAGAGTATCACTCTGACAAATACAGACATTAGCACTTTCACTTGTGAATTATTTTTGGTTATTTTGTTCGAATTTCTACGGCTTACCAGCCCTACCCCAACCGATCAAAGCCAAGTTGCCGGTGGTTTTGTTGCTGGCTGAGGATGGCATGTGGCTCTACTGTGTCATGTGCGTGCATTGCGCTTGCGCATAATAAGGAAATAAGAGGAAGGATAATTAAGCTTGGCTGTTGCAGCAGTTGCAGATTATTGCAGAGGTAAGGTATAATGGTGTATATGTACGCGTGCAGAGGATGGTTCCAGGCCGGAACAGACTATAAACCGGCCGGCGGCAAACTGTTGCACAGCAGCACAGGTCGATCTGATCTGCGACAGGGCATGCAGCTGCCATGCCTGAATGCCAGGCAGATGCATGATTGGTCCATTGAAAAATCGTTTTTGTAACTTTAAACGGCAATTATATGCTCTTGAGGTTTTCGTCGAAAACCGATCAAAAACCGCGAAATTTCGAGGCTTTGATGCGGGGAGAAAGTAGATTTTATGTGAGATTTTGAATTTGTTATCGAGAATTCAAATTTGGAATAGTAAAATTCGACTGGAGTTTGATCAAAACTTGAACAAAAATGTTATACCACTAGGCTACTTATAAAGTCCTCTCAAAGAAGATAAGGAAAATGTCTAAGGAGAAAAGAGAGATCTGTATAAAAATTTTTTTTTCACCCGCTCTAAAATAAAACAGAACCATCACTGTTTGCTCTAAAATGAATCGGTCGCTACCAAAACTCAAACTTTAAAACTTAGTAAAATTCAGCATAGTTTTTCTTCAGCATTAGCTCTATGAGGGGCTAAACACATACATAAATATTTTATCCATAAATCATGTTTGATGCTAATAAACCGTTTGGCATATAACCTTGGTCAACCGAGTTACTACTACTTGAGTGGAATAACTCGGCGGCGGACCGGTGGCGACGTGCCGACGGGGAGAGCGGGCCGGCGGCCGGCGGCGGAGACGGGCCCGGCGGCGCAAAGCCCACAGAAGTATAATGAAAAGGCCCACGCTAAATAGCCCAGATAAGGAATACCGCACGGCCCACAGAAGTATACCACACGGCTCACGGATGACGGATCCGATCCGAGCACGGCCACCCGGCCTCCTCTTCTCTCCTCGACTCCAACTCTCCAAGCAGCAGCAATGGAGGACAAGACGACCCAAGAATCATCGGCGGCGGCGGCGGAGGAGGAGGAGGAGAAGCCCTCGGCCGCGCCGGCGGCGAGGCTGAGGAGCCTCGGGGACTACGGCGTCGGCCCCATACCGACCCTCGTCTACGTCCCCGGCTTCATCTCCGACGCCGAGCAGTCCCAGCTTCTCCACCACGTACGTTGCTACAGCCGCCAATCTCGTCGTCTCCGAATCCGGCCTCCGNCCGGGGGGATTGTTTTGTTTTCTGTTTATCTCTGCGCTCTTGTGGTTTTGATTCGTATGGTGTGGCGGGCGATGCAGATTTACCAGGCGCCGGCGCCCAAGTGGAAGTCTCTCAAGAACCGGAGGCTGCAGAACTGGGGTGCGGTGTTACTCTTCTCTTCTCTGATCCCCTTGCTTGGAACATATTTGTTTTCCTTTTGCTTTTTTCTTGGCAATGAGCAGGGTTTTGACTGACTTGACTTCGATATGCTGGTTTCTGCAGGAGGAGTGGTGCATGAGAAGGGGCTCCTTCCGCAGGCATGTGAGTATAGCAATCTTAAGCTTGCAAATCTAGCTGAAATGTGTGGATTTATATCGTGTGATTAGACAAGCTATTGCATAATTGAAGTCGCTCACCATATGTTTGCTGGCTGGCATTAGGTGGGGTTTCAAGTTGCTCAATGCAATGCGGTTCAATTACACTAAGATCTTCAACATTTGATTCATTATCTCTAAAGCTCTTATTGTTCAAACTGTAAACACTAGCTTGTCGATATTGTGGGCCTGGATTGCAGAAACAATTATCTGAGCACTGTATAAACAGAACTAAATTTTGTGTCTCCCTCTATAATCTGCTCAAATGAGGTTCTTAAGTGTTCGAGAATTAACTCCTGGAGTAAAACTAACCATTGAGCCGTAAAGTTCAAATGGTATCAACATCTTTCTTGGCCAGGAGTAGTTGTATTTTCCCCCCTGTACAATAACAATGTGTGCAATGTCATGGACATCCATTGGTCTGTTTGGCTCAACTCAAGGTTCCCCAACTAGTCGGCGCATCTTACTGGATCCAACGTATTTGTGGCTTCTAGTGCAATGAGGGTTTAGGCTTAAATGGAAGGCCCTAGAATTGCCCTAAATGTCTATGTTTCTTACCTTGTGACCTGCAATTTTTTCGCAATTCCATCCTTGGATGATTCCCTAAATGCCAATATTATTCAAGTATCAATCTATATATCAGTGATTAAACTGTTCGTGCATCTCATACTGCAGTACCTTCGTGGCTAACGAAGATAACCGACCGAATCTGCCAATGGACTGGCTTATTTCCTTCAGCAATCAATCATGTCTTGATCAATGAGTATCATCCAAATCAAGGGATCATGGTTTGTAATTGCCAGCTCCTTGTTGTTTCTTTCCTGTGGCTGCATATTAAATTTTGCCCTGCACTGAACTATAAATAACATTTGCACATTTCAGCCACACCAAGATGGTCCTGCTTACTTCCCTGTTGTTGCTATCATATCTCTTGCTTCACCAGTTGTGATTGATTTCACCCCTCATCAAAGGCTTAAAGGGCAGGAATGTACGCAACATTCACCCTCTGGAGAGTCGCAAGCTGCTACAATAGAGAGCAATGGTTCCCATAAGCTTGAAGGTGCAAATGAAGCTGACCCTGCTTCTTCATCACTTCTTCTGATGCCGTGCAGCCTGCTGATATTCAAAGATCAGGCTTATACAGGTTAGATGGGTGCATTTCTTTTCTGCTCACCTAGGCACATTTGAAGAATTTTTTTTTTGATATTTGATGAGTTTTGCAGACTACCTGCATGGAATACAAGATAATGAGCTACAAAACCTAGACAAGGTGAAGCAATTTCAAACTCTGTAAATCACTTGTACATTTATTTGACAAACATTTGAGCAAATCCCGTATATACAAAACCTAATACTTTTGTCTCATTGGCAGGTCGCTAATATGTTACAGTGCCCAGAATTCAAGCATCTAAATTCTGGTGATAGGCAGGGGAACACAGATGAGTCTTGCGGCCTCGAGCAAAGTGGCGTCTACCGTAGGACTGCGACAAGAGTCTCATTAACGTGTCGGCTGGTGTTGAAAGTTCACAAGAAGCTGTTCAAAATCTAGTCTATTCCTGCAGGTTGGGTTAACAAGAAACAGTTTGGAGTAGGTACATAGAAATATTCTAAGAGCTACCTCTGACATTATGCTGGTACCGAAGACTACTGACTGGTGTACAAGGCCTTGATTTGCAAGCTGGAACAGCATGATTTGTCTAAATTCTGGAAGAAAGAAAAAACTGTAGTGGCACAGTCACTTGTATGGACTAATGGGCAATATGCTGCTGCATGGAAGAGGACCCTGACTCCTCAATAGTGTTTAGTTTTGAGACATTACTGTGCTTTTAATGCCCGTAGGAATCCAATGGCATATGGCATTATACTATTGTGTTTTTTCAGTTTTAACTGTTCATCCTACATTCGGAAGGAGCCCACACTTCATATTTATGCTGTTGGGATTGTACAGGATTTTCACAAAACCAGTTTAATTTCTTCAGTAACCAGACAAATTCTTGCGGTACAAATGAGCCCCAAGCTGTGTTTGAAATCACCTGAGAGCCTAATTGAATTGGACCATTTCTCCCGTAGTGGTAGTGCGTCCAAATTCCAAAAGAGAAGGTTCCGAAAGGTCCAAAGGAGATCACCAGTTGAGGTGAAGAAACCCCTAACCTTGGTTGCACCGATCAAAGCCACCCTACATAATAAAATCTACACGTACGCATCCCATCTTTCCCTGATCGATCCATCCAGCCAACCATGGCCGCCGCCGCCGCGAGAGCAGCAACCCCGGCGCCGCCGTGCTTGCTTCTTCTGCTGCTCGGTGTGGTCGCCGCCGGTGAGTGCAACGACGATGAAGAACTTGCATGCCGGCGTACACATGTCGCTAGCTGCAGATATGATGATCATTAATTCACTTCATCAATCGTGAACGTGCAGCTCCGGCGTGCGAGACGGCGAGGTGCGGCAAGGGCCACTGCGTGGAGGAGCCGGGGCCGTTCGGGCTGGACGCCTACCGCTGCGACTGCGACGCCGGCTGTCCAACATGTTGAAGCTCATCCCGGTCTCCCCCTGCACCATCCCAAACTGTACACCTATAGACGTCTTCACTTCAGTTCACAGCAGTTCATATGCTCCCTTAGTTTATACTCCCACCATTTCATATTACTAAGTCTAATCAAACTTTTTTAGATTTGATCAAATTTATATTAAAAAAGCAACATGTATAATACCAAATTAGTTTTTATTAAATATAACATTAAATATATTTTGATAATATGTTTGTTTTGTATTGAAAATGTTGTTATATTTTTCTATAAACTAGGTCAAACTTAAAAAAACCAATAACTTGTAATATGGAAGTATGAAACTAAGGGAGTGTTATAAGTTGTTTTAATTTTTTTTAATAAATTTGTTTAAGTTTGATCAAATTTATAAAAAATATAGTAATATTTTTATCAGAAAACAAACATATTATCAAATTATAGATTTAATGAAACTAATTTGGTATTTTAGATGTTGCTAATTTTTTTAAAAAAATGGTAAAACTTAATGAAGTTTGATTTGAAAAAAAATTAAAACGCTAACGGAAACGGAGGAAGTACTTACGTGTTGATGCTAGTTAATTAGCGGATTAATCAAGCTTAATTTGTGAGTGATGGATTTAACAAGCCTTGCAGGCACCTTTGACTCGCGTGCTTCAACACCAGCATCTCTCCGCCCAAGGGCGGTATCCCGCTCACTGACGGTAAGTAAGCTGATCGATGATCAAATTGTTTCCGTCTAAAGTTTTCTGTACCATTTTTTTAAACTCATGTGTTTTATTGGTTAACGACAAAGTGCATGAGTAACATCCTCCAAGAGGATAAAGCTGAGAAAACAGCTAGTTTTATAGAAAAACCTTTGAGTAATGAGCAAATTACATTTCAAACATAACATATGCAAAGGACCTAAAAAGATTAAAAAAACAATCAAATCTTTACAACGACCACATCGGTGATGACAGGATCCTTGTGCATAGCGACGACAGAAGCAAAAAATCATGGTTAGTTACAATGGGTAAAGACAAGGAGCATATCCAAACGGAGTTTCTAGATGAAGATTGAAGCCACCTTGGCCATAGAAGAAATTATTAGCCACCTTTGCAAAGCTGCCATTGGAGACGAAGCAAACAACCACCGTAGGTGCGGGAGACTTGCCAGAGATGAAGCAAACAACCAATGTAACCTTCTGTTCGACGGGATAGAGGATAAGCCCTCAATTCTAAGCAAAATAGCAAAACTTCCAACTGAAGACGTTGGAGGTGAACCCAACATTCACCGGGCAAGAAGACGATGCCAACAAGAAAGCTGACGAGGCCCATCATATCCATCAAGTTAAGACAAGAAGAGTCAAACGCCGACGACCCTCTTGAGCTACACAAAGAACGGGATGAACCCGAGAAAAGAAAAGATCCGACTAGTCCTAATCCTATCTTTATTAGTGGAAGAAGGAGCCGGACCCCCTTCCCTCGCGCCAACGACCAGGAGACCGCCAGAGAAGGAAGGGAAGAGGCCGGGAGACGGAGCTTTCTTTTCCTTCGCAAGTGACTTCTTTCTGTATCATTTCTACCAACAACAGTACTTTACTATAAGTATTATCATTATCTTAAACGTTGATTTATGAGTTTTACTATCAGTTAGAAAAAAACTTATTCTATTGATGTGTTAGTATAAATAATACGATTTATTGGATCAGAAAAAACAAACAATTTCGTGTTTTGCACGAATATTTTTTTAAAAAAATTATATTGCAGCTTTCGCACGTTGCCGTCAACTGCGGGCCGGGAGGGCAGTGCGTGAAGGAGGAAGGGTTCAGCTGCCACTGCGCCTGCTCGCCGGGATACGTCAACATGCTCAAGCTCACCGAGCTCCCCTGCATCAAGAATTGTAAGCTTAGCCAGATCGAAGAAAGCACTGAATTTTTCTTTTCGATGCCTGAACCTTGCTGCTGCTGATGGTGTTACACTGTTACTTAGGTGCATTCGGCAAGGATTGCTCCGCGCTGGGACTCTCCCCGGCGAACACACCGGCGCCGGCGCCGGCACCAGCTGGTAATGATATAGCCAAGACAAACAATTCATCGTCAACTTAATGTGGAACCACTTCTGTTATTGGTCTGGTTTTCCTTGCCCGGCTGATTAGAATCGCTGGCATATCCACCAGAATATATTCAAGATAACTCCATTCATATCCTGGTAAAGAAAGCTGGCTAGGTTGGGCTACTCCTGTAGGCGGCTGTAATTATGTTCGTTCGACTTTTAGTAAAAATTTAAAAACTCATGTTTAACAGGTAGATCGGCCTATATTGTTGGACTTTAATTGCCTCTCTGCATTTCGGTCTCAAAATGATAGTCCCAAAATTAAGCCTGGAAAGAGGTAATGTACCTTTGTGAAAGTTAAATAGTTAATAAATAACACAATCAAGTTCGGTTTAATTACTTCTGAGAAGGCCTAGTAAAATTCAGCAGGGAACTCATTCGGTCCTGGTGCTTTAGTATGTTGCATTGGGAAAATTGCCTCTCCATCTCTTTTTTAAACATTTTTGTTAATACCGCATTCTGTAGTTGCGTAACTTGAGGAATAATATCTCTCTTTGAGATTCAAGCAAAGAGAATTGATTACCCTCGGGTGAACCAAAATGATCTTTGTAATAAGATGTGATATATGCTTTTTAAATAATAAATTAAATAAATCCGTTCTCTACATCCAAAGTGATATACACTTTTAGGGTCTCATCCCTGTTTATTATTCTGTCATCATCTTGGAACTGAAAGATCTTAGCTTTTCTATGTTTCCTTTCACAACTAAATGAAAATATTTAGCATTGGCATTTCTCATCAATAACTCTTTTATCTTTGCCTTTGGTAGTGTTGTATTTCTTCTTCTCTCAATGTTTGTGTCAATCTATTATCTAAACATTGTTAAAGGTTTCTTCGTCGAAAAAAAAATTCTCTTTGTGCTTTCTTATCCAAGGCATCTAAAGTATTAAACAATTCTTTTTAGCAAAATTGATTCTATAGCATCGAATGTCGATCTTTTTGTTGTAAGTTATCTATTCACTTTAATAGCATCATTAGTTCCCTCAGTTCCCATCACTTTAGCACTCATTGTCTATAGATAGAAGATCTTTCATGGAGAAACCTACCTCCGTCGCCTCATTTGGAATCACTTTAGCTTAAAAACGATTATTAGTTGGGACATCTGCAATGCAATGTGATGGGCTATATGGTTAAGTCGTAATGATGTGTTTTTTGATAACTCTAATATTAATAAATTAAATTTTATATGCAGGTATTTTACATGGAACACACAGACTTTAATTATAGGTCCTGTTGCAAAAGTGTCAAGAAGACAAATAAGTGATGTAGTACACATGCTGTTATCTAGAGATGGTGGTTATACAACTCTTTGCCAATCATTGATGGTGATTTAGCAATATGATTTGCTCTTAATAATTGTCTTATCATCCGAATTGTGTTGGCATTCTGTATCACTTTGTGATGGGGATGGATGTCCTACGAACTATATAATAATTTGGCTCTAGCTTCTTGCTAATACCAAGATTTTTCCTGTTACAAAAAAACTCTGGACCGACCATGCATCCCTCTCACTCTAGCCCAAAAGGCAATGCAACTATCACATTTTCGCCAGTTTCAGCACTTCAGCTCCTCATCTACATGTCCCCCGCATGCATCAATCCATAGCACATACTCCTTCCATTCTTTAAAAAATTAAAAAACTAGTGACACCGATCATTTTTAATATAACATTTTATCATTTGTTTTATTACAAAATTAGTGCGTTATAAAAAAAGTTATGCTGAAAATACCTTAATAACAAAACAAGTCATAACAATATAAATGATACTTATATTTTTTTAATAAAATGAATCGTTACACATCACGTCCAAAAATTTAACAACATGACCTATTTAAGAACGGTGGGAGTATTCGTATATCTCATCTGATTTTTTAATGAAAATACTGTATAGGCCTCCAAATAGTGTAGCGCCGCAATGGATCATACCAGAGCTTTCTATAGAGTGTAAAAAGGTGTAACACGATGTCCAGAGCTTTCCAACATGGTGGGATATGAGGATATTTCCTTCTCATATTGCTTTTTTTTTAATGTCAGCTTTCTCTACTGGTGATCAAAATTGAATCAAAAAATATAAACGTTGAAACGAAGATCCAAACTTGAAAAGCAAAAAAAAAAACAGTGCCCATTTCTCCATCAAACATCGTCCACATCTCTATATAGTCTCTATACGGAAGATCAAAACTGAAGAACCCTGAAGAGAAACAAAGAAAAGGAAAAGTGGAAATATATATTCTCCCCATTTAAAAATATAAGGCACAATCATCCTTAACCCAAAGATAAAAAAAACAATTATTATCATCTCATTATTTGAATCATCCTCCTAATAAATACAATGTGTACACTCAATACAATTAGAGATTTTAAGGGTGAAAATTTTAAATAATAATAATTTAGTAGAGAGGAGGTGCTAGTTAGTTAATTGTATCCATGCATGCATGCCTTGTATTATGAAACATCTGAAGAAAATAGATGTGCCTTATATTTTCGAATGGAAAGAGTATAAAAAGTGGTGACAAATCAAGTATTACTACTCAGAGATTATCCTCTTACAATAATTGATACAACAAAACCTCTTAATCATTAATGCATCAAAATATTTTTTTTAATTTAAGTGAGCGTAAATCAATTGGTTAGATTCCTTGGGATGAAACTAGCCCATCTGAATTCAAGTTCTAGATTTGACACGTGTGCTTGTATTTATGGCTAATTATTTTTTTAGTGGTAGTGACTTCATCAATTTCGAAATATGTCGCCCTAACCTTTCAGAGGTGTTTATAAGGGTAGGGTGTGCGTGTGTGTTTACAGAGGTGAGTGCGCGCGTGTTGTGACCGCAATTATTTGTTTAGTGGTAGTGACTTCATCAATTTCAAAATATGTTGGCCCAGTTTTTCAGAGATATTCATAATGTAGAATATGCGTGTGTGCTTTTATAGAGGTAGAATATGCGCGTGTTATGAGTGCCTGCGTTTGTACCGTGATTCTTAAAATATTTTCTTTATTACCTCCATGCAACAAAATTTCCGTTAACAAATGCTAAGAGTTAACTCTAAACTAATGTCATGCGTAGCAATCATGTTTCTCTTTCCTCCATCCTCTCTTTTTCCCATCACCAAATTTTTTTACATGATAACGGTGTCGGAGAGAGCCTGCTAATAAAGACCGTTGTATATGCCCTGAGAGCCAGTACCGGAGCCAAAAATTATGAAAGCTTAGGGCTATATAGGGCTCAACTAATGAAGTATTAGTTTTCTCAAAAAATTACATGGTGAATTAAACGAAATTAAACGTGATTATGAAGGCAAAGCCTAGACTCCTAAGCAGTTTTAGGCTTGCCTCCGCCCCTTCCCTGAGCTGTGTGTGGTGATGATATGGTATGTTGGGAAAGGAACAAAATCACTTGCCGCGTAATTGAATTGCCTTTTCCCTAATTGAATCGGACCGATTCCCCGGTACATCACGTCGCGTCCAAAACAGAAGGTTCTGAACACATCCAAAACGAGACAACCAACCAGTTCATGCATGGTGATGAAACCTAGGACGCCGGCGGCAGAAGCAGACGCG
>BDMV01000010.1:23442867-23546675 GCA_008326285.1 Oryza officinalis | reverse complement strand
CGTTCCTGAAGAGGTGGGTGGAGGGGGAGCCGGAGTTCTTGGACGGCGTCAGGGCGCGGCCGGAGACGGCGCCGGTGGCGCTGTCCGTCGTGGAGTTCCGCGACGAGGCGATAACTACCCATTAGACAGGTCTTCGTTGGAACTTACGAATTTTTAAGAAACTTGAGCAGGTTTTATGAAATTTACTAGGACTAGAAAGAGTAAATTTCAATATGTACGATGATTTAAGTTACATAAATTATATAGTATTAAAGTGCTGCATATAATTTCGAGTATTATGGTTATATAGTTTCATACAACTACATTATTAACCAATTTCTCTTCAATCTGTCATACGTGTGGTTTCCAAATTTATATTTCACATTGACCTTTTCCTCCACATCGCCCATGCGCGGGCGGCTCGGGGGCGAAACCCTAGCCGCCCGCACCGTCCTTCCCCACCCCTCCTCTACCTCGCCATCACCAGAGCTCGCCGACGAAGGCCACATCTCTGGCAGAACCCTCTCTTGGCGCGGGAAGAGCGGGGCAGCGCATGGTGATGGCAACCATGGCAGCCAGAGGCGGTGGCGACGAGCTCCAGCAAGAGGACGACGGATGTGGCACCTCCACACCTGGATCCAACCCTCCCTTGGCCGGATTTGGCCAAACTGTAGCGGATGGGTGATGCGGGGAGTGCGGTTCGAAGAGGAAGTGATGGTGGACAGCCGGCGTGTAGCGCGAAGGCGGGCCGACGGCAAGGCGGCATGCTTGGCGGCAAGGAAGGCATGGCGTGGCTTGCCAGAGAGGCCGACGCGAGGCAGACGGCAGCGCGGGGACGTGACCGACGACGGCGGGAGGAGGGCACGAGCGACGGCAAGGAGGTTGATGTGGCCAGCGATGGTGGGAGGATAGCACGGGCGACTGTAGGGTGACGCGGTCGGCAACGGCCGACGACGGCATGGAGGCCATCGGCGGCTAGTGGCCGGCGCGTTCAGCTGCAGCAGGCGGCCACTTATGAAGGTTGCTGGCTATGGTGGCGACGGCAGAAAAGTTGCTGGTGGTGGCCAGCAGCACCGACGGCGGACGAGCCAGTGGTCAGTGCGCGAGGCGTCTTTGGCCGCGTGGCGTGAGGGCCCCTACGAAGGCGGGTGTGGGCTGGTCGGCGGTGGGGCGTCGGTGCGGCGGGGCCATGGTTGGCAGGGGTTGACCTGGCGGCAGAGCTTTTGGGATGGCGACGATTGGGTTGGGCGAGGGAGCTACAAGTGAAAAGCCTAGCCCGGGATCTCCCAAGCCGGCAACGACGATGCCTTTAGGCGCTGTAACCCTCATTTGGGGTGTTGTCGAGCAGCCACCTTTCCCTCCCTTGACAAGACTCTTCGGGTGAAAACCTAGTCCAGTGGACGGGCGACACTGGCTCCTCTAGTGTCATGACCTTCTTGGAGGCTTCGTCTAGGAGGTCTTTCGTTCCTCACCATTATCATCTTCTCTCAGTTTGATCGTCGGAGTTTCTTGGCTGTCGTCATCAGGTTGGAATGAGGACGAGTGGATCTTCTTCTCTCTCGCCCTCTCCCTCAACTCAACCCCCCTACGTGAGGACAACTGGGAGCTCGTCGATGATCTTCTGTGTGGAGTTGGTGTTTGATGGGGCGTCTACAACCCCCTTGTAGGTCTAGCGGCATTCGGTCACGCTTAGCGGCGATTGAGTCGGTGCTAGCACCTTCTCCTGGGTTGTGCAAAGAGCTGCTAACTTGTGGTTGTGGTGTGTTTGTTTTTTCTTTTCCTGGTTACAATGTCCAGGGTTGTAATCTTGTATTTTTTTCTGCTATATCAATACTGACGGAGGGTAAAACTCCTCACCGGGAGACCATGCAGGTCCCCCTTTGCTGGTTCGGTCGGGGGCGCAAGGTGAAATTCTTTGCCCCTGATTTGTGGGATCTCAGCGAGAAAAAACGCGTGGACGCAGGCGGTTTAGACAGGTTCGGGCCGCTAAGAAGCGTAATACCCTACTCCTGTGTTCTGGTAGATCTGAGAGTGTGATGGGATTCAGAGAGAGTCCAGCCCCCAGACCGAGTCAGCCAGAGTCCTCCCCCCCTCTCTCCTAGGCCTAGGCCTCCTTTTATATGGGAAGGGGCTACCACACGGGCCACGAGTTGCCTAAGAAAGAAAACATTCTTTTACATTTAGGGTTATCCTACTGCCGGAAGCAGCCTCTGACGGACGGCGCAGCACGCCTCTGCTTGGCCAGTCTTCCCATCCGGGGGATGCCCATTTCAACTTTTATTAAATGGCGGGCGACTTTCTCGTCTCGCCTGCGCCGGAATCGGGAAAGCAGCTGACCGGGGCTGACATACCAACTCCAGGAGTTGGCACGCCAACTCCGGCTGAGAGACGAGAGACAGAGGGCTCTCATCATTCCGACGGGACGGGGCGAGCTGCAGGCCGCCTGGCACCACCTAACCCGCGATCTGACCGGTCTGCGATCGGTCACTCGCTGTGACCGGTCACGGACCGGATATGCACGCGCCACGCCGCATTAAATGCGGCGTAGTGCGCTCGTCTGAACCGCCATAAATGCGGTTAGGTGAGCTCTGCCATGCTCACCTAACCTGCGCACGTGGCACCAAAACCACAGGGGGTCGGGGCGTCCCAGCCCGCGGGGCAGAAACAGGAGCGGCCCGACCCCGGGGGGAAACCGGGAGGGCAGCTGTCACGTCACCCTCGGGCCTGACCCCTCCGGGGGAACGGGCCACGTGGATCCCTGTGGCCGCTCTTCCCTTTGGTCTCGACACCCCCGGTCCCATGTCACTGACAGTAGCCCCCGGCGTTACACCTGGGTGGCCACACCCGGGGGGGGGCACCCAGGCTTGACACCACCCCTCGGGCCTGATGACAGGTGGGACCGGCCCCCAAAGGCAGGCAAGACTCCTACGGTTGCGAGCCGCACACATTGGTGAAGAATGCCAGTCAACATTAATGAGCGGTCTCCTTGTAACCGCAACATTACTCGAGGCAGCACGCGGATCGGGACACGTTGGTCCGTTTCGCCTGGGGATGTGATGATGGCGCTTTTTGCGGTAACCGAGCGCGATTAATGCACACACGATCTGGCCCTCAACCGTCACGGTCGCACGACTGACGCGTGCGCCGTAGGCGGGCGAGTGGGGTTAGTGGAGGCGTGGGCACGAGAAACGACGGGGCAAGGAAGTGGGCGCGGGAAACGAGGAGCCGAGCGCGGCGGAGGCAAGGGCATAAAAGGCGCCGAGGAAGGGATTCGTTTCCTTCCTCTCACCACTTTTTCCTTGCCTTTGCCATCCGTGCTCTAGCCCTTTCGTTTCTCTCACCTTACGCTCGCCACGCGCTCTTGTTCTCAAGCTCCCCCTTCGCCGGCGCCATGACGCAGAGCTCCGCGCCGCTTGACGGCAGCGTGCTGCTGCCTTCTCGCATCACCAGCGAGAGGCAGGCCGGGCTGCCGCGTCAGTTCATGCCGGAATCTGCCACCCGGGAGGTGGTCGCGCTGGGTGAGGGACGCCCGGCTCTGCACTACCCGGAGCGGTCCGTCTTCGTTCTCTCCTTCGCCATGGCGGGCTTGATCCCGCCATTCTCCACATTCTTCATGGATGTTCTGGAGTTCTATGGCCTCCAGATGGCGCACCTCACCCCCAACGCGGTGATGACACTGGCCATCTTCGCACACCTGTGCGAGATGTTCATCGGGGTGCGCCCATCCCTTCGGCTGTTTCGGTGGTTCTTCACCGTGCAGCCGGTATCGCCGCCGACGGTTGTCGGTGGCTGCTACTTCCAGCCGCGGGGGCAGGTGTTGAACCGCTACATCCTGTGCGTCCTTCACAAGAAGTGGGACGACTGGAAGAGCGATTGGTTCTACACCCCCTCCCCGACGAAGCGCGCCTCCGACTCCCGAGCCAGCCCCTAGTGCAGGCGCCTAGCTGGCGGGCGACGGTGGATCTGGGGGACGGCTACGACGCCGTCCTGGACCGCCTGGCGGGCCTGCGAACCCAGGGGCTCACGGGGGCCATGGTGTTCGGCGACTACCTCCGCCGCCGGATCGCGCCGCTCCGGCGACGCGCCCGGGGCACCTGGGAGTACACCGGGACCGAGGACCTCCTGAGGACCCACCAGGGGCGTAAGTGGGATTGGGACCCCGAGGACTTCAGGATGGTGGTCCAACGGGTGCTAAACGTTAGCTCCGTGGAATCATCCCTCATCCCTCGGGGGATCCTCCCCCTCTGCAGCGACCCAGAGCGCGCCAACATCCTGGCCATCATGTAGGTGGTCAGGGCGTCGGGGGATCGAGCCCCCCGAGGCCATGATGGTGCGGGCGGCAGCCGCAGAGGGGACCAATCTACCCCCGGAGGGGGCCATGCTTCTGGGCCCCATGGCGGGGGTTCAGGAGGCAGCCGTCCTGCCGACGCCAAGGGGAAGAGAAAGCAGGAGGCGACGCCTCCTCCATCTCCTCCCCGAGGGGGTGGGGCGGTGCGTGTCAGCGGCAGGCGCCCGGAGGACGCCGCACCGACGCCTCAGCCCGAGAGGGAGCGGAAGAAGAAGCGGCTCCGCAAGATGAGGGAGACCGAGCCGTGCAGGGGGAGCCTCATCACGCCACCGAAGTGGTCGTTCAGCCGGCCACCCCGCAGGTTCGACCTCTCACCCACAGCGACCACACTCTTATTCCCAAACCCCCAGGGCTCGTCTTTACTTATCTCTCTCTGTTTCGTGTTTTTCTTCTGCCTCAGCGAGATCCCGTCCCGCCCCACGCGTCACTCCAAGGCCGGCCGGCCCGCGGGCAACGAGTCCGGGGGGGCGGCGGCCGCGGAGGCTCAGAAGTGGGAGGCCGACCTGCAGGAAGCCGCAGTCCGCCTACGGGAAGCTCAAGAGGCCGCTCGGGAGGCGGCCCGAGTCCGCCAGGCCGAGGAGGCTGCTCGGGAGGCGGCCAAAGTCCGCCGGGCCGAGGAGGCTGCCCGGGAGGCCGAGGCGGCGCGCGCGCACAAGGCGCCGGCGGCTGAGGCTGCCACCCAGGTCCTCGACCCGACTGCGCCCGAGGCGGAGGCCGCCACCGAGGCCGCCCGTGACGACGCCGAGGGGGCGCACCCGGGGCCCGACGCCCCAGGCGGCGCTGAGGATGAGCCGGCCTCGGGAAAGACCCCCGAGGCCAACAAATCGACCGGCGAGCCGAGCCGGACTTCACCACCACAGAGGTGGCCTTCCCTCCTTTCTTCCGTCGCCCCGCTGAGTGCGGAGCCCCTCCTGCAGGCCTTGGCCACGGCCAACAGCACGGTGCTGGATGGGCTAAGCGCCCAAATGCAAGCCCTGCAGGCGGAGCGGGCGGAAATCGACGCGACGTGGGCGTGCGTTGAGGAGGGACGGCGCTCCGTGGAGGCCATGGTGGAGGCCGGCCGTCAGGCGCACAGCCTGCACACCTCGCAGCTCGAGGCTCGTCGTAGCACCCTGGCGGAAATCGCCCGGGAAGTGGAGGAGGAGCAGGAGACCGCCCTCATCGCCACCGCCGTGTTCAACGGGGCGCGGGATGACCTCCGTCTCCAATACGGGAGCCGGATGACGGAGCTAGAGGAGAAGCTCGACGCTGCCCGCGGTGTTCTCGATGCCGCCGCCGCCCGGGAGCGGCGGGCGGCGGAGATCGAGGCAGCGACCCGCCAGCGCGAGGAGGCCCTAGAGGCCCGNCGACGGAGATCAAGGCGGCGACCCGCCAGCACGAGGAGGCCCTAGAGGCCCGAACCATGGCGCTGGAGGAGCGCTTCGCCACGCTCGGGGGGCGGGCCTCGCGCCTGTTCTTGCAAGAGGCTGCCGTGCGCCGGCGGGCCGAGGCCCTTGACCTCCGCGCCCGGGAGCTGGAGGCGCTTGAGGAGCGCGCCCGCGCCCTGGACGCGAAGGAGGCGGCGCTAGCGGCACGCGAGGCCGCCACCGCTACACGGGAGGCAATGCTGGCGGCGCACGAGGCTGCCTCCGTCGAGCAGGAGTCCGCACTCTGCCTCCGCGAAAACGCGCTCGCCGAGCGGGGGCAAGCCCTCAAGGAGGCCGAGGCCATGGTGCAGCAACTGGCGGACAGCCTGCTCCTCCGCAAGGCGGCGTGGGAGGAGCAGGCATGCCGTAATCTGGAGAGCGCCCGCGCTGAGAGGGACACGCTGAACCAGCGGGCCTCTGAACTCGAGGCGCAGGCGAGGGAGCTAGACGCGCAGGCGCGCAGCTGCAGGGCGCCCTGGAATCGTTCACTGGGGAGGTTGAGGCCCTCCGGCTGTCGAATGAGGTGGGGCCCGACATGCTTCGGGACGCCGTCTCTCGCCTCGATCGCGCCGGGCGTCAGGCGGGCATCTGGAGCGGGCGGTACGCAAAGTACGCCGCCAACCAAGGGGGCCTTGCCCAGCGCCTCTCGGAGATGGCCGGTGCCCTTGAAAGGCTCCCCGAGGAGATCGAGGAGACGGTTAAGTCTTCCTCAAGGGACCTCGCCCGGGGACGGTGGAGCTCGTGCTAGCGAGCTACCAAGCCCAAGACCGCGACTTCTCCCCGTGGACGGCGCTGGAAGAATTCCCTCCCGGAACCGAGGACAACGCGCGCGCCCAAGTCCGGGATGCCGCCGATCAAATCGTCCACGGCTTTGAGGGGACGGCCCCTCGGCTCGTCTTCGCCCTCGACTCCGACGAGGAGGAGGACGGCGACGACGGTGCCGACGACGAGAGCGACGGCGAGGCCGGCGACCCGGGCGCGTCAGAGTGAGCCCCCGGGCCCCCGCGTATCTTAATTTTTTTTTATTCCTTCATCTTCTGAGGCCTTTGAGCCAATGCTTGTACAAACTGGCTTCATTTTATCTGCAATCAAACATGATTTTAATTTCTATGTTAGCTATGCTTGCTATATGCGTGCGATAAGGATGGTCTGTGTCGCGATTCTTTTGTATCTTGGCTTGAGTGAGGGCTTGTGCTCGGGCCCCAGCCTCAAGCGGCGCGGGTCGGAGCTAGTGCCTGGGGAGATCCGCATGTCGAGACTGGCCAGGCCGGGAGCGCGGTGACCGAGGGTTATGGGGACCCGATTGTGGGCCATTGCCGATTCCCCCCCAGAGTTCGCCGCGCCCCGGGGCACGGCTCGGTTCTGGGCCTCGTTTGGCGGTTTTAGACGACCCGGGCTGCCAAGCGCAAGGTCGAGCACGAGCAAACTGACTCAAGTCAAGACTTTTCAAAAGGAAACGATAACACAGGCGCGGTCCTTAGGAAATTGAAAATGCTTGTTATTGAAGTGCTAGGAAAGAAATAAACAAGTATATGCATGTGGGAGCCCTCGGCCAACCCTGCGTGTCCGAGGGGGGCGCGGGGTTGGCCTGAGCCCGAGGTACGACACCCGACCCCCTTATGGGTAGAAGCGGCGAAGATGCTCGATGTTCCACGGGTTAGGCAGCTCTGTGCCGTCGCCCGTGGCTAATTGAACCGAGCCCGGCCGGGGAACACCGATCACTCGATACGGACCCTCCCACATTGGTGAGAGTTTGCTCAGTCCAGCACGCGTTTGGACGCGGCGTAGGACGAGATCGTCAACGCAGAGTGATCGGGCCCGAACATGGCGCTGATGGTAGCGCCGCAGGCTTTGCTGGTAGCGCGCAGCTCGGAGGGCCGCGCGCCGCCTTCGCTCTTCCAGATAGTCGAGGTCGTCTCGGCTAAGCTGGTCTTGATCAGCCTCGCAATACATGGTGGCCCGAGGGGACCTCAGGGTGAGCTCGGATGGGAGGACCGCCTCCGCGCCGTAGACGAGGAAGAAAGGCGTTTCCCCTGTCGCCCGGCTTGGAGTGGTTTGGTTCGCCTAGAGCACCGCTGGCAGCTCCTCGATCCACGAGTCGCCATGCTTCTTGAGGATGTTGAAGGTCTTGGTCTTGAGGCCCTTGAGGATTTCCGCGTTGGCGCGCTCCTCCTGGCCGTTGCTTCTGGGGTGGGCGGGTGAGGCGAAACAGAGCTTGATGCCCATGTCTTCGCAGTAGTCGCCGAAGAGCTCACTAGTGAACTGGGTGCCATTGTCCGTAATGATACGGTTAGGCACCCCGAACCGAGCAGTGATGCCCTTTATGAATTTTAGCGCCGAGTGCTTGTCAATCTTGATGACCGGATAAGCCTCGAGCCACCTAGTGAACTTGTCGATTGCGACATACAGGTACTCGAATCCGCCCGGGGCTTTCCTGAAGGGACCCAGGATATCCAGCCCCCAGACGGCAAATGGCCATGAAAGAGGTATGGTCTACAGGGCCTGAGCCGGCTGATGCATTTGCTTGGCGTGAAACTGGCACGCCCTGCATCGTCGGACCAGGTCCGCTGCGTCGTGGAGCGCCGTCGGCCAATAGAAACCTTGCCGAAAGGCCTTGCCGACCAAGGTACGCGAGGCGGAGTGAGCTCCGCACTCGCCTTCATGGACATCGACAAGAAGCTCGACGCCCTGTTCCTGAGGAATGCACTTCAGGAGGACTCCGTTGGCCCCGCGTCGGTAGAGGGTCCCTTCCACCAGCACGTAGCGCTTGGAGATGCGATTGACGCGTTCACTCCCTTCGCGGTGCTCGGGTAGAGTTTGATCTTTGAGGAACGCCTGGATCTCAGTCATCCAGGCGATCAATCTTGGGGGGCCAGGCTCGGCCCCCCCGGGTCCCGAGGCCTGGACTCCGACGGGCCTCGGGGGCCGTGCAGGCGCATCCGTCTCCCCTTGGGGGTCGGGTCGCGCCGACGGCTGGGCCAGCCTTTCTTCAAAGGCACCCGGTGGGGTCGGGGCTTGCGATGAAGCGAGCCTCGAGAGTTTGTCGGCGACCGCGTTATCTCGTCTGGGCACGTGCCGAAGTTCTAACCCGTCGAAATGGCGCTCCATACGCCGCACCTCGCGGACGTAGGCGTCCATCTGCGGGTCGGAGCACCGGTACTCCTTGGAGACCTGGTTAACGACCAACTGGGAGTCGCCTAGAACCAGGAGGCGGTGGATCCCCATTCCAGCCGCCACTCTGAGTCCCGCAAGGAGTCCCTCGTACTCCGCCATGTTGTTGGTTGCCCAGAAATCTAGGCGAACCAAGTATCTGAGGACGTCTCCGCTCGGCGAGGTCAAGGTGACCCCCGCGCCGGCGCCCTGAAGGGCCAGGGAGCCGTCGAACTGCATCACCCAGTAGGTGGCGTGAGGCAGCTGCGAGGGGCTCGTGTTGGCCTCAGGGGCGGAGAGTCCGAGATCGGGCTCGGGAGCCGGGGTCCGCTCCGCCACGAAGTCGGCGAGGGCCTGGCTCTTGAGCGTGTGGCGTGGTTCAAAGCGCAAATCGAATTCGGAGAGTTCGATTGCCCATTTTACCACCCGTCCAGTACCCTCTCGGTTGCGCAAGATTTGGCCGAGAGGGTAGGACGTGACCACCGTGACCCGATGCGCCTGGAAATAATGGCGCAGCTTCCTCGAGGCCATCAGAATCGCGTAGAGCATCTTCTGAGCCTGAGGGTATCGGGTCTTGGCGTCCCGCAGCGCCTCACTAACGAAGTAGACGGGCCGCTGCACCTTTCGGCGGGGCCAGTGCACTTCGTTGAGGGCACCGTTCCCGGGGCGCTCGTCATCCGAGGGGCCTTGCCGGGCCCACTCGGCTTCTGTGCCAGGTCGGAGGGCATCGGGCGCGGCCTTCCCGCAGTGGCCCCGGGGACTTCCTGGGGGTCGGGGGCGTCCGGCACCGTCGGACGAGCGGGCAGAGGGCCACATCCGGTCGTCAGGGGCCTTAGAAACAGTCTTGATGACAAGGACGTATTCGATGTGAGCAAAAATAATGGGTGCCGAATCCTTAGAAACAATCTTGACGACAAGGATGTACCCAAAATAATTGAGAGAAAAAATATGAGCAAAAAGAAGCTCAAATAAAAGTTAAAAATTCTGTTGATTGTTTTGTGCTAAAGCTTATTTGAGAAAGAGTGATAAATGCAGTAGGTGTATATGTATAGATATTTATTTTTCAACCTATGTGATTGTTAATATGTTGCATTATAAATCATTTGAAATCATGAATCTTTATTGCTAAGTTGAGCTTAATTGTAATATCTTTGATTCATGTTTATACTATAGTGCATGCTTGTTAACTAGTTAATAAATTTATCTCCTTGTCTTGCAAAACATGATCATGAATTGCTTTTGGTATACTTTAAAGCTCTTGATGAAAAAATAGAAAATAGAAAATAAAAAATTCATGTTGGTTATGACAAGAGTAATTCATGATATCATTGCATTTGTGCTATATTTGTTATTATTTCTCTTTTACGTTCTTGATGAAATCATTGTCAAAGGAGGAGAAATATACAAAATGCATGCTTCTTGAAAGGGGTAGAATTGATTTGCTTCCATTTTTAAAATAGTTGATTTTGAAGTTTTGGATTACAAATATGGGAAATTCTTTCTTTTAAAAAGGGGGAGAGTTTTCTTTTCGTCACGTTTGTGATTTTTGAGCCGTCTGAGCTTTTTGATTCGTTTTTGTTTTTCGTTTTTCAAAAACACTAAATTGCATTTTGAAGATGTTGCCAATGTGTTCATCAAGGGGGAGATTGTTGGATCATGTGATGATCTTGGTGATGAACAATTGTTAAAGGTAAGTGTTTGTGAAAATACGGAGTTGTGTTTTCAGACGTTGAATAGTGCTGACAGGTTGTTACCGGTCAGACCGGGCTAAGGCGGCCGGTCAGACCGGAGGTGTGCGAGCGGTCAGACCGGCCGTCACGCGGTCTGACTGACAGAGGCAGCCGACTTCTTGTCGGTTTCGGATTTGGATGTTTCCTTCGTGGATTTGACTTATAGATGGTTTCTATACGTGTGGATACTAGTGTTATGCTAATGCGAGTCAAGTTGGGGATAACTTGCACTCGGATATGGAGTTTCTTTGTTGTTCATGTGCAGGTGTTGCTTGAGGCCATGGGAGTATAGCCGGTGATGGATCGGGACTAGGCTTGGGAGAAGTTGAGGTCCAGACGGTCGAGGATATCATGCGGGATGCTCAGGCTAGAGAACAATGCATGTGGAGGTAAAGGTTTCCATATGGCATACACGTGGTGTTGTATGCGTATGGAAAGCGGAGTCAAATTTGGTAGGAGTCCAAATTTGGATAGTGTTGAGTTTGTTGCTTGTATGGGAGGTTACCTATGAGATTAGGACTTCTTGTATGAGTAGGATTCGTGGCTAGGGATAGCCATGATGAGGGTATAAATAGAGGGGCAGGGTGTTGTCTCTCGGGGGGAGTTATATCGAGTTTTAGATCAAGCTTTTAGAGCTTTGAGTTAGGGTTTTGATATTAGTCGAAATTGTGGAGAGGAGTGCTGTGGTTGCACTTTGTAAACACTTGTTGATGCAATAAAGTCAAGAGTTTTGATCTACATCTTCGTGTGTTTTTCTACCGGCGTTGTTCTGGATCTTGACAGTCAGACCGAAGTACTACGGGCGGTCTAACCGGCGAGAGGCAGCGGTCCAACCGGCGACACTACACCGATCAGACCGGCGTGCTTGGGCGATCAGACCGGAGACTTAGGCTCCGTCAGACCAGCGGCGTTTTGACAGCAGGGGGGCGGCGACGATCTACATCGAAAAGAGGGTAACTTCAATTTCCGCTTAAAGTTTTTGGTTTTTGGTGTTACAACCATTCACCTCCCCCTCTGGTTGGCTTGGTATTTGGGATTCGATCCTACAGTGGGGGCACGCGGGCCGAGGGCTGTCCTCGTCGCGCTCCACAACCAACGCCACGCTGACTACCTGCGGGGTTGTCGCCAAGTAGAGTAGCAACGGCTCATCTGGCTCCGGGGCGACCAGGATCGAGGGGGAACTGAGGTATGCCTTCAACTGGGTGAGGGCCCGCTCAGCCTCCTCCATCCAGGTAAACGGCCCGGAGGGCTTAAGGAGCTTAAATAGGGGCAGCGTCTTCTCTCCCAGCCTCGATAGGAATCGGCTTAAGGCAGCCATGCATCCGGTGACGCATTGCACGTCCTTAAGCTTGCTGGGGGGGCGCATCCGCTCTATAGCTCGTATCTTCTCGGGGTTGGCCTCGATGCCTCGGGCAGAGATCAAGAACCCGAGAAGCTTGCCCGCAGGCACACCGAACAAACACTTTTCGGGGTTCAGTTTTATGCGGGCGGAGCGAAGACTTTTGAAAGTCTCCGCTAAATCCGAGAGCAAGGTCTCTTGGTTGCGTGTTTTTACAACCAAGTCATCGACGTAGGCCTCAACATTGTGTCCTATCTGACTACCCAAAGAAATACGAGTAGTACGCTGAAAAGTAGGACCTGCATTTTTTAACCCGAAAGGCATGGTTGTATAACAATAAGTTCCTACAGGGGTAATGAATGCAGTTTTTTCCTCATCCTCCCTAGCCATGCGAATCTGATGATATCCTGAGTATGCATCTAGAAAACACAAAAGGTCGCACCCCGCGGTGGAGTCGACAATTTGATCTATGCGTGGCAGGGGATAAGGGTCCTTAGGACATGCCTTGTTGAGGTCGCTGTAGTCGATGCACATCCGGAGCTTGCCGTTCGCCTTGGGGACGATGACCGGGTTCGCGAGCCACTCCAGATGGATGACCTCACGGATGAATCCGGCCTCCAAAAGCCGCGCCACTTCTTCACGGATGAAGGCTTGGCGCTCCGGGGCCTGCCGCCGCACCTTCTGCCGGACGGGCCTTGCGTCCGGCCGCACGGCGAGACGGTGCTCAATCACCTCCCTAGGGACCCCGGGCATGTCCGTCGGTCTCCACGCGAAGACGTCGGCGTTTGCCGCAGGAAGGAGACGAGCGTGTCTTCCTATTTGTCATCCAAGAGACTACCAATCTGGGTGGTCTTGGACGGGCCGTCGCCCAGGGCGACCTCCTTCACCGGGACCTCATCGCCTGAGGCCATCCGCTGCCTCGGGGCGGGCGAGGTGGAGGCGCTGAGCCTCTCGTCGCCACCCGCGGGCTTGGACACCGCGGTGAGGTGGTCCGCACGCTGCTCCATACAAGCGAGCGCGACTTTGAGGTCGCCGTGGACGGTGATGGGGCCACTTGGGCCCGGCATCTTCATCTGGAGATAGGCGTAGTGGGTGGCCGCCATGAACTTCATCAACGCGGGCCTTCCCAGGACCGCGTTGTAGGGCAGATTGAGGTCCGCCACATCAAAGTCCACCCGCTCGGTGCGGAAGTTGGCGGGACCACCGAAGGTGACCGGGAGGTCGATGTGACCTAGCGGCCAGGTGTGCCCCGGCGTGACGCCGATGATCGGCTGGGACAGCCGGAGCTCCATCCCCGGGGCCTTGATAGCATCAAAAGCCGCGGGAGAGAGGATGTTGAGAGCTGCGCTACCGTCTATCAGAACGCGCCCCAACTTCACATTGCAGACGATGGGGGAGACCACCATCGCGATCTGTCCTCCCCGGGCAACGCATGGCGGGTGGTCGGTCCGGTCAAAGGTAAGGGTGACCTCCGACCAACGCGCCCGCCACGTCGCCTCATGGGTAGGGACCGCGGCCAAAAGCTCTCGCTTCATGGCCTTGAGGCTCCGGCAAGAAGCGTGAGCGCACACTCCCCCATCAACGGTGGCGACGGTGGCCTCGGGCTCCTGAAAGCCCAGGTGATCGTCGCCATCGTCGACGTCCTCAGCAGGGGCCTTCTGCTTGGCCTCACTTCGCCGGTTGCCGATGGGAGTCACCGGGGCTTTGCCCTCACGGTGTTCCTGCCTCCTCTCCTCCTCCCACTTCCTCGTTCGCTCGGCCAAGCTTTTGACCGCGCGGCAGTCGGCGAGGTCGTGGAGGGAGGTGTTGTGCACGGTGCACCATCTGCCGCCCGGGCGCTCTCTGCCGGGAGCACCGGCCTCCTTCTTTTTGTCGCCCACGGGCCTCCCCTTTCGGGGGGCCCACGAAGCGCCCTCGACGGCGAGGACGTGACCCTCGTCGTCGGAACAGGCCGACCTTTTCTTCCTCCTCCTGTCCCGCCGCCCTGAACGAGCGGCGGACTCGGGGGCAGCCAGAGCCGCCGCTCCAGAGCCGGAGGAGTTCCAGGTCCAGGCCTCCTCCTTGTGAGCCACACAGTCCGCGAGCTCGAAAAGCTGCGCGGTGGTCTGGGGCTCCTTGGAGGCGATCTTTTCGAGCATGCGGTTGTGCCGCACGCTCCCCCTGAATGCGTAGATAACCGCATGTGCGGGGATGCAAGGTATGGTGTTGCGGACTTGACAGAACCGCTGGATGTACGAGCGGAGAGACTCGTCATCCCTTCGCTGTACCGCGTGCAAGTCCGCCTCTTCGCCTGGGCGCGGATACGTGCCTTGGAAGTTCGTGGTGAACTGCTGGCACAAGTCCGCCCAGGAGTGAACCGACGCAGGTGGCAGGTTCATTAGCCATCCCCACGCCTGGCCCTTCAGGGCCATGGGAAAAAAGTTCGTCATAACCCTGTCGTCACCCCCCGCGACTTCTATTCTAGTCGTGTAGATCTGGAGAAACTCAGCGGGGTTGACGCTTTCGTCATATTTTTCGGTGATGGTGGGCCGGAACCTCGGGGGCCAATGGATATTCCGAAGGCTCGCCACGAAGGGTCGACAGCCGGCACCACCAACCGGGGACACGGGGGCCGGCCCCCGTGACCGGAACGGAGCGGTGCCCCAGAGGAGGAGGCGCCTTCCGTTGCATGGGCGGCGCGACGAGCGTCACGCCGGCGCTCGATATCGAGCCGGGCGTCTGGCCCCCCATGCATATTTTCATGAGTCGGAGGCGTTGATGAGCGAACCGCGGACGAACGGCGTGTGTCAGTCGTCGCTCGTCGTGCCCTCCGCCTCGACGACGTAGAGCCGGCGGTGGCAGCACCAGAGGTCCCGGTGGCGGAAGACCGCTTGCCGGTGCCCAGGCGCTGCTGCGTCGTCATGACCAGGTTGGCCACGTCATCCAACCAATGTTGGGCTGGGGTCTCTGGATCGGGGACGACGGGCGGGTGACGCAAGAGTGCGCCCGCAGCCTGGAGCGCGCCCTAGGGCGTGCCGCCATCACCATAGATGAGGCGACGACGTACTCCGCCTCGCCGTCTTCCTCCATCGCCTGCGGGCGGCGAGGTCGCGGATCCCTCGACTTCCTCAGGCGCCTTCCCCCGCCCAAGGTTCCGGCGGGAGGGGGACGACGGGGTGCGAACCCGATGGCGCGGGTTTTGCTCCCCGCCATCACCGCTGGCGCTCAAAGAAGGATCGTACGCCACTGCCTCTTCGGCCATAGGGCTGACCTGGCGAAGCTTGGCGCACACGAAAGGAGATGGGGGCTCAGAAAAACACGCGCGCGCCCCCTACCTGGCGCGCTAGATGACGGAGGGTGAAACTCCTCACCGGGAGACCATGCAGGTCCCCCTTTGCCGGTTCGGCTGGGGGCGCAAGGTGAAATTCTTTGCCCCTGATTTGTGGGATCTCAGCGAGAAAAAACGCGTGGACGCAGGCGGTTTAGACAGGTTCGGGCCGCTATGAAGCGTAATACCCTACTCCTGTGTTCTGGTAGATCTGAGAGTGAGATGGGATTCAGAGAGAGTCCAGCCCCCAGACCGAGTCAGCCAGAGTCCTCCCCCCTCTCTCTTAGGCCTGGGTCTCCTTTTATATGGGAAGAGGCTACCACACGGGCCACGAGCTGCCTAAGAAAGAAAACTTTCTTTTACATTTAGGGTTATCCTACTGCCGGAAGCAGCCTCTGACGGACGCCGCAGCGCGCCTCTGCTTGGCCAGTCGACCCATCCGGGGACGCCCATTTCAACTTTCATTAAATGGCGGGTGACTTTCTTGTCTCGCCTGCGCCGAAATCGAGAAAGCATCTGACCGGGGCTGACATACCAACTCCGGCTGAGAGACGAGAGACAGAGGGCTCTCATCATTCCGACGGGACAGGGCGAGGCGTGCTGCAGGCCGCCTGGCGCCACCTAACCCGCGATCTGACCGGTCTGCGATCGGTCACTCGCTGTGACCGGTCATGGACCGGATATGCACGCGGCACGCCGCATTTAATGCGGCGTAGTGCGCTCGTCTAAACCGCCATAAATGCGGTTAGGTGAGCTCTGTCATGCTCACCTAACTTGCGCACGTGGCACCAAAACCACAGGGGGTCGGGGCATCCCAGCCCTCGGGGCAGAAACGGGAGCGGCCCGACCCCGGGGGGAAACCGGGAGGGCAGCCGCCACGTCACCCTCGGGCCCGACCCCTCCGGGGGAACGAGCCACGTGGATCCCTGTGCCCGCCCTTCCCTTTGGTCTCGACACCCCCGGTCCCATGTCACCGACAAATACGAAACTTCGCATTGTCTTGTGCGGGTTGTTTCAAAAAAAATATTTCAAATATTGAGCTATCTAAGTTAATTATTTTATATCTATTTTATGATTGGCATGTAGCAACGCTGAAAAGACCGTCCTTATGTTTCAGATAGTCTGAAAGAAGATAGTCATTTTAATAAAGATTTGAGCTTTGTTCCTGTCCAGCAGTTGGTACCTCATGGTACTAGACACGAAATTGAATCCAGCCACTGATTCTTTGGGGGTACGATTGGGAATGAAGAAAAAGCATTGGTCCTCAAGGAGCGTCTGAGTTAACGCAGGCACTTCCAGTCCTCTTTTCCATGGCGATGGCTTGGCCTCCCCCAATGGCGCCCGTCGTATCCTCCTCCCTGTGCGCAGCTAGGACCCTACAAGTCCTCTTCCCAATCACAGGACGACGACTTCCACCCCTAATGCCGCCTCTGCAGCTAGCTAGGTCTCTACAACATCTGCAATGCATCCCAGGTGATTTGGTAGTCTTCAATAACAGAGCAAGCATGGGCGAGTCATCTATATAGAGAAATCAGAAATGAAATTACTATTTGAAGGGTGGTAGGACTTTCCAAAGGAGATGACGCGTTTGCCATCCCTTGCTGTCTTAAACCTGATGCCAAACTACATGAAAGCTAGGCACCCACGCAAAACCTGTTGAGAAGGAGGAGCAAAGCGGGGGCAAGCAGACCAGGTAAATCCATCTCCCCCATTCTGGATTGTGGTGCTAAAGACAAAGATGGCGGCGGCGGCACAGTCGCATGAGTGGTAGGAGAGGGGGAGACGGTGCCCTTCGTGTGGAAGGGCATGGGGAAATTTAGCCGAACGACGAAGCCGCGATGTGGCAAAGAAATTAGCAACATCGGCCAAGCGTGAGTGCAGGACGAGATGCATTCGCCTATGTCCGCCTCATCATCGATACAGCCTCACATCCATTCATCCCTTACCTGACAATGATAAATGACAATCTTACCCTTCCACCTCTTCTTCGTTATGCAGTACCACTCAAGGAATTAAGAGCATCTCATCCAAATCTCATCCTCCATATAGTCATATGGATGATCATCTAAAAAAGATTTCTCATTCATATCATTTCCCACTCCAACAGATCATCCATATTATATCATCCATATCACACTCTCCTATATTTTATTAATATCTTCCAACTAACTTTATATTTGTATTTTTAAAGAATATTTTTTGAATGACTAAATTTTAACGGTGTTATTTATGACGATAATATTTTGAAATGAGTAAAATTTAACGGATAAAAATTTAGTGGGTAATTTTTTACTTGATATATTTGATTTGAGTGAAGCATTTTTTATGTGTTCAACGACTATTTTTTCAACGGCTACTTTTCCAACGGCTAGCTAGCTAATACAAATATCCAACGGCTAGCACATGCAACATGTAAATCTCAGCTCTATATATACCACTACATTGCTTGTTATCTTTTTGCTCCATCCACATTATTGTGCATAGTTCTTCCATCACTCAATGAGCTTCATTCTGAGACATGTTCTGTTGGATGAATCATCGTCATCGGACGATGACATCATCGCTGCTGCAGCAATAGTCGCGCAAGATGAATATGAGCAGTCGAATGCTCCACGGCGAGGTGGTTCTGTTCCTGGTCGTCAGGTTGTTCGTCGTGATCGTCGAGCTGGCCATGATAGGTTGCACCTCAACTACTTCTCGGAACATCCTACATACGGCCCAACGTTATTCCGGCGAAGGTATGCAATTAATCTACATATTTTGGTTGATCCCGTTTTGTTCGGCACTTCTCCTAATTCATATTTTATTGCGCAGGTTTAGAATGAGTCGTCCTCTTTTCTTGCACATAGTTAATGATGTGGTAGCCCATGATAATTATTTTGTGCAAAAAAGAAATGCTGCCGGTGTTTTAGGTCTATCACCATTGCAAAAGATTACCGCTGCACTTAGAATGATAACCAATGGAGTCGCAGCCGATACTCAAGATGAATATCTACAAATTGCAGATAGTACCACTATAGAGAGTCTCAAAAGGTTTGTGAGAGCTATTGTTGAGATTTTTGGAGATGAGTACTTACGTTATCCAACTAGTGCTGACACTACTAGATTGCTTGCCCTTGGAGAGCAGAGAGGTTTTCCTGGAATGCTAGGATCCATAGATTGTATGCATTGGGAGTGGAAAAATTGCCCTTCGGCATGGCAAGGCATGTATAAAGGAAAATCAAGCAAACCTACTATAGTTTTGGAAGCCGTTGCTTCCAGAGATCTTTGGATTTGGCATGCATTCTTTGGTTTGTCAGGATCTCACAATGATATTAATGTTCTTCATCGTTCCCCTCTTTTTGCAAAGCTAGCTGAAGGACAGGCTCCACAAGTGAATTATGAAATCAATGGCCACAACTACACAATGGGTTATTACCTTGCAGATCGGATTTATCCCTCATGGGCCACTTTTGTGAAGACAATATTAGAACCACAAGGGAATAAGAAGAAACACTTTGCCCAACAACAGGAAGCAGCTCTCAAAGATGTTGAGCGTGCATTTGGAGTTCTGCAAGCTCGTTTTGCTATTGTGCGTGGACCAGCTAGATTTTGGTATCCAAACACATTACATGAAATCATGACAGCATGTATCATTCTGCACAATATGATAGTAGAAGATGAGAGGGATGAAGAAGATCTTGACTACAACTATGATGATGAGGGGGAGCGAGTCACACCTTCGCATACCCCGCGCGCGTTTTGCCTTTTCCACCTTCTTCCCAGATGGTCTCACCAAAGGATCAGAGGTATTAATGTCAGGGCTACAATGAAATTCACTCGAGTTTGTGCTTGCAGATGGTATCACCAAAGGATCGACATGAGCCTTCTGCTTTTTTTGGGACAACCTATCATTCCACTTTGGATGATGATGCAAAATCTCCCAACAGTGCATTAAAGAAAATGTCTTATTCTCTTCTGATTTGTACAAAGTAGAAGTCTGAGTTATCTGCAATAATTGGCAATGTTAATAAGAAGAAAAAATCATATTATTTAAGAAAGCAAGATGCTAGCTCAATTATATGCTTACGTAATCTTGCACAGTCATTCTACTTTGAGGTCTATTAAGAATCTGCTCATAATAGCCACAAAACTTGTTAACTTGTTCTTGAATGGTACCCCAACGATTGTTAAGTGAATTTTGGTTACGATCTGAGGGGAATGTTTTGTTTTCATGGAAGTATTGATGAATCCTTGCCCAATAAGAGTCACGGTGTTGTTCAGCATCCGTGATTGCATCTAAAGTTGTATTCAGCCAAGCTGACACCAACATTTGATCTTCCGCAATGCTGAAATTTTTTGATCTCTTGTTGTTGGGTCTAGAGGACCCTCCAACCGTAGGACTGTGTTGTGGCTACTCTCCAGTTGGGGGGAAATTTTGACTAGGATCCCAACTTTCTACATCAATGTTTGACCCCAACAAATTAACATAGCTATCCATGGATTCACCTAGCAAGAAAAATTGTAGCAACATAAATTAAATGAACGTGAAAGCACAACAAAAATATATAGCAATGTACTCTATTCCTACTGCCTTTTCTTTGCTCAATGAAGATAAAAGAAGATATATGAACATTTCTCTGCTCAACAAAAATATATAAGAAGATATACTACTATTTCTCTGGTCATTACTATTCTTCTCTACCACTACTCATCAAAATGAGAGATGAAGCGGCGGTGGGCGAGCTGGCGACGGGCAACGGCGGTGGGCGAGCCGGCGAGGGGCAGCGGCGGGCGTGCGGCCGACGGTCGGCGGCTAGCGTGCAGTTGACGGTCTGTGGCGGCCGGGCGTGCAAGGGGCGGCGGGCGAGCTGGCGAGGGGTGGCGACGGGCGTGCGGCCGTGGGTCGCCGGTGGCCGGGCGGGCGAGGTGCGGTGGCGGACGAGGCAGGCGGCGGCCGCGGAGGGGGCCAGACAAGTGGGGGCCGCGCCTGGGAGGAGAGGAGGCAAGCGGCGGTGGCCGGGGAGGGGCGGGGGAGGAAGGCGGTGGCCGCGGAGGCGGCCGCATGCGCGAGGGCCGCGGCTGCCCGGAGAGGACGCAGGCGGCGGCGGTGGCCGGGGGAGCGCCGGAGGAGGCAGGCGGCTACCGCGGAGGCGGACGAACGCGCGAGGGCCATGGCTGGGCGGAGACGACGCAGGCGGCGGCGAGCGGGGGAGGGGCGGAGGGGGCAGGCAGCGGCCACGGGCAACGCGACGGCGGCAGGTGGCGACCGCACAGCTCCTTCCAGATCTGGTACGCCTCTCCCTCTCCACTCTCACTCCATGGCTACACCATTCCTCTCCACCCTCCGCTCAAAAAAAAATCAAAAACGGGCATGGGGTACTCACCTTCGCCGGCCGGCGAGGACAGCGATGGAGGGGAGGTCGCGCCGGAGGGGAGAGTCGAGCCGGAGGGGAGGTCGCGGAAGTCCGGATCGGGGCGGGAGCTCAATCCAGACGCGGTTGTTGCGATATAGCGTGAGGAGAGAGACACACTATTTTTCGCTTTTCTCTCTCCGTGTTTGGCGCATCCGCTAGTTTTGGAGGACTGGATAGCGCATCTGCTGGAGTATAGTTTTTCGCTCCTATGCGCTAAATCTCAGATGGAGTATCGGGTAGCGTTTCTCCTGGGGATGCTCTAAGTGGTACCTCACGGTACATGCCTTTGCCAGCCATTGGATCCAAAGCAATCCATGGTCACGATTTGGTACCTCCCTAGCCTGCTGGACCGTAAAAAAACTCTAAAGATTAAGGGCCTATTTAGAAGAGTTTTCGTTAGCTGTAGTTTCTCTCGGAATCAAAAACTCCTTCAAACATTACAGTTTTTCATTCAGATTATGAGAACTATAATTGTAGAATCTGATCAATGAACTAGAAATTAGAAATTGGTTTTCCCAACTTCAATAATTGAATTCTCACATGTTGCTTCTGAGAACATAAAACTCCTCCAAACATATCCTGAATAGTTTTGGAGTTCCATCAAGTTATTTAGGCCTCGATCGAAGTTTTCTTACCATTTGAGAAGGAATTATCACATTGGTTACGACATGATAACTATTGTAAACCGTGAAAAACTAGACGAAATTGATCAAAATTTTTACTTTTTCAAAATTGGTCTAACTTGATCGAGTTACCAAATCCTTACCGTTATCGTGCACCCATAAGACCAGTTGCCATGGCACCTGCAATCACCAACCCACAAACTTACAGGAGCTTATTTATTTGGCAACTATTTGCCATCTAATTCGCATACCTCTCAGAATTTACAACTCAATCCGTATGTCTTTTAGATTTTACCACCGGAGCTACGAATTTTTTTATTCTTTGCCACTCTCGTCAGTCCAGCTGTCCACACAGCCATCGGCTAGCTCGTCCATCTGTCATGACGAGCTCGTCCATTTGTCATGACGAGCTCGTCCATACATGCCGTTGCCGCCGAGCTCATCCGTCCGCGTCGCCGCCGCTGAGCTTGTCCATCCGCCCCGATGCCACCGAGTGTCTTGAGCTCGACGTGCTCGTCCGTCCCTTGATGCCTTCATCCTTCTCGGCGGCGGTGGTGCGAACGGACAAACTCGACGATGTCAAGGCGGACTGATGAGCTCAGCAGCAACAGCGCGAACAGAGGAGCTCATGGCGTTGGAGCGGATAGATGAGCTCGGCAGTGGCTGGACGAGCTCGTCGACGGTGGACCGACGGCTGGATTGACCGGAGTGGCACAGAATGAAAAAATATTCATAGCTCCGTTGGTAAAATCTGAAAGGGCTTACAGATTGAGCAGTAACTAAATCCTAAGGCTGTGTTCGTTTGGGAGCTTTGGGAAAATATTCCCTCCGCGCGTAAAACGGAGCAACTCATTAGCACATGATTAATTAAGTATTTACTAATTTTTTAAAAAATAAATTAATATGATTTTTTAAAACAATTTTCGTATAAAAACTTTTTGCAAAAAACACATCGTTTAGCAGTTTAAAAAGTGTGCACGTGGAAAAAGAGAGATGTGAGTTGGGAAAGTTGGGTAAAGAGGCCTGCTAATTGGATGGCAAATAGTGAAATTTCTCATTTGGCAAGGCCCAAAATCTCGGTCCATTTTGGATGATCAATCGAGAATACCTTAAAAATCCCTAGCCCATCTGTCCTTCCACAGTTCCACACGGTTCTTCAGTGCTCCAGGGATCTGTTGCTCTCCACTCGCTCGCACGCACACGCTCCGCAAACCACCAAGCACCCGACTCCAAATCAACTCTGCAACCTCCCTGTGGCTCTCTTCCCATCAGCAATCCCCGCCACAATCACTCACAAGAACACGACGAAATCGAGCAGGACAATCTTTGGTTTCTGGAACCAACCAGTCACCCATCCTCCTCATCGATACATATACACGGTCGGGCAAGCAGAAACCACCGGAGAAGCCAGCACCGCAGAAAGATTACGGAAAGCTCTCGGATTTCCCCGTCCCCATCTCGTTCTATTCCCACTAGCCATGGCTCCGCAGGTGGGTGAAAGATCGATTTTTTTTTTCTCTTGGGGTTTCTTGGTGATATCGCGGTGCTGATGCGGTGGGTGGTTGTGGTGTTGGTTCTTGGATTAGGTATGGATGCTGGGGGAGAACGGAGAGGAGAAGAGCCTTGAGAACCCCAAGGAGTTGCTGCCCCTCTCCAGGCTTGAAGGTGATGACAGTAATCCCATATCTCCCATTTTTCTTTTTATTTCGGGGAAAGGATGGTTCGTGGATCGAGGCACTAGAAATTATCTAGATTTCCTGGGTTCTTGGCATCTCTCTCTAGTGCAGAAATTTATTCAGAGATGATTCGCTGACCAAATGGCCCTTTTGGGATGGGATGAGAGTATACTCTGAGTTTTACCTGCTGATTGTTGCTATGCTCTTATGCAACTGGATGAAGAGAGGCACATGATTCAACTGGACAAACCATACAATGCTACCTTGAGATTTGGATCTGAGCAACTGTTGTAAAAAAAAACAGGAATTTGATTTAGTTTGTGTGGTCAAATTCTAACCTGTTTCTCAAAGATTAATTGTCTTTAGCAAAGCATGTACTGCTATTCTCAACAAGAGATTCCTCTGAAGTCTGAATGCATGCTGCAAGAGCCTGTCAAAAACTGAACAACTGTTTACAATCTGGGAAAATACAAACAGGATCGCAGACAAAGGAGGAGATACATTACAGCTTATCTACAACCAACTTCAGTTGGCTAGGGGATTTGATCCTACCTAACGCTGTCTGCAGGTTGTTTAACATACCCCATCAATGTAAATAGTCTTTTTTTCTCAAAACAAAAAGAATGTAAATAGTCCGGTAGTATGAACTAACCATGGATTTTAACTTCTTGAGACCTGTAACGATATTACGGGTCATCGACCAAATTGTTGAGAATCTGGCCTGTTTTTATGCTAGACCTGTTCTATTGTGCAACTTACTGACCCTATTTTTGCAGAGATTGGTGTGTTGTATTGGCATTTGGATCCTAAGAAGTCTGAAAGTGAAGAGGAGCTCACAAAAATCCGCAAAGAAAGAGGATACAGCTACTTTGTATGAACTAACCCCTAAAGAACTTTTGTCTTGTTTTGTCCACCCCTATGATGTGCACTAATTATATGAGTAATATTGCTTTTTCTAGGATCTTATTGAGATATGTCCGGAGAAATTGGAAAATTACGAGGAGAAGCTGAAGAACTTCTATCGTGAGCATATTCATGCTGATGAAGAGATCCGCTACTGCTTGGAGGGTAGCGGTTACTTTGATGTCCGTGACAAGGATGACAAATGGATTCGATTTGGATAAAAGAAGGAGACATGATCATCCTGCCAGCTGGGATTTATCATCGGTTCATCGTCGACAGCAACAACTATATCAAGGTAGGAGCCGCTAATAATCTTTTTTGTGTCACAGAATCACAGCTACACGCAACTCGCACAACTGACTATTTGACTTGCACGATCAATTTCAGAACTGAGACAAGGGTAGCATAATATAAGGTTTAAGATTTATGACATTTTGTAGAACTACTGAAAACTTTGAAATGTTCCACGTTCCATAACTTTGTTGTCAACACACTTGGTAATTAGTCTCTCTTATTCAAGTCATGCAATCCTTGTGGACCAAGGGAAGAAAAAAGTTAAACTAACTGTTATGGCCTCTACGCAAATATGATAACACCGATCTAGCTATGTGTATGGAGAAAGTATTGTTCACTCAATGCTGAACATGCAGATATCTCAAAAGCTATATCTCTAAATTTAACAAAACTACTGAACTACATAACTGACATTAAAACATAAAACTTGGTTCAGCTACAGATTTGATTACAGTATAGTTTGAGAAAAAAAATATGATATCTCTTGTTTGGAGTTTAAGCCAAATATTTATCTGAACCCTGACCGATACATTCTGATCCTTTTACATTTGCAGCTCATGAGGCTTTTCATTGGAGAACCAGTCTGGACTGCATACAACCGGCCACAGGAAGACCATCCTGTGAGGCAAGAGTATGTCAAGAATGTGAAGGGGGACACTGGATTTGCTCTTGCAGCACATTGAATTTGCTAAATTGGGGGCTCACTATACAATTGTCCTATACATCACACTACTCGATGAAATCATGAACCCATGCTGTTTTTATCATGAATCATGAAAACACATATGCAATACACTTGAAAAATATCATATGTAGTACTATCCGACCATGCGATGTGCGATGTTTCCATGTACTCCGTAGAATGTTTGGTGTAATACTGAGTTATTTACAGTTTAGTACTTGCAACATTGCAGTGTACACAGTGACTGGTCCTATACTCTTGTGCAATGTACCACACCAAAATTGTCTGTAACAAGTCGGTTGGATACCCTAATGAAAATATTGCTCTGTATTCCATTTGGAAAAGCAGTACTCTATCTAACCTGTTGCGACTGATCTGTGTTCATTTGATTTTCACCAATCATGGGTTGGGACTTGGGAGGGCAGAGGGGCGCTATCTGCATGAAGTTTAAGGTGTTATTTAATAGAGTTGTCATGACAAATGTACTTTTTTGAGTGGCGATGCCAGAAAAACCTTGGGTGGAAACAGGGTGTGAAAAACCGCCGATAACCGCGCGGTTACCGCCCGTACCGCGGGGGTACGGTTACCCGTACCGCGCGGTACGGTTTAATAAAATTCGTCCAAATTCAAAAATTTAAAAAAAAAAGAAAAAAATCAAAAAAAATAGTGAAGGTAGTGCTTGATTTATAGTGTTTTATGGTGAAGAAATTTCTCAAAAAAGAGTAATATTTATTCAAATTTGAGAGCAAAACGGAGAATAAATTTGAAAATTGGAAAAAGAAAAAAAAATGGGCCGGCCCGTTACTGTGCGACCCATTACACATCGCGCGGTAACCGCGCCAAACCGCGCGGTTACCGCGTCAAACCGCGCGGTAACCGTGCCAAACCGCGCGGTTTGCCCGAATTTTTTAATTCAAATTTTGATTTGTAAATTTGTCGCGGTTTTGCGCGGTTACCGCGGTTACCGCCGGTAACCGCCGTACCGCCGGGTGGCGGTAACCGGGCCCCCGGCGGTTTTTGAAACCCTGGGTGGAAACCCTAGTGCCGTGCGACCAGCAGGATAAAGAACTCTTCATTGCGGCCACCACCATAACGCTGGGGGACAGCGCAACTGCAAAGTTCTGGCACTCACATTGGCTCGAAGGTCAGACCCCAAGAGTCTCGCCCCAGCAATCTACACTGTCTCAAAAAGAAAGAACCACTTGGTCCAGCAAGCACTAGAAGGCAACATGTGGATCACTAACATTCAGCTCAGCCAAATCTCCGCCCCTAACCACCTGCAGCAATTCATTGACCTGTGGGAACGCCTACAGCAGATGCAGCCGCTCACACCGCAAAGGGACACCATAACCTGGAAGCCAATGACAAATGGAGAATACATGGCAAAATCAACCTACCGCTTGCAATTCTTGAGAGCTATCGCCTCGGTCTACAATGAAGCAATATGGACATGCTGGGCTCCGTCAAAATGCAAATTCTTCTCCTGGCTAGTCATTTAAAACCGAGTCTGGACAGCGGACAGACTACAAAAACGAGGCTGAACAAACCAGTAAATATGTCCTCTATGCAGAACAATTCAGGAGACGACGCTCCATCTACATACTATCCCAACGGATCTGGTCAACGATCCAGACTTCGACTGGGCTTGATTTGCAAATGCAGCATTGAGACACCTGTGCCTCTCTTGAGGAATGGTGGATGCGTATCCTCTTCACTCCGTACAACCCGAAGAAGCCACTGAAATCCCTCTTGATTCTGGTAGTCTGAGAACTCTGTTGCGAACGTAATGCACGAGTTTTCCGAAGCATAGCGGTAACCCCAGCAACCTTAATCGCAAAAATCAAAGAAGAGGCCACGACGTGGGCAAAGGCGGGAGCATGCAAGCTCCTAGAGTTACCCGGGTTGGGAGAAATCTCCTAGCCCTCTCGTTTTGCGGGTGTGGTTTTCTCTCCCCCCTCCCCAAATATTTCTCCTATTTTTGTTTGAACCCTTCTCTATCAATACATACGAGGCAAAACTTTTGTTTTTTTTAAAAAAAAGACAAATGTGCTTTCATATAATTTTATATTTAATAATCTATTTCTTTATAAATGTATTTATAGTCACAAAAAGTAGATAACCAACACGTGCACAGGAGATTATGTCGATATTTTGAAAAAAAACACACGTAAAAAGAAGAAAGCAGCCTGGTTTTTCTATAATTTAGTCATTTCGAGGTCAGAATTAACCAATATTGAGTTGTATTTAGTTCCAAGTCTCGAAAATTATGGAATTCCCATTCTATATACAACTTTCAACAGAATTTCTTTTCCTAGAACGAGTCTGAACATGATTTTTTCTTTTGATACCAAACAAAAAATTATTCGATACAAAAACACCTTGCATAAACGCATCGATCATGGCACGTTGATCTCGTCTTCCGTCCGTCCACAATGCCGTTCTCCGGCGTGTCTTTCCTCCGCGACGGGAAGCTGTCGCCGCTGGCGCCGGCGGCCATCACCGGTGGGCACCACCTCCTCGTGGTGGAAGGCTACTCGCGCACCAGGGACACCGTTCCCAGTGGCATCGGCCTCAAGTCTCGCCCTTTACGGCGGCCGATATACGATGGGGGTGCAAGCGTTTGATCAAGAAGGAGGTTCCGGAGAGATCGAAGCATCTCGTGGATGATTCTTTGACGATCAGGTGCGACATCGCCGTCGTCGTCAGGGAGGATGTCGGCGGCGCAGCGGTGTCGTCGCCGCCGTTCTTCGTGGTGCCGCCGCTGTCAGACATGGACGAAAGCAGGATAGTCACGGCGCCGCAGCCAACGTGACGTTCGAGGTCGGCGGCGAGACGTTCGCGGCGCACCGGCGGGTGCTCGCGGCGAGTTCCTCAGCTCGCCGGTAAATCCGCACCAAGTGATGGAGGAGGACATAGCAGCAGCCTGCCCATCTGCTCTCATCGACCTCGTTGCAAAGCTTGCTTTGCTCAAGATAAATCCCTAGTTGTGCTTGTGGTTGATTTAATTTGATAAACCTGAGCATGACGTTTCTAATTAAAAATTTGATTATGACAGATTTCCGACTTCCTGTGTATCCTCGGGTCTTAGAAATAGGGAGTGTCTACTGTACTGTCTAGTATACATTTGTTGGCAAAAAAAAACCAACATCTTATGAATTAGGGGCCATTAGATTACTTTAAAATTCATGCCAACAGCCTCAACCATGATCCTTTCTTCTTTCTCCTACCTTACTCCTGCGGCCACCACACTGCATTCCTTTCCCTCCCCTCCTCAAGGTGGTGGCAATGAGGTGCCCCCGTCCCATTGATTTTCCTGTCTTCGGTGGCTCATCGCTATCGGAGGCGTCTCTGCCTCTTAACCACTTGTTGTGCTTTTCCTCCGTCACCAACATCAGTCCATTGCCCAATTCCATTATCATCAGTTACTTGCATACCATTTATACGAATATCACTTTCCCCACCCTTCTCGACCCCTGTTTTCTGATTCCAAATCCATATCACAAATGTTATTTGTCATCACTACTTGTCTCTGTCACCCACGTGTTGCTTTGCACAATATAATCTTCTTGTCTCTTTTCATTGATCGGTGCTCTCACCCTTTCTTCCCTTATCCTTTAGTAGATGCACCACTTCTCTACCCACCTCCTTTCGAATCTAGTGGCCTTGATGCAGAGCAGCCCATGGTTGACGCCTACGCGATGGAGCGAGCGGTGAGAAAATGGGATGGTGAAGTTCTCGGATTTACTTGATGGGAGACTAACATGGGTTGACTGCTACACTACGAAACAACTGAGTGCTAACTTCGGTGAATGCAATTTACTAGTGGTTTCTTGCCGTCTCTAGTGCAAGGACTAATGTTTCCTACATGCATGAACCACTTTTCATGAACCACTTTTCTTTTCCTTTTTAAGGCAGTTTTGACTCTGCAAGCGCTCTGTCATATTGCAAGGCACGTTCTTCTTCTCTTTTTCATTGTAGTGCTCATCTCCATTATGGATTGGCTAAATCACTACAGCATCTAAATACAATAAAATGTGTTGTAATGCTCTCTATTTGAAAAAATATCACATGTTTCATTTCTCACTTCATTTTTTTCTCTTTCGGGTTTATGGACATCTTTTTCGATAAAATGAGCATGCACTAGTGCCCACTACTAATTAGTATCTGCCACTCTTCAAAAATGAAAATGAAAAATAAATGTTTCATTTTCCCAATTCATTTTTTATTCTTTCTTGGTTACAACACTATCGGCATATGCAGGGATTGCTATCTGTGTGCGGTCCAAGGGATAGGGATCGAACAGTAGTTTACTTGACACTGGATTCCTTGAACTTGAACCCTTGAAGTAGTCATATGTCCAGGTTCAACGCATCGGAAATTTTTCTAGTGGGACCGAGAAAAGCAGCACCAAAATTAACAAGTGCAAACAACCTATAAAAGAAAAAAAACAAGTGCAAACAGGTCCGAAAATTAGGGGTAATCAAACAGCACTAAAGAAGATATTGAATATCGTAACATGTGTGGGATACTGCTGTAAGAAATTTGTGCCGAAAGAGGTTTACGGATCTTCTAAGATTTGTAAAGTTTGAAAACACTATGACTTAGCCGGGCTCCATCAGAGGAATTTTCTAGAAAATGCTAAGTACTGATTTATTACAAAATTTGAGAATCCGGTACACTTTCACTACTCCGTTTCAGATTATCTGGTGTTTAAGGGTTGTACTAAAATCAAACATTTTAATATATAACCATTAATTCTATAAACGTATATTGTTTAGCATTATAAGATTTATACTTTCATAATATATACAATTAATATGTTGTTAAACTACATAATTTCTAAAATTTGATGATAAAATATAGATATACGTTTGACTTATGATAAACCTATATAATTACCAGTAATTGAAACTGAGGTAGTTAAAAAAAAACTTTGACTTTGTGCTCGCTCGAGAAATTCCAACGAAATTTCAGCATTCCTCGGGGACCTTCGTGCAAAAATCCCTTCACCGAGGAAGAAGGGAAAGTAGCAGCGAGAGACGAACAGAAAAGAATCCATCGCCATCGAGGGTTCGCTCTTGCTTCCACCCCGCAATCCACATGGAGAACGAATTCCAGGTACGCGATCTTTCCCACGGTTTCTTTCCGAGGATTTTTTTTTTCTTTCCCACTGTTCTCTTCTTTCTCTGGGAGCGAGCAGTACAGCAGCACAGCACAAAATTCTGCTTGTTTCCTGTGCAATGTTTTTTTTAAATTTTGGGGGTTTGGGGATGGGGTTGATTTGAGTTCTCCGGTAGTAGAGAGATTCTTGAGGGTGAAGTGAGAAATGAGGGGGCTTTTTCCCAATAGGTAAGGATTTATTACAGAAAGGATCTTCAGGGAGATTGTTATTCTTGGAAACGACAGGGATGATTTGTTTGGCTAAATCCCAGTTATTCTTGGAATCGTTTTATTTCGGTTTGTGTTGTAAAGCAGAGATTAAATCAGCATGATTAATTAAATATTAGCTTAAAAAATTTGAAAATAGGTTAAAATGATTTTTAAGCAATTTTCTTATAAATTTTTTTTGCAAAAAACGTATCATTTAATAGTTTAGAAAATGTGCGTGCCCAAAACGAGAGATGTGAGGTCAAGATATTGAGTGCCTGTTTGGCACAGCTCTAGCTCCAGAGCCCAATCAAACAGTTTCAACTTTATGTAAAATGGGAGCGGAGCTGGGTGAAGCTGGTCAAAAGAGAGAGGTGAAGCTAATAGGCTGCTTCACAACTTCACTCCAAACCTAACTCCTAAAACTAAATTTAGAAGTTAAAGCTATATCAAATAGACCCTGAAATGCATGCAGAGCCGCTCAACAGCCGACATGAGCATAATTCTGAGCGCCGGAGAGACGGAAGTGGCCGGATGGAGGAAAGGGCGGCGCGTGCTGCTCGCTGAAGGAAGGAGGCGGCGCCGCTCACTGGAGCTGGCACCCGTCGCGGCGTAGTATCAGGAGCTAACCGCCGGTCTTCCGCCGTGAATCGATCGGTCGATAGATGGAACCAAGTTGGGCTGCATATGGGTATGGGATCAAGTTTCTATGGACAAAAATTGCCCCTCGCTAATGGGGATTACATGGTTAATACACTTTTAATCCCCACCTTACCCTTGATGCGCTTTAATTTGCGTGCAGGTTTTTATTTGAGAAGTATAGAAACCAAAGTTTTGGTTTTAAAGTAGTAACATATTGCAAAAGAAACAATGCTACACATAAAAAGTTGTTACAAAACTCTTATAGATAGCATGCCACATCACTTTTTGCAAAGATTTTTTAAGAATTCTTTTTGATACGCCTATCATTTTCCATTGCAAAGCCTATAAATAAAATGGAGTAAAGGAGTCTTGTCTCGTGTCTGGGAGTAGTACTTTTAATAAAGTTTGCATTGTTTTAAAAGAAATACCCACAGATTTTACATGAGTTGACACTTGGTAGACATAGGGTTGGTATATAGGTAAAACCGATGAATTCTTTAACAACCTTATGATAAGCCCTCATATATTATTAGACAAAAATAAATAACTTTTTTTAAAACAACTTAGCCCTCAAATTTTATAATCTAAAAAGCTACATCCTTTACCACCCATAGGTAGGGGGTGAATAGAAAAAGACCAAACCAAAAAGATCAAGACCGAGAAATTCGGTCACTACTTCGGTGTCAGGTGTTGAAAGACTGAATTTTGTTCGGTCAATTCGATCAGTACATTCGGTTAACCATAAAGACCGAATTTTGGTCCAATGGATTCTTTAAGGTCCAACAACCCGATTAAATCAAATTTTGATCTAATTTTGGCTTCTAACATGCTGTGATCTATGGCTCATGATAGTGAAGAGAGTCGATTTATGATTTTTCATGTGTATAACTTTTTTTATCTAGAACTAATATTATTAGGGACTTAGCCTGATTATTTTGGATCTTCTGAAATTTCGGTCATGATCAAGACAGAGACCGAATTTCTTGGTCTTTATTATTTTTCAAGACCGATAGGTTTTCAATTTTAGATGACCGAAATTTCTAAAAAATTAAAGACCCAGACCAAAATTTTCAATTTGACCGAATGTCCACCCTACCCATAGGCCATAGACAGACACCAAAGAAGAGTACACCGAGTCAATGCAGCAGTACCTAAACCCAATACACGAACGACACGTATCTCCACAGTATGCCTAAGTACAATACACATCAGAACTAGTAGAGTAAAAAATTTCGTTATTATTACTGTAGTATTTTTTCATCCTAAAATAAATAAACTAGTATAGGACGTAATACAATCGATTCTGACACGGAGGAAGTATCTGAAGAACAAACACTTGTAAAAAAATCTTGAAGTCTAGACGGGCTGTGTCCTGTGTGATGTGATTGTGTATACAATTGAGCTTTCAACCAGCAGTGTGACCAAAAGCTGACATCTGGGCCCACCTCGATGCGTCGTCTCACCCTAATGGGCCACTTGTCCAGCATCCGGCCCAGCCACGTTTGCCGTCCAGTGGGCTTAGCTCCAGTCTTGCGGATGCGTATCTCCTCTCCAGAAGCTTCTCCGCGGCCACGCTACCCGACGCAGCGTCTAGAACTTTCCACACCTCTCCCGATCCCTCTCGACGCAGTACGGAGAGGGTATTTTAGCTCCCGACCGCCCTCCACCCTCGCTCTTCTTCCCCCGCAGAGAAATTGGAAAGATTTTCGTTTCACCGACCAAATTTTCTTTTTGACTCACCCGCGAAAGGGAAAGCAGCGATCGCGTGTTCTTGGTTCCAATCCTTTGCTCTGACCCTCCAATTCGAGTTGTTGGGCTAATTGGAGTTGTTTGGTCGTGCAATTTGGGTTCTTGGTTGTGGAAGGCGGGGGGTTTTGGGGTGGGTGGAAGGAGGAGGAGGAGGAGGAGGAGGAGGAGGAGGGAGGGGGTCATGGACCCGGCGGCGGCGACGGCGGCGGGGGGCATTGTGAAGGAGGAGATGCTGGAGTCGCAGCAGCAGGATGGTGGCGGCGGTGGCGGGGTGGCGGCGCCGCGGCCGATGGAGGGGCTGCACGAGGTGGGGCCGCCGCCGTTCCTGACGAAGACGTACGAGCTGGTGGAGGACGCGGCCACCGACGGCGTCGTGTCGTGGAGCCGCGCGGGCAACAGCTTCGTCGTCTGGGACCCGCACGTCTTCGCCGACCTGCTCCTCCCGCGCCTCTTCAAGCACAACAACTTCTCCAGCTTCGTCCGCCAGCTCAACACCTACGTGAGCATCCCGATCCTTTTCCTTATTGAAATAGATGGTTTCTTGCTTCCTCCTAACTGTAAATGGTGATCTGATGATCGGATTAGTAGTCTTGAGTAGTCGTTTACTACTGTTCACCGTCGTGTCATTGTGATTTGTGGCATTGTGTGCACATTCTGATGATAATAAATCAGTAATTTCTGAGTAGCTGTTTACTGGTTAGGTTTGCGACATTGTGTGCACATTCTGCAGAGCTTTTCTTGAGAGATTGTGAAAGTCTTCTAGTGTTGATCGTCTCTGTAACCATGTGTCGGTGCTGGATTTTTTACCAGAACGGTACAAGTATATGAGCTAGTCGTGCTAAATTCCTTCAAAATGTTGGAATGTTACTAAAGCGTTTGCCCTTAGTAGTGTTAAAGAACATTTCAGAGAAGCATGAAGCAGATTGTGAAAAATTTTAGCATTGAGAAAATGTTGTGTGAAAACTGAAATAGAGAACCAGATTGATGCGTCGGGAAGCAGTGGTATCAACAATTTAGTTGTGTAGGTGATGGTATACATAAATGTATTGAAGTGTTACCGAAACTTCTTACTACAGAGTTTGTGGAAGAGCAGTTTCTGAGCAGACTAGGGCTTTATTTGCGACTATTTATGATCACTTCACTGGCTTAGGTCTTCTGAAGGTTTAGTTTCCAGGACACCTTATAAACTGAAATCTTGATCATGTCCATCCTAGCATTTGCATATGATTTTTGGCACTCATCAACCATGTTTTTTTTTTTGCTTACAACTCGTCCCACTTGAAACATTTGAATTTGTGTGATGCATGTGAAAATCAATGATAACTTTAGCATGCATATTCTTGAAGCATTACATGCTCCAATGAGCTTCATCTCACGGTGAGGTTAGGAGATTCTGGGAGATTAATACTCCCCCCACAACTGTATCGTCCTGACATGATTTCTCGAACTTCTTACTGTTGCTAGATGGAACAAGATACTGGATGAAGTACAAGAACCAGATTGTTTTTGTTCTAGAAGACTCAACTGATCACCTTCAAATGATATATAGTATACTGCTGGTCATTCTTTCACCACCTATAAGTTATACTTGTTACACCGTTTGCAAAAACCATCATGATGAAAAGCTACAATCTGAAATCTACAGCAGTTAGCCTGAGCTTTCATGTTGGCATGTGACTCCATGTTTGTCTCATTAAAATCTACAGGGATTCAGAAAGGTCGATCCTGATAGGTGGGAGTTTGCAAATGAGGGTTTTCTCAGGGGTCAAAGGCATCTCCTGAAAACGATAAAGAGAAGGAAGCCCCTGTCCAATGCACCTCCGTCACAACAACAGTCCCTCACATCTTGTCTGGAAGTTGGCGAGTTTGGATTCGAGGAAGAAATTGACAGGCTGAAGCGTGATAAGAACATCTTGATCACAGAGGTAGTAAAGCTAAGGCAGGAGCAGCAGGCCACTAAAGATCATGTGAAAGCCATGGAAGATAGGCTACGAGCCGCTGAGCAGAAACAGGTCCAGATGATGGGGTTCTTGGCAAGAGCAATGCGCAACCCAGAGTTCTTCCAGCAATTGGCACAGCAGAAAGAGAAGAGGAAGGAGCTTGAGGATGCCATCTCGAAGAAAAGAAGGCGGCCTATAGACAATGTTCCATTCTACGACCCTGGGGAAACAAGTCAGACTGAGCAACTTGATTCGCCGTATTTGTTTGATTCAGGTGTGCTTAATGAGTTCAGTGAACCTGGAATCCCTGAGCTGGAGAATCTCGCAGTGAACATTCAGGATCTGGGGAAGGGTAAAGTAGATGAAGAGAGGCAGAATCAAGCTAATGGTCAGGCAGAGCTCGGAGATGACTTCTGGGCAGAGCTATTGGTTGAAGATTTTGCAGGCAAGGAGGAGCAGTCAGAGTTGGATGGCAAAATTGACGGCATCGACGAACTGGCTCAACAGTTGGGGTATCTGAGCTCTACTAGTCCAAAATAGAGTTGATTTTGTGATTGTTCATCCAACAACTACTGCTGCTTCAGTGCTATTGAAGATCATCTTGAACAAACTGGTATATTTCACATTCAATGGTGCAAATCTGATAAAACTGCTCATATATTGCTATTTGTTTAAATTAGGAATAAGTCTTCTTCACCCCTGAAGTATTGGGGTTGGTCTACTTAACCCCCAAAAGTACAAAATCGGATATTTTACCCCTTGAAGTATGAAAGCCGGTTCAAATAACCCCCTAGAGTAGTTTTGTAGGTGGTTTTGCCATGTAAATGATCACATGGCAGCGGTATTGGCTTGCATGACACATTAGTCTAGTAAATCCAAGTTGATCTAACTATTGCTTTTCACTCACTGATTGGCAAGCCTAAAGAATATTACTCCCTTTATCCTATAATATAAGGCATGGTCAAACTTGATATGATTGGCTTATAATTTCTCATGTACTATAAGGTTTATTATAGCAATAAAATTATAATCATATGAAAGTAAATTGAAATGTCAATCCAATGATAATATTCTCAATAAATAAAATTTAATTCATATTATACTAATTATTGGTCAAATATTTTAGAAGTTGAATCTTGAAATGCCTGTGTGCCTTATATTATGGGATGGAGGGAGTATATCTTAACACTAATTTGCATCATTCTCAGTCCGCTTCATCTGTGAATAAAATGCTTAGCCTATTACAATACTCCTCTATAGTTCAAGAGGCCAAAACCATTACCATGTTATCGTGTGCACAGCAAAACCACCTATAAAACCACTCTAGGGGGTTATTTAAACGGGTTTTGATACTTTAGGGGGTAGAATACCCGGTTTCGTACTTCAGGAGGTTATGTTGACCAGCCCCAATACTTTAGGGGGGTGAAGTAAATTTATTTCTTTAAATTACATTATCTCGCTTATATCTGCAGGAATGTGGATTAGAGTAGTGATTAGATCTTTGTCATCGGGGCTGAATATTGATAATGCAGATTTTTCATTCCAATTATTCGAATATATGTTTCTCCATTTCAGCCCTGCTACTTGCTTCTGAATTTGCTCTGTTGCTTGTTAAACAGATCCAATTGACTAGTGGAAATATGACCGACTACAAGGTGTTCATGGTGGTTCCCAGACTCTGGACGCCACTGTCTAGAAGCTGTATAAACAGTCTGTAAGTAATACTTTCTTAATTGCCATTTTTTTCATGCCACAGCATTAAGATAAAGTCAAACTATAGCAAATTAGCAATGTTGGGTTTCTTTGATGCAGGTTTCCCCTGACAGAGATCCATGATCTGTAATATGGTGGCTTCCTCCAACCTGATTAGCAAAGGATCCTAAAGAACTCAATGACTATGGAAGTAGACAGCTGATGTATATAATCCAGTGGCCATTAGCTGGTATCAGTAGCTCTCTGTGGAAGCAGTTTACTGCTTGTAGAACCAGTTGGGTTAAGTTCTTGTAGGCTATGCCAGTGCCTTTGTATGGGTCCTTGGCCTGTTATTGGCATCTGGCTCTATGTTGCCTCAGTATCTAAGTATGGTCCCTGCTATCCCATCTAGTTTAGGTCTCCATGTGGTCATCCATGATGTATCCTTGAACATCTATGCTGTTCAAATAAAGATGGAATTTTGCTTAGTTCTTAGTTCTTACCTGTTGAGTTTTGAGAAGTTTGATGCTTCTGGTTAGTGGTTACTGAAGATTGAACCTGTTAATTGGCTGAAAGCTCTTGTGAGCTCCTGTATCTGTCACAAATCCTGCAGTTTCGGTAGCATTCGATCCATTTACATATAGAATGTTGGTGATTTCTTGCTTGCCGAAAGATGTTGATTAGGACCAATGCTTTTGTTGCCTTCTCTGATGCCACAAGTTGCTTTCTTGGTATTTGGAAGCATGTCACTATCTGTGCAACTGAATGGTTCAAGACTTCAAGTTATTTAGTGGATGGATTTGTTCAAGTGTTTAGTGCTACTGAACTCTTTGAATCCATGTGACTAGTTCGGGAAAGCAAATGTTTAGCAGGAATGAGTCGCTGCATAATCTCACTGATAAATTCAGACAGACAAGGGTCATGGAGCCTTGTCTGTTTATACAAGGGAAAACACACACTGATCTTGTATACTAACTAATGAGGGCATAAGTAACATGCTTAATATTAGCAGGATTGTTGTGCCTTTTACTTTATCTGGCACCCAATTGAAGTACAACAGATGGATGAACCTGACAGATAAAATGAAATGAATGGAGCTGAACTAGTCAATTGTTGGAACAGAGAGTAGTCAATTGTTGAAACAGGGAAAATGCATCAGATACAACTGTTACCTATAGTGGTGGATGGATGGATAAACATCGGCACACTTAACACTTTGCAATGTTAGTAGCTTTCAACTACACAGAGAACACATTAGAAAAAAAAAGGTTGCACAAAAATAGACAGTGCTTAGTAGAACGAACTGAATGAGATCCAAACCCAACCAACCAGCTCAAGAAGAGCCCACAAAGCCAAAGGGAATTAAGGGGCAAGGGACCCAAAAAAGTTCTCATCAGTGGGGCTAGAGCTAACACTCTCTTCTCTGCACTTTAGCCAGCCATTGGACCAGAAAAGCAAAGGATGGAATAAGAAAAGGAGATACACACAAAAGAAGGAAAAGATCAAAGCAGCAAGCAAGGAATTAAGATCACAAAAACCAATAAAAAATTGCAACCAAAAGAGCATCAGAAAGATTGAGAAAGAAACCCTTAATTAAGTGTTGATCAGAGATCAAGCCTGCAGAGAAGAAAGGAAGGACAGCAAAGAAGTAGTAGAGACAAAGAATGGATGGAATGTCTGATCTGACTTTTAAGTCCTTCACAGGCTTTCTAAACAAAATATGCTCCTACTACCTGCAAGTTAACAGAAAGTAGTCTTTAAACATCAATCACAAGGTGTATGTAAAACTCTGAGAAAATTTTTTTTGCTGATAAACATCAGAGGAGCCAGTGGAGGAAAAGATCAAGATTAAAAGAAGAGGAGTATCAATGAGTGGGTGTACTGTTACTTTTGCTTTCTTTGTAGAGGGGGATCCCTTGTGTGTGCATGCTCTCTGCATCTTTTTTTCTCTACTTTTCTTTCTAGTCATTGCTATAATTCCTTCCCTTGGCCTTCAGTGAATTCAGTGAAATAGTGCAGGTGCAACCCAATTAAAGCTTCTGATGAGATTAGCAGAAGGGGTGAGTAGAAATAGCATGCACACTGCTAGCTTTGAATATGGCTGAATTCCATTTATACTTATAGCTAGAATTCTGCATCAACCAGTTCATTCCAAAAGCGCAAAGTTGAAAAAGAAAGAAAACCATATATTCAGATCATGATGATCTTAGTTAATTTCTTTTATCTGTACATAGCATGTTTATATCTCACTGCTCTCACCTTTGACAGATAAGCAGAAAGGAAAACAAGAAAACCAGTGCCTTGAGAACACATCTGTTGAAATTAGAAGTTTATGGATGAAACTAGCTCGAGTATAATTGGGCAATGCTTAAGCTAGTTAGCTAGCCGTCCAAAACAACAGACCGGCACTAACTGAGCATATCACATTAATTAGCAACTCTCTTTTAGCAGTCTGTCAAAAATGCAACTAGCTAGCTAGCACTGCAGATATATATTTTTTACTTACTCTAATCCTCTAAATATGAGACAAGCTGGTAACTAATGAATGCCATCTAGCTAGCACTCTAGATAACATTACTCATTGTGAATATGACAAGGAAACAGAAACCAAAGTTGATGCTGCAGTCAGTCATGCATACATATTGAAGTGTCCTGTCAGTTGTCACCACATGTTTTTACATATATATGTTTCCAATCCAGCTAAGTGATGATAAAGGCCTAATTTCACATAAGCACAGTAAAAATATGAGAAATGAATTTACTTTTTCTCAAAAAGATGTCCCTTCGTTTCTCACATATCATTTATAGTTATTATTTATTTTTTAAAAAATGATAAAAAATTAATATGAGAATATCACTCTACAAACATGCAATATCAAATCTAATTTTTATAAATTGTAATGAAAAAATAAATTAAACATTAACAAGTATGCACACATTTACAGTTATATTTGTTACTAAGCAGCAGCAGTAAGCTAATAAGTCTGATGAAACTGATCAATGCATGATCGATCGATATGCATGCGTGCTGTGCAGCAATTGAGAGAGATTAAAAAGCGAGATGAAACTAAAGGAGAAAAAAAAAAGAGGGCACGGCTGCATGGCGTAGCTTTCTTCCTGGCCCAGATCGAGCGCGATGATTGCATCATCGAGCCTGCTCAGCTCAGCTCAGCTCATCTCAGCTCATCTCGCCCTCGCTTCGCCTCGCCTCGCCTTCTTATTCTGGCTCATCTGCAGCTGCAGCAACTGCAACCTGCAGAAGGCGAGGCGCCCTGACGCCTTTTCCCGCGATCTGATTTTGCCTCCTCCTCCACTCACCACCACCACCACCACTGTAGTAGCAGCAGCAGTAGCCTCGAGACCACAAGTAGAGTTAGCTAGAGCTAGCCATGTTGCTGTCTGATCTCTCGTCTGATCAGGAGGCCACTGGGTCCAACTCCCATGGAGGAGGAGGAGGAGGAGATCACATGGTGGGTAGCCTCGGCGCCCATGTCGTGCTCAGCTCTTTGTTTCTACCGCCGGTGGCGACGATGCTGCTGCCTCCGGCGGTGGTGGTGCGGCCGGCGATGGCGGTGCAGGAGCCGAAACCCAAGAAGAAGAGGAGCCTTCCCGGTAACCCAGGTGAGTGAGAAAGATCAATCGCTTAACTTACATAGCTAGCTAGTTAGCTCTTTCTTCTTGCTTGCTTCTGCTTAATCTCACCAATTTGCATGATTAATTGATGTGGCCATGGAGCTCGATCAGACCCGGAGGCGGAGGTGATCGCGCTGTCGCCGCGGGCGCTGGTGGCGACCAACCGCTTCGTGTGCGAGGTCTGCAACAAGGGGTTCCAGCGCGACCAGAACCTGCAGCTCCACCGCCGCGGCCACAACCTGCCCTGGAAGCTCCGCCAGCGCGGCGGAGGCAAGGCGGCCGGAGACGCCGCCACCGTCGCCGGCGCCGCCGTGACAACAGCGGCGGCGCCTCCTCGGAAGCGGGTGTACGTGTGCCCGGAGCCGACGTGCGTGCACCACGACCCGGCGAGGGCCCTCGGCGACCTGACCGGGATCAAGAAGCACTTCTCGCGGAAGCACGGCGAGAAGCGGTGGCGGTGCGAGCGGTGCGGGAAGCGGTACGCCGTGCACTCCGACTGGAAGGCGCACGTCAAGAACTGCGGCACCCGCGAGTACCGCTGCGACTGCGGCATCCTCTTCTCCAGGTCCGGCCACCGCGCGCCCCGCCGCCGCTCGCCGCCGTTATAATAACTACTACGTCCTCGATTAAAGCTTAGTTGATTTCGTCTCTGCATGCATGCTACCTTTAAAATTATATCAACTGATCATAATCACTTCAAAATTATATATATAGTTCCAATTCCCAGAGCGCCATGAAAACATCTAGGAGTATTATTATTTTCTTGCTGTTGTTGCTCCAGCTAATTAATTGCTTAATTAGCTCTAGCTAGGTTTTCTCAACTTCTAATCTGAAGTTGTTTAACATTAGTTCATATCATCACTCCATGTGGTTGATCTAGCTACCATACTCTAACCGCGTAAGCTGTTTTTTGTGAATCTCATATTAAAGTTTTGATGTGCATGTTGAAGTTCGAAAATGTAACATTTCTTGCCGCAAAAATCCTGGTAATTAAAACACAATTATACAAAGGCAAAGATTTGGTAACCTACAGAGGCCGGGACCTTTCATGGCTGTGTGCATGCATGTGGCCATGAGATCTCCATCAGAATTTCAAAGCCATTTCATCATCATATCTGCATTTGCAGGAGGCATTGATGGAACCACTTCATTTATAGATAATCTGCTGCTGCAGCAGGATCGCTTTCTTGCTCCCATTTCTTGCCACAATTCCTGCATTAGCAATTGAAATTTAAGGAGGCAGTTTCAAGGGGCATATATAGATGTATATATTATATATATATATGGCTAGCTTAGCATGCAGCTCGGGGGACCCCAAGATGCACAATAATTATGTGTATACTAAGTTTACACATGTAACTATATATGCAACACCAGAAATATTAATCAGATCAAGGAGTAAAACGGACACTAATTTTTTTTAACATTTACCCTGCTCTGTAGCTGTAATTATCATGTAAATTCATGAATCTGAACATCCAATGATCACACACGCGCACAAACCTTGGAAAAGAAACTTAAGCTAATCATATGGCAGCAGGGCCTTTCTTCACCAAAGTTAAATGCAACTTTACATGCATGCATGCGTTCATGACTGATCATGTGCACATCATCACTACTGTTACCCTACAAATTTCTTGAATCAAATATAAATAATCATTAATTAAACTCTTTCATCTGATTAATCCAATCCTTTATCAATTAACAGTTGACAAAATATATAATTTCAAAATTGTTCATCCATGCAGGAAGGATAGCCTGTTGACACACAGGGCCTTCTGCGATGCCCTAGCTGAAGAGAGTGCAAGGCTTCTTGCTGCAGCAAACAACAGCAGCAGCATCACTACCACCTGCAACAACAGCAACATCAGCAGCAACAACATTAACAGCAGCAATAACAATAATCTTCTGATCACCACCAGCAGCAGCTCACCACCACTGTTCCTGCCATTCTCCACCGCTCCTGCTGCTGCTGAAAACCCTAACCCTAACCCGCTCCTGTTCCTGCAACAACACCAAGCAGCTCACCACCAGCTGCTTCCTCAGTTCCAGCCACCCTCCTCGCCGCCGGCGTACTTCGATCACCTCGCATTCGGCACCGGCGGCGTTGTCGTCACCGGTAGCAGCAACGACGACAACAGCTCGATCGCCGGCGATGTCATGGTGGCTGGTGACAGTGTCAGCTTCGGGCTTACCTTGGAAGGCTCGGTGACCATGCACGCCGGCGTCGGACGCCGCCTCACCAGGGACTTCCTCGGCGTCGATCATGACGCCGGCGAAGTCGAGGAGCTCGAGCTTGATGAGCTGCCTCTGTCCACTGCCGTGGCCGCGGCCGCCGCCTGCCAGGGTTGCTCCTTCCCCGCCACCACCAACACCGCCGTGTCCCGCGCCGCCTGCTGCGCCACCGACTTCACCACCGGCAGCAGGCAGTACCTCGGCCGACTGCCGCCGGTGAACGAGACATGGAGCCACAACTTCTAGGCCTTGAAGATCAAGCCATGCAATTACCAAACTCATAATCAAAATCAAAACTATGCCAACAATGCCACATCGCATGTGTGATCATCCTAGCTAGTTCCATGTTGTTGATTTCTTGATCTTCATCTTTTTTTTTGATTTCGTCTTTATTTCACTTAGGTATTATTCTGACTTTTGTGACTCTGGATGCCAAGAAGCTTCATAAAAAATTTGTGACTCTGGATGCCAAGAAGCTTCATTCATCCATGGATGAAACGATCAAATTTCTGTTATTTTTGTGCATTTGTTGAGATGGTGATGACACACACACTTGCAGAGAGATCAGCTGTTTTTTGTCATGCACTGTGTTTTTGTGTAAACTGGTTGTGGTAGTAGCTAGAAACTCTAGTATTACCAGTTTTTTAAAAAATATTTATCTGCTACTTCATGCATGAAAACTCTTTCATGCACTGCATGCAAATTACTACTGATTGTTTAGCAAATTTACATGCATGGATTTGCATATTGCATGCATGAATGATGAGCAGTGCACATGTGCATATGATGCATGCATGTATGCATATATACATAGGACTCAGAGCTCGGCCGGGACCATCCATGGCGAGAGATATACATGTGCAATCCCTAGGTAGAGGAATTGATCAGCTAGCACATAGTTTGAGAGTTAAAGATGGAAGAAGAATGAAAAGGACCTGTGAAAAATGTGTGCAAACTTCTTTATTGCCGTGCGTTGACACGCATCATGCTCATGCCCCCACACCCATCTCCTAGCTCCTCTATCCTTTTTAACTCCTAATCATTAATCAGTGAGTTCATCATTAGTATAAAATGTCAAGTCGCCATCTGCATACCTATCAACATACATATGTGGTTAGTTACATTAATTGGTTTATTGATATAATTATCAAATAAACTAAAATCAAGCTAACATTTGATCGAGATAAATTTTATATATGGTACTTGAGGAGGTACCAAGCGAGAGATACCATATTTTCTAGTACTATCTCGTTTTAAAAATATTTGTTGTTCTGGCTTTGTCTTAAGTCGAACATTTTTATCTTTGACCATCATTTTTTATTTTTTAATAACATATGAATGATATATTATGAAAGTATTTCTCATGGTGAATCCAACAACATAAATTTTATGGTGAAACTATATGAAATTCTAGAAATTGATGATCAAAGATATAAATGTTTAACTTAGGACAAAACTAGAACGACAAGTAATTTAAAACGGAGAGAGTATAAAATTTGATATCTCCAGTATCTCAATTACTTGGAGGATCAAATTTTACGCTAAAATGGTGTAATTCCCTCAAGACCGAAAAATCACTGTCTGAACAAGGCAACACAAATTAATAACAATGTGGTACTACTATGATGTAAAGATCACTGGATGCATATATGCTTACATACAGCTACCATTTTGAACGGATCCAAATGCTTTTGGAAAAGAAGGGGCATTAGGCATGCAAAAGATCAAAAGCCTAATGCTAGAATATTCTTGATGAGACGTGGATAAAGGATATAAAGTTTGCATGGGGTGTGTACATATGGAACAAACCTAGGGATTATATCCCAACGCATGCACAGCAGGTTTTTTGCATATACTTAACCCAGGCTTTTGAAGAAAAGCTATATATGTGCATGTGAGATATGCAGGGAATTAGTACACTGAGCATACCAAATACCAATTGCCTCCCCTGGCCTCCTCCAAAAAGATCACTGCTCTTGACTTTTCCTCTCCTTTGCTTTCTCTTCTTTATTCCCCTCTCTTTGCCTTTTGCAATCCAGGCATTAACAAAAAGCATAACCCTCTTTTATACTTCCTGACAGTCTGCTTTGTGTTGCTGATTCTGATCTAGTTAGGAAGGAAGCAAGTATCTGTTTCTGCATACAAATACTAATTGAACCACTACCTGTAGTGTTAGTACAATAGTGCATTATGCAAGCAGATGAAAATTAGCTTATGGATATCATTTCAGTGCTCAGTCCAAGAAATACTTGCCCCTGGCAAGAATGGAGAGACAAATGATGAGATGATCCATGGTAGCTTTCTTGGAAATGTATGGGCAGATGCAAAGTTTCAGAGGGCTGTACCATGCTCAGGAAGATGTACACCGTACCTTGCTGCAGAGGCATTGCAGATTTGCAGTAGCTGGATCAGGATTCAGAACAGTAGGAGCATTAGCAGCCAATCAATCATCGAATAATCATGCATGCATATAGTCAGATACAGTCCACACTTATATATGCTGAATGATGTAATGCATACCTGCATTGCTTTCAATTGCATCAAGGTTTTTGGTCCAGGCATTGCAGCAGCAGAATTTGGGAGTGGTGGTGGTCCAAGAAAAACCAAAGGTTCCACCTGTGGAGGGCACACATGTTCTTGGTGGGCATTCCTGGCCTTGTACTCACCATCATCGCCATCGTCCCACGGCCGACGCGCATTCCCCGATGCTCGAGGTGCATGATGGGCAGCGCAAGCCGAGGACAATGCCTCGAGATCCATTCAAAAGAATTGGTCAGCTAGCTGCTCCCCTGGTTCCTCCTGAAAGGGACACCATGGTCACCGGTGCAGCCCTACTTAGGCAACTCCAATTGTCGTCTCTTGTTTGCTTGCTGCTGCACCTGCAAAGTTCAGCACAATTCATATGAGAATCTGCACTACAAAATGTTGTGGAAGATATGTATTATACTTTACAAACCTGGACATACTAAAATGTAGCAAACTGGCAGAAATTACCTTCAAATCCCATGATACTAGGAGTAGCACATGTTCTGGACCTGCAGCAAGAGGGAGTACTGCAAGGTTAAAGTTAAAAGCTGATGAGGAGTAAAATGTAGCACTTTGGCAGTGAAAAGGCAGTAAAATTTTGTGGAAGGAGTAGTAAGGCTGAACATCCCTGTTTTCTCGGGCTTCTCTGTTATCAGCTAGTAGCGACAACTTAGTTGTGATAAAATCAAAAGAACTAAATGGAACTGCCAGAATCTGTAAACTTGATTGTGATTCAAGTGACACAACACTTATTGCTCTAGCTAGCAAAAAGAGAAAGTTCAACCACTACAAAGTTGTATGCAGATGTTGTAACCTCTGCCACTCATAGTAGTATCATTTTCAATATACGATGGAAGAGAGATGATTTTACTCATGCAGTGACATAAAAGTGAAGTGCACAGCAATGAGTTTAACATCAATATGACACATACTATTTTGATATGTAAAGCAATCACTACATTGCACACAGCAGTACAGCACCAATAACATCTGTTGCCAAAAATATACAATCTTTTCTTGGGCATGGATAAGCATAGTTTGTTCAAACTAAGCCTTGAATAAGTATCCAATGGAGCTAGAAAGAAATAAAACATAGCATAGCTAGTGTATATTTTAATTTGCATCTGAATATTTACAATGATTTTGGAGGTGGAGTATTTGCAACCCTCCAAGAATAAGGCTCCAGTACTCCAATAAGTCTGGACCCAGCCACCTCGCCAGCAGGGACAGCAGCTGAGATTTCTTTCAGGTCTTCCTTGCTCAGCTTTACCTTTACAGCACCAATGTTCTCATCAAGGTTCTTCACTTTTGTTGTGCCTAAATTCAAAGAGCAGTTTCTTAAATGGAATGCACCTTATGTATGAACAACACTAGAATATAATTCCTACATAAAGAACACAGGAATTTACACTAAGAAGACATCATGTTTAACTAGATTGCCCACTGTACCAGCCATGGAGTATTTTTTGTCATGCTATTTTAACAACATGAATATAATCTTATAAGGGAATCATATCAGTTGATAACAAGAACATATTCTAAATAAAGGGATGCTTTCAGCGAATCTGATCCTCAGGTCACAGTATTTCCAGAAGTGGAAAACAGCTGCCGAGCTTGTACTAGTGAAAATGATAGTAATTCCAATAGTAGAAATTCCTTTTGAAATAAAATGACAGGGAAGAGGAAAGAAATCTAGATATGTTTGGACATACTAGTAAAGTGGTAAGGTGCCCGTGCTTCGCAATGGGTTGGGGTAGTATGGGCTATTCCCTATTTTATGGGCCCATGCAATTAGGAATGTATTGGCTATGGGGATCAAGTAGAAACTATGTGATCCAACTTTTTTTAACCAACCCTTTGATTTTTTTTTCTAGTCGGTTGTTTCTAGTTTATTTCAGAAGGAGCGCGCTGCGCACGACGTGGGGGGAATTGGAGGCAGACAGACGACTCCGCTTTTAATATTTTGATGTATGAAAGAACACAATAACACCTAATTGCAATTTGGAGGTCAAGATGGTTAAACTAATTGCGGCATTGAGCAGGAGATTATTCAAATTCACTCTCACACCCTATACATATATAACACATATCAGGTAAAACTGCAATTTCGAAAGCCAACAGGCATGCCTAACTAGCTAGGTGTGCAAGACGTTTCTCATGCTCACTCACTCTTTTAGCACATGAACCATGCTTCTGAAATTTCAATATTAGCGTTCTAATTCTTCAGCTCTTCTAATTTCTAAAAGAAGAAAAAGGAGCAGTGAACAAAAACAGAGCAATTTACTCTGTTGCATATTCAGGTGGTGCAATAACCTAGCCTGTTCAACGAATAGAGTAATAGACAAAACTAATCTTCATTTCCTATCTGCTAGACATGATAACACAAGCTTCATATGCATCTCTTCACCCCACTGTATGATTCTGGGCCTTTTTTCTAGAATGCAGTTTTAGCTTTAATTAGGAGATAGATTGAAGCATCTCCTATACAGTAGTCTAACTCTAATTTCATTAATTTTTACAGAGCACACTAGCTTTTCTTGTCATTTCATACGAAATAGGGAAAATTTGAAGTAAAGCTCTGCCTCCTATGGTAGTCCATTCAGGAAGCAAGACACAGAACAAAAGAAAAAGAATTACACAGAATTAGGGGAAGTCCTAACACACGCCAAGATATTCCTCTTTTTGAATGAAATCAGTAGGAAATGATCATCCTGTACATAAGTAGGTCTTCCCCACATGAAATCAGTTTAATTTGATATGTAAAGCCACACCACCACACAAGTTACTGCAAAAAACTGCCCAAGTATGATACACAATCTTTCCAGCAAAATCTCCCAAGTCGGAAACATGTTTCTCAACGTGGTTAATTTGATATAAATATTTGATTTGATTGAAATATTAAGTACTACTTAATAAAATGATACGCAGTCTCTTGCATATTCAAGAAAAAAAAAGAAATATTGAATACTAGAACTGAGGCTAGTTTTCAGAGGTGATTTTACATACGAAACCACGTTCTTCAAGTACAGGTAAAAGACCATGTTAAGCATTGACAGTATGGATTATCCAAGACAGGAAAATACTTCTAACTCTGACAGTGTACTAAGGCTGTGTTCGGCACCCAGTTTCCCAGCGCGCACAGTACTTTTTCCCACGCGCACGCTTTTCAAACTACTAAACGGTGTATTTTTTTGCAAAAAGTTTCTATACAAAAGTTGCTTAAAAAAATCAAATTAATTCATTTTTGAAAAAAAAATAGCTAATACTTAATTAATCACGCGCTAATGGACCGTTCCGTTTTCCGTGCGCACTGTGTGCTTTCCCAACACAGCCTGCTGAACGCTGCCTAGAGGTGGCCAAACGGGCCGGGCCAAAACGGACGGCCGGAGGCACGGCGGAACCTGTAGCCGGCACGGCCTGCTACAGTAACGGGCCGTGCCGACACGGCACGAGTAGCCGTGCCGTGCTTGGGCCGCCGGCCGAGCCCGCGGGCCGGCACGGCACGGCACGGCTACTGTAGTAAGTCCGCATCTCATCCCTCCGCAAGTCCGTATCTCATCCCTCCCAACCGACGACCCAGCCCGCTAGCCGCCTCCGCAAGTCCGTTGAGCACCCCTCCTAGCCGATGGCCCAGCCCGCCAGCCACCTCCGCAAGTCCGCATCGCATCCCTCCGCGTCATTTCGGTTCCTGGGCCAACCGTGCCCCGTCCACGGCCCATTTTCCATTCACGGGCCCGTACTGACACGGCGGGCCACACGCATGCCGTGCCGGCACGGGCACGGCCCGGCCATCCACGGGCCGTGCTTGGGCCGGCGGCTCGGCACGTGGGCCGGGACGGCACGGCCCGTTTCATGAGCCGTGCCTAACGGGCCGTGCCAAAACGGGCTGTGCCGGACCCGTGTCCGTGCCGTGCCGGGCCGGGCCGCCCGTTTGGCCACCTCTGACGCTGCCTAAATATGTTTAACACATTACCAGGGATTGGAACAACATCATCCCCTTGATGAAGAACCCAGGAGAGGGCAAGTTGAGCAGTGGAGCAGCCATACTTGCTGGCAAGCTCTTCAATTCGTGTGTAGAAAACTTTATTCTTCTCCAAGTTTTCCCCATTGTACCTTGGATGTCTAGTCTGTGAAGTGGCAAAGGAGATACTAAGTTATAGGATTTATTCAACTGCAGAATAGAAGACTATACCCAAACTTCCCTGTATAGAAGAAGACTATAGTAGTGTGAAATTAATTTTACCAGCCAACTCTCAGATGGTATGCTCTGTACAGCTGCCCTGCCAGCAAAGAAGCCACGGCCAATTGGGCTGTATGGAACAATTCCAATGCCAAGCTCCCTGAACACAAATAATGCTTCGAATGAGTGCACGGTGAAGCGATGTGGAGGTTCAATGAACAAGGAGTAAATGATGCACAAGCTTAAATAGGAGTTAACTATATAACGGAAGAAAGAACTCTATCTGAACATATCTAGTAACTAGCCAGAAGAAACAATCACCCTAAAATGCTTTATTTGCACAAAACAATATTAAAAATGTCACACGCATACAAGCATTCCTTAAGATCTGATGGCATAATCAAAGGTTCCAGTTATAACTTATAAGTGCTGTACTGCCTTCAGAAACATGCAAATACTTGTATTTCCTGCAATTAAAGTAGAGTAAAAATGCTGTAACAAGTATATGAAATTGAGAGTACATGAACCTGCACAGCGGGATTATTTCTTCCTCTACATCCCTGGTCCATAGAGACCACTCAATCTGCACTGCGGTGATTGGGTGAATTGCGTGTGCTCGTCTAATGGTATCAGCACTGGCCTCAGATAAGCCAACATATTTAACTTTCCCTTCTTCGACCAACTTCTTTAGTTCCCCCATCTACATTTGCCCTTTGATGAAGTCAGTCAAAGTTTAAGGGATTCAAGGTAAAGCACAAGGTCTGCAAAAGAGATGTTCTCATACACACAGTTTCCTCTATGGGCACTGACTGGTCAATGCGATGCTGATAGTACAGATCGATGTAGTCAACAGCAAGGCGCTCAAGGCTTGCTTGACAGCATGCACGCAAGTAATCCGGAGTGCCCTTCACAATCATGCCATTGGCATCAAATCCTGCAATGCCGAACTTGGTGGCCACTTGTACCTTCTCACGAGGTAGTTGCTTCAGTGCCTGGTCAACAATATATCCGTGTTATTCATCAGTTATATATATATAAGTTATATATATATATATATAGATGAAACTGTATGGTTATTGAGTGACTGGCTTTTTACGATGGACTGCTGCTCACACAAGTTTGGGGGTCACTGATGACCATCTCAGAAATTGGTAATCAAAACATCACTAACTAGTCAATAATAAGGCATAATGGTAATCAGTACTACTTTCTGGGCTTTATCTGCACTAAAGCTAGGATCATGCGTCAATTCAAATAACCTATGGAGGGGCATTCCACACTTGTCTGTTCTCTTTCTGCAGTATGCATACACTGTTAAAACAGAGGTACCAAGTAATATTGCACAGAAAATCCTGATTCTAAGTACTAACTGCAACTAAATTCTAGTGTCGAAAAGAAAAAGAAAAACGCAACTTAATTCTACTACTATTTTTATAGACAAGTTGATAGGGTAGGTCGATAAAGCAAATGTGGTACATTTCTTGTCTCGAGAAAAATAATATCGTAAAACAAATAAGACAATATTTAGATGACTTTTTGTAGAACAGTTAAATAAAATATTATACAATTTCATATAGTTCCACATGTATGGTGAAAAATAATGGAATTCCGCAATTCAATGTATGTAATGCAAATCATGGACAAGAAAGCACAGAACGATATCATTAAGTCCCAAAATTGGAACTGCTGAAAATGAATTTTTTCGATAAAAATGGGAGCACACCATGCTAATCATACTATAACATCAGTACATCTCCTAAGAGCAAGAATATTGAATCATGCGGCCAAATATTTGTGTTAATCAAATGACACCTGCATAATCATCCACAAATAGTATGCCGACGCAATGATCCCCTCGAACTCCATTGGCCACAAATTCCACACTAGACTCAACATCGCAGTCAGAAAAAAAAAGTAATTTTATTACCTTCCCCAGCAGGATTTCGTTGGTGTGCGGGCCGTAGGCATCGGAGGTGTCGAAGAAGGTGACGCCGGCCTCGAACGCTTGCCTGACGACGGCGACGCCGTCTTCGTCGGCGACCGGCGCGTTGTAGACGCCGGTGAGGCCCATGCACCCGAACCCGAGCTTGGACACCTACCTCGCACATCGGGATCGAGCCCCATTAGCATCAAGAAACCCACGAATCGCATAAAAAAAACCAGAAATCTGCAGCACAAAATCGCTTCTTTTTGCCCAATTCCTCTCCAAAATCGCGCCTTTCCCCCAAAAAACCACCCACACACCGCCAAAACAAAAGATTTGTGACGCATCCAGAAGGAATTCGGAGGCGGAGCTAGCTTGCAGGTGGTTACCTCGAGGCCCTGGGTGCCCAGCTTCACTCTGGGGATCTGGCTGTGCTCCATCGATTGAGCTCCAAGCCTCCAAGAGAGCAGGAGTGGAATTGTCAACCGTGGACTCGTCTGACGAAAAACGAAGAACAAAGAGAGCTTTTTTTGAGAGAGTAAAGAAAACATTTTTTTAGGGACACGATGAGAGCAGCTGGTCAATGACCCGGACAGATGGCAGAAAGTTGGGCCTGAACTTAATAAGGCATCGAAGGAAGGAACGAGTCCTTCTTACGTCCTTTATCTTTTGGGTCCACTTAAATATTATTCCTAAGCTATAATATCAAAAATTTTGACTCCTAACTTATAAAACTGAATTAAATTAAGTCTCATGATAGTATGAATAACTGGTTTTACTGACATGTAGGGTCCATATGTAAGTGGGTTTCCACCTCTCCTACCTATCCCTCTCTTCCCTATCTCTCACCCTATCCCTCTCTTCCCCAGGAGCTCGTCGACGAAGAAGAGGGACCGTGGTCGGTGAGCTCGTTCGAAGGAGGGAGGCGGTGGCGATGGGTGGTCAGAGAGGATGAGGCCACGGTTGTTTGCGCTACGTAGGAGGAGAGGACGAAGATGAAGGAGGGGGACGGGTTGGGTTTTGCCTCGTCATCATCGTTGTCAAGCACCTGTCATGCTAATCCGGCTGCCACTCTATCGCGGAGGCCAACCGTCGAGACCGCGTGGAGCGTGCCAAGAAGGAGTACTGGCATGAGGTCGAGGACTCCAAGTCCCGTGCCACGTGCCACCGGGAAATGGAAGCCAAGAAGCCTGCTAAGGCCGCCACCCGGCAAGCCCGAGAACAGCTGCCTCACAGAGGTTGAGGCTGCCCCTGCCTCCGTGCCATCCAAGACAGTCGATTGCAAGGGCTCCTGAGTCGGCTCCAAGGTCATTGAGGCTGAGCTCGCACCGTCGTGAAGAGGAGCGGCTTCGCTTGGAGCGCAAGACCAAGGCCGTCAAAAAGCGCGTCGCGCACCCTGCAGAGGAGGAGTGTGAGCTCACCAGCTCCCTCGTCTCCCTTCTCTTCTCCTCCACCTTTGTGGACCACCGGAGCCCCATTGTCGCCACGAGGTCATGCACTAAATCGGTCGTCCTTCCCGAGCTTCGTCTACGTCAACCGGCTCTGCCCTGACCCCTCTTCTTCGGGACTGTCTTGGGCCTCCCGGCTCCGTCTCTCGGCCTCAACCATGACCTCCGGCTCCTTCCCCGTTGCCATCAACTTCTGCACCTCGTCGCTGGCATCGTCTAGCGAGGACGGTCGTTCCTCCTCGCGCCACCCTGGTGCGGTCGCCGTTCTCGCTGACTCAGCATCTCCAGCCTCTAGGCTGTTGGCTGCCCTTCGTCGTCAACTCCTCCTCGTTGGCCACCGGCCCTCTCCCCACGTGCCGAGCTCCTGAGAATAGAGGGGAGAGATGGAGAGATGGGAAAGAGAGGAGATAGGTAGGGAGCGGTGAAATTTCACTTCCATGTGGGCACCACATGTTTTTTAATTTTCTTTTTGCTGACTAGGATGCCACGTCATTAAAAATAACCATCCATATTGCTATGGGACCTGACTTGGACGATTTTGTCAATACAAGGAGTGAAGATTTCTAGTGTTGCTATGTAGGGATGCCCATTAAACTCTACGTAAAGATGAGAGATGAAAATGAACTTATTCCTCAAAAAATATATTACAAGTAGCCCAAGCCCATATGTTGTTGGGATGGGCCTGGACATAGCAGTACAGCCCTTTCCTTTTAGAACACACATGGCGCTACAGTTATACGGCCTTCAAATCTTTGATTTGGTAAAAGCACGAGCACCCAAATATAAAAAGGCTGTATTTAGATTCTTTTTTCTAACATAGTCTTTAATCTAGATTTTTTTAATTACTATTAGAGTGATTTTACAGTCTTTGAGGAGGTACCAGAAGGTATCATATTTTCTAGTGGAAAATTTGGTACCTCTCGGTATCTCTGATATTAGGAGGTACCAAATTTATACTAAATATATTGATACCTTTCGGTATCTCACTACTACAAAAACGGTTTTTCCGTACGGACCGAAAGACATCTTCCCGTGCGGAAGGCCTGCCCGCACGCGCGAGAAGGTCTGGGAAAAGACCATTTTCACGTGCGGGTGGCCCAACCGCACGGGAAGATCGATTATCCCGTGCGGTCAGCTTAAGTGGCCCACACGGGAAGATCCATTATCCCGTGCGGGCCTCTTAAGCCGACCGCACGGGATAATCGATCTTCCCGTGCGGTTCTTTAAGTGGACCGCACGGGAAGGTTGATCTACCCATTATTTTATGTGCATATAAAATATTATTTTTTGTGCATATATTATTTTTTGTGCATATATTGGCTTATCTCTCCCTCCCTCCTCTCTCTCCGTCTCTCTCTCAGTAATAGTATATATACACATCGCACGTATTAAGAATTAAACGTAATTAATTATTTTTTCATGGAATTAAGATATTAAATTGTACGCATGCATCACATATATACATATCATCGCGTCTCGCAATTTACAAAAGTTCGAAAAACCACATAGAATATATACTTATTTAGAAATGTTTGTACTAGCTAGTATAGATATGTTCTTTTTCCCACTCTCTAAGTCGTTTGAAGGTATCCTCCGTCGCAAGCTGGCTCTCCGGATCGTAGAAATCGCCCAAATGGTTGCAGACATCGCGGCGGATGAAGCGACAAATATCTGCACACAAGTTTTGTATGGTTCGATCGTCGAACCGGTTCGCTACAACTGGAACGGACGGGATCTGTTTAAGAAGGAATACACATTGTTATAATTAGGAAAATTATACAAGATCTTATAATGTGTAAAAAGATATTTTCTCTGGACTTACTTCTTCAAACTTTGTAGTGTATGTCCCGTTGAGTCTAAGCATCTCGCATACGTAGTATCCGCATAAATTAGTCTGTGGTGGTTGCTTAAAACACTATGTTAAATAAAATTGTATACATCAATATTTTGAGTGAAACAAGTATATATAAGAAATGTCGGAATAACGGAGATGTAATTACCGACCATCTTGTCTTCACGAGAAGTTTCTTCTTTTGTGGATTATTGATTGGTCCACCGTGGTCTACGTAATATTTGTGTGCTCTATAAAACAAAATAATTGTTTGAGTCAATTATGTGTCTTCGAGAGTACAACAGCCAATATTTAGTAAATGGTGCATAACAGGACTTACAAATTTAATATAATGAGAAACTCTGTAAATGTTTCCTCGTCATAGTGTGCCGGATCCAACACTACGGCCAAGTGGTCCCACGGATATACCAGAAAAAGTATGTAGTGATCGCTGCAAAGAAGATATGTCAATTGTAGGTGATATCGTACTAAAATATCAGTAGTACGGAAGAATATTACGTACCGTAGCGCATAAGGGACCAAGAGGACAGTTTTGTCTTTGTGCGCGACCATCGCTCTGCCCAAGTACAGTGCTACGCTGACCATCTTTTTCTTGTGCATTTTTTCGACGACCTCTTTTTTCTCGGACGTCGTTTTACCTTTGAGCTCAGCGGAATCTGCACGAATATTCACCATGTGTTCCATCCAGCAAACCCTTGTTGGGTTGATGTATCCTACTAGATGGTTGGCCTTTTCGGTGGCGTGGAATTGCATCCTAAGTAATAAGGAGGGTAATTTATCAGATGTTAGTTAGCAAATGAATTCATTTATGACATTAAATACGATTGACTTACAGGCAAAATGCAGCAACGAGATTTATATCCAATTTGTCCAGCTTGAATAATGCGTGAAGGTCATTGAAATCGATTATCGGCATCCCATTTGGTCCACTGGTGAAAGCGTTATCCGGGACCTTCACAGTAATCATGCCCAGGCCCTTTTTAGACGCCTTCAGATACCAGTCATGCATCAGCCTCATTTCCCAAGGCAGACCCTCCATGACGTGCAGCGGCAGGAACGGCCTTCCGAACGCGTACTTTGCTGGCACTTCGTTGGAAGTCCAGTTTTGCAGGTTCTCCATTTGATTTTTCACCGATTTTTGTGAATCCGACAACTGTGAAGTTTCATCCTGCTTCTTGTCAGTCGGCGCTCCCCCCTGAAAGCCTGGAACACTAACCTTTCCTCGTATACGGCCATTTTTTCCTTATCATAAGTTGACCTAATCATTGTTGGGATAAGCCGACGAGGTTCAAGCTTGGTCGGACTTGGAAGACTTGTGCTTCTCAGAAGAGGCCTTTCAGGTAGCGCCAATGCTGACTGTGGTGTCGGAGGAGGTTGTTCTTCGTGGACTTCAGGGGCTGATAGATGTGGCGAACCTGGACCTTCTGGTTTAGGGGAGGAGGGAGGTGGGGAGGCAGGCCGATTAGGTGGCGAATCTTGCCCTAGTGGAGAAGGTGGTGCAGGCGTAGCAGCAATCTTTGGAGCCGGCGGGCGTGGGGTTGAAGGCGATGGACTGACCAGCAGGATATCTCATCGATGCCATAGTATAAACTGATTCAACGCATCCCCAAGCAATTGTATCCCTTCCGGTGTTGGAATATCTATCTCTAAACTAGTATGCTCTGCATGCACGTTGGCCACTTGCACCCTTGCATATTCTTCAGCGATTTGACGCCCTGGTATCGCAAGTCCTGTACCCACCTCCTTTCTCTTCCCGGCCCTTCCTATCGGCACAAGCAGGCTGCACGGCGTCGGGTAATTATGTTATCTACTGGATAAGGTACGGTGTCTACTGACCCGACACTGCTTGGCGCCTGTACCGTGGGTTCTTCGGATTGCTGGAACAAGTTTGGGAAGGCTTGACGATTTTGAGCAACAAGAGAGTAGAAATGTTGTTCAACTTGTTTTGTTATCTTCTCTTCCAATTTCTGTTTGTACCTGTCCCGTTTCTTGTAACCCGTAGCTTCCTCTGGAAACCCTTCCTTCCAGCTCATCCTTGACGATAGACCCCTTACTCGTCCGGAATGTTCAGGGTTGTCTAATGCAGCTGTTAGTTGATCATTTTCCCTCTTGGCAATGAATTCCCCTGTTTTCTCTTTTTTCGCAATGTCCTTCAAACTACTGGTCACACGCTCGATATCCGGATCCTCGAAACGGATCTCTCCCTCATCGGTGACTTGCCCCGTGCTCCGTGCCCAAACCTAGTTTTTGTTTCTTTCCTTCAGTGCATCTACAAGCAGGGGCATGCCTTGGGCGACAAACTTTTCTTCAGTTGCTCGCCACTTTTCTACGTGGCCATCGTAGCCGCTCGAGCCCAACCGGTGCGGGTATTTGTTCCTTTTAGCTAGATCGGACATCTTTTTCCTCCGCGCTAAGGCTTCCGGGCTTGTCATCTTTGCCACGAAGGTGTCCCATTCGGCGGGCATAATACCACCGTAGTCGGCGAATGGAGTCTTGTTCTTTTGCACGTAGTGAGTGTTCATGTCCGATTTCCACTGCCTCCACCGATGCGCCATCGTTTTTAGGGCAAACTCTTTTCCCAGAGCCTCTGAACCTGGCGGATATACAAGCCACTTCTGCAACTCGTTCCACATGAAGTTCTTCATGTTGTCATCCACCTGCTCCCAGGAATCAACATTTAAAGGGCCATGGGTTCTGGCCACTACACCGCAGGTGGTGCTGAATTTTGTCATTGCTATCTTGGGCTCTACTGGCTTCCCATCCTGGTTCAGAGAGGTGATATAGTATGTCTTTTTGGGGGTTTGGGTCTTACTTCTCTTAGCACGTCTTCTCTTTTGACCGGGCGTTTCTCCGGTGTCGGTTTCTACCGGACCGGACGTTGTCGTGTCCGTCTCGCCTTCGGCTATGACGGCAGACTTGGCAACCTTTCTTTTTGACTGGCGTCTTGTTTTCATCTGTTCGTACATCAGAAAAAGTTAAACGCGACCGAGAGGGAGACGGATTAGTTTATAACGCTATGGCTTGACTTACTGCTTGCTCCATAGGGATGTAGTCGGGGTCTTCTTCAACCGGTGGTGCTGGCGTAACTTCGATATGGCACATCGGATCGCTTGGTGTTTGCCATGTGCCTTCGCTCGAAACCTCTTGCGTTGGTTCGACGTTGGGTGCATCGGAGGGAGCTTTCTCGTTCGACATTTGATCTACGGTTGGTCGTAACAATTAAGTACCTAAAAAGGCAAAATTGGCAGCCAACCATTTATATGAAACCAAAAATTCCAAAATTTCCATCAACAATAATACATCAACAGTGATAGTCTTCCCGTCAACAGTGATATATGTATATATATATATATGTATACAATAAGACCTAAATCAATTCACGGCATACATATACATTCACGGCATTCAACGCATATTAATATATACATATATGAATATGTATATACATATATATTAATATATACATATATGAATATGTATATATATATACATACATATACATATATATTAGATCCCCCAAAATCTCTATGGTAAAGGGCCATCATACCTTTTAGAGAGGCGCTACCAAAAACCCGATATATAAATAACCTAATACACGAGTGGATTTGGAGTGGTTATATTCATATACATATATTAATATATATGTATATGAATATGTATGTATACATATATATTAATATATATATGTATGCCGTATGTCATCTCTCCGGCCATTCACCATTAGACATAAGAGGAAAAAAAATTTAACAAATTCATAATGTGTTCAGAAGACAGAAGCATGATAAGCTATCTCTGCAGTTAGCAAAATGATAAGCTACCTGGTGTAGGTGTAGCAAGACTGCTAAACTTCTGTGCAGATAACAAGGAGAATGTACAATACTTTCAGATTTTGGAATCAATTTGAGCAAGCCTGAGAAACGACCACCAAAAGAAATGCTACATTTTTGTCGAACTAAAGGGCAACTTACTCGCAGAACATACATTACTTCCTCCAAACATGAAACTAAATGACCAGTAAAAACATTTTGCATGTACAACAGCACCATTTCAGCAGCATGGGGTTTATGATTTACTATCTTCTAAGCATTAGATACGCATGAATGGATGTTTGACTGCAGAATCACTTCGCAGGAATCAGTCCATTTGAAGAGCCATCAGCAGGTCCTTTTCCATGGAAAGCAGGAGGCATTCAACATAAAAAAATTCATGAACCTAAATCATCCATCGATTCACGGCATTCAACGCATCCATCCATTCACGGCATTCAACGCATCCATCCATTCACGGCATTCAACACATCCATCCATTCATGGCAATCATCCATCCATTCAACAACACATCCATCCATTCATCTCACCTTTAGTGGTGAGGAGGGACGGCGGCGGTGGAGGCGGAGGCGGCAGCGGAGGAGGTGTCATGGTCGGCTGTCGGCGGTCGGCGCGGGGCGGTGGGAGGTGGCGTCGGGGAGCGGCGGCGGTCGGCGCTCGGCGCTCGGCGTTGGGCTCGGTCGGTGAGGGCGGTGGCGTCCGGGTCAAGGGCGGTGCGCGGGGCGGTGGGAGGAGGCGTCGGGGTCGAGGGCGGCGCGCGGGGCTGTGGGAGGAGGCGTCGGTGAGGCCAGCGGCGTCGGGAAGCAGCGGCGCTCGGCGCTCGGTGGCGGTGAGGCGGTCGGTGAGGCCGGCGTCCGGTGGCGAGAGAGAGAGATGGGCGCACGGGGAAGGGCGACGCGGGATGGGTGGCTAGCGGCGGTCGGCGGTCGGCGCGAGATTTGAGCAGCCTGGCGGCACGGGTGTAGGGTTTCGCCAAGACTTAGAAATTTTCGGCACCCGCGCGTACCATATATAGGCGGAGACCATCGCGTGCGGGCAGCTTAAGCGCCCGCACAGAAATATAGTCTTTCCGTGCGGGCCGTGTAATCCTCCCGCACGGAAAGACTATATTTCCGTACGGGCCGTTTAAGCCGCCCGCACGGAAATTTGGTTTTTCCGTGCGGGCTCTTAATCCGCCCGCACGCGAATATAGTTTTTCCGTGCGGGCTCTTAAGCCGCCCGCACGGGATAATTGCCGCCTTTATATTAAAACTATAAAACTAAAAAAATATGAATGCACATAAAATATTAATTAACATATTAATTATTCCATTTATTGATTATTCCATGTAAAACTATAAAACTAACAAATATCAATGCACATATTAATATATCAATGTAAAAAAATGCAATCAATGTAAATTCATCACATATTAATATATCAATTGCTCACATATTAATTAATTAACATATTAATCATCCACACAAATACCATAACTTCGATATAAAACCACACATTCACTGGTAACACCATAAGTTTGATATGTATACATTCGCTCGCAAAAACATATTATACACAAAAATCAAACAGCATTTCACAATTTTTGGATTAACATCCTTCCGCACGGATGCAAACTTTGATTCGTCGAAGACACTCTCAATGCGTTTCATCCGCGTAGGAAGATCTGTGAATAACTCAATGGCGTCGTATTGATTATAATCGCGTGCGTCTTGAATATTGTCAATACCAATGATGTGTTGGTTGCCCGATACAATAATGCCCATCTTTTCATCGGAACGATCCTTCACATAAAAAACCTGTGCAACACACTCGGCAAGGACCCATGGATCATCCTTATGTCCAATTTTACTCCGTTCAGCGCACGTAAATCCACATTTATCTACCATGCTGTCTTTCACCCATTGGCATATGAGAACAGGGATCTGAATGTTTAAACCGTAGTCAAGTTCCCATATTTCTTGTATGATCCCGTAGTAAGACTTGTTCTGCCCTGTTGCGTCCAACGCTTCGACACGAACCCCACTGTTCTGCACTGAGCTTTTCCTATCTTTGTTGTTTGTGTAAAAAGAATATCCGTCGATGCCATACCCTTGCCATGAGGTCACAAGGCTTGTTGGGCCAACTGCAAGTCTTTGTATAGTTTTTTCCTCGATTGATTCTCCACACGGTAGCTTTTGATTCTTCTGCCACCGGAGAAAAGTTCGCTTTTATTCTTTCGAAATCCAATCGTCGAATCACCCAAGATTGCATGCTCTGATCTCGGAAGTGTGTTGCTCAATGTAGGGCGCAACGATGGCGAGTTGTTGAAGAACACTGCTGTGTGCATCTGATACTGCTTTGTAATCGTTGTCGTAGAAGCATTTTCTTCCCACAGTACCCTTCCCAGATAACCTTCCATCATGTCGAGGCACCGGTGTCCCAATGGGGTTGACATCTCTCATATAATCTAGGCAACACTCGACAACCTCCTCAGTTGTGTAACCCTCTATCATCGAGCCCTCCGGATGAGCACGATTACGGACATACCCTTTCAGAACGGCCATGTATCGCTCGTACACCCACATTTGATGTAGGTATAGAGGACCAAGTTCAATAATTTGAGGGACAATGTGAACAATGAGATGTTCCATCATGTCCCAGTACGATGGAGGAAAAAACATCTCTAGCTGGCAAGCTGTCTCGACTGCAAATTTCTGAAGGGGTCCTAATTCTTCTGGATCAAAAACTTTCTATGAAACTCGATTAAAAAAATAGCACAGCTTTGTTATCACTACCTTGGTGTGCACTGGTTTCACCGTCCTTATAGCGATAGGGAGGAATACCGTAAGCATCTTATGACAGTCATGAGTGTTGTATCCAGAAATCGACAAATCTTTCATTGATACTAGTTTTCGGATATTCGATGAGAATCCAGTCGGCACTTTCAATCCACGAAGACATTTACAGAAAGCTTTTTTCTCTTCTAGTGACATTGAGTAGCATGTCGATGGAATCTTAATCTTACCATTCGTTAGCTCTATCGGGTGGAGATCTTTCCTTATGCCCAAATTGACCAGGTCGTTACGTGACTTCAACCCATCCTTTGTTTTACTTGGGATGTCACGTAAAGTCCCGATGGTGCTGTCGAACACGTTTTTCTCGAGGTGCATGACATCGATGGCATGACGAATCTCCAGGTCTTTCCAGTACATCAGGTACTTGAAAAAGATTGAATGTTTCTTGAAGGGTAGCGTGTTTTCTACCACTTCTTTCTTCCTCTTGCCTAAAGCTGTCTTTCTCTTGCCGAGCATGACCTTTATGTTCTTTATCAGCTTGAACACCGTGGAACCATCCTTTGCTTCGGGGGCAGTACCTTCCTCAACAGTTTTGTCAAAAAAGGTAGCCATCACACGATACCTATGCTTCTGTGGTAAGAAACGACGATGACGCATGTAAACTAACTTTTTTGACGAGGTCAGGTATATGTACGATGTGTTGTCCAGACATATAAGACATCCGGTCTTTCCTTTAATCTGTCCTGAGAGAGAAAAATTTGCTGGTAGATCGTTTATAGTAACGAATATGATAGCACGCAGAGTAAAATACTCCTGTCGGTACGTATCATACAATCGTAGACCCTCTTCCCACATTTCTTGCATATCCTCCATCAAAGGTTCAAGAAAGACATCTAGATCGATGCCAGGCTGTTTTGGCCCTTGTATAAGGATAGTCAACAAAATATACTTTCGCTTCTGACATAGCCATGTCGGAAGGTTATACATGGTGAGCAGAACAGGCCAAGTGTTGTGCGAGCTGCTTAGGTCACCAAACGGATTCATTCCATCCGTACTCAACGCAAACCTTACATTTCTCGGATCATTTGCAAATTCTGGGTGCTTCGAATCAAAGTTTCTCCATTGTCGACCATCGGCGGGGTGTCGAATCATACCATCTGTTTTCCGACCCTCTTGATGCCATCTCATCAACTCGGCGTCGACGGGGTTCGAGAACAATCGCTTCATGCGATCTTTCACTGGCAAGTACCACATCACCATGGCTGGAATCTTTTTTCCTGGCTCGACCAATGCATTTGGTTCGGCAACATCACTATCGGTGGCACTGTTATCCTTTTTGTACCTACTCGCCCCACAAGTTGGACACTTGTCCAAGTCAGCGTATTCATTGCGATAAAGTACACAGTGATTAATACATGCATGGATCTTTTCCACACCAAGTGATAATGGACATATCAGTTTCTTGGCTTGGTAGGTGTTAGCTGGCAACAAGTTAGGCTTAGGAAGCATAGCTCTCAGGACACCCATCAAGTCGTTGAAACTAGTATCAGACCATCCGTGCCTGGCCTTCAATCTAAGAAGTTCTAGCACCGACCGCAACACTGTATACTCCATGTCACATCCCTTTGATTGATCGTACAAAAGATCTTTCGCTGATTTCTGCAACGCCTCCCAATTGTTTAAATCTCTTGCTTTCTCTGTTAGGGCCTCTGGTTCAGCGTGCCACAACATATCCTCAAGATCAAGTTCAATATCAACCTCTGTAGCATCAAAACCAGAGTCGCCAAAATCACCAGTCATTTGACGGGACATGTCCTCAATTATAAAATCCTCTGCCTGATCGAACCAAATATCACGAATCTCTACAGGAGGGGCGACTTCCCTGCGATAAGTCCAAACTGTGTATTTCTCCATAAATCCACGCTGAATTATGTGTCCTAGAATTACATTCGGATCTTTTCACATCTTCTGATTCTTGCAATCCACGCAAGGACAAAAAATATCCTTCCTATTCTCCCTCAAAGTGTGTGCCTTAACCTTATCAATAAATGTTGATGCTTCTCTCATGAACACCGGATGAGTTCTCCGTGTTTCATACATCCATGTCCGATCCATCTAAAAAAATTCACATCATTAATTAATATTATATTGCTGGTGTTTTCTAAATAAACAAATTAAACTTAAATCCTACTTTTTAACTAAAACCTCATTCACAGCAAATAATAATACTGAGACAATATTAGCTACCAAAAATTGGTTCAATCAAAAAAACAAAATATTTGACCTACAAATTACAAACATAGCACAAAATAACAATTCACACAAGTTTACATATCTTCACATTCAACCAATGAAATTTTACAAAAACGGAAGCAAATGAAGGAGATGATCAAGCACATTACCTTTTATATTGATTTCAATTGAATATTTCAACTCTAAAACCTCCCACCAAAAGAAAATGTCTATTTTTGAAGAGAGAAACCGAGTTAAAAAAATTCAAATATCTTCACATTAAACCAATAAAAATTTTTAAAAATGGAAGCAAATGGAAGAGAAGTACAAGCATGGTACCTTTTGTATTGATTCCAATTGAAAAATTCAAGTTGAAAACCTTTCCCCCTATAATTGCCTTTTTTTTAGAGAGAAACACCAGATTCAAAGTGACATTGTCGGGGTTGGAAGCTGCTTTATGGTGCATCATCGCGTGTGGTCCGCTTAAGCGGCCTGCACGGGATAATGCGTTATCCCGTGCGGTCCGTTAGGTGGACCACACGCGATGATATCCCGTGCGGTCGCTTAAGCCGACCGCACGGGATAACGCATTATCTCGTGCGGGCCAACAACCGGTCCCCTCGGGACCGGTTTTTCCAGGCACGGCCACTTATGGCCCGCCTGGAAACTATTGGGGGCCTCGTCTAGAAAGACCATTTCTGTAGTAGTGTCTCTCAAGTACTGTAAAATTACTCTTACTATTAATATACCCTTACGTTGCAACGAATCAGACCCATATAATTAAGAATGGTCTAGGGGGATGATTGAGGATAAATCATATAATTTTGAGTGGAGGATAAAGCATATTGGATGAGGTGGTTACACACGCGAAGCATATGAATGCGCTGTGCATGGTGGGAGGAGGGGATAGAAAAAGGATGACAACGCTTTTACAGTGTCAAATATTTTTTTTAACCAAAGGGAGTATATTTTACCAAGAATATAAAAAGAAATTGAATTAAGTTACAGATATTTAGAATTAGACAATGATAAGGATTAATTGGTGTAACTGAGCATGGATGGATCCCACTTACAATTACAATTAAGTGAGCTAGTTTAATTCATTTAGCCCTTTTTTGAGTCTCCATGTGAGACATAAGACTATGGCCTGAGGCATATTCTATTTTGCATATGTACATGACCCAATGTTTACATAACTGATTTTTGCCTCCTCCTCCTCCCTAATTTATGTGAATGAAGAGAAGAGATAAAAAGGTGGTTGGTTCTTGGATCCTGACTCAAAAAGTGAGCGACACAGGATGTTAAGAAACACTAATGTTACATTTCTTGTCTTACAAAGATAGGGAGATCACATGATCTTGTTGGCTTATGTTAATTCAGCGGTAAGCCTTTTGTTCCCTTTGATGATGAGCGTGCACTAGCGACTAGCGTGTGGTTGCATTAGAACAACAGTGCTGCAGGAGCATGGTCCCCTACCTTGTCATTGCACTGTAGGAATATTGCTATGCACACCTGAATTTAGTGCATTAGTAATTTTGTTGGGCTCAAATGCATCATAGATGCCTTAAAAAATCATATATGAATGTGGTTTTTCAGTGTATACCACTAATTGATGCACTATAAACCATTGAATATTAGTATAGTAAAATATAATGTAGTGTTTAAGGTTTCATGCATGGTTTTGTGAATTTAAATTATTAGCTCCTTCTCAAATTTTAATTGTCGATACAGAAAACTATATACGGTGACTTTTATATAGCCATATTTCATATTCATACGCATAAAGTGGGAAGTAATTTTTGCTTTAGTTATCTCTATTGTGCAACCCAAGCAGCGACATGTACCTTCGTGCACAAATTTCATACTAATACAATTATATGCATAGAGATGTACGAAAGACCCTGAGGAGCTTTTGAAAAAGCCCGCTATATATATATGTAGGAAAAGCTTGGCGTGCATGATAGCGGGTGAGCATGCCAATATTCTACTTCTCTTCTTCTCAGGGACCACAACCTCTGAATTATTCTTTCACAGCACAGGCAGTACACAAACAGGCGTGCATTAGCAAGGCCAAAAGCTCAATAAGAAGCCCTAATCACTCCTCTCACAATCACATCTTGGCATAACCTCCATTTTCTCCCCAAACCCCTCTCTCTCTCTCTCTCTCTCATATCTATGGTGCACCACAAGTGGATGAAGCTGCCAGCATGATCTGATCACAGTAGTTCTTGCTGATGATTTACAAAACCTAGAGATATGCATCAGATCATCTGGCAGTTTCATCTTCTCATGGCAGCACAAAAAGAGCTTACTAAAACCCTAGCTAGCTAGAAGCAAGCATGAACCCCTTCTCTCTGCTAGATGCTTAGATCTACAAACTATAAGGCCAACCTAGCATATGTACATGCCCAATCTTGCCTTCTCTCATCGCCAGGATCGAGTTAATGGAAGAATTAGCCAATCAATGGTGATGGGTCAGTCGTCTTCTCTACAACAAGTACGAGTTTTAATTTGTTGGCTGGGATCATCTAGCTAGCTAGATGCGTATTTATTCATGCATGTTTCTGAAGTGCATATCTTGTTTCCTTTTTCTTGGCCTAGCTAATATGTTTTTTCTTTGTCTATGATAATCAATTTTTCTTGCTTAATTAATTTTGACGTCTATTGACTGCACATGTTGTGCTACAATGTTCAAATAGTTTCAGACCAAATTCTATGGTGTAAGTGGATTTTGGGATTTTTATTCCCAGCATCCTTCAGCAGTGTAGAATTGATTATTTTGAACCGGATTGGCTTGTAGAGAATACTGTAACATGTACTGATCAGATCCAGTTTTTCTCCCTCTGTGTGTAATACAGAGAGCTAGTACTACTGATTAGATCTATCTATTGTACATTATAAGGTAGAATATACATCATCGTTTTCTCCTGGTTTTCCAACCTCAGAAAAAACATATCTTTATTTTATATGAGATATATTCTTAAACAAAATCACCAAACTTAGAAAGAACAAAATTAAACAATTAATGACATATGTTTTAAAAGGTTCAGTTAATTGTGTTTCTGCACCATAATTTAGGTGAGTTTCATCTAATAATATCTGATGTTATACAATATTTGATATGTTAATCCCTCCTGGGAGACCTACTAGATATGAAATGTGTATGGGATTAATTCGAGCTGTTTAAGGTGCTTAGTCGCACTTCAATTTGCATTTCCATTTTGATTAATTAATGCTGCACACCCATCACCATTGACTGACCCCATCTGGGAAAAAATGGTCACCAAAAGCAGCTGAGCTTTCCATTTTGATTCAGTCTCTAACAATATAATTTAAACTATATCGTTCTTAGGCTCAGATTGGGGTTGGCATTATGTGTTGAGTTGTGCCTTTTTCTTTAAAGTTGATATGAAAATGAAACTTATAATCGTTGTAGTTTGTTATATATATAGATCAAATCACTGTCAGACAAATATGTTATTTAGCTGTAACACCTCTTGAATTTTTTTTGAAAATATAAGTTTTTATCCTCGAATTTGTAAGAAAATACTAGCTTGGAAATATATGACAAAAATATACCGTCGTCGCGCTCTTGGTTAGTACTACGACGGTCTCGCTTCACTGAGTCATGAGTACAAGCACTTAAAAAATCTCTTCATCTGCAAATATTTATGTGAAGTTACACTAGTTAAATCATTAATTAGTTAAATAATGATCTTAGCTTATTATTTAGTTGATTAATCTAAATTAATCCATTACTAATGATGCCAATTAGTTAATTGATTGAAACCCACACAAGTTCGTCGCCGCGGTCTCGCATCGAGGGCGGCAGCGGGTGGACGGCGTCGCGGGGCGGCAGTGGTGTCGCAGATTGATGGCGCGAGACCGTACCGCGACACTGCGTCTCTCCCGCGCCCACGCACAACGCCGCCCAGACACCACCCATCTCGCGTCCCCGTTGCGCTCTTCGTCGGCTCATCACACCGCCTTTATTCTCGCGCAACGGTTAAACGATATCACGTCGTTTTCGTACTCTCGCTCAACGACGATGACATATTTGTGTAAAAAAAATTGTATCCCGGATATTTCTGAGAAAGAAAAAATAGACAATATACTTTCAAATTTAATCCAACACCTCTCTAAATTGTTTTATTTTTGAAACATTACGATAGTATTATTTGTGGTTTAAATTAAAATAAATACATTTTGTCGAAGACAGAAATATCCAAAAGCTATAGCAAACACGATTTTCAAAATCCACCATAATAACAAACAGATTGCTGCCTTCATTTCAGATTATTTATCATTCCAGTAATAAATTTCACAGCAAACAAGGAGCTATGATAAATCACATTGTTAACCTCAGTAAGTACATCCCAATCGTTATGCAAAGCAATCATTAACTCCGATTTAGTGGTGTATATGCATGGCTGCATTATTATATTAATGAAGGATAAGAGAGAAGATCAGCCTAAAAATACTTTAGAATACGAGAATAACGTTGATTGAAGGCTAGAGTGACAAGTTCTCTGAAACGAAAGGAGCAACATATATCCAAGCTATAATCTTCTCTTTTTATTAAGTACGCATACCGGCCGGTGTCATCACGTAAAGCGTTTGATTTAGGCTAAACTCTGATTTTCTTTTTTAGGATTAGCATTTTTTTTCACCGTGAAAATTAATTGTTGATGCATCTCTAATCACTATATATCTAAGCATCATCAGTCAGAACCTGTTCAGCACTTGCTAATTATGTTTAGTTATATATATATGTAGCTAGCTAGGAGTAGGAAGCTAGTCTTTGTTTACGAGTATATTAACCATGAATTGAAGTTGACTGCTGCTTGTAACAATCAACCACACAATAGATTCATGTCCTTCAGGGGAACAATTGAATTGAAATGGCTGTCAATTATTCGCATAGCGATGACGGCGAATTAAAGTGTGACAGTAACTAATTTGCTAATTAATAAAAGTTCAGTAAACAAAAAGAAGTGACCGGTGAAGATGCACTATGGCAACTAGTAGAGATTCGTACTGATATTTTTCTTTTGCACAGATTACTGTCACCAATCTCAGTTATTCCTTTTCAATTTTAGATAAAAAAAATGCATTAAGCGAAGTCAACATTCTGTGAAGCAAGTTGGCCACGTTAAGTGCTCCATTTTAATTCTGCTGTGCCGTCAAAATTAGCTGACTAGGTTACTTGTGATGATGGAGCTTTAATTTTCTGTCCAGGATTAAATTCTAAACTTAATATGAGTATTTATATTTACAGCTAATTATTTTTTTATAACCAACATACCTGTCAACAACGAGCATCTCAAAAAATACTAGGGGTGAAAACGGATCGGATATTATCCGATCCGCTCCGCTCCGAATCTGTCCGAAACGCGGATATGGTATGGATTTATAGAAATCCGACGGATATGGATGCGGATGTGGTATCTCTAAAATCCGGTGAATGCGGATTATCCGACATTTCTATCGGATTATCCGATAAGCTATTTGTTGGATAATCCGAAATTGTCAACACATATAACCACTCTATATGTTGAATACAACATAAACCAATCCATAAAATGGCCTAATTCATCAATTAACTTGGGTTCCTCAGTTCGAGTCTCTTACCGTCTCATCTTACACTTGCGTAGCTGTGTTTTTATATTATGGACGTCATGTATTCATGTTGTTTAGCACTCAAGCATATAGTTATTACAACTAGATCATTCATTGATAATTTTGTTGTTGTACGTTGTATTTTTAAGTTGATGTTGTGTTGATTACATATACATGAAACATCCCTCGATTTTAATCCGTTTTCAAACCAGGTCCGCACCATTTTCGACATCCAAAATAATCCGTTCTGCATTCACATTCACACACTATCCGCATCCGCTTCGAATCCTCTTAAAATATGGTTTAGGATATGGTATGACCACTATCCGTGTGAATCTGATCCGTTTTTACCCTTAAAAAATACTCAAGGTGTGAATATTTGTATTTATAAGGACAAGTAGGTGCACGTATATACGAGCGCTTGGTTTGTCCATGTTTCTTAATGTTGTCATGCATGCATCTAATTAAATTAACACAGCGGAGTGAAGAAGCGAAGCGTTATATGCGTTGTATGCCTGTATGTCGGAGACATGCGCGTGTGATGTGGTCATGAAATGGCGGGTGCACGATTTTGAGGGAGGGTATTCAAAAGTTGCACTAAAATCTAATATATATATATATATATAAATGTTCATATTATTGATGGAAAAGAATATGTATTCACTAAAAAAATAATTAGCTGTGGAAGAGAAAGGGAAAATCATGACCTGTCGAGTATTCAAGTGAATACCCACGATCCCCTTGGGCCCGCCTCTTGAAATGGATGCAAGATTAATGTAGCAGACAGAGATTATTGCATGCTAGAAATATGCTACTTGTCGTTGCTGATTATAAGCATGCTAGAGACTGCATGCTGATTATGGAGTAGTAGCTAAGTGACTTCATCTGATTATAAGCATGCTATGAAACCCTTTTCGAAAAGCAGAAACATAGAAATTTCAAAAAAAAATATATTTACCCTATAAAAAATAATCCTATGAAACCGTTTGTTTTAAAGGATTAATTCCTACTAATTTCTTTAAAATTTGAAATTCTTATAGAATGATTGTAGATGAATTTTTGAGGAAAATGAGCATAAGGTCTTCCTTCATGTTTACTTCGTCCCTTGTTTTGAATTCTTACGTTTTTTCAGTGACTATCAAACAATAGTTTTGAAACTTTCCTATGTTTCCAAATCCTATAAAAATCCAATAGACATGACATTTTATTTTTATTTTTTTATTCATGTGTGTTTGATAATCCTGTATTTCGAAGTTGCCAAAAATAAGGTACCAAGTACACTAGCTACTTGTTGCTAATTATTTTTTCCTTTGAGAACAAGCCCATAGACAATAATTACTGCGTATATAGTAATACCCACTAATTAAATACTCACATATTTGCACTCCTAAAATTGTCGAGGCTAGAACTTAAACACGGTTGCACTTGGGTGTAACAACCCTACAATCTAGCTTATGTTAATGATTACATATTTATGAGTAATTTATTTTGTATGTAATTAAAATAGGACACATCTATATACTATACTTGCATTTGATAAATGTTTGAGAGAACATTTGACGACATATGTATAGTGAAATCGCTAATTTCTCCACCTTTCTAACAGGGAAGAGAGGTATATGTATTATTTTTCGAAGGCGAGAGAAAAAGCTCTTACTATTGATACAGAAATGGTGCTTAATGCTTTGCATGTCACATAAAGTGGTGGGCCTAATGGCGCTAGGGCCCAAATCAAAACATGCCTTCACACCTTTGTCCACATCGGATCCATGTCCAGGGACACAGCTAGAACGAAATGGATGGGGGTTTCACTTGTATTTTTTACTTTGCTTTGGATTGAGTTTAGCTTGATACGCGTGTTTAAGTTTGGACTGAGAAAATATATATATGGTGAAAATAGATAAACTATAGCTAAAATAATTTCTGAACTGGGTTCCTGGACACCCCTCTGATACATGTAGCTCCGCCCCTATCCATGTCATCGGGTTGTCCAAGCAGTGGCTTGGAGCAGCCAATGTATAACGGTTTTCACTTGATCGGTTACGATCTGGAACATCACTAAGTCTTGATGACGAAAAAAACATAACAGCAGTTTGTGACGAATACAACTTTTTGTGACTTTTTTAATTGGTCACATTAGGTAATTCTAGACGGAGCTTCTATGATGGTGTGATTTTGTGGCAAGGTCACACTAGTACAGATCCTCTTATCTTTGACGGGCCCTCACATGTCTGGACTATTGGGCCGTCAGAACCAAATCATCTCAATCGGGCCTAAATTTGCGTCGTTGTAGATGTACTCGTGCAGTCATACTCCATGCCCAAGTACACATAGCCCGTCACCGATGATACTCATCTGTGACGGGCTCAGCTTTAAGCCCGATTGAGATGACCTACCATATCTCAATCGGGCTCGTCTACAGAGCCCGTCAGAGATGAGGATCATCGGTGACGGGCTCCAAATATGGCCCGATTGAGATGGCTTTAAAGCCCGTCACCGATGACTCGTATCTCAATCGGGCCCTTCTAGAGAGCCCGTCAGAGATATGAGTCATCGGTGACGGGCTACAATTATGGCCCGATTGAGATGTGATTTAAAGTTCGTCACCGATGACTCATATCTGTGTCGGGCTTTTTGTTGATGCCCGTTAGAGATAACTGTGCGCCCGTTAGAGATGTCGGTTCATTGGCCCGATTGAGATATATTTCGCCCACTATAAATAGACCACCCGACTGTTGTCTGAAGTTATCCCACTATTCACTATTTTGGTGGGAGGTTGAAGAGGGCGAATTTTTGTCATTTTTTTTCAAAGAAAAACAGAAAAATCTTAGAAGTAAGTAAAAAGGTAGTAATAATTTTTTTCAATTTAGTAGTATGTTAACTAATATTTTATTAAATTTTGCAGCGATGGATCGAAGTTGGATGTATGCGACAACTCTAAAACGTCATTGCAAGGAGTATAGAGATGGCGTTTTAAGTTTTATGAACGTTGCGAAGGAGGATAGGAGAAGAAGAAATAGCAAATACATGTGTTGTCCATGTAGAGATTGCAAGAATGATATTATGTTTAGCGGAGAGGAGTTACACTCTCACTTGATACAACGGGGATTCATGAAGGGCTACACATGTTGGGTGAAGCATGGAGAGCAAGAATCCGGTAGTGGTGCAGCTGCAGACAGAAGTGGTGCAGACAATCATGAAAATGAAGATGAACATGACATGTTTATACCATCTCCATTGGACGGTGAAATGGTTGATGTGGATCCTGATATGCTGCAAGAGATGTTACGTGATGTTGAGGAGCAAGCTCACAACGAGAGAGATTCCATGAAGTTCAACAGGTTGGTCAGTGACTCCGAGACACCTCTATACGCCGGATGCAAGGCAAAGCATACCAAATTGTCAGTTACCTTGGACCTAATGAAGCTGAAGGCAAGTAGTGGATGGACAGACAAGAGTTTTACGGAACTTTTGGGAATATTGAAGGTCATGCTTCCTGAAGAGAACACATTGCCTGAGACGACATATGAAACAAAGCAGGTTTTGTGTCCGCTGGGGTTAGAGGTCCGTAGAATTCACGCTTGCCCAAACGACTGCATATTGTACCACAAGCAATATGCGGACCTAGATGCTTGTCCTATGTGCAAGGCTTTTCGATACAAGCGAAAGAAAAGTGCGGGGGAGGGAAAGAAGTCAAAGCGGGGTGGTCCGGCGAAGGTTGTGTGGTATCTACCTATCCTTTATCGCTTCAAGAGAATATTTGCCAACCCCAAGGAAGCAAAGTTAGTGCGTTGGCATGCCGAAGATAGAAGGAACGACGGTTTGCTAAGGCACCCTGCGGATTCGATTCAATGGAGGAATATCGATCGAATGCACAAAGACTTTGCTGCTGATCCCAGAAACATGAGGATATGTCTGTGTACGGATGGCATGAATCCTTTCGGAGATATGAGCAGTTCTCACAGCACTTGGCCAGTTCTTATTGCGAACTATAACCTCCCACCATGGTTGTGCTTCAAAAGAAAATATATTATGTTGTGCTTGTTAATCCAAGGTCCAAAACAACCGGGCAATGATATTGATGTGTTCTTGGAGCCTGTTATCGATGATCTTGAGATTCTTTGGAAAGAAGGTGTCGAAACCTGGAATGCATATGGTCAGGATAACTTCAAGCTACGAGTTCTATTGTTCTGCACCATTAACGACTATCCTGCACTAGGTAATCTTTCCGGACAAACCGTGAAAGGAAAGAAGGTTTGCTCTGACTGTATGGAACATACACGTAGTAGGTGGCTGAAGAAATCAAGAAAGATGGTTTACATGGGTCATAGGAGATGGCTCCCGCTACGCCACGCCTTTAGAAGAAAGAAGAAAATTTTCAACGGTCGGAGAGAACTTAGAACTGCTCCCAAGGATTTGTCTGGAGACGAAGTCCACGACATGGTCAAAGACATAACTAACGAGTTTGGGAAGAAAAGAAAACGTGGCAAGGGAAATGATAAGGGTATGTGGAAGAAAAAATCCATATTTTGGCGGCTACCATACTGGAAAGACCTTGAGGTCCGGCATTGCATTGATCTAATGCATGTAGAGAAGAAGTGCTGCGATAGTTTGCTCGGACTACTACTTAATATGCCTGGAAAGACAAAGGACGGGTTGAATGCTCGCCTAGATCTGCAGGAATTGAGCATTCGCAGTGAGCTTCAGCCTGTTACGGATGAAGAGACAGGCAGAGTGTACCTCCCACCAGCTTGCCACACATTGTCAAAGGATGAGAAGATCGCAATACTATCATGTCTGGCTGATATTAAGGTTCCTTCGGGCTATTCAGCAAGCATCAGTAAGTACGTTAAATTGGAGGATCTAAAACTGGTTGGAATGAAGTCTCATGATTGCCACGTGCTAATCACACAGATCTTGCCAGTTGCTATCAGAGGCATTCTACCCCCCAAAATCCGTCACACGATCCAACGGCTCTGTGCTTTCTTCAATGCAATCGGTCAGAAGATTATAGATCCCGAAGATCTAGATAAGATGCAGGCTGATATTGTCAATACCTTGTGTCACTTGGAGATGTATTTTCCACTGTCTTTCTTCGATATCATGGTTCATCTCCCTGTTCATCTAGTGAAGCAAACAAAACTATGTGGTCCAGCTTTTCTAAGGGAGATGTACCCGTTTGAGAGGTATATGGGAGTTCTTAAGTCGTACGTTCGAAATAGAGCAAAACCAGAGGGAAGCATCATTGAAGGGTACACGACGGAGGAGGTTATTGAGTTCTGCATCGATTACATGGCCGAGACTGATCCTATCGGAGTTCTTGCGTCTCGCCACAAAGGAAGGTTGGCAGGCCTTGGCACAACAGGCAGAAAAAGAATTGTACCCGATCAGGCATCCTATGCACAGGCTCATTTCGCTGTGCTACAACATATGGCCGAAGTAACTCCATACTTTGAGGAGCATCTAGCGAAGGTCCGACAGGAGAACATGGGTCGATCAGATACGTGGATCAACAGAAAACATAGTACTCGCTTCAACGAATGGTTCAAGAATCGTATCGCACGGAGTACCGATGGCCCAAGTGAGATAATACGAAGGTTGGCAAGGGGCCCAAGCTGGGATGTCGACACATGGCAAGGGTACGATATCAATGGATACACATTCTACACCGTCAAACAAGATGACAAAAGTACAGTGCAGAACAGTGGAGTCCGTATAGATGCATATCAGGATCAAGCTGGATCGAACACATACTATGGCCGCATAGAGCAGATATGGGAGATGAACTACATGAGCTTCAAAGTCCCTTTGTTTCGTTGCAGCTAGGTGAATATCCGCACTGGAGTAAAAGTCGACAGGGAAGGATTCACTTTAGTGGACCTGGCCAAGGTTGGATACGCGGACGAACCGTTCGTCCTAGCGAAGCAGGTCGAGCAGATTTTCTATATACAAGACCCCGCTAACAAGAAGCTGCACGTCGTTAGAGATGGCAAACGAAGAATTATTGGGATTGACAACGTCATCGATGAGGAAGAATATAACCAGAATCTTCATGTGAGACCTCAGATCGACCTTGACGATGATCCCGAAGACGAAGTGGCATACGCTCGTTCTGACCATTCGGAAGGCATATCCTTGTAAACAGAGTCTTCGTAGTACTGTAAATTGTAAATAGATATAAGTAATGAAGTATTTTGTACCGACGCCTAATGATCTGCATATTTCAAATTCATGTGTGTTTTAAAATTTAATAGCAAATTTACACTGTTTAAATAAGGCATAGGTTAACTATAATAATTTTTTAAAATTTAATGACAATTTTAAACTAATTTAATAAGGCATATTTTAATTTAACAGAAATTTTACACAATCTAAAAATGTAATAGCAATTTTAAATCGGGTACAAGTTAATTATAATAATTTTATAACTTAAATATCATTATTAAATACAACTGATTAGGAATATTTTAATTCTATAGTGGGATGAGCTTATCTCTATCGGGCATATAAATAATGCCCGTCAGAGATGATCTTATCTCTATCAGGCGTATTAGCTCTGCCCGTCACGAATGATTGTCATCCGTATCGGGCTTATTGTTTGTGCCCGTCACGATGATTATCATCCGTATCGGGCTTCATTCTTGTGCCCGTCACGGATGATTGTCATCCGTATCGGGCTTAATGCTTTTGCCCGATGGCGATGACCTACGACTAGGTTTTCTACCGATCCAGATCTGACTCTGGATCGGTAGAAAAACTAAGTTTTTCCTAAGCGCCTCACCGACTAAGTTCACTCCTTACCAACAACTGCCTTCTCCCTCGAAGCGCCTCCTGACCGCCGCCGCCGCCTCCTCCCTCCAAGAGCCTCCCGACCCCGCCGCCGCCTCCTGGACGCCGCTGCCACCTCGCCGTCGCCGCCTCCTGGACGCCACCGCCTCCTGCACGCCGCCGCCGCCTCGCCGTCGCCGCCTCGTCGTCGTCGCCGCCTCCTGGACGCCGCCGCCTCCTCGCCCACCCCGCCCACAGCATCTCCGGCAACATCCACCGCTGCCACACCGCCGGCCGTCCAGATCTGGTGAGACCCCGCGGCTCCACTTCTTGTTGATCCCTAGCCCCCCAAACTGCAAATTTGTGTACATACATATTGATCTGTTTAGGAGGATTGTAGTTTTACATTTTGATTTTCATATATTGCTATTTTGTTGTTTTATTTTCATACATATTAATCTATTACTGTACATACAAATTTGTTGTTATTTATCTATATGTATCATGCTGACATATAACTTGTATTAATGAAATTTGTTGTACTGACATTTAACTTGTACTGACATAGATATAACTATTTTCATACATATTGATCTATTAGTGTATATACAAATTTGTTGTTATTTATCTATATGTATCATGCTGACATATAACTTGTATTGATGAAATTTGTTGTGCCGACATCATACATATTACCTTGTTCTGCTCTGTCCTCTTCCTGCCACTATTACCCTGTGATTTCTTGATAAATGGCCAGTGATGAATGCTCAAAAACAGACCATAAGAACAGACCATCTACACTTATTCTTTTTTTTGGGAACTACACTTGTTCTTTTTTCATACAAACAGCCCATCGACACTTGTTCTTTTTTTTAGGAAACTACACTTGTTCTTTTTTGCATAATAACAGACCATCTACACTTGTTCTATTTTTTTTGGGAGGACTTCACTTGTTCTTTTTGCATAAGAACAGACCATCTACACTTGTTCTTTTTTTGGGGGGGGGGACTTCAGTTGTTTCTTTTGCATAAGAACAGACCATCTACACTTGTTCTTCTTTTGGGGGGCACTACACTTGCTCTTTTTTGCATAAGAACAGACCATCTAAACTTGTTCTTTTTTTTGGGGAACTACACTTGCAAATGATTGTAATTGATGCACAATTTCTAAGCAAAACTGAGGCCATATCTTAACCTTAGCATAAGTTATATACACAACCAAAATAAGTTTTTCTATAAATTTTTTTAACTTTCTTGCCGTACAAAAGTTGTATAGAAAATGTCGCAGCAAGGCGAACCCATGTCAGCGACTGCTAGTGGGACAACATCGAGCCGGGCTACTAGGACCCAGAGTAAGATCCATAAGGAAGTGTACACCATAACAGAGGTGGACGATCTGGGATTTCCGACGGCTCCTGCGAAAGCTGTCAAAAAGTTCGCCACAATATGTGGAATCCTTGGGAGGCGGAACTTCACCATATTGAAGGACCACATCGATCTGGTCCCACAAGAAGAAAAAGATGAGGCCTGGAAGCAGTTCAAGGAAAGCTTCGAATACCCCCCAGAGGCCGAGGCAAGACTCAAGCGGCAGGCTATCCGCAAGATGGGCAACTTGTGGAAAAATTTCAAGACCACGTTGGTCACCGAGTACGTCCTCAACGCCGCCCAGCCAGAACCATTCGGGAAGTACCCGTTCATCTCACGGGTCGTGTGGGAAGAGTTCCATGCCGCAAAGTCAACCCCTGAGTCTCGGGAAAAAAGCGAGGCCTATAGGAGGTTGCAGGCAAAAAACGTTCACCCGCACCGGCTTGGCACCGGAGGCTACGCCGGGAAGCAGCACGAATGGGTCAAGGAGGACGAAGCTGCTGCTGAATCTAACACGCCGCCAGTACTTGGTGATATCCCGACCACCCGAGCAAGGAACTGGGCAAGGGCGAGGGTGAAGAAGAATAGTGATGGAACACTAACGTTCCCAAATCCCGAAGATCAAGCGGTGTACCAGAAAATCGTAAGTACCACACGTAGATTATGTTTCGGTAGGTTGTATCGTACTCTTGAATAAATTCGTCCTAACTGCATCGCAGGTCGACCTGACTGCTGAGAGACAGTCCTCCCAAGAGGTCTGCTCACAAAGACGCGAGGATGACGTCCTCACGAAAGCGTTGGGAAGCGAAGAACACCGTGGACGGACAAGGGGCATTGGCTCCAATGTTCCATGGAAGCTTGGGTTTCCCCAATACGCGTGGCAGTACAGGAAGCACAGGCTTTCAAAGGCGCAGAAAGATGCACGCCTGAAGGCACAACTTCGGGATGAGATTAGAAACGAGCTCCGAGAAGAGTTCGATAACAAGTTGTTACAAGTGGAGGCTCGGGTGGAGGCACGCCTCAGGGAAAGCGAGCCTGCTGCCGCTCCCATAGTAGAAACGAGCCCCACGCAGAGGCGTAGCAGCTGCGCATCTACTGGGGCGGCGGCACAAGAAACACCAGCCCCCAATGCGGTGGACCACATAACGGTAAAACCAACACAAAACGTATATGTTCTCCCCTAACCACAGTACATTATAACATATTATAAAGATACGTATGAATCTAATGCAGGGACCCACATCGTGCACCCTAGTCGTTAGGGTGACAAAGGACTTTGCAATTCCTGCCGCAGAGGGTCTAGCGTTCAAGCCCACGCCAGAGACCCGAGTGCATGGGGGGCAGCTGCTAGCCGACCATGCAAAAGTTCAAGTGGACATGGTGAAGCCCGATTGGGTTGGCTTCACTCTCCCGCTCCCACCAAATGACGAGGTTCTGACCCTTGGAGCTGCACGCGGGACCTTTATCCAATGGCCCAAGCAGAACATTCAGATAAATTTAACTCCTAGGCCAGCACCAAGTGCTCGTCCGGCGCCGCCGCCGCCACGTCCCCCTCCAGCTCTTGTATCTGCCCCTCCTGCCGTTGAAAAAGGAGATCAAGATCTCCAATTGCAGTATGATACAGATTTTGGGGATGACGGACAAGAGGTCTGCAGCAGAGCGTTCCTCCCCCCAGTCTCCACAAAAAGAAAGAGGGCGGCATCTTCTCCACCCAAGCTTGGATCACGCAAAAGAGCTGCTGGAAGGGGGAGAGGAAGAGGAAATGTGGAAGGGCCGCTTCTGGCTCCAAAGAAGCTAGATCTTGGCAAGGCGCCATCAGCTCCTAAAGAATTCACATTAGGCATGCCATTGGTCGGAGACGACGCCTTATCAAAGATGGGCCCTGCATGCAAGGAGTTGCATGGGTACTATATGGAGAGGTCCAACGCAAGGAGGAAGCATAGAGAGACCTCCATGACGGGCCAGCACGATAGACAGCCGTTCCTCGGCCCTGAAGCCTTTATCGCCGTAGACTTTCAAGATCTATGGGACCTCTACAGGGTGCGAGCGGTCGACACCAACCTCCTTAAGTGCTACTCCTTGTGAGTATTCTTGCATACGAGATATGGTAATAACTATCCTTGTATTACGCTTACCCTAATTCTTGTCTTGCTTCTAGGTTAACTTGGAAGCATGTCCATCGTAATGCTCCCCATGTTGCTTTGCTCGATCCAAGTGTCGTCAACGAGACAACTATGAATTACGATCGAGCCAGCATGGTAGAATATATCAAGGACTGCTTATGGTCCCGCCAAGACAAGGACTTCATTATGTGTGCCTACTCTGAACAGTAAGCGTGTTCCCTACTTACAGTCAAACCTGCGACACGTATAGCTTTAGTATTTAACTTGCAATTTATTAATGTCGCAGTCGTCATTGGATTCTCCTGGTCATAGTGCCGAAGTGGAGTTTGGTATACTACCTTAACTCCAATATCAAAAAAGAAATATACGATTGGTCGGCGATCGAGGCTGCCTTGAACGATGCCTGGGACCAATACGTGGCAAAAGGCGGGAGGCATAAGGAAGGGCATCCCACACTCGGTCACAAAAAGGACTTTCCAGTACGTCAACAAGTTGGCGACCAGTGTGGGTTCCACGTCTGCCATAACATGCGGAGCCTCGCAGACAAGGTGACATTGCTCGACCTTGAGGTGTGTGCTTCAGTTGTTTATATACATTAGAGAGGAGATAGCACGATTCATACTAACTTTTCAATTATGTAGACTAACTTGACGCCTCGCATGCAGGAAAAACTTTCGGCAATTCCGGAAAACAACTTCAATATCATTAGAGAGGAGATAGCACAATTCATACTAGATGACCTCTTGTCGCCGAAAGGAATGTTTAGAGTCAAGTCCTAGCGGAAACAAATGATTTTGCGACAAACATTTGATTTTTGTAAATATTCTTTGTAATACAATTATGCACGTTCTTCTGTATATATTTGCATTTCTTAATTACATATATACTTGTTCCAATTTATAACTCAGTTTTACAGGTTTTGATGCATGTTGGCGGTTTTGTGAATTGGCTGTGAATTGGCTGAGAATTCTGTGAATTGGCTGTGAATTGGCTGAGAATTTTGTGAATTGGCTGTGAATTGGCTGTGAATTTTATGAATTGGCTGTGAATTGGCTGAGAATTTTGTGAATTGGCTGTGAATTGGCTGAGAATTTTGTGAATTGGCTGTGAATTAGGAATGCTGGGAATGGGGTTGCTGGGACTGTCATTTTTTGCAGCGGGCATGGCTAGCAAAGGCCTGAGGCTAGCCAAAAAAACGAATTTTATTTTTTTTGCTGACATAGTCATCCCTGACGGGCATTTTAGTAATGCCCGAAAGAGATAATAATCCGTGACGGGCTCCTAAGAAAGCCCGATAGGGATATAGTCATCCCTGACGGGTTCCTAATATAAGCCCGATAGAGATAAGTCATCCGAACCAGGAATATTTTGACTCAACAGGTGGGGTCAAACCTATCGGTGGCGGGCTCTTTGGTAATGCCCGTTAGCGATGGTAGTCATCGGTGACGGGCCGAGTAGTTTGCCCGATTGAGATTAGTCATCCGTGACGGGCTCTACCCAACCTGGTTTGACTTGTATTTCTTGGTCAATCTTATCTGTGACGGGCTATATTGTTAGGCCCGATTGAGATAACGTCCATCCGTGACGGCCTTGTGCCCGATTGAGATAGTTTCTCACATCACTGACCTTTGGTCAGTGACGGGGGCCCTACCCGATAGTGATGAGGGTTAATGCCCGTTAGAGATAGCTGATCCCGCTCTAGTGTCATCACAGAACAGAGTTGTGAGCGACTCGTCAAGAAAGGCCAGAACCATTGTAGCGACTAGTAGGCCTAATGGGAAGCTAGGGTCCAAATCGGAACATGCCTTTACTTTTTTTTACAAGAAACAGTAGGAGAGACTCCTACTGTGATAAAAATATAAATAAGAAATTATTTACAAAAGTTTACAAAAATATTTACAAAAGGATTAGAAAATAGAGTCTATCCATGATTGGTATTTTGGTTTGTCCTCCTCCTTCACTCTATGCATAAGTAGAGTGAAATCTTCCCTGAAGCCAGATTTTCAGATATTGAAAGTTATTTGAATATTGTTGAAAATGAGAGCATTTCTTTTAGTCCAGATTTGCCAACATGCGGTGCCCACTACTTCAACAAAGAAAGGATGGCTGAAATTATTATAAGTTGATTGGATCATATCGAAGAAGTCCAAGTCATCATCCCAAAGAATTCCCAAGAAGCTCCAGCAAGTCTGTGCAAATTGGCAGGTAAAGAACAAATGAACCATATCTTCCAATATACTTGAATTGCACATTCTGCAGGAAGGTCCATCCTGAACATTGACTTGTCTTCTTTGCAACATGTCTCTTGTATTTAGTTTGTCTATAAATAGCAGCCAAAGGAAAGCTTTTACTTTCATTGTGCACTTGCTTTTCTAGATGGATGTGATTTCTGAGTGGGGAGATAAGTGTGCAAAAGACAGGTCATAAACCTTCTTTGATTTGAATGTTGCTTCCCAGATGTAAGTCTAGTTGTCTTTCTGATCTGTGAGGGTGATATTTTCCAAAAGACTTGAAAGCTCATTGTACTACTGCATTGCTTGTGATGATAATGGCAGAAGGAAATTTTGTGCCTCTTCATTTTGTATAAAAGCCTGAACTGATATATCTTCATTGACAGCAAAAGAGAAAATCGTGGAGAATGCATTTTGAGGTAAGACATCAGTCCAAGGGTCTTTCCACAATAGAGCTGAATCTCCTGTGTTAATCTGAATTGAGCTGAGACCTCTGAAAATTGGGATGAGTCAAAAAAACATCTTTCCACCAGAAAGAACCCATTTCTTGCAGAGCATGAGGTGGCAAAGAGTTGTTGTTGTAATATGCATTCCATATCAATTTAACCCATGGGAGATTTTTTTTTGTTGTAGAATTTGTCTAGGTGTTTCATTAGCAAGGCAGAGTTTTGAAATTACATGTTGATGATACCAAGTTCCTCTCTTTTTTTTGGTTTGCAAACTTTGTCCTAGGCTGCCAGAGAGTGTGACCTAGCATCAACTTCATTTGATTTCCTCCATAGGCAGTGTCTTCTTGCTCTATCAATATGTTTTATTATCTTTTTTGGAATTTTAAGGGTGCACATATAATATGTTGGTAAAGATGATAGAACTGAGTTCACCAAAGTTAGTCTTTGTCCTTGATTTAAAAACATAGTAATAGCTGGCAGTCTTCTTTCCACTCTATCAATGAGAGGAGCAAAATCTATGATTCTAGGTTTAGTTGTTCCAACAGGCAAGCCTAGATATGTGAAAGGGAGAGTTCTAATTGTATACCCAAAAGTTCCAGCTAAGATCTATGTTTTTTTTATTTCAGGGACATTGATTGGGATCATGCATGATTTGTGAAAGTTTATTTTAAGACCAGTGGATGTGGCAAAAAACTGCAGGATACCTTTGAGACAGAAAACTTCCTTCTGGCATGCCTTTATAATGATAAGAATATCATCTGCATATTGAATTATTGGGAATTTTGATTCTGCCTGTGGGATCAGCTGAGAGAGAACACTTATGTCACGCCTGGAAAATAGAACTCTATATTCTGATTGTGAGTGCATAATTCCTTGTCCCAGGAGGCAAGGTACACATTACAAAGTTGATAAATATCAGAATAAACAAGTGAAAGCGTAGATAGAGTACTTTATTACATGGGCGACCAAAGGCCCAACACTGAAAGATAAACGAATAAAAGACGACAGCTACGACGGACCACCACAGGCACTTCGACGTCAGGCACGAGCTAGACACCAAAGTCTTCGACTTCAAAGTACTCCTCTGCTGGAAGGGGGAAAAAGGAGCAAAGCTGAGTACAACCATCGTACTCAGCTAGCCATGCCGGGAAAAATGCAAATATAATGCTAGGGGGTACAAATGATTCATATATAGGGATATTTTGCATAAAACTAGCATTTCGAAACATTTAAATACTTTAAAAGCATTTTTAAACCAACACGAACCTATCTCTAGTCAAAATTATCACCAAGCCCCGCACCGACGCGATCTTGCCTTATCCTAGGCCAACAGGTACTAACTCTAGTTATTTTAGTTTTAAACAGAATCAAATTCTAACTTGGGTACATTGCTCAGCTTGTCCATAACCGAGGGCGCGGCTATTCGAATAGATTAAACTCTGATCAGAGGTGTACATCTTTACCCACCATACATGTCTTCCTCACGTGTTGCGACGTGCCACATGCCACCACGGCATACGGACGAAAGCCATGACATAACCTGCCACCTAGTATTGCCCTAAGTGAAAAAGACTGACATAGACTTCCCCCGCCAGATGCCCTGGGTCGAGCAGACAGTCTATGCCCCCGGGCGTACTGCCAGAGACGTCAACCCCACCAAGGGCTTCATTCATCCCTATCCGTGTCTTTTTGCTCATGGCCGTCCTAGATGACAAGTTAAGCCTTACCCATTAGACAAGTGGTAGTACGGAATATGCCTTGCAACAGAGGCCCGAAGACCGGTCTTTATGACGGCCGAGGTACGACTAACAAAACAAAGCACCCCGAGCCCAGCCGAAAACAAGTTTGGGAAAATTTTGAAGGGGAAACATCATTTCATGGCTAATCAACCATTAACCAAAATTACTGTTAATTAGAAATTATTCACAAATCTAATTATTGGAAATAACTCTAATTGTTTCTATATAAGCAAGGCTAAGCATATTCCTAAAGTTTCTAGAAAGCACCACATATATAAAGTCCTTACTAGTTTTATTTTTCTAGGGTTATCAAGGATCATAATATTACAAATAATAAGGTCGTAACGAGGGGAATCGGTAAGGCTAAATAAAACGGTAATAATCGTGGGAATTTTAATAAAGTGAAATGCAATAATTTAAATAAACATAAATTTTGTAAACTGGGATAGCGATATGATCAAGATGACATGACTTGCCTTGCTCGCTACCAAAGTCTTCCGCGTCAACCTCGATGTAGAGCGGCTCTTCTGGAACTGCAGCGTCGACACGACATACGCAAAAGAAAAAAAACCAAAGATAAATAAAAACCATATAAGATGCAAAAACAAAACATACAAATAGGTTCTTTACTGTTTAAGGAAAAATTAGCAATTTGAACGGGTCGATTCCGAGTTCAAATAGTCGAGATACAACAATTTGAATTTTAAATGTTGTTCAAATGACATATTACGAATTGATTGAATAATTCTCTTTTTTTAAGACAGAACAGAACAGAGACAGAGAGAGGGAGACAATGAGGAGGGATAAGGAGACAGAGAGAGAGGCAGTGGAGAGGGAGATAGATGGCAGTGAGGGCAGCGGCAAGGCTCACCGGAGCTGCGGGAACGGCGAGGGGACGTCGACGACGAGCTTGGCAGCGAGGAACAGTGGCGGCCGGAGTTGCGACGGTGACTTCGCAAGAGAACAGCGGCGCGGCGGCTCGGGAGAGCGGGAGAGGAGGGTGGCGGCGTGTGGGGAGGAAGGAGGAGGCCGAGGGTTGCCTTTTATAGGCTGGAGGGAAGGGAGACTGGTGCCGGGGAGAGGGATCGACGCCGGCCATGGTGGAGCTCACCATTGAAGAGAGTTTTCAAAATCCACCACGAAATAATGCCGAATCGAGCGGGATTTGTTGGGGGAATTGATGAGGAGGAGGTGAGGAATTCATTTTCGCAATTTAATCGGAGAGAAATCAATCGGGGAGGGAGATCAAACGGTGGCTGCGTCCTCCTGTTCGTGGGAGAGAGAGAAAGGAGCGGTCAGGAGGTTGAAGACACCTCTGACAGGTGGGCCCCACTCCTGGGAAGGAGGAGGTGACGAGCTGTGGGCTGGCTGGGCCGGGAGGGAGTTGGCCTGGCGGCTTGGGCCGAGGGAAGGGAGGGGGGGCGGCTTGGGCCGAGGGGGGCGGCCTGGGCCGGGAGAGGAGGGGGGCGGCTTGGGCCGGGAGGGGGTCCAAGAGAGGGAGGGAGGTTTATTTTAATTCTTTTTCCTTTTTTAGAGAATATAAGAAGTGTTTTTGTTGCATTAAAAATATTTATAGTGCTCTGAAAATTCTAGTAAAAATTGATTAAATATTTCGAAGCATGAGGAATTCAACAAAAATTCCCACACGTTGGTTTGAGTTGAATCTTGGGGATTTTTAATTGTTGAAGGCTAAATTAGATTTTTACAATTTCTAGAAATAATTTAGACGGTGAAATTTTAAGGTGATTTTCAGGGCGCGACAACTTACATCTTGAGCCTTGTTAATCATGGATTGTAACAAATCAACAGCCAACACAAAAAGGAGAGGTGAGATTGGGTCCCCTTGTTTTACACCTCTATGACACTTAAAAGTTTTGTCTTGGGACTCCATTGGGTAACACAGAAGATGAGGAGGTAGTTATAATGTCTTTTAACCAATTTATCCAAGTGTCATTGAAACCTTTTGCTTTCAGAATTGCAAGAATAGCTGAATGTTCCACTGAGTCAAAAGCATTTTCAAAGTCAATCTTGAGGATCAAAATTTCTTTTTTGCTCCGATGACATTGGTGAAGAAATTCAAAAGTCCAAGCCAGGCAATGCTGGATTGTTCTCTGTTTGATGAACCCATATTGGTTTTCATGAATGAGCTCAAGTATGACTGTTTGCAACCTTTTTGCCATGATTTTTGTTAAAAACTTCATACTTGAGTTTTGAAGTGAGATTGGTCTGAAATCATTTGCTGTTTCAGGAATGGTTTTTTTGGAACTAAGCAGATGAAGAGTTGATCAGGTTTTGAATTGAAATTCTTTGTCCAAAAAAATCATTTACTAGTTTGTAGAATTCATCAGAAATGATGTTCCAGCATTTCTTCATGAAAAGTCCATTAAAACCATCTGGTCCTGGTGCTTTGTCTGTTGGCATGGCCTTGATAACATTGTCAATTTCTTCTTTGGAAGGCATAGCTGAAAGATTTGATAGATCTGCATGAGGGTTAATAAGATCCTGTAAGTTGATTAACATTTGATTTCCTTCAGAAGTTCCCATTCTGGCTCTGAAACAGTTGAGAAATGCCTGAACTTCTTGGTGAGATGTGACGATGCTTCCATCAGCTAGGATCAAGTGGGAAATCTTGTTTTGTCTATATCTCTGCGTTGCAGATGCATGAAAAAATTTTGTGTTCTCATCTCCAAATTTCACCGATCTAATTGTGCATCTTTTCTTCCAAGATATATTTCTGTAGTGCAGAAGTTTAAGAATGTGATTTTTGACAATAGCTCTGAAATTCCATTCCTGTATGAAAAGAGGTCTCTGTTCTTCAAGCTTGTCCAATGTATCAACTGCATCATTTGAGTTACAAATCAGGGTATTTAGGTTTGACAGTCTTTTGCTCCAATTTTTTGAGTCCTCTTCTGAGATTTTTTAGCTTTGCATTTATAACTACCCCTTGGTTAGCTGCTCTGATTGGGATATCCCAATGATTTTTGACCACTTCCATGAAGCCTGGTAGATCTTCCAAAAGTTTTCAAACCTAAAAATATTTGATTTGGGAATTGATGTTTCAATAGATATCACATATGGAGCATGGTCAGAGATGTATTTGCTTAGAGCTGTGACCATTGTGTTTGGATAAAGAGTTGTCCAAGAGGGGAAGTGAAGAACCAATCCAGTTGTTGGAGAAGAGGTTGATTCTGCATATTGCTCCATGTATAGGTTCTACCTTTGAGGAGTAATTCTTGAAGTCCAATGCTTATAATCTCATTGAAAACCATGATGTCATTCATGTCGCCTCCAGGTAAGTTTCTGTTCTGGGTAGACCTAATAAAATTAAAATCTCCCATGAATATCCAATTCTCATTAGGTTGAATGTCAATGCTGTTTAGCCAATCAACAAATTCATCTCTTAAATCTCCCGAGAAAGGTCCATATATATTAGTGAGTAGACAATTTTCATTGTTTGAATAGGTGGAATAGAATGAATAATGATTGCATAAGGGTAGCAATTGATCAAGTTGCTAGTGAACAAATGACTATTCCAAATCACAATGAGTCCCCCTGAAGCCCCTTGGGAAGGTTGGTAACAGAATTTGTCAAAACGTTTAGGATAGAACTTTCTTATATAAGAGTGATCAAAATGTTCCCTTTTTGTTTCTTGCAAACAGATAATTGTACAAGAACTTTCTTCAATCTTTTGGTAGATGGCCAACCATTTTTCTTCAGAATTGATGCCACACACATTCCAACAGAGAATATTGCACATTCTATTTCTTGGTGGTATATTCATTTGGACAGATATCAGTATTCAGAGTAAAATGAAGTAACACAAGCACTTCATAAAGACAGGTCCAAATAAAAAGTCTGATAAGATAACATAAATAGAGAGAAACATCCATGACAAACCACCGTTGAAATATTTGGTGACCGACTGAATGGCCAATATTCAGTTTTAGCCAATTAAGGAACATAAATAGGAGAGCAAAAGTAATAACAACCCTGAGAGTGACTAGGGCCAAAAGGCTAAGCATAGCCATAGAAACATTTAACAACTTAATCATTCTTGCGTTGGAGTTTTCCTTTAGCCACTTCCTTAGCAAGGAGGCCACATTTCTTGATGCCAATCTTCTATAAATGGGCCACTGGGATGGCAAGTGGTAGTTGCTTGGCCCTATCTTCCTTGCTGGGCTTGAAAGTTGGTACTATTGGCTTCACCTTGGATTTCTTTAGGGACATCAGTTGCCAGATTAGATTTCTCCCCATAGCTAGCAAACATTGGGCTTCTTCTAAGGCCTTCAGTGGTGATTGGCATTTGCTTTTTCTGCTTCCTCACTCTCCCGGGCAAAACATCTGTGTCAACAGGTGCAGAAGTTGAGCTGAAAGGAAGGGCTCTTGCCACTTTCTTGTCAAAGAGAATTTTTTTTGCCTTTTTGCAGGGCTCTACAAGAACAGAGGTATTGCTGGAATGTTGACAACCCAAATGATATTGATTGTGTCCCAGCACTGAAGGAGTTGAATGGGTCGAAACAGGGGAGGGTTTATTGTCAGCAACAAAGGCCTGAAGACCCCCAAGGCAACAACAACACAAAACATTTCTGGGAATCTTATGAAAGTCAGCTAAGGGAGAGGCAAACTGTATGGAACTATCTGACCAGCAGGTTGTTCTATAATCTGAACTGAAGATGAAGATTCAGCCATGGAGAAATCATGGAAAGAAATTCATTGCTGTGGTTCTTGAGGATCAGCCATCTGATTCTGATCATCTTGGGCCATGTTAACATTTTCACCTTCTCCTTCAAGGTTAGCTTGATGTAGATGAGCATCAAGCTGCATCTGTTGAATTTGATCTTGTTGTTCTTGCAGAATTTCCCAAATAGCTAGGACATCCTCATCCCTAGGCAGCATATCAATGAACTGACCAGAAAGCACATAAGGGTAAAAAGTCCATGATTCTTCAATTCCACCTAGCTTTGCAGTGTGACCCATAACAATCTTTGCAGGAACTTCATGAGGTGTGTAACTAACTTTGACAAGAACCCTTCCCAAGATTCTGTCCCTGGAGTGCCAATGGAGTAGTTTACCAAATTGGTTAACAAATTGCTCAATAATAGCATGGGTTCTAAGACGAGGTGGTATTCCAAGGATCATGACCCAACCCTCTCTACTATAAGGGTGGTTTCTTCTATTGGAAAGCTAGTCATGTGGGATAAAATTAACCTGAGCAAGGTTATCAAGCACCAGTGGCGTAGCTAGGATTTATAGCTATGGTGGTCCATTGTTAATTGCCTGCTGTTACGAATTTAGAGCTTAATCACTTGAGATAGACAGAGAGAAAAAACGTGATAGAACTTGGGTAAAGAAGAAAGGATATCAAACATACATGAGATTATGAGAAGTGTGTTGATGGCCTCTGACTACGACGTCTGGCCGGCGGGCGCCGGCCGATCTACTGCTCAGCTGCTGCTGTGCTGCAACGCTACAGATCGAGATCGTCGAGACCGAGCCTTTGGTGATGGACGGTTGGAGTCAGAACTCAGAAGACAAAGAGGCAGGTCGTGCCGTCACGGAGACGCGAAAGTCCTTTCGACTGCTCCACTCGATCGGCATTCGGCAACACAGCAGATAGGCCAGCCCAGCAATGTCTACGACCAAAATACTGAGGGGTACTACTCTTTGGGCCAAATCTGCAGGGTGGTCCATGGCCCACAAGGGCCACCCTGTAGCTTCGCCACTGTCAAGCACAATGGCGGATGCACGTTAATCCTGCGGGGTCATCTGACCCCACAGCTTTCACCGCTACAGTGAGACCCCATATATAAAATATAAGCTTGACCCCATAGGTCCCACCAACTGACCCCACAGGTCCCACCTTCCATTCCTCTAGTCACAAGGAGTCAAGGAGTAAATGTGATAGAGTGCAGCAGCAAGAAAGTGAATCGTTGTGCTCTTGCATAGATCCAAACACCTTTGCTCAAATCAACTTTTCAAGTTCTCACCAAGCGGCGGCGACGGCTTTTACTACAGCAAAGCCAGCACCACCAACGCATGGCTAGCAGCCCAGTCTGGGTCTCACATCCTCCTATCCTCACCTCCTGAGCAACTTTGCTAAAAGCTAATCACCCACCCAATATAGTCACTTGATTTGGTAAGTATACTTTTCCCAATTTTTTTGACTAGATGTATATTTTTTTCAATTTATTCCCCATCTTGTCTATGTTCAAAATAAGATAAAATTTCAGTTGTATGACCTTCTTCTAAGCGACTAAGCACAAATCGCATCTTGTATTTTCTAGGCCCTTTTACAAATGGATAAATTTGTCAAGCTATGGACAACCAAATCAAACACCTCAAGTTCTCAAGATTCACCTATGAATGAAGAGGAAGGAGAAGAAATGCAAGATGAAGCTGATTTGGAGAACATAAATACAGTGGTTGTGGCACCATTTACAGAAGAAGATAAAGTTGATTTGTCTAATCTTTCAGCAGATCCTGCACTAAGAAAGCCAATTTCACAGTATAATGTGAATGTTCGTGATGAGGTGAGAAGAGCTTACCTCCAAAGAGGTCCATTTCAGACTCCTGATCATAAGTTCCCCAAAAAAAATATGAGTGGGTGTATGCGTCGTTTTAATCCAGATTGGTTTAAGGCATTTAGTAATTGGTTGGAGTATAGTATAGTAGAAGATGCAGCATACTGTCTTTGTTGCTATTTGTTTAAAAATGAAACTCTAGGGCATGGTGGAGGAGATGCATTTTCAACTCAGGGGTTTAGAAATTGGAAATTCGATAGGTTCAAAATTCATATTGGTGACCCTTCCGGTGTTCATAATCAGAATGTGAAGAGATGTGATGATCTCATGAACCAACAATAGTCCATTCGATCCAATATAGTTAAGCAAGAAAAGAAAGCTAAAATAGAGTACATGATTCGTTTAACAGCATCCATTGATATTGCAAGATTGCTTCTGACTTTGGGCTTGCCATTTAGAGGTCATGATGAAAGTGAATCTTCTAAGAGGAAGGGAAATTTCCTTACTTTTTATGAATGGTATGCAGAACGCTCTAAAGAAGTGGGTGTTGTTGTTCTTAAAAATGCTCCCAAGAACTTCAAATTGGTTACTCCTAAAATCCAAAGAGATATCGTGAGAGCTTGTGCTAAGGAAACACTTAAATCTATCATAGAAGATCTTGGAGATGAGTACTTTGCTATATTGGTTGATGAGTCCCGTGATGTATCACACAAGGAACAAATGGCTCTTGTTATAAGATATGTTGATAGAAGGGGGTTTCTGGTGGAGCGGCTTATTGGGCTTGCTCATGTTACTCAAACAACTGCTATCGCACTAAAAGAAGCTGTTTATTTTGTTCTTGGAAACAATTCACTTAGTCCCTCTCGAATCCGTGGCCAAGGTTATGACGGAGCAAGTAACATGCAAGGGCATCTAAATAGTTTGAAAACTTTAATCATGCAAGATTCTAGATCTGCTCATAGCATACATTGTTTTGCTCATCAACTCCAGTTGACACTAGTTGCAGTTGCCAAAAATCATGAAGATGTTGTGTTTCTTTTTGAGTGGCTTAATGTTATATTGGCCACTATTGGAGGTTCATTCAAGAACAGGGATATGCTTCAGGAAAAACAAGCAAAGAAAGTTGAAGAGGCATTGCAATTGGGTGAACTTGAAATAGGACGTGGTCTGAATCAAGAACTTGGCCTTAAAAGAGCTGGTGATACTAGATGGGGCTCTCATTTTAATTCCCTGCTGAATTTGATTGTTATGTTTCCTTCAGTAGTTGAAGTTATTGATGACATTGCACACAATGGCTCCAAAGCTGTTGATAGGCTTAAGGCAAAAGGGTGTTGGATGCTATACAAACATTTGATTTTGCTTTTATGATGCACTTAATGGAGGTTATACTTGGAATAACTAATGATTTGAACATAGCCTTGCAAAAAAAGGACCAAGATATTGTGAATGCTATTTCATATCTGGGCACAACTAAGAGAAGACTACAAGACCTGAGAAATGATGGTTGGGATGGTATGTTTAATCAAATTATTGATTTTTGCATCAAGCATGATATTGAACTTCCTGACATGGATGACATGCATGTTCCTCGAGGATCAAAATCAAAGCGCAGAGTTCAAGTTGATGGCATATCAAATGAGGATTACTACCAGAGTGTCATGTATGTTGTTATTGACCTATTACGTGTTGAGCTTAATGACCGTTTTAGTGAGAGTAGTACTATGTTACTTCTTGGTATGGCTTGTTTGGATCCTGCTGATTCATTCTCTAATTTTGACAAGGACAAAATACTAGAAATGGCTCGATTGTATCCTGATGATTTTGACAGTGAACACAAGATTGAAGAGCTTGGTTGCCAACTTAAAAATTTTGTTGAGAATATTCGCGATGATTCAAGATTCTGCAATCTGAAAGGGCTTGCTGATCTATGCAAGAAATTAGTTGAAAAAAAGAAACACACTACTTATCCTTTGGTGTTTTTGTTATTGAAGCTGGTATTAATTCTACCCGTCGCCACAGCATCAGTCAAGAGAGCTTTTTCTGCTATGAAGTACATCAAGTCTGATTTGCGCAATAGAATAGGTGATACTTTCTTATATCATTGCATGATTACCTATGTTGAAAGTGATGTATTTCAAAATATCACTACTGATACCATCATGAACTGCTATCAAGGGATGAAAACCCGTAAAGAGGAGCTCTGTAACCGTAGAGAGGAACTCTGATTAAGTCAATATTTTCACTATGTTACCTGAAGCCATTGTTATGTATCAGTCTTGACCGCACAGGGTTTGAGTCCTGGCTCTGCCACTGATCAAGCATGATCGGACCCTCATCAACCATCGCATCTCTATGAAAAACAGACTGGAACTGAACAATGCACGGTGCAAGAGGGTAACGTTGAGCCCTAATAATTGGAATGTTGCGAGTGTCAGCCTTCTATCAACTAACTAATTAATGTTATAAAGCATGTGTATAGAAACATGACTTCTGTATATATTATTGACCTAAAGTTGAACTTTAATTCTTTAGTATATGTTCAAGTTTTTTATATTATTTTTACAGATCACTGGAAAACTGATGCCATATTTTGCAAATTTACAATTACTATTTTATTTTTGAATCGTGTCCCATAAATTGTAAATCATCCCCTAATTTGTTCAATTTCAGAAACTATGCAGTCTTTGAAGTTTGAAACAGTATATGCATTCCATTAGTTTGAACTAATTTCTGTATAATTTAAGAACTATAGATTACAAAAGTCATGAAAAAGTCTTATGTTCAGATTCAAAACTTATATCACAATTCAAACTGATTCCATTAGTTGTCATATCAGTTTACATTTGAGACATGATTTGAGACACTTGATTTGACCAATAAGTTGTTCCTTCAAGATTTGAGACATGATTATACGAGTTCACAACTAAATTGTAGTTATAATATGAAAACACATGTCTGATTCAAACTTATTTGTCATGTACAAGAATTATATATTAGAATTATGGTGTAATTAATATGTAATTCAATAAAAAGTTAATGTAAGTAAATTAAAATGATTAAATTTCTTGCCACATGACTGCAGAGCTGGTTTACTTGAGGTTGTTTCTTGCATTTTTATAGAACTCTTGTTTTCTTTCTCCTTCTTTTGTATGAGCCCTGCAAATAAAGAATTAAGTCAGTTGATCAAATGTTGACATTCATCTTAACAAATCACAAAACTCTGAACTGTAATTGGAGCGTTTGTTTGCATTACCACGTATCTAATGCTGTGTATGTCTTTGTTTTTAGACAATGAAAGATGCAACTCTTTCTTCATATTAAGAATTTTCCAAGAAAGAGCCAAATAAGTGAGATAAACAAGTAATTATTTTGCAAATCTTTCTGTGCAGTCACCTTTTTTCTTCTTCTGGTTGATACTAATCTTATTTTGATCTATCTTATTCTTGCTTTTCCTTTCTTCATATTTCTGGATGCATTTGATCTGTCTTCTTGAATTTTTCTTGGATTCTGAGTTGTAAATCTTCATATATGAGACTATTTGATCTTCTGTATAATGGAATCTAGATGTAACTTTTTGGTGCTTTTTCTCTTCTACCTCCATGTTGTTCTAGCTGGGTGATTTGTTTGGAAAATATTTGGCTTTGATCTGGCATGGAGAAGGAGTTGGGAAAGAAGTGGTCCTCTCCTGACAGATGAGTTGGATCTGGTATCACGTGAGTTGTCTTTTTTATCAACTTGCACGTCAAGTTTTCTAATTATATTGATGGGCTGTAACAAATATGATTTTTTTGCTTTTAATTGATAATCCCTTTTGTTGTTGTTATTATTTTGGCCTCTTATTGCTCGTCATGTTTTATTTGGGCCTTTGATTTGTTTGACATTAAATTTGGGCCTTACAAATGATTTGTTGTATGATTATTTTTTGGGCCTTTATTTTTTAATTTGTGTGTGCTCACGAATAAATTTGGGCTACGAATTATGTTAGAAATATGACTTGGGCTTTAGAATAGGTCTTATTTGGGCTTATTTGTCCTTTGTTGTATTTTGGGCTTTAGAATGGGCTTTACTTCGGACCTTTGTTTGGACTCCGAAAATATATATGGGCTTTAAATAGTTAGATCTCAGATTTATATTTTTCTTATTATTTCTCGTATAAAAAAATTTTGAGCTGTTGGACATAGACCCTATGGCTAAAAAATCTAAATGATTCGAGGCCTGTTTGGTTGGGTGTTTCAACTTGTCATCTCTCAAGTTAGGCACCTGCCAAAGGTGTGGCGAACGAAATCCTCGCCGTAGCTTTGGCTCAAAAATGTGTGGCGAAGCAACAAAGAGCTGCCTAACTTTCTTTGGCTGGCTAAACTATGAAAGCAAAACAAACAAACAGGGGCATCCATCCAAACAGCCCCTCAACCTAAACAAATCATTTATCATGTCCTATATAGACAGCCCCATAGTGGTATGCCTAATGCCTGTATTAAGCTGTACGTTGACACTGTCAATCTGTACAGCTTCATCGACCCCTTCACGTACGTGGGCTCATGCATGCATGTGTCTACTACGTACACATGCAAGAGATTAATTAACTGCAACAAGCACGACGTACGTTTGCCTAGCTAGTTTTAGTTTATGCATGAAATTCCTCGCAGAAAAAAAAAGGTTTATGCATGAACGAATGCTTCAAAATTTGAAACGATCGAACGAACGGATCATATGTATATACGTATGTACGTACTTGTACCTGCAGCATTGTGATCTCCACGTATAACTAATTAATTGCAGCGCATCAGCAGGCTGGCGGCCTGGCGCCACCTGCTTTGGTGTATATATACTCCTCTGTCCCAAAACCTCATTGACTTTCACATAACGTTTCAAAACATCATCATCTTATATAAAAAATTAATATAAATATATTAAAATATAAGTTAAAATTGTAATTTCTTTCATGATAAAACAAATCACAACAAGATATATACATAAATGATATTTACATATTTGTTTTGAATAAAACCAATGTTAAACATTATTCAAAAAGTCAACAGTATAATGTATTTTGGAACAGATGGAGTATATAGTTAGGTTGATTACAATGCATATATAACTTGCTGGGAAACGTACTTCCAGTCAAAAAAAAAGAGGAGGATTAATTAAGATGACACCAATATTGTGTTAGCTTGCTGAGTCATTTTGTACTACTCCTATCTAATTGGACGGCGACAGGGCGTCGATGTGTCCTAAGTCCTAACTAATTTTGCCACATAGTACATGCTTGCATGAGGGCACCTTGCTCGGCCGTACAGGCAGTCACATGTGCACCGAAAATGGCCAATTAGCTACTTCTAGCTAGCATATACTACTATACATGAACGCGGTGTAATTAACATGCTAGTACTATATTATATATCTAAAAATTAATTAAAGTAGCTAGTTGACTCAGATATGATCGATATGATGTACATATCTAAGATTCTAAATTATCTAACCCAATATCAGCTAGCTCTGCTGTATATAGCTAGCTTGCTAAGCTGGCCGGCCGACATGCCTACAAGACAGTTGCCTTCACATTATATCTGAATTTCGAAGAACATTAATTATATTTCTCGATCGATCAATCTGTTCAGTTATCATTACTTAACTTGTTTGAAATTAGTAAATTCTTACGCGTTCCGTCGTACTCATCACTTTTTATCAATTTGGTCGTGCCGCGATCCTTCTCAGACAAATCAAGTACGGACTGAATTTCTAAACAAATTAATCCTCCTTCTGTATAAAAGAATTTAAACACACATGGGCTAAGCTAGCTGGTCGATGATGATGCAGTCTCCTTAATCTGATTTGATTAAGCCAGAGCTAGCTATAGAGTCTGATCTTTTCTTCGATCTTACCACCATAATGTTCACAAGACGTGTGTACCTCACCTCTTTTTTTTCCAGTATACGTACGCGATCGACTGTGTCTAAAGTTTTTCTTTCTGAAAATATCATAAAGCTGGCTAGACTGTCGATGGTGGTATCGGCCACGCTTATGCTGTGTCATCAGTTGAACGACAAACGTAGAAAGGCAGAAAGGCAGAGGGGTCCGTATATGTAGAGAGAATTGCTAGGAAACTCTTCCGGAACAAAAAGGATAAAACCAGTCATATATTTCGATAAGAGGACAAAGATTCCTCTTGTTTAATTAAATAGTACACATAGAATGCTATATATGCTTAAAGTCTATCTGAATCGAGTATTTCAGTCGGAATGCAATTAAAACATATGATTATAAAATATATGAAAAAATATTGGAATGGTCGACCGAGAGAAAAACACATTAGAGGATACATAAAGACACAAAGGAAATTAAGTTTCCATGAGGTTGGACACCGTACTAACTTTTCTCCAAAATATCCTCGTCTTAAATCATTCTGTAGCAATTTTATAGGACGGTTCAAATCTCAATCTTTCGCTTCAAAGAACCGAGTAGGAGACTTTTCTATTGGATACAAATTTAATGGATCATGTCAAATATGTTCAGATCCGTAGTAGTATTAGATGGTGGCTTTCATGTTACTATATTTTGGGATACAGAGGAAGTAGCCTGTAGTAGTCACTAGTACAAATTCTGTTTTTTCATGCGGTCAAAACACGTTTTTTCGTACAGAGGTCTTGCCCGTCTACACCTAAGGGTCTAAGAAAATAAACATTTTCACGTGCGGACGACCCAACCGCACAGAAAAATACATCTTCCCGTGCGGTCCACTTAACTCGACCGCACGGGATAATCGTTTATCCCGTGCGGTCCAGTTATATCGACCGCACGGGAAGATGTATTCCCGTTCGCTCGTCGTTTCGCTCCTCGGTCGTTCGGTCGTTCCTCGGGCGCGGCGCCGGAGAAGATAGAGGTGGAGGGGAGACGGTGAGGGTGGCGGTGACGACGATGATGCGATGGACGATGATGGCAGTGGCGACGGCGGCGGCGGCAGCGACGACAAGGATGGCGACACCTGAGAGGAGGAGAGGAGGCGGCGGCGGTCGGTGAGGAGGACAGGCCGGCGGCGAGGGAATGCAGGCGGCGGCGTCAAGGGGACCAGCTAGGCGGCCGGCAGCGAGGGCGAGGAGATGAGGCGGGACTTAGAAATTTCTCCAGGACTTAAATATTTTCGGAGCCCGCCCATACCTTATATAGGGGGTATGCATCATCGCGTGCGGTTGCGTTAAGCGGCCCGTACGGGATAATCTATTATCCCGTATGGGCGACTTAATCCAACCGCACACGATAATGTAGATTATCGCGTGCGGTCGTGTTAAGACGCCCGCACGGGATAATAGATTATCCCATGATGGCGATGACTGGGCCCCGGTGGACCGGTTTTTTCAGGCGGCACCACTTACGGCTCGCCTGGAATCTACCGGGGGCCTCGTACAGAAAAAAAACTTTTCTGTAGTAGTGAGTAGTCGTTGATTGAAACGTGTAGCACATGATGCCAACTAATTTACTCCGATCATATTCACATCTATTTACTCCCATCATATTCACATCTATTCTATCAATGTCTGAATTTCCAAGAAAATGGGTGTTCACTATATATACAGCTTTGACCTCCTCTTCACGTTTTATTTCTTTGATATATATCTTCACAAACAAACAAAACAAAAAGGTCGTTTTCTTGACAGCGGCATGTGCATGATGTACTGCTATTTGCCGCGTATGTGTGCTTGTTGCAAAAGTACACTACATTTAGTTATTCGTGCATGTGCTATACTTAAACGAAAGTAACTAAATATGATCTAAATTACATCAATGCAATTTGGTATATCCAGTTAAATTTGTGTGTTAATTACGTAGACGACTGATTTGCCTGCAGAAATCAAATTCGAACGCGTTATACTTCTCCTTGTCTCTCTCTTAGTTTCTTTTCTTAAAAGGCACGAGACGTGTGTACTTCATCACCAAAAGATCAGATGTCTGCTTCTTCCTTCTTTTTTTCAGAAAAAGAAATAAAAAGATGACTAAAGTCGACTACACTAGAGGGTGACTAGGTCGATATACAGTAGCTTGGGAGTCATGCACGTGGTCAAAGAGATTGGATAAGTACGGAACGTCGAACACCATGGTTGACTGTGGGGCCCACAGGTAACAGGAGCCAGTGAACGTTACATAACCCCACTTTACACTTAAACAACCAGTTATTTCTTAGATACTCCTCGATACTCTATTACTATTTTCTTTGTCCCATAAAAATCAATTTCTGACTTTAAATTTATATATAACATTGTCTAGGTTTAAAGATAAAAGTTAATTTTTTATGAGACGAAAAAAATATTTCTCAAAATATAGCTACCTGCATGCTATGAGCTCTCTGGCAAGCAATTCTCCATACGTGTTTACGATATTGCGTTCTAAACAACTTATTGGCTGAATAACTATCTTATTTTCCGTAAACACACTGCCCGAACTTTTGAAATGGTATATATTTTTTAAAAAAATCAATATAAAAATTTCTTTTTTAAAAAATAATCAATTATTAAGTTTATAGTAAATAATGCTAAATTAATCCTACGCTAATGACTTTATTTGTGTTGCGTGATGTGGAAAAGCTTAGTTTTCACTGTAAAAAAAGATTGTCATAGACACACCCACTTTATTTTTACAAACGGACTAAAAAAGACTCGCTTATAAAAAAATATACGCTTGTAAAAATTGAATTTCGTAGACGGGCCTCCTAAGATGGCCGGATGCAAAAATAGCGTTATTTCGTAGGCCAGCCATTATTTTCGTAGGCGCCTCCTTAAATGATCTCTTATGTGAAAATAGTGAGGGTTGCGCCCCAATGGGCAGACCCATATTAATATAGTATTTCACACTCTTTCTTACTTCCCTAAGCTCCTCTTCTCTCTCTTTATTCTTCTCCTATCGGCAGCATGCACAGACGTTGGACAACGTCTCCTACTCTCCTAGCGCTCCCTCTCCCCTTTTCCCCTTCCCAACGGCCGACACGTAGTGGCAGACACGCGCTTCAGGCGGCAATAGTGGCGACGACGAGCTTGGGGTGACGGTGGCGGATACCGGAGTGGCGGATCCATTGTCGTTGGCATTGGGGGCAACAGATCCGGTGACTAGCTTCGAGCAGCGGTGGGGTCGGGAGCGACCCTGATGATCGCACAAGCCCTCGGAGCGGTGGAAGCGGCCACTGGTGCGTGCAGGCTTTAGGTGACGGTTGGATCCGCCACTTGCGGCCACTGGAGCGATGAATCCGCCAGTGGTGGAGGCAGAGGAGACAAGGCGCGTGGCTGCAAATGCGACCTCGACGGAGATGGGCAGATCCGGCAGTCTTAGGAGCGACGACGGTGGCAGCTTCTAGACCGACGACAATAGACTGCTTTTTTTTACTACAAATAGATCTAGGTTTCTAGATTATTGGTTTTTGGATTTTTTTTATTTTTTCATCAAAATTGTTTTTTCACATGGGCGGCACAATGTGCCCACGTGTGAAAATGTCATTTTTACATGTAGTTGCGTCGCTCGCATAGAAAATTAACGATTTTCGTAGACATTTGGACGTAAACGGTTGTTTTGTTCATATGCTAAAATATGTTCTAATCATTTGGGAAAACGGTTTGTAGTAGTGTATGGATCCGCTTTGACGGCCAATTGCCACTAAAAATTCCTCCTCTGGCTGATAGATATGGCTTATTATCTACTAGAGCAAACGACTGTAATTAGTTTGTTGTTGATGATCAGCTGATCAACTAACAGCAGTCGTACTGGTCAATAATCAAATCTATATTTATTCATATCCGCGCGACTAACATTTTATAATCCGATGGTTGAGCAACACATGCTTGTTTGCTTCGTGACAGTTTCTATCGACTGACGACGAAAAAGAACGGAGATTGGAGAGCATTGACGGCGGCGACGACCTGGACGTACGACGCATGTGCTTTTCCTTATCGCGTTAATCATTGCATGCATGAAGATGGACAGCGATGTGTCCAGCTTCATTCTGATCTGACGATCGACGACTTTCACTTCCAGAGCAAGTTGGTCATTCACATAAGTGTATTGCCGGGAAGCAAATGCTACGTAGTAGTACAAACTTATATGGACAGACCATATATACTCCAGAGTTTTTTTTTTCTAAAACACGTTAAAAAACACGTGATGATGAAAACACACGCACACTCATCCCTAAGAGATGATGCACACACGTACATTTTACCTATATAAATATTTCCAAAAGACTGACCAACATATCTTGATGCTAACAAAGTCATCACGCCACGCCTCATTATCGATGGGTACATCGTCTATCACTAAAAAAAATAAAGTCATAAATGTGAGTAACCATCTTATGTTATAAAACCAGCTCCGATAGCACATCGAGAACCAAACATGGAAGAAACACCATAGGAGATCCAAACACGATGACGACACCGAGGCACGATATTTGTTAACGAGGTTCAGCCGAAGCCTACATCCTCGGGGCATTGATTACGGGCGCTCCTTCCCGATCCAGCATATTACAGCGTATCAGAGTTACAACGACTTACCGCCGGACGTCGCCGGTAGCTGCTCCCTCTCGCTATGCTAAGTCGTCATGTGGTTACAATAGGTCCACCTTTCTATTTAAGAGAGAGCCTAGGATAGAGTCCGACTCTTACTCTAATCCTAACACCTAGTACAACTCCAAGTCCTAAACTGTAACCGACTAAGTACACACATTCGACACAAACTCTAACAAACTTCACCTTGGCGAATATGTCATGCCAATCTGAATTTGTCCCATGCACGAACACGATGGGTTAGTATGCAAAGGGATTTAGACAGGTTCAGGCCTCCTCAACGAGAGGTAATACCCTACTCCTGTTTCGGGGATTCGATCCGCCGAGTGGTTTATTGATCTCTTGATCTCTTTCAATCTGTGTTCTTGTTTTTTCTCGATATTCGTTTCTCTATTTTTCTATCCCTCAAGGGACGTCCTAACCCTCTTATATAGGTTTAGAGGGTAGGCTCACAAGTCGGAGACCTAACTATCCTCGGTATCGGACTCCATAATATTCCCGACTTAGGACTATAAGCCGTTCCTTATTACACAAGGTAACGTAATACTCAAGTCCTAAGCCGATTACATATTCATGATTCATAACCTATCCCCTATTACTAGTCGGATAAGCTAGCCATGAGGGTATCCGGTACCCATAATCTCCACAGTAGCCACTGAGACCTTCACAGTCGACGAGATAACTTTGCCTCGAACTAGAATAACACATAGCCGAGTGCCTCCTTAGCCGAGTGCTCCCATTGTCGAGTGCTTCCATTATCTCTGCCTGAGTCTCCCGAGTGCTTTATCATCCAATAAGAAGGCTGTGAAGGGCTAAAAAATATCTTAAGAATTATCAAAAAATATACTTAGGTGCATCGACTGATGCACCTAATTAGGTGTAGCCCCCGACTATGTGTTTAGTTAAACAAACTAAGCATATAGTCAACAACTATAATAATCATACTCTTCCGAGTGAAATAAATATCTGGCCTAAGCCAAAAGCAATCATAAAGAATCATATAACACATAACCTTATAATCAAGGCATAGTGTATAATGACCTCGAGTAATGGCAAGCTCATGCTTATCCGAGTCGTTATGCCCGAGTCCTCTCAGAGCATACAACTTAGCCAACCTCAGGAATAAAAAATCCAAGTTAATAAACTCATAATTTATCAGTCATATGAAAAATGTGACAAAAAATATTAAATAGCTCTTGCCATAATATTGGTCTTAATAAAAAGAGCACACCAAGATGGCAAAATAGCATTGATATAATAGAAGATCAAATGCTTTGTAAAAAACAAACAGCTCCTGCAACCTATAAAAAAGTTACCAGGACAGTTATAAAAAACTTTACTGTTTGTCACCTTCCAAGTTGCATCGTACCAACCTTCAACAAGTTGTGTAACTGCTGTATGAAAGGATTTTAAAAGACATTGGGCAATAAGACACGCGTATATTGTCAGGGCAAATTTGCTTAAGTTCCTAGAGACACGTGTCAAGCCACACCTGGATTATGGGCTGTAGGCCTCTCATGGGTCTCGGCCCAAATACGAGAAAACCTACCGATACCCTTAAAAACGACGTGTATAACACGCCTTTTAATAAGCTCCCAAGTGACAAATCTGCTGGGTGATGTAAACTGAGCGCATCTCATATGAATAGCTTCTGATCCGAATAGTTATCCCTCATGGGATGTACCGAAGTAGATTTGATAATTGAATCCCGACTGACGCAAGAACTCAGCTTATGACCCTTGTGGGGAACAATGATTGGTTCAAACCTTGAGCGTAGGAGATAAGCTCACGGCCATGAATTCATGTTGCATATATCCAGAATAAGTCCAAATTGAAGGTATGATCCTCGTGATAGAGCTATTAAGCCTCTGAGCATGTTGCTTGTCCTTCTGTCGCAGTCGAGGTTATCCATTGGTGGTAACTGATGCAATCGGCATGGAAGCGAGACCACCAATGTAAAGATAAAATTGCCCATCAAAGGTAACGAAGATATCAGTGGTGGAGACATAGTTGCCCATCAACAGCGATGGCGAAATCCACCAACCATGGAGACGAAGAAAATAGTCGGCGATGACAAACGTAACCAGCAGTAACGACGACTAGCGACAGCAGAGATGGTCGGCTATGAAGATGAAGTTTCTCAACAACGGTGATAGAGAAGCGTAGTCGTGGAATCGAGAAGATCAGTCGGCAACAATAGACGAGGCGACTGGCAGTAAAGACGATGACGCCTATCAATGGCGACGCAGTAGGCCAACCTTGAAGGAGAGAATACCAGTCATTGGCGACCAAGGCAAGTCGGTGTTAAAGATGAAGATGCACATCCGCAGCGACGACGTAGGCCAGCAATGACGACGAGACCACCAGTCGGCAACGACGGAGATGGCCGGACGATGAACACGAAAATACTAATCAGTTGCTGCATAATAGACCAACCAACTATGACAGACGCAACCGGTGGTGATGACGATCCGTAGCAGAAAAAAACAACCAGTTGTAGAGATAAATTGCCTGTCAACGGTGGCAGAATTGATTAGGCCGAAGAGACATGGCAAAGTGTTGATGAAGATGGCGACGTTGATATCTCAGTCAAATTTTAGTGTAGACGAAGCCCAAACTCCTGAAGCAAAGAACTTGATTGACAACAGTTGACTGAAGATGAAGATAATGCCGATGATGAAGGTGCCGATGATAATAATCAATCAAACTGTTGAGAAGATATCGAAACCCAAGTAGTTTCCTTGACGCTAGCATGTGTGTGGCGAAGAACTCCAAACTCCATGACATATAAATTAAACCTTGAACTTGACATTTGAAAAACTTGGAGTAGACTGTAGCATCAACTGAGAGCCAAAGTTATCGGTGAAAATGTTGGAGTCGCTGAAGTAGAAAGCTTGCTCTGGAGCAAAGATTTTGAGTCTTGTATTTGTGTAGCCCCCGACTCTATGCTTAGTTAGGAAACAACTGATTATAGAGTCAAAAACTATAGCTTGTCATTGAGTAGCCATTGCTTGAGTGAAGATGCGTATTGAGGATGTCATGTTCAGGCTCTTGGAGACGTCGTAGTTGGTGAAGTAACGGAGCTTGCGAAGTAGAGGCAATAGAGCTAGTCAACGATGAGAACGTAGACGCCCAACAACGATAATGTCACCAATCAACCGTGTAGGCGGAAACACCAGTCGGCGCCGACGAAGGCAGGCCGACAATGAAGTCGTAGACGGCCAACAACGGTGATGTCACCAATCAATCGTGTTGGCGGAAACACCAGTCGGCGGCGGCGAAGGCAGGCCAACGATGAAGTCGTAGACGCCAAACAACGGTGATGTCACCAATCAAACGTGTAGGCGGAAACACCAGTCGGCACCGGCGAAGGCAGGCCGATGATGAGGTCGTAGATGCCCAACAACGGTGATGTCACCAATCAACCGTGTAGGCAGAAACACCAGTCGGCGGCGGCGAAGGCAGGCCGACGATGACGTCGTAGACGCCCAACAACGGTGATGTCGTCAATCAACCGTGTAGGCGGAAACACCAGTCAGTCGGCGGCGGCGAAGGCAGGCCGACGATGACGTCGTAGACGCCCAACAACGGTGATGTC
>BDMV01000010.1:23227025-23438630 GCA_008326285.1 Oryza officinalis | reverse complement strand
GGACCACCTGGCCGTAGTGCTGGATCCGGCGCACTATGGCGAGGAAACATTTACAGAGTTTCTCGTTATATTAAATTTGTAAGTCCTGTTATGCACCATTTACTAAATGTTGGCTATTGTACTCTCGAAGACACATAATTGACTCAAACAATTGTTTTGTCTTTATAGAGCATACACATATTACGTAGACCACGGTGGACCAATCAATAATCTACAAAAGAAGAAGCTTCTCGTGAAGACAAGATGACCGGTAATTACATGTCTCTTGTTCCGACATTTCTTACACATACTTGTTTCACTCAAAATATTGATGTATACAATTTTTTTCAACATAGTGTTTTAAACAACCACCACAGACTAATTTATGCGGATACTACGTATGCGAGATGCTTAGACTCAACGGGAGATACACTACAAAGTTTGAAAAAGTAAGTCGAGAGAAAATATCTTTTCACACATTATAAGATCTTGTATAACTTTCCTAACTATAACAATGTGTATTCCTTCTGAAACAGATCCCGTCCGTTCCAGTTGTAGTGAACCGGTTCGACGATCGAACCATACTAAACTTGTGTGCAGATATTTGCCGCTTCATCCGCCGCGATGTCTGCAACCATTTGGGCGATTTCTACGATCCGGAGAGCCAGCTTGCGACGGAGGATACCTTCAAACGACTTAGAGAGTAGGAAAAAGAACATATGTATAGTAGCTAGTACAAATATTTCTAATTAAGGATATATTTTATGTGGTTTTTTAAACTTCTGTAAATTGCGAGACGCGATGATACGTATATTATATATATACATATGTCATGCATGCGTACAAATTTAATATCTTAATTCCATGAAAAAATAATTAATTACGTTCAATTCTTAATACGTGCGATGTGTATGTATACTATTACTGAGAGAGACGGAGATCTAGAGAGGGGAGAGATAAGGTAATATATTCACATAAAATAATAAACCAACATATAAAATAATATTTTATATACACATAAAATAATGAGCAGATCGCTTATCCCGTGCGGTCGCGTTAAGTGGAACGCACGGAATAAGCGATCCACCCATTATTTTATGTGCATATAAAATATTATTTTATATGTTGGTTTATTATCCCATGCGGTCCACTTAATGCGACAGCACGGGAAGATCGCTTATCCCGTGCGGTCTGCTTAAGCGGCCCGCACGGGATAATGGATCTTCCCGTGCGGTTGGGCCGCCCGTACGCGAAAATGGTCTTTTCCCAGACCTTCTCGCGCGTGCGGGCAGGCCTTTCGCACGGAAAGGTGCCTTTCGGCCCGCACGGAAAGGCTGTTTCTGTAGTAGTGACTGACAAACACAAAATATATCTAAAGTATAGTACAAGCCTACTACGAGGCAAGGATTTTTTTATGCAGATACCATATGAAAATTATATGGATTGTTCTTGGTATTATATATTTTAATGGGGATAGGGATGAGGAGATAAATATCTAATTTTCATTTTAACTTACTTCCTCACCGAAGATTGAAACTGATTGCAACTCAACTTGAAACTAAGAACTCATCAGAATAAAAGGTGACGATACGTCGAAAGTAATTGTATTGATCTGTGGAGATAGTTTACAAAGACCCTAGGTGTACATATTTATATCCCTGGGTTGATACTAGTCCTGATCGGACACGACATAGGTTTCCTAAAGATTCAAGTCCTGATCCGAAACTATATAAAACTTCCTAACGATAAAAGAAAAATTACTAAATTCTGCCAAATTAATAGATAGAATTAAATTGTCATGCCATGGTTTTTACGATTTCTCCTTGAACTCGATCTTTTCTAGATAAACTTTCATCGACCAATCGCCTTTTTTTCTAACCGAATCCACTAAACAACCATACTAAATTTTGGTGTTAACATGTTCATGGTGCCCTTATAGGCCGGGATGGTGTGAAAATGGTCATGGTATCATTTGCAGGTTGTAGTGAGGGACTTCAATCCAGGGAGTAAAACCATGGTTGAAGAGACTTTGAAGAGAAAAATAATGCTAATCTGGCACGCAACCGTCAAATTCAACGGTGGCATCGGCGGTGTTCCATGGGTACGGTTGTGAAGAGGAAGATGGGTCTGACTTGTGAGACCCACTAGTGAATCTGAGCTGAGGTGAGTGACTAGTTGAGCTAAACAGATAGGTCAAAAGGACGAGGAAGGGGAAGCGGATCAAAGGTGGAGAGAGGGAGGGGAGGCTAGGCCAACTTTGGCCCAAAGAGAAAACATGGAACTTTTAGGGTTTTTTTTCAGAAAGTACTCGATTTGTTTTTAGTTTTTTTTAAAAAATTAGTTATTATGTGATAAATTTTGAAGTATAAATTGATTAAATATTTTAGAGCATGAAGATGTAATGAAGAATACCCCATGTCATATTTGAAGTTTTCTTACTCGAGTTCTAAGGTTTGAGATTTCGTGGGCCATTTTACGGGGTACCAGTGAGACTCAAACTGATAGCATATTGGATCAATTAATCTTTCCGCGTCGGTAACAGCAGCATCCGGTTGTAGTTAGGAAAGACAACACGGTTCTATTAGGCACTGTGCGAGAGGAGGAAAAAAATGCAGTTAGAGTGAGAGTCAATAACATGGTGATGTGATCGGTTAATTTCTTTGAACCGTTTTGCGCACGTCTATCGCGCGAACGGGTACGTGGTCAATCGCACGCGCTTCGGAGCGCGTGATCAGGAAAAAAACAATGCGATCGGAAATGGAAAAACAAAACAAAAGGATGCGCTATTGGAAGAAAAAACAAAAACGGTGTGCTGCACCTCGTTTCTCTTTTCCTTTATCAAAGGAATAAGTTGACCAGCCGTCCCTCAACTTTACGTCGAGTATGTATGACATAATTAATCTTTAATATCAGAAATCTTCACATGTAAACTATACAAAACCACATAATTTTGGTCTCATAGTAGTATGGTTCTCTGGTTTCGCTGACGTGACATTCTAGTCAGCAAAAAAAATTAAAAAAAATTGTGAGGCTCATATGTAAGTGAAAAGAACAAAATACGAGACCCACAACTCTTCTTTCTTCTTTTTCTTTTTTCTTTTCTTCTTTTCTTGGGAGGCCGCCGGCAATGGAGGAGAGGCGGCCGGCGAGCCTCGGCCGAGCTCCACTGCCGCCTCGAGCGCCTCACGACAAGAGGAGAGAAGCCGGTGAGCCCGGCCGAGCGGGGTGGGGCGACGACCACGCGGCACCAGCGAGGAGTTGACGATGGCGACGAGACAACACCGGGCGACGGCGAATGGAGTGGTGACGAGCGAGCGCTGTAGCGGGTGGCGGGAGAGGAGGGGAGGTGGCTGATGAGCCTGGGAGGGAGGGGAGGCGGCAGCCACACCCGACGATGACGACGATGCACATGTGCGAGGCCGGGCGGAGAAGGAGCGACGGGAGGGCGACGGGGGGCCGGGCGAGGAAGGAGCGGTAGGGAGCAGTGGGGGGCCGGTGGGATCTCTCCCCCTCTTCCTCCTAGCCTCGCCGACCTCCTCTCCCCCCTTCCTCCCAAGCTCGCCGGCTGCCTCTCCCCCACTCTCACTCCCAGGTTCACGTCGTCGAGCCTCGTGGTTGTCGCCTCCTCACCATGTGGTCATCACCTTCTCGCCGTCCCAGCCGTCGCTACCTTCTTGCCGTCCCTAGCCGAGGATCTCCTTGCCGCCTCTCCCTCCCTCCTAGGCTCGTCGCCCGCCTCTTCCCCCTTCTCTCGCCGTCCGCTGCCGCGCTCGCCCACGGCCCAACCTTGCTCGGCGACTGCCTCTTCCCCATTTGCCGCCGGTGGCCCTGTTCCCTCCTCTCGTCGCGAGGCACTCGAGACGGCGGGGCTCGCCGGCCACCTCTCCCCCATCTGCCGCCAACGCCTCTCCCCCATCGCTGGCAGCTTCCCGAGAAGATAAGAGAAGAAAAGAGAAAAAGAAGAAAGAAGAGATGTGGGTCTCACATTTTTTTCTCACTTACATGTGGGCCCCATATTTTTTTTATTTTTTTGGCTGACTAGGATGCCACGTCAGCGAAACCAGATATCTATATTGCTATGGGACCAAAATTACACGGTGTTGTATAGTTTAGGAGTGAAGATTTCTGGTATTGGAGATTAGGGATGTCATACAAACTCGACGTAAAGTTGAGGGACGGCCGATAAACTTATTCCTTTATCAAACAAAAAGAGCCCAAGCAGCAATGGCCCAAAGAATATTTTCCTTCAAACGGCCCAGCGGATGGATTCCCGGCCTTGTAGTATATTAGTCCAATAAAAAAAGTTTATACATATAAACTTTATAATATAATTTTTTACACATATTTCTAGAAATATTGGACATGTGGGCGGGAAAAAATGGCCTACTAAAAAGAAAAGGAAAGAGGCCAGATTAAATCTATGCAAAAGGAATGTGGTAGACCTGCTAATAAAGGAAAACCAGATGGACATAAGCCCATCAAACAATTTGCAAAAAAGGAATGGCCCAAAACCACATGGACAAAAAGGCAATAGGTTGACCCGATCGCGCGGATCTGGCTGCGTGCGATCATCGCCCATTATCATTTTCGACGCGAAGGTGTTTGAAACCGATAAACTTGTGTATTCTGTTTATAGAATGAAACAACTCCATGCAAAATATGCAAGACGCTGCATTCACACTTCACGCAACATGGCAAGTGGCTGGGAGACACATCCCGCTGGGCCACCCTGGACATTTGGACCAGCTGGTCAGTGAGAGAGGCTGAGGAATGTGTTGTGCACTGTGAACAGAGACAAGGGGGCATTGAAAAAAAAGAAACATGGAACGATTTGGACTGGGTTAGCTTTGTCCATAAAAGTGGAGCATTTTCTGGTTGGCTTTTGGATATGTCTTGGAATTTTTAGAATGTTTCAAATGCCCCTAAAAAATATCTTGTGCCGCAAAACTACTGTTTAAAATTGATTGGACAGGACAGGGGAAGGGGATCTCGCCAGGGGCAGACATGGGGGTACAATTGTTCCCCAAATTATTTTGCAAAACAAATAACTATATGTATTTATATCGGCCAAAATAATAATTTACATGCCTTCGAGAATAGCAATCCAACCATCCTAATTGACGGCCCAGTAGCCCATATGCGCATACCCTCCCTTTCCGGCTAAACCCTATTCTCCTCCCCTCTCTTTCGTTCTCATGCTGGTACAGGAGCCGGGACTAGGGAGCAATGTCATGAGCGGCGGCGGTGGTCGAACAAGTCACCAGGGGCAGGGGACAATGCGCTTGCGTGCCGCTCCCCGTTGACAACAGGATGGCGACTTAGCTCCTCCAACCGACACACTAGCTCCACTCGCCGCCTCCCTTAACCCTAGCCCAACACCCTTATTGTCGGCACCTCTGTCGCCGGTGCTGCGTCCGATGGAGCAATGGTTAGTTGTGTTTTCTATTATATTTTTTTTCACCGTTCACTATAAATTATTCAATACATGTTATGTATTGGGATTGAGATATACATTGCCTAATATATGCATGCTTGCTGCTTGGATTGAGTGTTTATTAGTGATTTGAGTTCTTTTTTATTGTCGAACTAGTTTCTTTGGTATTATCTACATAGTCCGTGGTCTGTAACTTCGTATCTCCATTATCGAAATCGTGCGTCCGCCACTAGTTTCAATTGGATTTCAATTATATGAGTTTTCATTAAGCTCTAAGTGAATTCAAATGCATGATTGTGGCAGCTAGGATGCAATGGACATAAGAAAAACCAGCATTTGGGATTGGATTTTTTCACATGTGAAACGAGATGAGCTATTTGTGTATGATTAATTGATTATTAATTATTATAAACTTGAAAAATATATTTATTTGATTTTTAAGGAACTTTTATATAGAAAACTTTTGCACAAAATTTATTGTGTTTAGCAGTTTGAAAAATGTGCTTATGGAGAACGAGTAACCATTCCGAGATGCTGACTAGAACTTAGCCTAAATGTTGTAGTTGTCATCTAATTTTGTTACTTTCTAATATGCATAGCTGCAATTTTACTCACTTTATGGTAGCTTAATATGGACAATTTGGCAAGGTATGCCCGTACTAAACACTTCGGATTTTGCACTAGCTGTCGAATCGAAAGAACACTTTCTGTTTCTGGACTTCCCCATATATATCGGTGTAAACATGATATCCTCCATCCAAGGTGCCGGCGTGCAGCTGTTCAAATTTAATGCCAGTTGGCAGCCATTTTCCTGCACGTTGCATATATATATATATATATATATATATATATATATATATATATATATATATATATATATATATATATATATATATATATATATATATATATATATATATATAGGACCCTAAACCTGTTGCCCAACCCATCCTGCCGTTCTTATATACAAGCAACTCTGTGGGTTGGAGAGAAAGGGAGAGAGGGGGTGGAGGGAGGAGAAAGAGTTTGGAGAGGATTAGGTACGGCCGATTCAAGAGTTTGGAGGGGTTTAGGCATGGCCGAATCAACATCGATAGTGATATCAGATGACGAGAAGAAAGAGATTCAGCAAGATGCAGAGGATGTGGAGGAGGAATGGCCAGGATGGCTTCCAGATGGTTGGATAATGGAGGTCAACCAAGGTGACGATGGCACAATCTACCAGGTATAAAATAAAGCGAGTTTACTGCATGTTGTTACTAGAAAGTTCCTAGTATATAACTATGCATATGATTTAAGGATGATATGTGTGTGGAAGTTTTGTCTGTAAATACAAATTCTTTATTTTCGTCCCTAAGATTTGTGATATTTTGTCAAAAATAAATTGTGTGCAGTACTACACATCTCCTCTATCAGGACTCACTTTCACCATGAAGTCAGAGGTGCTTCACTACCTTTTCTCTGGGATGGATGAGCGATTCCTGGAATCAAAGAACTGTGCTGCAGATAACAAGCTTATTGTGAGTGATTCATTTATAGGAATATGCTATTCATGATTTTGGTTGTCTGTAGAATAATTCGGCATATCTGAGTCCTACCATGACATATATGCAGATGACACATGAATGGCTTCCAAACGGCTGGATGATCGAGGTTAGAGCTGGTGGAAAGAACATGAACAAGATGTATAAGGTACCCTTTTATTTTGTCCTGTAATATAGTTGTATTCTAATTGTTCTATGTCCATTAGTAGTTTGAAATGCAGTGATTCATCATCAGATCTTAGATTGTTCTTTATGACAGTGCTAGGATGCCAATCAAATAAGCTAGAGCGAGATAGGAAATTCAACAAGGACCTAAGTTTGACATATTATAAAGGAGAAAAATCATTTTACGCATGTAAACTTCAAAAAACACTCCATAACTTCAAAACCATGCCTATCCGTCCCTCAACTCTTCGTAAACCATTTTTTTATTCCTTGATTTAAATCTAGATGGTTTTGAACTACATAGCACTTACTTTTTTATATCTAGCTAGCGCTGAAAAATAATTCTCATGAAGGCCCACCTATCATCTTCCATCTTCACTTCCTCCTCCTCCATATTTGAAGCCTCAATGTCTATAATCAGTTCAACCAGTCACCACCATATCTCATTATTTTCTCTACTTACTGATCTCAACTAATCACAACCATTCTTTATCTAATTTCACCCGATTTTTTAATCTCTAGAAAAGGGCAGCTATATTATGGGACATACTCTCTCTGTCAAAAAAACTCAATTCTAAGAATATATTTAGACAAGGTTTATATCTAAATATTTATTTAGAATTAGATTTTGTTTTGATAGAGGGAGTAGGTAGTATTAGTTAGGTCAGACTTGAGCTCACCAACTATGTACTGTTTCTATCTTTGGTGTGACTTCATTTACGATGGTGTAACTTCGTCGTACATTCAAAATTCGTGACGTTGTGGATCATTTGTACGTACTGTAAAATAGGAAGATATGTACCCGTTAATACAAATTATATTTATACTCTTTTAAAAGACCTCAACAGTGGTGGTTAGTCTGCCATCACCACCTACCCACTTATGTGGGTCCATGTTGTCTGTGTAAACATGGTTATACTTGAAATTCAAATCAGCGAATCCATCATCTAGCACTCTACATCAAACGGTAAGGCATATGGACCAGTGTCATCCATTACATCGAATTTAAAAAAAATATGATTTTTTTCTCAATTAACTTTTCATAAAGTAACAATGTGATTTGTTTTTAATTCCCTTACAACGCATGGGTATTTAGCTAGCATAGAAAATATAATAGCAAATCTGAAAAGCCATTGCCAAAATGTAACAGTCCATTTGCATCATTGGCCTGTACACATAATTGCAAAGAATTGCTGATGCTTTTATTGACTGGAAACTATGATGACGCTTATAGAAAACTATTGTTGAAATAATTGGTTGTAATCTTCAAGGGTTTAAATATATGGTCCATCATAAACACATCATGTTACATTTGAGTACAATAAGGTCCTCTAGAAAATAATAGTTTTCTCGTGTTAGTGAAAATTTTCTGATCACCTTTAATTATGCCCAATTTGCAGTTTTATGTTTACCCACCAGCTGGAGTTCGACTGTTTTCTAAAGAGGATGTACTGCTATATATTAATAAGTCCAAGATTACTGAATTTGATACAAATGGACAATGTGACACAAGCACCAAAGACAACGTGCGGTTCTTGCTGCAACATCTGCCCTATTCGCTTATCTATTAACTATCTACCAATTTGTAGAATTTAATGATTAATATATAGATTTTCCCGAATGAAACTAATGATTGAACTTGTTTGTAGATTCTCGCAAATGTGGAATTTAATCCACATTCACTGCCAGAAGGATGGGTGAAGGAAGTAGTATTTAGAAAGACAAAGAATGGAGTTAGAAAAGACCCGGTATATATATATATATATATATTAGAACTTATCATTTTTCTTCACTTACAAATGGACTTCAGTTTTTTTATTATCTTGCTGAATGTGCAGTATTACACGGATCCTGTTTGTAACTATTCATTTCGCACAAGGAGGTCTGCAATGCTCTATGTTCAAACAGGACAAGTACCGAAACGCGCATTTATTCAGAGGACAAGTGTCCATGACCTCTACTCTTTTGAGAAGTCCGCAGATCTGGTAACTCTTCCTCAAAATCTTTCATTCTTCAAGTTTAGGTTCCTTTTCATAACGAAACAACAATTTTAATCGCTCGTATATGCTACTATAATCTTGGCCAATTGTCAATATACCACATATTTTTCTCTAATTGCTCAAATGATACTGGTTTCATCCTATAGATGTAAAAATGCCACTCCATGAATAAGCTATGTAACTCCACGGTTATTTTGCACTAGTGATAACTTATATGTCTTATTTATTGAAGCTCAAACATATATGTCATATAATTTACTTATTTAAAAATCTAATGGCATCTATTGATTTTGTGATTCAACGTCATCTGTTGTGGTCACGCATGCATTACGGACCTAAGGTCTAGTTCCAATTAATTGTGTTTGTGCCTAAAAATTGAATGAAAAATAATACTAATCTAATCTGATTGGATGTTCCATGGATAAATTGCTCTATAGCATTTATTACATGAAACATTTGGTGAGAAAGCTAACTTTAATGTATATTTGAGGGTTTATGCCCTAATTTGTTGATTTTATCCATGACAGCATGAAAGTCTGAGGAAAAGACTAAACTTTAGAGCTACGACTAACCGGCAACCCAGAAGATCATTCAAAGCCAAAAACTCATCGCTTACAGAAAAGTCACTCAGTGATGAGGAATGTTCATATAAGTGTAAGTTACTCTTCTTATATGCGTACATTGGTTTCTATGCGCTGGTGATTCTATCATTGATTGCTTCATGTTTTACTATCAAAGTTCATATAAGACATCGTATTGATCATCCAGACTTAAATCATCAATGTATAAACCCAGAGAAAGTTCATACGGAGTATAAGCTATTTGTTCTTGTTTATATTATGTTTTGTAAATTATAGTTTATCCTTTATGAGTTGCTTATGTTTAAATGTAGCCATTTATTCTGATGTGAATTATGTAAAGCAATTTTTGAATTTGAAGATCATAACCATGCCATATTTATTTGAGAGTCCATAATAAATAAAACAATTTTGTAATAGCATAACAATGTAACCACCTTGGACTTTCAATTTAGTATTATATTAATATAATTATAAAATTCCAAATTAAAAATTAGCAAGATGAAACTGATGTGGACTATTTTTTTAATCTAAACTGATACAATTCTGAAAATAGAGAACATATTTAGCATTAAAATTTAAATTTGTAACATCAATAATAATCATCTGTGCAACTTATGGGTGGGCGGCTTGTTCGTCATAACGAATTTATACAGCTTTTTATTTATGTATCACATCTATGTCCTCTGATTAATATGAGAATACTACACGCATTAATGTCCAAACGTAGGTAATTAACACAAGAAAGGTGTCAATTTGAGTAAATTGTACAGTAGAATTGAATAGGTTGTCTCATGGTGGCAGTATGTGCTTGTCCGATTGAATGTATTAGACAATTATTGCATTGCAAATTTCAATTGAACGATCATGTTGGGCAGATCGAATTAATTATTATGTGACCAAATGCTGCTAAAAACAATTATATTTTAGGTCATATTATTTCCAAATCTGGTCACTGTGCACTTTCAAATACTTCTGATGCTATTGGTTATATAATAAGCTGTACAGGACAAGGACAAAAAAACAATAGGCTATATAAGCCATGGGTTCTCTTGGCTGACAATACTAACTTGTTTTGATAGGGTAAAAAATCTTAGTGTTTCAGAGAATTCGGAAAGACATCCAACGTTATAAAAGTTTGACATTGTCAAATCTTAATAAAATTGATTTTGACAACAAAGTAAACAAACCCTATATTTTAGGTCAACGATGTTAGGCATGCAACTACATGAATGGATGGATTTTTTTTGCACTTAATATGTATGCCTAACGTCATTGACCTAACATATTTGTGAGGACTGGTTACCTCATAAAAAAAATTCTGAGGTATGTTGCATTTTCCTCTTGAATTTGATGATGACTGACATATATCTTTTTCCCCTTTCATAGCTGAAGATGGTGACTCCTCCAATGATTTATCAGATTCATCGAGCGAGGTTAAAAAAAACAAGGTCAAGCTTGAGAAGACTACATGCAAAACCAAAAAATTGGTACCCTTAAACACTATCAAGCGTCCTGTTGGGAGACCCTCAAAAAGATCCACTAAGGAAATGCCTTGTGACGTGGAAATCAAACAAGAGAGTGCAAGTAGCGAAGAATATTGGTGCTGAAAATTGTGACTCAAGCTGAAGAAGAAAATATATCTTTTCCGTTAGATTAATCAGAAGAAGGCATATAAAAACTTTAACTCGAGTAATCCTTCTACCTCTCCAATTTTCATCTCCACAGGAGTACACTGTAAGAATATGAAGTTAATTAATCATGCAACATTTTTGTGCAGAAAAAAAATTAAGAGTGCTCGCCCATATAAAGTTCCTTTAATCATTTCCTTATGTTATGAGCAGGGTTCACACTTTCGGAAACCACCAAAATTTCGTGAATTTAGAAACTTTTTTACTCAAAATTATTTAAAATTTTATTTTTTGACTGAATTTGAATACATTTTGACCAAAATTATAGAAATTTGGAAAAAACCGAAAACTTTTAGTGAGACAGTTGCTTGGCCGGGGAAAGGGGGGGGGTTGGAATTTCATTCCCTGGTTATGAGTAGTCGATCGAGTCCAAGTTTCTTAATCTTCAGAACTCATATAAGGCTTCTGAAATATTCCTCCAGTTGGTTTTTCATACCTAAGTAATTGTTGTTGATCACAAAGGACTAAGCAGCCACTCCCTCCATTTTTTAATATATAACGTCGTTGACTTTTTGAAATATGTTTGATCATTTGTCTTATTCAAAAAATTTATGTAATTATTATTTATTTTATTGTGACTTAATTTATCATCAAATGTTCTTTAAGCATGACTTAAATTTTTTTTATATTCACATAAAAATTTTAAATAAGACGAATGATCAAATATTGGTTAAAAAGTAAATGACGACATATATTTAAAAACGAAGGTCGTATATATGAAGCTAGCTAGTAGAGGCACTAGAGCCTTGCAGCTATAGAGACTAGAGACTGAATTTCTGATATATACTACTAATAAGTGTCCAGAGTTTCAACCAACACTACTAGCTCTTGCATATTAGCTTTCTCGGTGATCCTAATCTTGGCCGTTGTTGTTTTACTGTGCAACTTACCAGGTTAGTTTGTTAGTTACTTCTAAGTAAGTGATTCTATCCTTGAGCCTACTTAAACATAGATGCAAGTTAAACGATCGAAGCTTTTTAAGGAAAAAGTACATACAACACAACACACAGCTTGCTCTGCCACACAAACACATATGCGTGTTCGAAAGCGCACAACACAGTACAACTGAACGTGTATATCCACGTGTGGACATGTTCCTAGCTGAAACTAAGTCATAGGGGCAAGCCTAGAAAGCTCGGTAAAATCCCGGATGAAAGCTGCACAAATTTAACCACATAAATCTCTGATACCATGAATAGCAGTTTAGGTGGCCACCGTCTATATAGTACTTTCACGTCTATATAATACTTTCACGTCGTATCTAGATAACATGTCATATGTTTGGCTATTTTGTATGTATTTGAATACTTACCGATTTAATCCTATAGGCAAGTATATTATTGCCATGTATGGATGGTATTAAACTGTCTATTATACCGTTTGTTAATATGGGGAAGACAATATTCTCTCTACTCTTTCTTCACTTCATATCTTATAAAATTATACGTGGCATCTTCTGCGAGACTTATATCACAGATCATACAATTGTTCATGCCTTAACCAGCGTTTCATTGTTCACTTCACTGCAAATCAGCCAAAACTAAGCAATGTTTCTTTAACAATGTTAGGTCGACCAGCCAATAGTGAGTGATTTTGACATGCTAATTAGTGCTAGCCATAAGTCTGGCCCACGCGCGTCTTAAATCTCAATAAACTAACATGGTCCAGGACTTGATCTTCTAGTAGTTATATTACTTATAATATGCCCCGGACATATAGAACTAAGTGCACTACTAGAAACCCCTATAATTTGCAGGTGGATAATAATTGATCGTGCTTGTAAAAATTGACATGTATTTTCGCATATGGCTCCTTAAAAGGTCTGCATGCAAAAATCAATTTTCGTAAGCGAACCTCTTAACATACCCATATGTAAAAATGAGTCTATTTTCATATGCGGACCTCTTAAGAGGCCGCATGCGAAAATCTATTTTTGCATGCGGGCTACATAGAAAACACATAGGCCCCATGTATTTTTCCCACACTATTTTTTCTCCTCCCCCTCTTTCTCTCCACCGCGCATTTTCTCTTTCTTTTCTCCACCGCATCTTTCTCTCCACCCACTCCTAGGCTCCTTCATACTAACTTCTCATCTACCTCTCCCCATCTTTTCTCCTTTCCTCTCCCCCTTCTCTTCTCTAGCGGGTGGCGGGCGGCGACAATGGGAGCGAGCGGCTGGCGGGCAGATCCACCGCCCCTACCCTCGGGAGCGACGGTGGCGCGCAGATCCGCCACCCCCGTCCTCAGGAGCGACGGCGACGGGCAGCCGATGTGTGGATCGGCTGCCCCCACCCTCAGGAGCGACAGCGGCGGGCGGCCGGTGGGCGGATTGGCCACCCTCGCCCTCGGGAGCGACAACAGCGTGATGACGACAACCGGTGGTGACGACTTTGACCTTGACGGTGGCGGTGGCGGTCGCTCCAACGACGATAGTGGTAGCGGCTAGGGTTTCGGGAGAATTTTGGAGCTATGGTTTCAGGCAATTTTGTTTTTTGAGATTTTTATTTTTTTCGCCAAAACTATTTTTGCATGTGGTCTGCATAGGTGACTGCATGTGAAAATCTCATTTTTCCCATGCGGTTGCGCTACCTGTATGGAAAAATGGCGATTTTTGTAGACACCTTAGTGTAGACGGGCCAGAGGCCCGCATACGAAAATCTGTTTTGGCCATCTGGAAAAATCCTTTCTATAGTAGTGTGGGTGGATCTAATGTTTTGAATTTTCTGAAATCGCCTATGAAACCATATCACAGATTCCCCCCAAAACAAAGTGTAGGGTACATGCGTGTGACCTTAAAGCATGGACTGTTGTGCCAAACAGTCATTGAAAGAGCAAGGGAAAAGACAAGTGTCGCGAATAACATCCATTCGCGAGGGGGATGTGAACACTAAGTTTTTCCATCTAAAAGCAAATGCCCGTAGAAGAAAAAACCGCATCCACAGTCTAGTAGAAAACAATGGATGGGAGGAAAAGGAAAACTTGATCATGGACCGCTTCTTGATAATTATGGGAAGTCATGCATCGAGAGAGCGAGAGCTCAACTGGCAAGCCTTGGGAGTTACATTGACAGACCTAAGTGCCCTGGCCGAACCTTTCATGGAGGAGGAGATTCATAAAGCAATTCAACAGCTGCCAATTGACAAAACACCTAGGACTGATGGCTTCATCGACAACTTCTACAAGGCATGCTGGGGCATTATCAAACTTGACATAATAGCGGCTTTCAACTCCCCCTACAACATTCGATGCACACACTTCAACCTCCTTAACTTAGCTGACATCATCCTCATCCCCCAAAAAAGAGGGGCAGTCAAAATCACGGTCTATAGACCAATAAGTCTAATCCACAGCTTCGCCATGGTTTTCTTTAAGCTTCTAGCCTTGCTTCTGCAACCTCTTATGCATTTCCTTATCTCAGCAAATCATAGTGTTAATTAGAGGGCGAAGCATCCAAGACAACTTCATGTATGTCAAAAATATGGCCCGGAGATATCATCAAAACAAGTGCCCTATGCCGCTCTTCAAGCTGGATATTTCAAAAGCATTTGACTTAGTCCGTTGGGACTACCTCTTCATGACACTTTTGCAGCAAATGAGCTTCTCGCAATGTTGGACAGACTGGATAGTAGGCTTCCTCGTAATTAACCTCCTGCTCCAAGATACTCCTTAATGGAATCCCAGGAAGAGAGGTGCGACACGACCGAGGACTTAGACAAGAAGATCCCCTCTCACCCCTCCTCTTCATTCTGGCAATCAACTCGCTTCAAAAGTTACTGCCCAAAGCCACTGAGCTCAAGATGATAAGTAAGATGAGGAAGAGATTAGTGTGCCTATGAATTTCTATGTATGCGGGCGACACAACCATCTTCATTAACCCCAAGAAACAAGACATACAAGCCCATAAACTGCCAAAAATCGAGGGTAGCAACAATTAGGTGTGGCGATCTAGATTTGGAAAACATCGTTGAGGGCACAAACATTACCGGAGCATCCTTCCCGATGAAATACCCGAGGTTGCCTTTAATGCTGGGTAAATTGAAAAAAGAAGACCTACAACCGCTATTCGACAAATCGAGGGGGAGGGGGGATGGTGGGTTGGGAAGGGAAGAACCTTGGATGGTCGGAAGAATGGCCTTAGTCAAATCAATTCTCACCTCATAGTGCAATAAAAGTGGAAAAAGAGTCCCTATAGGCTATAGGTGATAGATAAGCAGAAGAAATGCTTCCTCTTGGCAGGAATTGGAGAACTCGCTGGCGGGGAAATGCAAGATGAATTGAGCAAGAACATGCTTGCCAACTTCCAATGGAGGTTTAGGGATCTTGCAACTAGAGATACTTACAAGAGCCCTACGTTTCATATGGCTCTGAGCATGAACAGAAATCAGCGGAAAAGACTTGAATCGGTTTAGAAACCCCATGCGATGAAATAGATAAACTCCTGTTCGCGGCTGCCACATGAGTTAAAATTGGGGATAGTGCAATGACCAAAGGAGGTGGAACCAAAGTTTTATGCAATTTCCATGAAAAAAAAGTCCTCCAACAGGCGCTCAACAATAAGCAATGGATACAAGACTTGAATCCAATAATGTCCATCGACCTCCTCGACCAACTAGCAACCCTATGGGTAGCAGTGCAGCAAGTGAAGCTCACACCAAATGAAGAGGACAAAGTCACGTGAAAACTCATGACCCATGGGGAATACATGGCTGCATTAGCTTATAACGCATAAGTCCTGGGCTCGGTTTATATGAACTTTGATATGCTAGTCTGGAAGCCATGGGTCCCACACAAGTGAAAATCCTTCGCCTGACTCGTCGTGCAGAATAGAGTTTGTACTTCCTATAGGCTGGCAACACAAGGGTGGCCAAACAACACGCACTGCCCAAGAAACAACCTTTCATCTCCTCAATGAATGCCGATACACATGGAGGATCTAGGACTGCATCGGGGAATGGTTTGTGTGCGAAAACCCTTAATGTCGTCCAACTGAAAGACAACGACTATGGTGCATGAGTGGTGGGAATCAATGGCATCTTGTCAAGGAGCTCTGAAAAAAGAAATACTATCCCTTCTACTAATCCGATGGGAGGTATGAAAAGAGAGAAATAAAAGAGTGTTACGATACACTGAGCTCTCAGTGACAGTGCTCCTTGTGAAAATAAAGGAGGAAGCAAGAACCTTGGCTCTGGTAGAAGCGAAGAGGATAGCAGAGATGTTGCCGTAGTTTCCGTTTGTGTATAGCCTTCTCTATTTTTCACATCCATGTAAATAATTTTTTCTTTTACTATATTCAATGAAATTAGCATGATTAGTGCTAGTTCGTTAAATAAATGTTTTGGGTATATACATAAATGTTTACATGTACGTCCAGATAAGAATCACATTATTATGAATGTTTACATGTATGTCCAGATAAAAGAATCGCATTATTGAAAATGGAGTGAAACATAATAACACAATAACATGAAAGAAAACATGGATAAAACAAGTCCATCACGATCGCAACAGTACAATGGCATAGAGTACTTCATTTCAGCTTCATTGCTTCCAAGAACGCTTGAGACGCCTCCCAGGAAGACCCTCCCTCCTCCTTCCAGGCATCCACCATCATCGTCCGCACCTCCTGCACCCGGCGCCTCATGTCGTCCGCCTTCGCCGTCTCGCCCATCACCGTCTCCACCACCTCAGCCACCCTCGTCCTCTCCACGATGGTGTCGTCCGTGTTCCCCCTCGCCACCTCCACGCACACACCGAGACCCTCGAGCACCATCACGTTGTGGAACTGCTCGCCGGCGAGCGGCCACCCGATGATCGGCACGCCGTGCGCGATGCTCTCCAGCACCGAGTTCCACCCGCAATGGCTCAGGAACGCCGCCGTCGACGGGTGCGCCAGGATCCTCACCTGCGGTGCCCACCGCCAGACCAGCAGGCCTCTATTGCTCGCCGTCACCCTCTCCTCGTACCCTTCCGGCAGCCAGCTAGTGTAGGACGACGGCGTCGCGCCGTCGTTGAGGCCGGGCACGCCGCCCTCCGGTGGCTTGATCTTCCAGAGGAAGCGCCGCCCGCTTGACTCCAGCGCCGCGGCGAGCTCCATCATGTGCTCGGGTCGTATCATGCCGTTGGTGCCGAACGAGACGTACAGCACGGATCCCGGGGGCTGCGCGTCCATCCAGCGCAGCACGGCGTCGTCGGTGGGCTCGGTGGCGGCGTCGCGCGAGAGCGGCCCGATGGGCCAGACGGGGACACTGAGCGTGCGCCGCAGCATGGCGAGCCCGGCCGGCTCCAGCTCTGCCACGGCGTTGACCAGCACCGCGTCGGTGTTGTAGCCGTGAGCTAGCTGCCGGTCCAAGTACCGTCTGTCTGCTCGGACGCCACCACCGCCGTCCTTAGTTGCACCGGCGGCGGGCAGGCCGTACTGGTAGAGCATGTGCTTGGGCACCTGTGACCTGTGGATGACCAGGTCGGGGTACTCGGGCAGAACGACACGTCCGCTCGGCTCCTCCGGGCGCAGAGGGAGGTGTGTGAACAGGGAGTGCGCGACGGCGCTGCCGAACGCGCCGCACGAGGCGAAGAACGCGTGGCCGCACCCGTGCCGCCGCGCGACCTCCACCGTCCACGCGACGAACACGTCGGAGACAACCACGACGCGGGGCGCCGCCGCAGCATCTTCCCCGCCGCCGCCGGCGGCGACGGTCGACGCGACGAAGTCGTCGAAGGCCGGCTGGAGCTTCTCGAACGCCTCGTATAGGGCGATGAGCAGCGCCGGGAAGATCTCGTCCAGGGACTCGCCGTCGGGCGGAAGGCCGTGTTCCGCCGGGTCGAAGCGGAGCGCGTGGAAGTCGAGGAACGGCGTGGCGGCGGCGCGGAGAGCGGCGACGTTGCGCGGGGTGGAGACGAGCGTGATGGTGGCGGACGGGAGGATGCGGTGGAGACGGCCGGCGAGGGAGAGGAAGCCGGCGAGGTGGCCTTTGCTCGGGAAGGGGAAGAGCACCACGTGCTTCTTCGGGGAGGACATGGCCTCCTACTTTTGTCGATAGTCCTAAAGTTTGGATTTTAAGCTTTATATATGAGGCTTTTTCGTGGTTTGCATGTTATTAAATAGTTATAAAAAATTAAAAAATATATTAACATGTGATATATTATTTCACAAATATACAACTTAAAATTTAACTTCTATACGTCATAACGAAAAAAATAAATTTAACTGTTAATGTGCGGTACTAATTGTAGTTTAATTTATTTTTTTCGTTGCGATACGTAGAAATTGAATTTTAAGTTGCATATTAATATATTTTTTTAATTTTTTTTTATTTTTTTATAACTATTTGAGTGTCATACAAACAACGATGAAACCCCTATAGTCATGGGGAGTACTATGGTTACATTTTATTCAGCTCCAAAACCTATTTGTCATCAAACAAACAACACACCGCCCACGTGATCTCGTCACATTTTACTCTTTGCCCTTTAAAGTTGTTCAATATTTTTAGGGCAAACACATTTTGTGGACCCAAATTCGCAAAAAGTTAGGTAATTTCCTAGGAAAACAATTATAATTTGAAATTTTGTTTACTGGATTTGAGCAAATTTGGATACATGTTAAAGGAAAGACTGACAAATCAAAGTTTCAGAAAACTCAAATGGAAACAATTGTAATTTGAATTTGTTGAGTGAATTTGAGCAAATTCGGCTAAATCTACCGGACGTACCGATAAATCCAAAAGTTCAGTCCCATGTATCGTCTATATTATCCATTAAAAACTGATCAATCAGATTATTACTATAATATGTTTTCAAATATTATATATATATATAACCATTATAATAAATTTTAAAATAAGACTTCACGCATGGATATAATAGTACTAAAAAATACATGTACAATTTTTTCTTGATTTACATAGCTACACACCATGCACACCAACTAACAAATTTCACTAAAAAATTTAGAAAAAAATATACATGTACTTTTAGTAGTATTACATCTATATGTAAAGTCTTATCTTAAAATTTATTATATATAGGGAGCAACAAAAAAATAAAATTCTGATATATTTATGTTCCCAAAACAGTAAGAATTTTTATGTTTTTTTGTTATGGCTAAAATATAACGAATATATTTGAGGTTAAAACTCTACAGATAAGTATAATACTATTGGAAGTACTTTTATATATTTTTTTAAAATTTTTTGGTGAAATTTATTAGTTGATACGTACGTGTGTATACGAGAAGATTTGTGTGTTGTCTTATCCGTTATAATATCCTAATATCTCGTTAATTAAGGTAGACAAACAACTTAATCAGGGATTGACGGGGACAACAACTCACACAACCGTCCAACCCACACAACAACTCAGGAATTGCTGCATGCGCACGCAAGGTCGTCATCATCTACTGTGAGAAGACGTGATCATCTATCTGCCGATTAATATTTTGTAGGTAACTGTGGCGCATCGTTGATTAAGAAGGATAGGAACAAAGTACCTCCCGAGTACACTCCGGGATCACAGAACGAAACACATAACAAACGTTAAACTCGAAGCTAAAGTATGTGCCGCGATATTCGACAAACGACATAAACGAACACAGGAACTCAACTACAAGTTTCTTGATGTCGTCTACCACACCCGATGTTGGATCGATCCCAGATCGTCACTTGGATCCCTAGATGCAATCTGAGGCCAAAATCAACGTCTAGATGCTTTTTTTTCTCGCATGTTGCATGGCACGTCGGATCGCCATGACTTCTTCAAGCGCCGGATTGACAATCCTGGTGATTTGCTCGCTACTGGCAAAAGAACAAGCACCGCTATGGTCACGGATAACCAAACCTGCCCCCATACGCTGAGATACATGAAAATTTGCAGCATCAACATTAACGAGATTTGTTCGTGCTGGCGGTGGATCCCATCGTTGAACATTTTTCTTTTTTTTATTTGAGCAAAGGGGCGAGGCCCTCCATTTCCATTAGAGAAATGTTAAGGTTCTACAGAGTAAATTCGTCCCGGCAGTACCAGGTTCGCAAAAAAAACGAAAACAAAACGTCCTGCAACTGTTTACAGTCTGACAACTAACACAACTAGAGGACATAGCGCACAAACCAAACAAACATCAAAAAGCCTCCTCCAGCAATCCTTCAGTTGTTGGCCTTCTTATGCTTGCTCTCCATCCATATTGCGACTTGAACACCTTACTTGTGATTTGCTTTAGCAGTTGGATTCCCCACAACAACTTTTCTTGTCTTCTCACCAGTATCTGCAAAACGGCCCAATCAGACATTCAAGAACAAGCACTATACAGAATGTCAGTGGGGTCATGTGGAAGAATTAGATCAAAACACGCCTTATTTCTAGTTTTCCAAACAGACCAAAGCACAGCAGCTACCCCTACTAACAACAGCTGTTTTGTTATCTTATCACAGTTTTGAAACCAAGCCACCAAAAATATATTGCGCATCTTTCACAGATTATAGATTAAAAGCGCAAACCACCACATTCCAAGTAAATCTTGTCATGGGGCATTCAAAAAATAGATGTTGGATGGTCTCTTTTTTTCACAAAATTGGCAGGTTTCAGTTCCTTTCCTCCATCCCCTTTTCTTAAGATTGTCTTTTGTTAAAACGCCATTCCTCAGCAGTAGCCAAATGAAGATCCTAATTTTTAAAGGCACTTTGATACTCCAGATTTTTTTTGTGTACGATTCCCAACATGGAAGCTATATCTTGCATTTTCATAGCTTTGTAAAAAGACTTAACACTGAAAATTCTATTTTTGGGTTAACCCCCAAATTGTTTCATCTTTTTGCTCATTCAAATTTAAATTATCACAATATGACTTAATGTTGTTCCGTCCAACAACCTATTACCTACCAAATTCGTACTGAAAGTTATAATTCCCCACCCTTTCCTTTTGACCTGAGCCAGGGTTATGTTTCTTGCATCTGTGATTCTACAAAGGTATGGAAACTGTTCCGATAAAGGTTTCCCCCATCCAATTGTCTTCCCAGAAAAGAATGTTTTCCCCATTTCCTGGCTTTTTTCTACACAAACTAAAGAAAGTTTCCTTGATTTCCATTAAGCCTTGCCAAAAATGTGATACTCCATTCCTACGTTTCTGAGCTGCCAGAATTTGTTTTGATAAATATTTGTCTTTAAGTAACTGTTGCCACATTCCATCAGTTTTCTCCAGATTCCATATCCATTTCCCTAACAGAGCTTTATTCATAGTTTCCAAGTCTATAATCCCCAACCCTCCCTGTTCTCTAGGAAAACAGACCACAATCCATTGAACAAGGTGGTACTTCTTGATCCCCTGATCTTCTTGCCATAGAAACCTTCATATAACAAAATCCATTTTTTCTCTAACCCCTTTGGACACTCCATAGAAAGATAGCATATACAAAGGTGTGCTGCTCAGACATGAATTTATCAAGGTAACTCTCCCCCCTGTGGATTGTAAGTTCCCCTGCCAACATCCCACCTTCTTTTCCATTTTTCCCTCAGCTTGTCTCCAATCTTTGTTTGAAATTCTTTTTTGGTCTATTGGGATTCCCAGATATTTCATAGGCAAAGCTCCTATGTTACATGTAAAAAGTTTGCTATAACATTCTTTGTTGCTTGCTGATTCCCCCAAACAAAACACTTCACTTTTGTTGAAATTAATTTTCAGACCTGACAACTTTGCAAAGATTCACAACACTTTTTTTAGATTTCTGGCATATTCCAGATTATCTTGAATTAGGAAAATTGTGTCATCTGCATACGGGAGTATGGAGATATTACTTTTTTTGTTTATTCCAAGACCTTGTATGAGGTGGTGCTTCTCAGCCCTTTGTATCATGACAGTAAAAGCTTCAACTGCTATGTTAAAAAGTAGTGGTAACATAGGGTCTCCTTGCCTTAAACCCTTATGTGTATTCAAGAAAGACTCAATTTGGTTATTCACCTTAACAGCTACTCCCCCCCCCCCCCTCTCACTGTTTTCATAATCCAGTCACACATCTGGTCAGGGAAGTGCTTAGCCTGAAGAATTTTGAAAATAATGTCCCAATTTATTTTATCATAAGCCTTCTCAAAGTCCACTTAAAGAGGATCCCATTCTTAAAACTAACATTTAGCTGACAAATAGGTCTGAATTTTTGAATTTGTAGTGCCTCTTTGAGTTTTTGGAATTAGTGTTATGACTCCATAAGTAGTCTCTCAATTTTTATGAGCCTTTTTGAAAATTCTCTACTACAGTCATCAAGTCAGGGCTGACCAATTCCCAGAAGTGTGTATAAAATTCTATTGGGAACCCATCTGGGCCAGGGGCCCTATTTTTCCTCATTTCATCCACCACTTGTTTGACTTCTTCTTGGGATATCTTTTTTATTAGTTCTTTTCTATCCTCCTCCTTTATCCTAGCAAAGTCCTCCATATTCAGATTCATGGAGGTCATACTACTATGTCCAAACAAGTTTTGTAGTAGTTTGTAATGTAATCCATGAGATTTTGTTGCCCTTTTATTCCCCCTTCTCTTGCACTAATCTGTGAATTTGCCCCTTCCTTTTCCTGCCATTACATTTTGCATGGTAATATTTTGTGTTATTGTCTCCCTCTAGAATTTCCTGATCTTTGCATCTCTGAAACCATTTTGTTCTTTCTTCTCTGATAGTAAAATTTAGTTTGTGCTCTAATTCTCTCCTCACATCCCTGTCCTCACTTGTCATGCCATATGTTTCAGTTTTTTCATCAATAATTCCTATTTGAGCTAGAACTTTGGTTTTTTTCTTTCTGTATCTACCTTCCCAAGTTTTGTTCCAGCCTTTGAGTCTTTTCCTAACAGCTTTCAACTTTCCTTGCCATATATCTAGGCTAGATTCCCCTCCTTTAGATGAAGTCCATACTTCATTTACAATGTTATTTAAATCTTCCCCCAGAAACCAGCTAGTTTCAAATTGAAAAGGGGACTCTCTGTTATATATTTCACCTGAATCTACTGACAGAGGGTTATGATCAGAATAGACCCTTTCTAGGCATTGTACTAACCACAGGGGGTACATCTCCTCTGTCTTATTTGTTATCAAGACTCTATCTAATTTCTCAGAAGTTGCATTCTCATGACTACTGCGCCAAGTATATTTGCTCATCCCCATGTTGATTTCCCTCAGGTTTGCTTGTTCTATGATGGCATTAAATAAGAAACTCCATCTATTGTACCCCCTGGCTTACTTTTCTCACTCTCATTTCTAATAATGTTAAAATCCCTTCCTAATAGCAGAGGTTTTTTTGTTTGTTCATTTCTTGTGCTAGCTCTCAGGAAGTCCTCCTTATGTTCTCTTTGTGCAGCCCCATAAACAATCATTAAATCCCATTCTTTATTATCACAGGTGTTTTTAACAAATGTTTTCAGGAAGAATTGACCTTTTTTAACACTCATCACTTCGAATTTTTCCTCATCCAGGCCCACCAGGATCCCCCCTGATCTCCCTGTTGCTGGCACCCAATTCCAGATGAAGTGCTTTTTTCTTGCCAAAGTTTTTAAAAAGTTATCAGAGAAATCTTGTTTTATTGTTTACTGTAAGCCAAAAAGATCCACTCTATGGTCTCCCAATAAGTCTTTCAAGTGTTTTAATTTTTTAGGGTCTTTCATGCCTCTAATGTTCCAGATGATTCCTTTCATTTTTTCATTTTCTTATTTTTCCCTGGATTCTTTTTATTCAGCACAGGAGTGACCTTGACAATTGCAAGGTTTCCTCTCTTTGATTTTCTTTTATCACCACCAGATTGTGAGTGCAACAGTAAAGCCTCACCAAATCAAACTCAGAATTGTTACTTTCATAGTCAGTTTCTTCTAATAAATTAAGGATTTCATTTTCATTACTGTCCTCCCCTCTTTTGTTTTCTGGGGGATTACAGTCATTTTCTTTTTGTTGCTCTTTCATAAAGAGCTTCACTCTAGCCTCTTCTAGATCATTAATCAATTTTATATTTGTGTCAACAGCTTCCAGTGTGCAACCAAGATTGACTCCTATCAGATTAGTGAATTCTACCAGAGAAACATTTGAATCATCTACGGTGTGAGGAATTAGATCCTGACCTTTGTTGACAAAGGCATTTTGAGTCTTCTTATCTTCTCTGTCCTTGAACCTTTTGCTTGCCCTTCTTTCTTCTTCTTGACTTCCCCCATCTTCCTCTGGCAGCACAACTCCCACGGTTTTTGCAAAGTTATTTTTAGATTCTTGAGAGTCAAACAGTTCTTCACTTTCTCCCAACTGCAGCTTCCCATCCTCTTCTTCCTCCATACCTTCTTCACAGAGTGTTCTCTCTGTCCTCTTTCCCTTCTTCTTTCAAAATCTGAGTTGAACTTTCAACCTTTTCCTCCAAACATCGCTTGAGTGCCTTATGTTGCTCTTTCCCTTCCTTCTCTTGTATTGTCAATGCCATTTCTCTGTCTTGCAGGACTTGCAATGCCTTGTTTTTATCCAACTCAGCCATCATATCCAGCTGTCCTAGTGTGTAATAATGATTCTGAGTGCATGCTTCTCTTTTGTCCTCCTCTTCTAGATGTGTATGTGTGTCCTTCACTCCCATACTCTGTTTGCCCCTGTTCTCTGCTTCACTTTTTCCTTCTTTAGTTTCCTTCCCATTTGTTGTGCTTTTTCCTTCCAGCTGCTGTCCCTTGAACCACCCCACTTCTATCACTTTTTCCAGTGTAAAATGTGCTTCATACATCAGGGCTTCAGGTGTAGATAAAATTAGTTTGAGGAGAAGCTGTTTGAGGTCCATCATGCCTATCTTCATTCTCACTACATCCTTTGCTGTGACAATTGACATGTCTACCTCCATCACCACCCCCAGGTTGGATCCCACCTCAAAAAGTGCCTGGTATCCTTTCATTTCATCTGGTATTCCATCTACCACCACCCAGACCACATGCAATTTTTCAATAGCAGCTGATTCATTGGTCCATAAAGAGACAGTCACCTCCACCTTGATGCCTTTGACATTAAAGTGATCAAAGTTAGCTAATTCAGTCATCCTCATCCTGTTTGGGAACCTAATCTGGAAAGTGCCATTGGGTTGTTTTTTGGCTCTCCATTCCCAATTCCATTTGAACTGCTGCCTAAAGCCCTCTTCCTGTTACACAATTTTTACCATTGCCACAGGGTTCATGTGCTCTTTAGGTGGGGCAGATTTGACATTCTAAATTAAGATGCAACCCAATCCTAGTGCCCCATATCCCACAAGCTTGGCTACTGGCCTAGGTTGTTTATCATATAGGCAATCCTCAGTCCTATGTGTTGGCTTGACACAATTTGTGCAGAAGACATTGACATTGCAATCTCTCACAAGATGACCTCTCTCTTTGCATCTGACACAAACTAGCTTCTGATTGAGGAACATACCAGTTGTGTTGTTGTTTGGAGGTGGAGCTTAGATCCCCTTTGGCTGCCCAGGACATTCCCCTCCTCTTTCCTTTGCTCATGCTCCATCTCCCTTGGCTGCATAGGATGGTATTGCTGAGCTTACTTCTCATGCCCTCCCTGCTGCACTCCGCGTGACCCATCCCCACCAGCATCTTCCATCGGACGAGGTTGTTGTTTCCATGGCGGTTGATTCTGCTGATTTTGTTGAGGTTGATGCAGGGGATTCTGTTGGTGGAATCCCCTCTCCCCTTCCCATCTCCTTCCACCGCCGCCTCCACCGAATCCTCTCCACTGGTTGTTGCAGAAATCCACTGGTTTAAAATGATGCTGGTAGATCATGTAAATATAAGTCGCGGCTCTCATATCCACACACGATGAGAGTGCCAGTAAACATTGTTATTCTTCGCCTCATTTCTTCCTTCCCAAATGTGCCAGAAAATTACCCCGCAAGAGCAGTCTTTTGGATGCATGAGCTTTGGTTCAGGAAATCAAATATCCACTGTGCCTCATATCTGTAAGATCTCTCCTGCACATCTTGAAACCAAACTTATGCTTGAGGATTCTCCAAACTTCTTTGGCAAAAGGGCAGGTCAGAAGGACATGTTCAATCCGGTCAACTAAGCAATAACTAAGAGGTGATAACAACAAGGTGATGAATTTGATGATTCAAACTGTAGCTGGCGATGTGATTGTTTTAGCATTCCATGGTAGCTGAACTTTGATTGTCTCTATAGCATTAGATTAGATTGGTTCTTCTTACAGAAAAGTTGATAACACTACGCCAGAGCAGTCCACGTATGATAGCCTATCTCTAACAAGCCAAAATGTCTCGTCACGAATAACCTCATCTGTGATAGGCCCAAGTAAGACCCATTGTAGATGAGTTTGCAGGACATGGCCTGTCATAGGTAAGAGATCATATGTGATGGCAGCATATACGTACTCGACACAACTCACTTCTGACGGGCTCACATGTTAGCCCGTTAGAGGTGACCCCTCACCTATGATGGGTACAAAGTTTGCACCCGTCAAAGATGGATATGACTCATTTTTAACTGGTTTCATGTATTAACCTAATAGAGGTGAGTTATCCTCTATATATACTTCCACTCTCTAACCGTTTGCCATTCCAACCCTTTATACTGTTCACATTTTGGGTAAGAGGGCAGGGAGGGAGGCGGGGTGGAGATTCTTTGCTCTAAAATTAGAGGTAAAATATATAATTTATTGAGGAAAAATTGATGTATTATCTGTAATCATTGTTTTGTATGAATGTATTGATCATAGATAGACCGAAGTTGTACGTATGGTGTTACTCATTAGAGCAAAGAGTGTAGGAATGCTTCTCTAGATTATCAGTGAAATTTGTCGGCAAGTCGAAATCAGTCATACACTACCCTGTTTTCACATGAAGAGAAAACAACAAGGGTTATCGTGCTAGGCCAGTGGCTTCTAATCATAAATACAATCATGAATATATATGGTTCATTTTTTAATCAGTGCCTTCTCTGACAACAGCGCCAGAAGTGCTAGTTGGTATTTGATACGATCACATCTTAATCCTCAAGTGCACGGATATCTCTGTAGCATTTCACCCAGGAGTATTCCAAGGATGTTGTTATTTTTCTGCCAGGAAGGCGACAGTGCAAAGAATGGGATGATATATTCATAATCATTATATGAGTAATATCCCACAGTCTAGCAAGGGAAAATAATAATGATAATAAGGTGGTGTGACACATAGAAGAATCATCTCGACTAAATAAACTATACAGTGAAAAACGACAAAAGAGAGCTATGGTTTCATATGTACTTCTATTCTTACAATGTTGTTTAGATTATACTTAACAAACACATGCTTATACAAGGCTAGGTGTGGAGATTATGGGTACCATATATCCACACGACTGCCTTATCCGACTGATTATAGGGGATATGTTTTATTTGATGATTATGTAATGGTTTAGGACTTAAGTTTCCTTGTGTATTGAGGAACGACTTATGATCCTGAGTTGGGAATATTATAGATAATGATTAGGAGACCAATACCATGTGTGGTTAGGTCTCTGTCTTGTAAACCTGCCCTCTAAAGCTATATAAGGAGAGCAGGGCGCCCCCTAAAGGGCATAGATTTTCTTCCACAACACATAACTCGGCGGATAAAGTCCCCGAAACAGGAATAGGGTATTACTTCTTTATAGAAGGCTTGAACCTGTATAAATCTTTGTCCCATAACCCCTCGTGTTAGGTACTTGTGCGCTACCTTTCTCATTGCCAAATTCTAGTTTTGACAGTTGGCGCGTCAGGTAGGGGGTGCATCAAGTTTTTCTCCAACAAGCGCAATGGGATCCACATCAGGTGTCCACGACTTCGCCTTCCCCACAGGACAGGCGTACCGCTTTGGTAGCCTCGACTTCATCACCGACAGCTTCGACAAGATCTCCTTGACTCGGATTCGAACCAGTCGGGAGGAGAAAACATGTCGGTATCGTTTAGGTTACCAAACGCCGCCGAGACCTACTTCAATCTTTTCTCTTCCAAGTCGGCTTCAAACCACTCGGGAGGGTCTTCTACGTCAACTCCGGAGCGTGACTTCTCCAGCGAGACACCGGATTCAAACTCTAGGAAAATCGGTGTCATACTCCAACCTCTTAGGTCCTGCTCATCTACCGAGATTGCCGACTACATCAGCTCTTCAGATTTCGACGATTTCGACGACCTCTCCACGGAGCACTTCAGCTCTGACTTCGACGACGACTACACTCCGCTCTTCTTCGGCGTTTTCATGGCTGACGCAGGAGAAATTGACTCGGCCGTCGCCTAGAGGGTTGCAGAGGAAGAACGAGCCAAATTCAAAGAGGAACGCAAGCGCAAGGAGGAGAAACGCAACACTCAAGGAAGACGATGACAGGAGGAAACGAGACCTGGTTCAGCCGGGCGTTCTACTCGAGATGCCATACTTCAGACCCGAGTTGACAACATCAACATTTTCCTCACACCCCAATAGAATGCGGTCGCGGCGCTCACCCTCATCGACACCATCATAGACATGGCCCCACCCAATGTAACCCCAATCCTAGACAAAGTCAAGACCATAGTCGTGGCTACCGTCCCATTGGCGCTGGAACAAGTCAGGGGGTCGTCGAGTCTACTGTGGAAACACCTGATGGCTGTTGCCCGCCACCGCTATGCTCCAAGGATTACCGAAGGCCCGAGCACAGCAAAACACATGGCAAATCCAACGAACACCGTCATCATGAAGATAGGAAGCGTCATGACTAGTCGGCTGACTCTCATGAAAGACATCACAGCCGACCACCAGTCCATGATCGGATCCGCTACAACAACAACTCCAGCTATCAGAGTGGCTCTCGGAGGCCTGCGCCGAGTGATTTGAGGGACATGCTGGACCGGCGCTATTGCGAACGCAACAATTCTCATAGGAAAGAACGACGACATTCACCCGACAACAGCGACGAAGGAGTACCCACTTTCACTCGGGACCTGCGTCGAGTAAATTGGCCGAGTGATTTCAAGCCCACTGGGATTGAAAAGTACGATGGTAAAACTAATCCCGAGTCACGGTTAACTATCTACACCCTCACAATTCGGGCAGCAGGAGGAGACAACAAGGCCATGGCTAACTACCTGCCTGTGGCACTCGCCGAGTCAGCCAGAAATTGGCTCACCAGCTTACCAAGGGGCTCAATTGACTCTTGGAGCGAACTTTGTGAACATTTCATCACCAACTTCTAGGGCACTTTTGAGAGACCCGGGACACACTTTGATCTCTACAATGTAATCCAGAAGCCCAACGAGTCCCTGAAAGATTACATTCGGTGTTTCTCAGAGAAGCAAAAAAAGATCCTAGACATTATAGACGACGTCATCATAGCAGCTTTCCAGAAGGGCGTACGCAATGAGCTCCTTACCGGCAAGTTTGGGCGCAAGCCTCCAAGAACGGTTAAGAAGATGTTCGAGACAACCAACTCTTATGCCAAGTCAGACGACACTGTCAAAGCATCACATCAAGATAAGCAGTCGGGAAGTAGCTGGTGGCCCAAGAAGGACAACGGAAATATCAACGGCATCAGCAACGGTGGCCAAAAAGATCGCAAGCGTAAACCCGAGGATCTGGTGCCCGCAACTTCGAATTACCAGCTGCAACGCCCACGCGTCAGCACCTATGACAAAATCATGAACACTCAATACACACATCATCCGAATCATAAGCATGCTGCCAAGGACTGTTTCATCTACAAGCAATTTGCCGAGCAGTACGCGGCTCAGCTCCAGAAGTCATCCGATGGTGCAGGGACTTCAGGACACAAGAAGGACGACGGGGACGCTGGCTCACAACCTTTCCAAGACTCTAGCACCGAGTTAAACCACATCTTTGGAGGGCGACTTGCATACGAGTCAAAGAGGAAGCAGAAGCTAACGGATAGAAAAGTCAACGCAGTCCAGCCTGAAGTTCCACAATATCTACGATGGTCGGAGGTGGCTATCACGTTTAACCACTCGGATCACCCTGATCGAGTGGTTCACTGGGGGCGGTATCCCCTAGTACTAGACCTAGTCATTCACAACATCAAGCTCAAGCGTGTTCTCATCGATGGTGGTAGCGCCCACAATATCCTCTTCGCCAAGACACTGGACGAAATGCAGATTCCAAGGTTCGAGTTGAAGCCCAGTTCAGCCCCTTTCCATGGAGTTATTCCAGGGTTGTCGTCTACACCGCTCGGGTAGATCACTCTTCCAGTTACCTTTGGCACTCGAGAGAATTTTTGCACTGAAAACGTTTGCTTTGAAGTTTCTGACTTTAAAGCAGCTTATCATGCCATCCTCGGAAGACCAGCTCTCGCCAAATTCATGGCTATACTACACTACACCTATCTGATGATGAAGATGCCAGGACCACGCGAGGTTATCTCCCTACGCAGGGATGTCAAGCAAGCCTTCACCTGCGACAAGGAAAGCTACGACATGGCCCAATCTCATGAGAGGTTGTTTGGTCAACAGGAAGTCTGACTGGCTGCATCGACATCTGAAGAAGGCAAAATTACAGCCAAAAATTTGACCAAGTTGGGAGAAGGCGACGCCAAGACTAAGAAGATTCCACTCGACCATAAATAGGAAAGCGTATTCATCACCTTTGTTCAAGCTAATAAAGACATATTTGCATGGAAACCATCCGATATGCCTGGTATTTCTAGAGAGGTGATTGAGCACTCATTAAATGTTAAGGAGGACGCAAAACCTATCAAGCAACGACTTCGCCGCTTCGCACAGGATCGGAGAGATGCCATCAAGGAGGAGCTTGCCAAGCTTTTGGCAGCAGGGTTTATCAAGGAGTTTACCACCCTGACTGGCTGGCTAACCCAATATTGGTTTGAAAGAAGATAGGACAATGGCGCATGTGCGTCGACTACACAGATCTTAACAAATCTTGCCCCAAGGATCCATTCGGTTTACCTTGCATTGATCAAGTCGTCGATTCAACCGCCGGCTACGAGCTTCTAAGTTTTCTTGATTGTTACTCGGGGTTTCATCACATCAGCTTGAAGGAGTCCGACTGCTTGAAAACTTCATTCATCACCCCGTTTGGAGCCTACTGCTACATCACGATGCCGTTTGGTCTCAAGAATACGGGAGCTACATACCAGCGCATGATTCAAAGATGCTTGTAGACGCTACTCGGGCAGAACATGGAGGTTTATGTTGATGATTTCGTGATCATGACCAAGCAAAAGGAGGATTTGATTGCCTACTTAGAGGAAACTTTTCAAAATATTCGAGCCTTCAGGATGAAGTTGAACCCAGAAAAGTGCACCTTCGGAGTACTGTCAGGGAAGTTGCTTGGTTTTGTGGTGTCTCATCGAGGCATCAAGGCCAACCCGGAGAAGATTAATGCTATACAGAATACGAAGCCACCAAGTACCCAGAAAGATGTTCAGAAGCTTACTGGGTGCATGGCAGCTTTAAGCTGATTTGTTTCTAAACTCGAGGAGCGAGGCATGCCTTTCTTCAAGTTGCTCAAGTAAACAGATGAGTTCCAGTGGACCCCCGAAGCTCAGAAAGCTTTCAAAGACTTCAAGGATTTCCTTACCATGCCACCTGTGCTATCATCGTCACATCCACAAGAACCTTTATTGCTCTACGTGTCTACAACTTTCCAGGTGGTTAGCACGGTTTTGGTTGTTGAACGAGAAGAGGAAGGCCGAGTCCAGAAGGTTCAGAGGCTGATTTACTTTGTTAGAGAGGTGCTGGCTGGATCTAAAACCCGCTATCCCCAGGTACAGAAATTACTGTATGGAGTCTTAATTACCGTTAGGAAATTGACTCATCATTTCCAAAGTCACTCGGTTACGGTGGTCACATCTTTTTCACTCGGCGATGTTCTTCACAATTGGGAGGCTACGGGGCATATTGCGAAGTGGGCTTTGGAGTTGATGGCGTTGGACATTACCTTCAAGGTGCGGACGTCAATTAAGTCTCAAATTCTAGCTGACTTCGTTACCGGGTGGACCGAGTGCTAAGGAGATGTACCTGCAGAGAAGCTGGAATATTGGACTATGTGTTTTGACGGATCTAAGAGGGTTACCGGCATGGGAGCTGGAGTCATTCTGATTTTCCCGACTAGAGAAAGATTGTGGTATCTTCTTCAGATTCATTTCCTAGCATCACATAATTTAGCCGAGTATGAAGCTTTATTTCATGGGTTGTGACTCGCCGTGCCACTGGTCATATGGCGTATGATTGTATGAGGAGATTCTCAGTTGGTGGTAAATCAAGTCATGAAGGATTGGTCTTGTTTAAACGACAATATGACTGCTTATGATCAAGAAGTTCACAAATTGGAGGATAAATTTGATGGTTTGGAGTTATCTCACGTTCTGAGGCATAACAATGAAGCTGCTGATGAGTTAACCCAATTTGGATCCAAGCGGGAGGCTGCTCTGACTGATGTTTTTGTTGAACACCTTTATGAGTCGACTGTTAAAGAGGAGATGGTTGAAGACGATGTTACCAAACAAGTTTCCATGCTTGATACCGATTGAAGGATGCCTTTCATCAAGTTTTTGACTTGGCAGGAGTTACCTCAAGATCGAGATGAAGCTGAACGAGTTCGACGTCGTAGCTAAAGTTATGTCATAGTTGATTCTGAATTATATAAGCGAAGCCCATCGAGTGTTCTGTTAAGATGTGTTACACCTGAAGAAGGCCGACGATTATTACAAGATATTCACTCGGGAATATGCGGTAGCCATGTTGCAGCACGTACCCTGGTGGGAAAAGCTTATCGACAGAGATTTTTTTGTCTCACGGCAGTTACGGATTCAGATAAAGTTGTTCGGACTTATGAAGGTTGTCATTTTTTTGCTTGGCAGATCCATGTTCCGGCTCAAGAGTTGCAAACTATTCCACTTTCATAATCTTTTGCTGTCTGGGGTTTGGATATGGTAGGCCCTTTCAAGAAAGCTCTAGGAGGCTTCACACTTTTTTGTTGCCATTGATAAGTTTTCCAAGTGGATTGAGGCCAAGCTGGTTGCAATGATTACAACTGATAAAGCTCGGGATTTTTTCATCAATATTGTGCACCAGTTTGGTGTTCCTAACATGATTATTATTGACAATGGGACTCAGTTCATAGACGAAGTTTTCAAAGATTTTTGCGAAGATTTTGGGATCAAGATAAGCTACGTGTGGGTCGCACATCCTATGAGTAATGGACAAGTGGAGCGCGCTAATGGCATGGTTCTTCAAGGTATCAAGGCTCGTGTTTTTGATAGACTACGCCCTGATGCTGGTTGGGTTCAAAAGTTGCCTTCGGTTTTATGGTCGTTGCGAACTACACCCAGTCGGGCTATGGGTCAGTCGCCTATCTTTTTGATTTATGGGGCTGAAGCTATGTTGCCGAGTGAGATGGAATTTGAATCTCTTCGAGTTCGTAATTTCAATGATGAGCATTATGACCAAGATTGCGTTGATGATTTAAATCGACTGGAAGAAGCCTGTGAAGCTGCTCTTATTCAGTCAGCCCGATATCTCCAAGGATTTCGGCGTTACCACAACCTCAATGTTCGATCTCGGGCGTTTATTGTTGGAGATACGGTTTTGAGAAAGATACAAACGACGAAGAATAGACATAAATTGTCTCCATTGTGGGAAGGGCCTTTCATAATTGCTGAGGTCACTCGGCCAGGGGCATATCGACTAAAGCGTGAAGACGGATCGTTTGTGGAGAATTATTGGAATATTAAACACCTTCAGCGTTATTATACATAAAGTTACTCCTTTGTACTCTATTTTTCTCGACTGCCAACTTCAACTAAGTTGTCTTCTTGAGTTGTCAGTCGGGGGCTATTGATATCAGTAAAGTATAAAGTTCTTCTTGAATATGATTTGTTTATATTTGGTTTATCTTGAATATGAGTTGTCTTCTTGCTTGCGCGCTTGTTCATTTCTTCAACGGCAGCCCTTTTATTATTTGCCTGGCCTTAATCTTTGGCCCACCAGTCGATCGGTTGCTATCTGGTTGGCTGCCAATCGGTTGAGCCTAGGGATCTTCATGATATACTTCAATCTAGTTTGGGCCCTCTGGCAACGCAATCCAATTTGATCGGGGAATAGGCGGAAGACCGATAAAATTAGGCAAGCTGGGAGTAGGATTGGAGATGTAGAACCAGTTGGCGTGCCTTCCCTTGTTGAATGTTTTCAAGGGAAGAGGAAAATAATCTTTACGGAGAGTACCGCGGAGTTGGAGTTCGGTGCCACCGACAACACAAGGGTTATCATTGGTCGGGTGAGCTTTTAGGATGAACATACGGCGGAATAAGTTAAAATGGGGACGGATTCCAAGAAAAGCTTCGCACACATGGATGAAGATGGCAATGTGCAAGATAGAATTTGGGTTTAGGTGATAAACCTTGATCCCATAATAGTCGAGGATGCCGCGGAAGAACTCAGAGGTAGGAACAGCAAATCCGCAGTAGAAGAAATGAGTGAAAACAACAATCTCACCGGAGTTTGGAGTTGGGAATTCTTCACCATATGCTGGGTGTCAGGCGATGATTTCTTTTGCTGGGAGGACTCTGTCTTTTACCATTTCTTTCAGTGTAGACTCTTTCACATCGGAGGTTACCTATTGATCGAAAGGGATTTCTCTCTCTTCCACCATGAGCGAGATTCGGGATTAGCTGGATGTGGATTTTGAGGGTAAGATTTCTGGAAGAGATGGAGAAAGAGATGTGCGCAGCAAGTTTTGATGGAAATGGAATTGGCTGGATGGGTTGATTGAGCAGATTTGGAACTCGCTTTTGGGCAGCGTTGGCTGTGAACAGGATCACGAAAGGGGGAATTTTTGAGAAGATGAAGCGGCAAAGAAGATGACGGCGCTCTGGTGGTTATTTTATCAGGGTATTGGTAGGCTTTTTTTCGTTTGGGTCGAGGCCCACAAGATGTTTACAGCCCATATTCAAGGTGTAGCCTAACACGTGTCTTTAGGGACTTAAGCAAATTTGTTTTAGCAATATGCACGTTCTTTATTGCCCAATACCTTCAAAATTCTTTCATACAACAGTTACACAACTTTTTTAGCAGTTGGTATGATGCAATTTGGAAGGTGACAAACAACAAAGTTTTTTATAACTGTCCTGGTAACTTTTTTATCGGTTGCAGGAGCTGTTTGGTTTTTATAAAGCAATTGATTTTATATTATATCAATGCTATCTAGCCACATTTATGTGTGCTTTTTTGATCAAGACCAATATTATGGCTTAGGCTAATTATATTTTGGTCAAATTTTTCAGGTAGTTAGTAAATCTATTTATGGGTTTTTTATAACTCGGATTTTATACCACAAATGCCATATGTTTCCGAGGATGGTGGAATTGTGTGTCTTATAGGAACTTGGACATATTAGCTTTGGCAATGTTTACACAATATGATACCAGTACTCATATTCACTATGCAACAAGCTTTATTATTAAGGTTTTTGCTATATGATTTTCTTCAAAATGCCTTTGCTTTTGGTTAGGCATATTCTCTAAAACCAATCGGATGGTTGAGATTATTTAAGTTCTTGACTATATATTTAGTTTATTCAACTAAATACATAGTCGGGGGCTACACCTAATTAGGTACATCTAGTTGATGCACCTAGGTATATTTTTTATTGAATTTTTCAGCCCTTCACAACCTTTCTATTGGATTGAAGCACTTGGGAGACTATGGCAGAGATGATTGAAGCACTCGGCTATGGAGTAATCTAATTCGAGGTGGAGTTATCTTGTCGACTGCGAAGGTCTCAGGGGCTACTGTGAAGATTATGGGTACCATATACCCACACGGCTGGCTTATCCGACTAATTATAGGGAATAAGTTTTATTTGATGATTATGTAACGGTTTAGGACTTATGTTTCCTTGTGTACTGAGGAACGACTTATGATCCTGAGTTGGGAATTTTATAGATAATGATTAGGAGACTAATACCATGTGTGGTTAGGTCTCTGTCTTGTAAACCTGCCCTCTAAAGCTGTATAAGGAGGGCAAGGCACCCCTGAAGGGCATAGATTTTCTTCCACAATACATAACTCGGTAGATACAGTCCCCAAAACAGGAGTAGGGTATTACTTCTTTATAGAAGGCCTGAACTTGTATAAACTTTTGTCCCATAACTTCTCATGTTAGATACTTGTGCGCTACCCCTTTTTCTCATTACCGAATTCCAGTTTTGACACTAGGACTTAGTTCTGGGTACCTAGGCACTACCGAGAGAGCACTCCCTGCTGGTCTGCCAGCGTGGTTATGGCATTTCACGAACTTTTATGTCATACCCAAACGTGGAGGACTATAAAGGACAGACAAGGCTGTCACCACCTATTACCCACCTCTACATACCATGGGGCACACCCGCATCCAACAGTATTTAATCAACCTAAGCACCATGCTTATATTGCTAAATAATACAACTAATTCCCCTGAAACTCCCACCTTTCGGATGGACAAGTTAGAAATAGTACAACCTATTAAGATCATTGGATCGATGCCGAGGCATAGATTGCCTAAACAAGTGAAGCATATGAGCGAAGTATAAACTACTCATAGAACATATAACTAACAAAGCAATATGTGATGTATGAACACTAATAAATAGAAAAGATAATTTTATTACTAAGCTCTTAGTCTTACAAAAAGTACTAAAGACATACCCAAATCTCTAAGAAGAGTAGGAAACCGAAGAACTACTCTAAGCCTAAACTCCACTAATTTAGAGAGTAATACAAATAAGATAGAGAGATTACTTTTTAAGTGTGTGTTGTGAAGTGAGAGCTTCTCCTCATTTTATATGATAAACCCTAAGTTGCACTCGATATGCTCAGGGATCTGGTTGTCCCAATCTTTCGATGAGTTGATGATAACTACGATTTGAGAGAAACGTTGATGACCCGACTACAACCGTACGAGACGTTGTTGTGTTGCACCTTAGTGATTGATACAACTCTCTATGGGTTGTTGATCTTGCCGGTGAAGATCAACCTTATTACTACAAGCACATAGAAGAAACAAGCAAGAACAAGATAAAAACAATCTGATGAGTCGTAAATGATAAAAATAGGAATTGAATACAAATGATAAGTTGAGGTTCCGTAACGAGCAAACCGGTGATCTAATCGATCACGGGATTACACGGCAAAGTAGTGAAGCTAAACTTTAATCTAAACAAAACCGGAGAAACCCTGAAGGGGTACTTAGCTATTAAAGAGGGTGGGAGGACGACCAAGGGGTCCCTAGGGTCATGCTCCACCAGATTGGGACGCACCCCACATGGGCCGGGGTCCCAGATGAAGTTACAAGCCCATAGGCCCATTATAGGTGACGCAACACATTGTTTCTTCTATTGCTGATTATTGAGATGGAATTTGGAGGTGAGGCTGGATCCATTGGAAAGAGAACTCCAAGAACTTTCTATCAAGTACTCATTGGTCTAAAACGGAGCTCTCATGCATATCTGGCGGTCGTTTGAAGTCAACACTGTAGCAGGTGGCCGAATTGGATTACAGAACTTCTGCGACTCAATCTCGATATCTTCCAGTTGTCCTATGATGTGAGCAATGGTTGTATCAATGGTAGTCATGGTCACATCATCCTCCTTTTCTTCACGGAAAACCATCCTTGGTTTTTCCATATGATGCTCTTCCCGTAATCCATTTAAAATAACCTATTTCTTCCAATCAAAACTAGAGAAACTCGAAGTAGCATGATTAGCAATAATATAACTCTCTACCATGCAATATTGATCTATGGCTACAGGATGTTCGAAAACTATACATGTGTAAACACTGTGCACCAAACATACTCGTCTATCATTATATTTGTCAAAGATATGAAATATAGTATTGGTTGGACATGGCAAATCAGCAGCATATAATTTCTCCTTAAAATTGTCGAGCTCATAAAAAGTCATCAAACATAACATAGCCCAAATAACTTAAAAAAGATAGTAATTCACATTCTTCAACTTCATTAACAAAGGAAACAACACGCTTAAAATCAGCACACAAGGAACTAACACTAGAAATAACATGTTCATTTACTAGTTGTGGCATTGATATAAGTGAAACATTATCACACAACTCTTCTTTATCACAAGGAACAACAAACAAATCAACTTATGACAAAGGAATCTCGGCAATTGGTTCCACAAATAGTTGCTCTATTATAGTATGAAAAATGGACATGTGTAGCTCAGCTTGAGAATACTCACATTTATTTATCTTAGGATCATTTAATTCACCATGCAAATTTCTTCAGACATCGCAGGTGCTTCATGCTTCTCCTCTTTCTTCTCAAGAACATCATTCTTCTTCTTTTGTTGAATGTTTTGAACTCCCTGCAAAACTTTAGTAACAGGAGACACAAAAGATTGCTCCTTCCATGTTTGCACATCATCATTGCACAACGATATAGGAGATTCAGAAATAGGAGATAAATCACATTGTTCATGCTTTCTCGCATTTGATATGAAATCTTGTAAAATTTGACTCTTAATGCTACGAGCAAGCATGAATAGGTGTCTAATATGATTATATGTCACATTAGCAAGTGTAACCTGAATTTCAGAATTAAGCCCCTTGAAAAATCTACGCATTATGTTCTCATTGCATTCTTTTGGACCAATGTAGATGATACAAACTTTAAATTCATAAATGTACTTTATCACCATGTTTAAGATGTTCTAGTTTCTCAAGAGGAGTGCATTTGTAATAAGAACTCACGAAATGCTTTCTCATCATGGTTTTGCATTCATCTCAAGTTTTTGGTTTATTACTAACATGACTCCACCAAAAGAAAGTAGATAAGGTAAACTTATTATTAGCAGCCTTAATCATTTGAGCATTAGAAAAATCGTATTTATCAAATTTGTTGTCTAGCGCTAGCTCCCAATCAACATAAGCAACAGAATCGTACTTACCATCGTAGAATAGTAACTTAGATTCAACTTGTGCAAAATTATAGTTAGGTACCTCATATGCATCACTTGTAGAAGTTGTCATATCTCATCGAAGGTGAAGAAGTCGATGTTGAGCATGACCATCTCGTATCCCCTTGCGCAATCCTGCCATGGTTAGTAGCAAACAAGAAACACACACAAGACGCTCCTATCAACTATTACGTAGTGGAGGCTCAAATATCACACACACTCAAGCTTTTAACCAAGCTCTTAGAAGATCTTACCAAAGCAAGCAAAATCGTGACCACACCAACTCAACCTAGACCCAATGGAGATTGGATGTATCGATGCCGTGGCAAACACTTGCTGTTCGGTTGCAATCAAATCTGTGGAGCTCTGGGTAGGCTTAAATATGTAGCAAAGGACTAGCAAATGCTCAAATCAGAGAATGCAAAGTTAAATAACTATTCAAAGTCAATACCGTGCTGGTCCTAGGCTAGAACGCACTAGAGACGCGAGCCTAGACACAAACGATACCACAAGATAGTAATAGGAATAATTCAAGCACAACTCTGATATACAAAAGCAAATTCAAAGATAATAGCTGATTTCTCTTTTATTTCTTTCTGATTTTCTCTTTTCTTTCTTTCTTTCTATCTTTTTTTTCTTTCTTTTTTTTCTTTTTTTGGTGTGGCTTTTCTTTTCTTTTTTAAGCACCTTTCTGCCTTTTTTCCTCTTTTTTTGATTTTTAAGCAAAAACCAACTTAAGGACCTCAATGTAAAATTACAAGGACTCAAATGTAAATAAGAAATTACAGGGACTCAAATGTAAAATTCCAAACCCTAAATTTGAACTATACGAAAATGGAATGCTGAAATTATTCCGGTTCTGTTTTTGCAATCAAATCATGAATCTGACACCGAAAAATTTTTCACCAAGATGTCTAACAACTCTATGGTGGAGGAGGAAACAACCGTACGGTGGGGAGGTGGAGTGGGAGCCGGCCAGGGGAGTTGGAGTGTTCAGATTAGGTGCACCACATGAAAAGGAAACTGATTTGCAGCTGATCCAATCTACTATTTCTTCCCAAACCGAAATTGACTAGTTCCAAAAACTGATCTACTAACTTCTTCCATTTCCCATGCACCACAGAAGAACGACCAAAATACACAAGCACGGCTATGCAGCAAACCCTACATGCAACTCTAAAACTAACTGACAGAAACTTCTGAAAACTGGAAAAACGAAACCCTGGTGGCAAGGCGATTCCGTTTTCGTAGGTTCCGACAACAACAATGACACGACAGTGACGATGACAGTGGTACTAGACGTGACAAAAACACGAAACTCTAAACGTACGAGACGCTAAGACTAGGAACACGACACAACGATGCAACGCTAAACTCAACAAAGCAAGAATTGAAAAGAACAATGCAATGACACAAAGATGGCTAGGTAAAGGATGGATTTTTTTGTATGGCTATTTTCTGGTTATAGGTAGATAAAAAAAACTCACCGAGCAATGAAAGCTCTGATACCACTTGAAAAACCCTAAGTTGCACTCGATACTCTCAGGGATTTGGTTATCCCGATCTTTTGGTGATTTGATGATAACTTCGATTTAGGAGAAACGTTGACGAGCCGACTACAACCGTACGAGACGTTGTTGTGTTTTGCCTTAGCGATCTATACACCTCTCCGTGGTTTGTTGATCTTGCCGGTGGAGATCAACCTTATTCCTGCAAGCAAATCGAAGAAACAAGCAAGAACAAGACAAAGCAATCTAAATTGTAAATAAAAATTGAATACACAAGATAATTTGGAGTTCCGTAACGAGCAAACCAGCGATCTAACCGATCACGGGATTACATGGCAAAGTAGCGAAGCTAAATTTTAATCTAAACAAAACCTGAGAAATCCTGAAAGGGTGCCTAGTTATTTAAGGGGGTAGGAGGATGACCAAGGGGTCCCTAGGGTCGTGCTTCACCAAATTGGGGCCAACCCCACATGGGCCCCACTTGGGCCGGGGTCCCAGATGAAGTTACAAGCTCATAGGCCCATTATAGGTGACGCAACATCTTTTTTCTTCAATTGTGGATTACTGAGATGGAATTTAGAGATGAGGCTGGATTTATTGGAAAGAGAACTCTAAGAGCTTTCCATCAAGTACTCATGGGCTGAAAACGTAGGTCGTATGCATATTTAGCGGCCATTTGAAGTCGGCACTGTAGCAGGTGGCCGAATTGGATTCCAGAACTTCTGTGGCTCAATCTCGATGTCTTCCAGTTGTCCTATGATGTGAGCAATTGTTGTATCAATGATAGTCATGGTCACATCATAATAGCTTCCAATAACGGTTAGTGAAGTCGGTTCACCCATAACCACTATTATGAGCTAATCAGGAGTTGCGACGTGGAAGGCAGTTGCGAGGGGTGCCACCCTTGGTTCAACCGAACCAAGGTAACTGTCGTAGCCTACCGTTCTTCTCCCAGAGGCTTACATGTGGGCTCCTAGAACGATGCACGGTAGATTGGCCTTAGATATGTCGGTTTATCTTGACTTGTGGAGCGAGAACCTGAGCTTGAGTGTGATTATCCGTAGCAAGAAGGCAAGCATCTATGCATATCGAACCTATGTTTTCACTAAAATGGTTTGATTACAAAACACTATACATATGGATGTGTTGGTTTACTTCAAAATATCGGTTTTGGGTAGAGTTATTTATATCCTATTTGCTACATATCCTTCCTTGTTATATTCTTATCATTTATCCTTGTTACCTCTATATGGGAATGGTTGGGATGGTTTATTTTTATTCGAATGCTTAGCCATGCTTAGGTGTACTGCTATTCAAAATTGATGGATGGAGCCATCAGTTGAATTTTTAGTCCTACCGTTCTAATGGGGATTAAAATCTAAAAGCATGACACTGAATTAAATCTGAAAATACGTTTGGCTTGGGCAAGTGATAGGGTGATGATGGGATGGTGTTTCCCCGATGGAAGTAGCCCCATCAAGGTCACTAAGGACCGAACATGTTGACGTCTAATCAAGCACCTTATGTACTTCTAGACGCCTCATTGGGGACTGGCTTGACCTAGTACTATGTTGCACTGTGATCATGTACACCCCACTGGTCATTCGTGAGGGCATGTGTCCTTTGGAGTGCCTAGTTGCCAAGGTTGGTGGAGGGTGTCTCCCGCGATGGTAAGCCCACCTTAGCCACATCACACGCGCATGGCTGAATCGTTGGGGGCCTAGACATGGTTTAGGTGGTTGGGGTGTGGCTTGGAAAGGACTTGTAATGTGCTCGGATCAATTGTAGGTCACATTTTTGTGCGTGTGAAGCATTTCATCCTTGTTCATTTCGTGTGGTTAAAGTTATACATCTCTTATCAGAGTAAAAGTATTCGAATAGCCGTGTCCACGGTTACAGGATGATATCTTGAGGTGTTAGTCACTTTTAGCAACAACAATTGGGTTGAATGGCTGTTTTAGGCATGGATATAATGTTGGTTATGTGAGAAATACTTGTTTGGCAGTGGTGACCAATGGATGATAATTAGAGCACCGGTTGTGCTCATTTGTTGTTTAATTTCAGATATACATGTTTGTTGTCCAGAAATTGAAGATTGTATCAATTTTGCAAATGCTTAAAGTTTCAACTTATTACTTGCTTACCAAAACTACCTTTATGCAAAATCTGAACCTATTAGCTCTTCCTTTGATATATATAAGCTAAGTCTTACAGAGTACCATTCATACTATTGACGGTCGTTAAGTACAAACTTTAACTGTCAACTCCTGCATAAGAAATATGAATTATAATATTAAAACTTAGTGATAGGGGTTTACTACTAACCATTTCCACTAGCTTTGGTAAAAATATGTATGCAGATTATTTGAGAAAATACACCCGCCATGTAAAAAAATGAACCTCCAGTCAATCAAGTGCAAGTACAATGATTGAAGGGCCCACCTGACAGTCAAAACCGACCTAAAGTGGGGGCCAAACCATCCTCAGCCGTCATAGGAGCCCACCTGTCAGAGATTGGAGAAAGACGGTGGCCAGAGGCGGTGGAGATGGTTCGGCCGAACCACTCCTGGCGCCTCTAAGCACCAGCTTCCACGTGGCAGCTCCCTGTTGGTCCTCAATGACGGTTAAGGGGTGCTACCGACATTTCCAACCGCATACAACCATCATTAGCACACTATATAAGGAGGAGGCTTTCACACTTGCAACACACACAACTTGAGCTCAAGTAGAGTACAACTCACTTGTAGTTTCATCTTTAGTATATTGGTTTAGTGAGAGAGTGAGGGGAAGCTTCGGAAGGAGTGCCCTGGAATATCGGAGTTCCTCCAAGAATTTCACAGAGGAGTGCCAGAAATGTCTGCATTCTTCCAACGGAATCCTGTTGAAGCTCCAGGATTGTTAGCCTTCTTCTTGCTTGTACCTCGACAAATGCTTCCTTTCATAAAGTAAATATTCAAGTTTCCTTATGTTAATTAATTAGTTTACTTAAGTGAGATTTATTCTCATCGGTGCAGGTTCGTCACTTAGTGTGCAACTGAGTGCTCTAGTACTAGAACTCTAGATAAAGAAGGAAGTTCTTGCGCAAGACTAGAGTAGTAATTAATAACTAGGTGTGGTGTCTAGATTAGCAATTACCTTCGTTTGTTGTGTGCTCCACGGAAAGTGAGGTAGGCAACAGTTGGTGATAGTCCTGTCCATCCTTTGTATCCCTCCACGTTCCGTCAAGTTGTTCTACCTTTCAGCCTGGCAGACCATGGGAGGACCGGTGCACGAAATATTCAATAGAGTTTTACCTTTAAATTAAGTTAGCTAGTTAAATCCAAAGAAATCCTATCTAGCTAATCCGTCATCAGCTGTTGTCCTTTGATAGAATCCTGTTCTTAGATAGTTGTTGACAAAAAATTTGTGCTCGGCCGATGGAGCCAGATCTGTGTTGGCGCGAACCAAGTCGACGAACACACGAAGGCCTGGGAGATCTGCTTAGCTTCAGTGCAGGTCCTAAAATTGATGACATGCGGGCGTGCCAGTTAGTTTGATCCTGCAATTGACAAGATATATGAACAACAGATCAAAGAGCCGATAGGCTAACAAGCCGATGAAGTAATTCCAGCCGATGCCAATACTAGCCGATGTCGATAGGGTTTTGAACAAATGACTATATATCCAATGTAGATTCTGACACTTGATGTAAACAATGATATAAAGATAATCGACTGATGATAATGCAATAAAACAATAATATAATCCAATAGAAACCAATCAGCTAATAGTAATATGATAGAATAAGCTCTGATCTGAAGATTAAAGCATATATCGGCTGGAGGTCCGATGTCACTAAATCCAAACGATGAGATAATCAATGAAACCTTTGTTGTCATTGGCTAAATCCAACTTGTATGTAATCCTTGTGAGTCGATGCAACGTCCAGATAACTCATCGGTTGAAACCCCGATGATACCCTTATTGGCAATCAAAAAGTAAGCTAGAGATTATGGTTCTAAGCATGACTAGGGCTGATGCAACGCAAAGTATAAAAAGAAACATAGTATCTAGACAATCAAGTATTCGACTGATTTTTAGGTTGGTAGATACCTTAGCTAATCTAGATCGACAAAACAATTTAGCTGATACCAGCAAAACCCTAGAAAAGATCTGACTGATACAAGTAAATCGAATAATCGACTTAGATTAACTAAGATATATGATAAATAGGTAGGCAAATATATCAACCGAACCAGAGCGATCAAAGAGGTCGAAGCGATGCAGCCTTGAACAACACCAATGTAGCAGATACAATTGCCAGGGCTGGCGAAACGTATGACTTAGCCCTTTTTTGGAGATCGTCAGGTTATGCTTCCTAATGTAACATATAATCATATTGGACACCTATTCATGCTTGCTTGTAGAATTGAGAGTCAAATCATATCAAATGCGAGAAAGCATGCATAATGTGATTTATTTTCTATTTCTGAATCTCATATATCCTTGTGCAATGATGATGTGCAAACATGGGAGAAGCAATCTTTTGTGTCTCCTGTTACTAACGTTTTGCAGGGAGTTCAGAACATTCAACAAAAGGAGGAGAATGATGTACTTGAGAAGAAAAAGGAGAAGCATGAGGCACCTATTATGTCTGAAGAAAGTTTAGAAGGTAAATTAAATGATGTCGAGATAAATGAAGGTGAGTATTCTCAAGCTGAGCTACACATGTCCACTTTTCATGCTATAGTAGAGAAACCATTAGTAAAACCAATTGCTGAGAGTCCTTTGTCACAAGTTGATTTGTTTTCTCTTCCTTGTAATAAAGAAGAGTTGTATGATAATATTTCACTTATGTCAATGCCGCAACTAGTGAATGAACATGTCATTTCTATTGTTTGTTCTTTATGTGCTGATTTTAAGCATGCTATTCACATTGCTAATGAAGTTGAGGAACGTGAATTGCTCTCTTCTCTAAATACATTGGGATATGTTCTATTTGATGACCTTTGTGAGCTTAGAAATTTGAAGGAGAAATTATTTGCAAAATCTGGTTTGCCATGTCCAACTAGTGCTAATTTTCATATCTTTGGTGAATATACTGATAGAGAAATATATTTGGTGTACAGAATTTACATATGTTCGGATTTAGAACCTCCTGTAGATGTGGATAAAACATGTAAGCTAGAGAGACATGATATTGCTAATCATATTATGTCGAGTTTCTCTTGTTTTGATTTAAAGAACCAGGTTGTTTTAAATACACTACGTGAAGAGTACCATATGGAAAAATCAAGGACAGTTTTCCATGAAGAAGACGAGGATGATGTGACCATGGCTACTAAGGATACAATCGTTGCTCACATCATATATCAACAGGAAGATGTCAAGATCAAGTTATCTAAGTTCTGGAATCCAATTCGGCCACCTACTACAGTGCTGATTTCAAATGGCTGCCAAGTATGCATACGAGCTCCGTTTTCGACGCATAAGTACTTGACAGAAAGCTCTTGAAGTCCTGTTTCCAATGGATCCAGCCACATCTCCAAATTCCATCTCAGTTATCCGTAGTTGAAGAAACAATGTGATGTGTCACCTATAATGTGCCTGTGGGCTTGTAACTTTATCTGGGACCCCGGCCCAGGTGGGGCCCATATGAGGTGCGCCCCAACCTAGTGAAGCATGACCTAGGAACCCCCTTGGTTGTCCTCTCACCCCTTTAAAAAGCTAGGTACCCCTTTAGGGTTTCTTGGGTTTTGTTTAGGTTAAAGTTTAGCTTCGCTACTTTGCCGTGTAATCCTATGATCGGTTAGATCGCCGGTTTGCTCATTACGAAACCCCAACATATCATTTGTTTTCAATTCCTATTTGCAATTTAGATTGCTTTTATCTTGTTCTTGCTTGTTTCTTTGATTTGGTTGCAGGAATAAAGTTGATCTGCACCAACAAGATCAACAACCAATGGAGAGGTGTATCGATCGTTAAGACGCAACACAACAACGTCTCGTACAGTTGTAGTCGGGTCGTCAACATTTCTCCCAAATCGTAGTTATCATCAACTCACCGAAAGATTGGGACAACCAGATCACTGAGCGTATCGAGTGGAGTTCAGAGTTTATCAACATATTTATACCCATGAGTAGATACTAGTCCTTATTGGACAAGACACAAACTTTCCTAAAGATAAAATAAAAGATACAAGTCCTATTCGAACTCCAAAAAATCTTTCCTAAAAGTAAAAGAAAACTAACTAACTCTGCCTAATTAATAGATAGCTTGCCATGCTGTATCGTCCTCGAATTCGGTCTCTTTTGGATAAGCTTTCTTTAATTGATCAATTTCCTTAACCGAATCCATCAAGAATCCAACTGCTGGCAACTTGATATGTTCATCGGCTAATTCTAGGATTCTGAAGCCGATACGATTCCTGTGTCAATGATGAATTCAGGGCTTACCAAATTTTGGCGTTAACAATAGTACACACATTCCTTGTGTTTGATACCCTTGGAATACTCTAAGGTGAATTGCTATAGTGGTATTTGTGCGCTTGCGAATTTATCTGTGTGCGTAGCAAATACCAACACATACTCCTGTTGCTATTTTCAAGTGAGGATGTCGGCATCATTGATCTGTTCTACTACTATCCCGCCGAGAGTGGCGAGTGTAGTGAGTAGTTGCAGCTTAGCTCTTGCTCGGTTGGTTACCTTGTGGCCTGTTGGCTAACTATGGGTGTTGCCTTTTGTTTTATTTTTGTATCGAGACTTTTGTTGCTATATTTTGTGATGTATGTCGGGTTTATGACCCCAATTATGTTATACATACCTTGCTTCCCTCTTATCCATATTTATGGATTTGTGATATTGATCAATTGCTTGTGATGAAAGTACAAGGTTAGTCGCATCTGTAAGGGTTTTGAGTAATTGAGATGATCGTGGAATGTAGCATTTTCGGTCGTCCCCCGAGATATGTAATACACACTACTACATAAAAGCACATTGGTGCAGGTTGGGAAAGCCCCTTAGGCTTTGTTCGGCTGCATGAGTTTCCAACTCATCTCCCTCGTATTCCGCGCACACGCATTTTAAACTGCTAAACGATGCGTTTTTTGCAAAAAGTTTCTATATGAAAGTTTCTTTAAAAAATCATATTAATCCATTTTTCAAAAAAAATTAGTAAATACTTAATTAATCATGTGCTAATGAGTCACTCCGTTTTCCGTATGAAGAAATGAGTTCCCAACATACCATACCAAACACAGCCTTAGGTGTCGAATTACCCAACCGGCACCCAGCAGGCGGCACGATGACTTCGGTCATTGGTGCCGGTTGCACAACCGACACCTAAAAGACATATAGGTGTCAGTTTTTAGTATAAAACCGGCACCTATAGGATATTATAGGTGTCGGTTTTAACCTAAAGAGCCACGTGGAAACCCTTATAGGTGTTAGTTCTTTAGAACAACCGGCACCTATTAGTATCATATAGGTGTCGGTTGTTGACCGAACAGGACACATGGCCTGTATTATAGGTGCTGGTTTGGAAAAAAAACTGGCACCTATAACTTGGCAAGAAAAATAAATAAAAACTGCAGGACTACCAATTTCACATACAAATCATAAATAGCAAAAATTCACATCAATTCACATTCGTTCATCAACATACAACTGCATTCACATTTATTCACATTCATCGCCACATACGCATTCATTCACATTCATTCACATTCCACATCCAAAACTAAATCCCATTCCACATCCATATCCACGTCCACACATACGTATGTATACATCAACACATACAAATTAAGTTCCTACTTATATAATTTCTAAGTACACACACACACACATATATATATTTATATTTATATTTATACCTCCCAATTCCAATTCCAATTCCCAAAATTGAATATACACATATATATCTCTAAAAAAATGTAAATGTGATTGCATTTTACCTTCAATACCGAATGAGAGTATGAACTTGAAAGTTCAATTGGGTTTCCCGTCCTCGGGTCATCGTGCCTATAATAGAGAACCTAAAATAGAATACGCAATAATAGTACATATTGAAACACGTTACACATAAAGTAACCTTACGCAATACTTTCATAATTATATTACAATGCCTGCAAAGAAATCTAACTACAATGCATAAACATTAATTACATTACAATGCCTGCAAAGAAATCTAACTAATTGCTTTTTCTCTTCTTCGAAGTGCTAGTAGGCGCCGAGGATTGCACTATTGGTGGGTGTTTATTGAGGTTGTAATCACCAGTTGGGTCTATAACACGATAACGGATGAACCCACAAAGCTAATCGATGAGACCTGTAATAACGTGTGGTAGCAACTCGCTTGTATCGAGAACACTTTCTGCAGCACAAGGGTGGAAGACTGTAACACCCTAAAAATTTTGACTCTAAAATTACGGAACAAAAATTTGGAATCATCAAAAAATATTTTTCAATTTCCCCTCATGCTGGTGTTTATTGGATTTTTTTCTTTTTCCTGTGGTGCCAATGCCAAATTAAATCAATTAAGGAAATTAAATTCAAATCCTAAATTCATAAATGAGTATGGAATAATTTTTATTAGAGAACGATGATTATGAAATAATATAATTTAAGAAAATATCTTTCAAATAAAAGCAAATACTATTTATTTTATGAAAACCCTTTTTATTAATTAATATCCCTTCAATGGATGAGTTTATAAATATAATAAACTAATATTTTATTTTCTAAAAACCTCTGTGTGAAACTAAATTCTTTAAGAGACTAATTAAAAGCTTTTTCAGCAAAAGTCTAACTTGCCTCCCTGGTGGGCCAAGCCCAGCCCATCCAGACCCAAAACCCTCATTCTCTTCTTAAAATCTAAAGTCTAATTTTGTTTCCTCGGCTGTTCCCCTTCTCTTTTCTTTCCTTCCTCTACTTTGGGCCCAGCCCAACATGCCTCAGCCCAGTGGCTGAGCCGGCCTGGCAAGCCAAGCCGCCAACCAAAGCCAAGTCAACCACCTTGGGGCTCGATCCTCTTTCCTCCTTCTCCGTGAAGCTCGGCCGTGGCCGCCCAGTGTCGCCGCCCCAAACCCTAGCCGACGAGCTTCACTGTCGAGCCATACTCGCACTGCACCCAGCTCGCGTGCGGTACTTCACTGCTCCTCCGGTGAGCCGCCTCGCGCGTGCCTGCTCAACCCAGTCCCATGACGCGACAGACGCGGCATAGATGCCGATGTGTCGTGACTCGCCTCCCGCACCGCAAGCACCAAGTCCACCCATGCGCCGCACGCTACAAAACAGGGAGAGGACTCCGATTTAGCCTCATTCGATGCACCACGGACAGCACGTCAACAATATTCTCTAAAATTCGCGCGACAAGTGGGTGTCGGTCACATCACAGAAACCGTCCGGCACTGCCCAAGCAATCTCCGCCCGCCACCTTGCTTGTGCGGCCCTACATTTTCTCCCGCTCCCACATCATTGCTGCTGCTGCACCCTGTCTACTGCCCGACAATTGTGCACCCAACCACCCGGATCCACGCGTCCACACCGTTCACATACACCGAGCTATCGCTGACCGCTGCGGCCTCGCCTTTCCCTCCAAGCCAGCAAGGACAAGCGGCTGCGCCGTAGCCCGGTCGTTCCACCCTCTCTTTTCCCAACCCACTCGCGTCAGACACCTCCTCCATTCCACTTCGTGCACCATCCCGCGTCGAGCACCTTGGGTGCGCTCGTCACCAAGCCGAATCGGAGTCGTCACCACCATCGATGAGGACAAACGCAACGTCGCAGACGTACCACGCGCTTGCCCTCCACCAAGCAGTACCTCGCCGATCGTCTTTTTGTCGCTCGCCACCTCGGTGTGCCGCTTCTCGGCTATCGCCCGATGAGAAAATGAAGTCGTCGCTTTCTCCTCTCCATCCCCGCTCGCCGCTTTTCTTGGTTGTTGCTGCCCACAAGAATCCAACTGGCGCCTCCGTACTTGGCATACAGCCGTGTGCAAGCCAACACGCGCGTGAGCTCGGGCTCTGCTTGGCTTCTCTCCGAGTCACACAGGTCATGACGTCACCACTACTCGATTTCGGCTGTGTTCTCACACTGGTAGGTCCACCTAGCCTTCCCGTAGCAACCCCTACCCATGCCCCACCGATTGTGCCCAGCCGTCGGTGCCCTGCACGCTCCGCCATGCCCATGTAGGAGGCCGCCGATGGCCGAGCCCATAGCAGCCATTCCCGGCCACATCATGTGGGGGAATTGATCCTCCTTGTGGCGGTGATGCTCCCAGGAGCCATGAACCGGCCGATTGCGCCTCGGCACCGGCGAATTTGGCTAGAGAGCAAGCTCCGACCGCTGCTCCCATGGCCGCTTTGATCCTTTACCTCCACCGCTCTTCTCAGCCACCGACTGCCTTTGCACGAGCCCCCAATGCCCCTAGACCCTGCCGCCATCGTCGGCTTCGTGGCCCCGCCGTCGCTTCGCCGGTGTGTCGAGCACCAGAAGACCGCCGCCACTGCACCCAAGTCTGGGGGCCTCCACACACCTACCCGGCCGCTGCGCCATCACCCGTGGGTGACAAGGTCCCCAAGGCCCTCCCCTCGCCGGCTGCACCGGCCTCTGGCCCAGCTAGCCACCACGCGGGCCAGCCCTAGCACCGGCATGCTAACGCGTGAGGGAGAGAGTAGTGAGCCGAGAACAAGAGAGAAGAGAGAAAGAAAGAAGAGAGAAAGAGAGGGAGAGGCTGACAGCGGGCTCCACCAGAAAATGATTTTGTTTTAAAAATAATGAAGGTGATTAATGTGTTAGGTGACATGTGGGTCCTATCTGCTAATAAAATCTAATTAAAATGATGTTTAAAAAACTATATCATTGACATGTGGGCCCAAGGCCAGTTTAATGATCAATTTGACCAGGTTAAGATTGACCATGGCCCCACCTGTCATTGACTCGGTTTTTTCCTTTATAAAAATAATTGTTTTACTAAAGAAAAGGTTGTGAGACCCATCTGTCAGTGACATAAGGTATTTTCTTATTAAAAAATAATTCTCAAATTTAAATAAAGGGGAGAATTGATTTAATTCAAATTTGAAACTTTGGAAGGCCATAACTCTCTCATTCAAATTTGATTTTGATGAATCTTTCACCAAAATTCTTTTAAAATCAAGACCTACCCAATGGCACTGGTTTTGCATTTTTATCCCTTTTCTAGGATTTTGTCCCTTTGCGTTAGACTAGGAAAGCCGGTTGTTAACCCGTCGTTCGCCTAGTAGGTTATGTCTGTGAAGAAGAAGCCACAACAGTCAACGAGGAGCTGTTGACTGAGCAAGACAAGTCACTACACTCCCCTCCTTGAGCATATTGATTCTATTTTTATAAATGTATTGATTGGAAATAAAATTGCATGCTACTTATGAAAATGTGTACCTAAACTTGTTGATAAGCCATCTTTGAAATTGTCACCGATAAATCTGTGTTGCTTGAGTGTATTATTTATGCGTGGTCAACTGTTGACATTGCCTAGCATTGCTTGTTTAGATGAATATACACTCCATATTTAGTATATGGACGTGAATGTGGTGATCACTTGGTGTGAGTGATCTTCGAAAGACGGGTGGAGAGATGAGCGCCACCTGCAATTTAAAACCTTTGCGAAAACAAAAACTTAATAAAACAAAATGATTTTGACTAGGGCGGCATGGATAGAATATGGGTGGTCAATTAAGGACCGAGTCAAGAAGCTATGCAGGAAACGAACCGAGTACGACCGCATTTCTCAAATGGGTATAGACCTGGCGGATTAGGTAACCCAAGTGGGACGACACCTATCATGTTAGTTCTGCAGTTGTTACAGATATGAGAGAAGATGTGCTAGATTTATGGAATGTCATGACAAGAACATAAAATGCACCTAAGTATATTTATATATTATGTAACCCCCTAGTACCTCGAAAACGCCAGGCTCGAGGTAGGGTTGGGAACGGGTGCAATGGGGATCCATAGTCCTTGGAGCGGGCGAGATTAAAAGCGTACATCCACTGCAGTGTGAGTCAACAAATCTATTCAAATAGCCATGCTTGCAGTTAATTGAGCGTCAGAACTTATACTACTCTTGACTAGCCTCATACATTTTAATCTTGCATAGAATATGATTGGGAAGGAATGGTGTGACCTTGTCCGACGTGCAGGAAGGTCGAAATGATGGAGAATATGGAAAACTAGATACGAGGGTAAACCGAACGAAGCGAGGCTTGGGAAAGGTGGATGAACCCTCATTGAATAATGACAACTTCAACTTAACGTTGTTTTAGTTAAAACTGTTAAGTTATAGGTTTGTGAAATGATTTGTGAAATCTAGCTTTACGCAAATAAGCCAAGCCATCCTTGAACCCCTGTGTGCACTAAATGCATTCTGTAGTAATGGCTTGCTGAGTACGATTGGTACTAACCCTTGCTTTTAATTAACTCTTTTAGAAGGAAGTGTTGGAGTTGACCCGTACGCATGCTATGCTGACGAGGAGGTGCCGAAGATGGTGGAGTAGGGACCCAGGTTCACCAGTCGTTGCCTGTGGAATAAGATGGACTACCGCTGCTTCGTTTCTGCTAGCTCATCTACTTCTTTTGGTATTTGGTATTGTAATCGACCATGCTTGGTCTATTTGGGTCCCCCTCGGGCAACCCTTGTATTATTAATATACTGTAAGACCTTTACAACGATGTCACAGCCTCCTCTGAGCCACATGCTATCGGGCTAGGGTCGTCGCAGCCGCACGTACGCCGCTTCGCGCCGCCGGTGGGGAGAGAGAGTGAGAGTGAGTGGCCGGCCGGGGTATAAATATCAAGGGAGATAGGTGTCGGTTCCGTAATAGATCCAACACCTTTCACCCCTATAGGTGCCGATTCTATTATAGAACTAGTACCTATATGTACCGGTTATTCACTAAGAACTGACACCTATCTCCCCCTCCCAAATTTTATTTTATAAATAACAAGTTAGCTTTTAAAATATTTTGCAAAATACATTTTCTTTCTTAAATTAATATTTGGTTACAAATAAGCCAAATATTTTATAAATCTTCTCATTTACACTTGTTTTAATATTTTGCAAAACATATTTCCTTTATACTTCCATTAACTTAGAATTATAGGAAAAATAGAGCGCACATAACATGTTCTAAATTTTACTGATTTAAATTAAACAGTAATTGCATAAATCAGTATATTAATTTACAAATTGTTTTAAACCCTAACAAGTAGACCTTCTTGATGATCGCTTCGTAAATACAAGGCTTCTTCGTCTTCATCATCTGCTTTCTCGTTTTTCAATTCGACATTAGTTGTGGGTGACGGTTGCTTGTCGGGTTGATCATAGTCATCTTCATCAATGATATTCTCCATTCCAACAATACTTCGCTTGCCTTCGAAAACAACATGACGTGGCTTACCAGATTTCGCAAGTGATGGCTCATCTTTGTAGCCAACATTCTTGAGGTCAACAATATTTGTCCCGTACTTGTCAACCTTCAACCCCATTGCAATTCTTACCCAATTACATCAGAATAGAGGGACTTTGAGGGCTCCATAATCTAGCTCCTAGATTTACTATATGAAATGGTAATAAGTCTACTTGTTGCCGCCATTATCATAGGCATCTGTACGTATGCCACTATTTTGATAAGTACTCTTGTTGTCTTAGTATTTAGTGTAAAAAGTACACCCATTTATGTCATAGCCTTGGGATGTTTGGATTGTATTGGATGGCCCCCGAGACAAAGAAAACAGTTGGTAACTATCGATGTTTGCAGTTGTTAGGTATTCCATCAACCATTTCCAATTGAAGTTTATGCTTCTTCGCGAGCCATGCCTCCGATTTCCTTGGATTATAACTATGGATTTTATCCAAGTGCATGTCCAAGTAAGAAGCCACCAAAGCCGATTGCCGTAATACTGAAAAATGTGCTTGTCTTAAGGTTTCTTGGTCGAGGTGCCAATTCTCTTATGACCTAATGTTCCTTTTCCAAACATCCTGCCCTCATGACGGGGTACATGCACACCGATAGGTTTCAGATCCATGTAATCTATACAGAATTCTACCACCTCCTCTATTCCATAACCCTCGATGATGTTGCCTTCGGGTCTCAATCTGTTTCGGATATATTTCTTTACGATGCTCATAAACCTCTCAAAAGCCCACATGCATATATTGGGTCAAGGATCTTTATTTGTTATACATGATAAGCAACGAGATGCACCATGATATCAAAAATGAGAAAGGGAACAACATCTCGAGCTGGCAAAGAGTTAGAATCGCGTCCTCCTGAAGCTTGTCCAAGGAAGCTGGATCGATAACCTTCTGATTCATCGCTTTGAAGAACTGGCACAACTTGATGATTGGGTCTCAAACCTTTCTACAAGGATATTACCTTTGATTGCGACCAGTAGTAGTTGCGTCATAAGCACGTGGCAGTCATGTGACTTTATTCCAACTAACCTCTTATCTTTCATGTTAACTAGTTTCTTAATGTTTGCACAGTAACTGGATGAGACTTTGACACCCTGCAAACATTCCAACATACTCAATTTTTCTGTAGCTCTAAGAGTGTAGCATGCTGGGGGAGGTAGTAGCGGCCATTTCCTTTGTCCTGAGGGTGCAACTCTTTCTTGATATTCATGTCTTCAAGATCTCTTTGTGCTTGCAAAGTGTCCTTCGTCTTGCCAGGTGTGTTCAACAATACCCCGAGCATGCTTTCGCACACATTCTTCTCCACATGCATCACATCGATTGCGTGACGGATATCCAAGTCTTCCTAGTAAGGTAGGTCCCAAAAGACGGGTTTCTTTTTCTAAAGAGGGGTCTCACCGCGTGATGTGGATGCACATGTGCTTCCAATCCATTTACCAAATATAACTTCAAGATCCTTCACCTCCTCCGAGACATCACTACCGGTTGTGAACTTTGGACATGCTCCCTCTTGTACCGTTTCATCGAAATCTCTTGTATTTGTGTGGTACGGTTGATTCTGTCTAAGAAACCTTCGATGACGCATGTACACGGTCTTCCGGCAGTGATTCAGCCACTTGCCTCCTGTTTGGGCATGTACCTTACACATGCTTTCATGCCCTTCATGGTCTGGCCTGATGTGCTACCAACTATTGGATAGTCTTGTATTATCGTCAACAAAATAGCCCGACATGTGAAGTACTCTCGTTTGTATGCATCCCACATCCATGCACCATCCGTTCATAGTATCCCAAGATCCTCTAGTAGCAGTTTGAAGTACACATTGATATCGGTTCCAGGTTGTTTAGTTCCTTGAATTAGAAGGGGCATCATAATGTACTTACGCTTTAAACAGAACCAAGAAGGGAGGTTGTAGATAATAACAGTGGCTGGCCATATACTATAACAACTGCTCATGTCATCGAAAGGATTTATGTCATCGATGCTGAGCGCAATCCTTATATTCCTCGTGTCGTAAGCAAAATGCTTTCTGTACTTCTTGTTTATCTTTCTCCATTGAGACCCATCAGTTGGGTGCCTTATCATTTCATCTCTTTTACGCTCTTCATGGTGCCAACGCATTAGCTTAGCATGTTTCTTGTTTGTGAACATACGTTCCAAATGAGGAATGATTGGAAAATACTATACCACTTTCAACGGCACTCTTTTCTTCTTCACTGCACCATTACTTTCACCGTCATCATCACCGTCTCCATACTTATACCGAGAAGCCTTGCACACTGAACATTGATCCAAATCTGCATAATCATCCTGGTATAGAATGCAATCATTTCGACAAGCGTGAGTTTTCTGTATCTCAAGGCCACAGGAAAAGATAACTTTTTTGCTTGGTACGTTGTTTCCAATAAGACATTATCCGTAGGAAAATTTTCTTTCAACAGCTCTAGCAACTCAGTGAAGCTCTTATCTGACCATCCATTGCTTGCTTTTAGGTAAAATAAAGATAGTACCACCTGCAACTTGCTGTGCTCCATCTTACATCCATTGTAAAGTGGAGTTTTTTAGTCTTCCACCATGGTTTTGAACTTAGAACATTCCCTATAATCAGTGTCAACCCGCTCCCTGTCGCGCAGCATATGATCTAGATCAGATTCACTGTGATCAACGCACGTTTGGTCCTCCAGCTCATAGCCGACATTCTCATTCGGCACGACACTGTTGCCATCACTTCCCCTGCCTTGCTCCTCTTTGCCAAGAAACTCATGACATCTAAACTTTGGCATAAAACCCCTTGTAAGAAGATGTGCATGGACCTGTTGCACCGGAAATTGCCTGTCTTTCTTGCAATCAAATCATGGACACCACAGATAATCCAGCGCATTAACTGAGTTTGTGCTTATCATCATGGCAACGAGAGACGCTATTCCCCTGATATACTCCATAGAGTCATGATCCACTTCATACACCTACCCTTGATCCATTACAACCGATAGGTACCTACGAATATTACTTAATGTCAATTACTCTGAATTATGCAAAGTCAAATTACCCCTACGAATTATCTTCCATAATTTAACAACTATAACATAAAGTAATTAATAAAACAAACACAAAACGATAAAATAAATTTTTACCACCCCTAGAAGAAAAATATAATAATTTATCATTTATTACGAACCATGTAGAATAAATACATTTAGTATTTTATAATTTCCAAGCAAATTAGAATAACATAAATGATAGGCCTTCAATAATTTTATTATCACAACGTTGTGTTACACCTCTTTGTAGTGTCATGTCAAAACTTCAATTCAAAATTAGCATGTGATCATCCGAGAATGATCTAATTAAATGACCACAAAAAAGATAAAAAAAAATATTTATCCCTAGCAAACAAATATAATAATGGTTTCAATTGTGCACTTTATATGTATACGTAGCAATCAGTAATTCAATTCAACAAGCAAGAGTGAAATGAAGTGAGAAATAATGAATACTAACATTGTAGCAACCAATATCCAACAACAACAAAAAATTTAGAGCAAAACCTTCCCCCTCCTCTAGCTGGTCGAGCAAAAAGAGAGGTGCCACTATGTTCTTTGGTCTATCAAATCAAGAGGAGGGGGACGAGCTGCATATATGCTAAGCTTATAGGTGCCGGTTCTTAAATAGAACTGACACCTATCACTGCCAGCCATATAGGTGCCGGTTTTTTAAGTGGGCCCTCTAATGGCTAATGGCTAGTAGGTGGGTGAAAGTCTTATAGGTGCCAGTTCTTGACACCAGTCTCTAATAGCCTCAAAGGTGCTGGTTCTATTATGGCCCCGTGACCAACCACTTCGAAGGGACGTAAATAAAAGGTGCCAGATTTTAGTTTGAAACCGGCACCTTTCTCTGGCAGAGAAAATAAGTGCCGGTTCTATTTAAAAACCAGCACCTATTTGAAGAGAAAATGTGGTGGTTTTTGGCTAGCTTCCCCGTGAGCGGGCGCGTGGGCGGGAAAGTCACTATAGATGTTGATCGTACCATTTTTGGCACCTATAGTGCCGACCTCTTTTTGATGTTCTGTAGTAGTGACATCTGGTTGCCGCCTTCGAGTGTTTGACGACATGCATTAAGTTGCAGTTAAATGATAAGCTATTCCATCGAATATCTCTCTTACTCACTACTAGGCATCATGGTTAATATATTGAAAAGCATCAACCGTGATTAGGGATACACTGAGGATGAGTGGCTCTTTATGCGTGTATGGATCCCACACATCCAAATACGTGTGGTTGATCACGTTGGACATTGGATGGTATATTACGTGGGGTGCCCACAGCGGTTGGAACCCTTTAATCCGTGTGCTCTCGCGTGATTGTCCAGAGATGTGTCTCTTTACATGCCGACGTATTTTATCCTTCATTTTAGTATATAATCCATGCATGCATAGTATTCTTTAAGGACAAGTAAAACTATATTATTTGAAACTAATATACGTGTAAAAAATACTAATATTTTTATTTATTGAGATAATTGACGGTCGAAATCGGTATTTAACTATCATCAACAACCTTATCTTTTTCTTTTTGAGTTGAGTTATTTATTTCAAACATCAACTAAGCTCGCGGAATCTTTTTATTGCCACCAAATCGACGAGACAGGTCAACCTGAACTGTGAATCTATATACACCAGTTAATATTTCTTACATATATCAATACTTCTAATGCATATAAATTCAAGTTATTAGGGAAAAAAAAATCCAAAATCGTATCAGAAGCATCTGGTGCCCCACTGTGACCTGCGGCTGGCTTGGACACGAGCAGCATCGTGGACAGTTGAATCTGCATGGGCCTGGTGGACTTGTAGTGCTAAATGGGCCATTTGGCCTCGCAGACAGCACAAATGGGGAAGGAAGAAATTAAAAAAAATAATCGATTTCAGGTTCAGGCACATACTACAAAATTAGCAGCACAAATATTCTGTTATCAGAATTATTGGTTTTCTCTAACTTTAGCTACAGAAAATTTAGAAAACATAAAAAATATTTAAGGATTTCATATAAAACTATACCTTTTTTCCTCAGATATGTATAACCTCAAACACATGCAATATTCACTCTGTTACAAATTAAACCTATCAATTAACACACGATACTCCCACTAAATTGTTCTTTCAAATGTACGATCTTCGCACAAGTTTAAATGGTAAAAAAGAAGTTATGAGAAAATATACAAAATTCAGTGCTTTGTACGGGCTAAAAAGATAGGACGCCAATAGGCTCGCTAATTTTTCTAGTATACTCTAATATGGAATCTTAATCCCACGGCTCATAAAGATGGGGGAAGAAAGTGTGTCGGCCTAAAGTTTTGAACTTTCTTTGAGAGGAGTAGAAATTTTCAGCGGAATCGTTGGCCGGCCACCAGGTCACGCACGCAGGCGTATCTTCCCAAGTGATATTTAGATATTTACATGTCATATTTTTTCTACAATATTAACATGTCATAATTTTTCTAGAATGATAAGTAATTTGAATTGGATAGAGTATGCAAATTCAATAAGTTACATAATAATTAATTATGAAATGTAAGTATGCAGAATATTTTTTAGAAACATAGCACAAACGTGTCAAGTCTAAAATTTTAATCTGAGTGAGTTGATTCCATCGTAAAAAATCTAACCAGTTAGTCACGCTCATTTCGTAGCCGTGCAGAATGTTTTTACCGAGTTGAGTTATATTTTTCAACCATCAACTAAGCATGCAGAATATTTTTACCGCCACCAAGGATTGGTCAGCTTGCACGGTATGCGTTCGATTATGATGGACTGCTGGGTATTGCGATGGACCGCTGGGTATTGCCTAACTGCTTTCCGAATAACTAGAACGGTGTCATTTGAAGGTTTCTTTCCTTAAATAATTGATTTATTGAAGTTTTAAAAAGTCAAATTGGTCATTTTAAGTTTATAGTAGCTAGTAATTAATAAATTATATGTCTCGTTTAGCGTGACGCGACCAGCACCTGTATCGAACGCACCGAGTCTGAACCTCATTCCCACGCTCACTGGAGTTCGGGCGTAAACTGGGTGGATCTAAAAATTTTGATTTTTTTATTCCGGGTAATATATGAACGAAATGAGATTGGATTGTTCCCCAGTTGAAAAGAGATGTATTATTCTGATTCTTGTATAGTTCATTAGTATTTGGTGGTTTGGGAATTATATAAATATTTTAATTTCTGGTCCTTTATCACCAAATTAGATTCTTTGGTCAAAAGTTTCTACTTTAAGAATTATAAATTAAATGTGTATTTCATTTCTTTTCACTTGTGTTGTCTTTGCTTTATCGAAGATATGTAAATTGGATTTATGATTTGTTTTGGTACACAGTGAGATTTAATATTCTTTGTTGGTTTAGCCTCGGAATTTTAGTCAAAACACTCAAATCAACAACATGATGCAAATAGTTTTTAAAAAGTTTTAAATTTTATAGATTTCTATTTGTCATTGTTTTTTGGATGTTAAAAAAATAAAATGACAAGTAAATTGAAATGGAAGGAATATGCAAAAAAAAGTTAAGTTAGGCAAATGATTATCAAGAATAAAACTTGTGGCATGACTTGGGCTTATCTTTCCGAAATAAGTTATTTATTGGGAAAATTGCAAAAGCACGTATCAGCGAGGATGTCTAAGATACCATCATCGTCCAATGACATGTGACACATCATTGGACAGTGATGGTCTTTGCATCTTGGTTGTCAGAAGATGAATAGTTGTGTTTGTCTTTAAGGCTAGTTTTCTGTAATAGATTTAAGATGAGGAAGATGATCTCGGTGCGACTCCATGTCGCTGAGAAAGAATCTGTTTTTAGATATGTCTATAAAGAGATGCACTTAGTATGTAAGTGTATAACACATATGGAAAGAGGGTAAACGAAAAAACACGCGAACATGGGTAATTGGGGAGGAATATCAAACCAAGGTGATTTAGGACAGGTATTTGCAACAAATCATCTTATAGGGGAATCTCAAACTCAGGATGATATGTAGAATGGTTTTTGCAATTTTTCTTACTTGCTCCGTCTCAAAATGTAAATATTTTGTAGGTTGGCACGGATATTAAGAAAGTAAGTGAAAATGATTAAAGAAAGTTTGTGATTGGTTAAGAATAGAATGTAGGTAAAGAAAGTAAATGGAAAATGGTTGTGATTGGTTCAGAGGAGGGGTAGCTGAAGAAATAGCTTTATTTTGAGACAATCTATGACGTCAAAACTAGCTACATTTTGAGACGGAGGTAGTATTTGTTTGAAACATCAACTAAGTGCGCAGAATCTTTTTACTGCCTACAAAACCACGAGACAGGTCAGCTTCGACGGTGACTCTTATCCTCAACCTTAATATATAAATTGGAAAAAGTCCATATACCCCTCTAAACTTTAGATAAAAGTCCGTCTGGCATCTTGAACTTTAAAACCGAACACCCAACCCCCTATACTTTACAATACCATTCATATTACACCCCGAGATTGATTTGGATAGTAGTTTTGCATATTTGAAAGCTTAAGTCAACCGTTTTGGATGACTAATAAAGCATGTTTAAATATTGCCAATCATTGCTCATTAATCCATACTCTATAGTGATCACATATTACTATTATATTGACATCCGTTTATAAATGAGAGCAAAAAAAACAGTAACAATGAAAGTTTTAGGTGAAGATTTTAACATATATGTCCAATGCTTATGTCATTTACCCAAACTTATCCAAAATATATGCAAATTAGATAAAAATCACTTTGCAAAACCATATTAGAGTGTTATATAAATGGTATTGTATAGTTCGGGGGTTGGATGTTCGGTTTCAAAGTTTAAGATGTAAGATAGACTTTCAATCAAAGTTTAAGGGGTATTTAGACTTTTTTCTATATAAATTAACCAATGCTCGTTGGAGTGGAAACAAGTAGACGGGTCTAAGGTTTCGAAATTTGCTGAAATCACCCATTAAACTACTACAGCAGGTTTCAATACATAGATGTCTTCCCCCAAAACAATGTTTAGCTCAGTAGTGAAGAAACGATTTTTAACACTGGTTGGGAACCCCTTTTTAGTACTTGTGATAGCAACCGTGGTAAGTAAATCGAGACTAAAGATCTCGATCTTTAGTACCGGTTAAAATAACCGGTACCAAAGATCAAAAAAGTGTGTGAGATATGAGATTCGAACTCAATATCTCTCACCTTAGCCCTCACGCACGTTATCGTCCCACCTGCTACACACATCTGATTTGGGTAGAGATGCTTTCTTTTTGAACTAATCCTGAAGGCATCTTAAGTCGCGATGGATAACACCAACCGGTACTAAAAATATCTTTAATCCCGGTTAGTGGTACTAAAAATACATGTTTAGTACCGATTGATAACACCAACCTGGACTAAAGATCCTCCATCTTTAGTCTCGGTTGGTGTTACCAACCGATACTAAAGATGCATTTTTAGTACCGGTTGGCAATACCAATCGAGACTAAAAACGTTTCGAGGGACTTGGACTTTTAGAACCAGTACTAAAATATTTTTAGCACCGGTTCATTAAATATCCGAGATATTTGCTGTTTTTGCCGATCGAGCAAAAATGAGTTGTCCAGTAGCGGCTTACATATATGTAAAACAAACATGACAAGATAAATACAGACCGATATAGAGGCTGAATTAAATTCCATTACTTAAAATAAATTAGTACAAAATAACAGAGGTAGATAATAAGCCAGCTCAGCTCAGTACGTTTGAAATCGTTATGTTAACGAGGCGGCTTATCTCGACTCGTTAACAAAGCTTGGTTCCGCTCACGAGCTGACTCATCAAGCTCGCTAGCCTCGTAAACAAGGTGATCTACCTTATTTATATCAACTTTATAATTTTATAATTTCGAGATGATACCTGGTACATAGAAGTATACTTCATTTTAGTTCCATTGCTTCCAGGAAAGCTTGAGACGCCTCCCTGGAAGATCCACCGTCCTCCTTCCACGCATCCACCATCACCCTCCGCACCTCCTGCACCCGGCGCCTCATGTCCTTCCCCTTCGCCGTCTCGCCCATCACCGTCTCCACCGCCTCCACCACCCGCCTCCTCTCCACCACCGTCTCATCCGTGCTCCCCCTCGCCGCCTCCACGCACACCCCGAGATCCTCCAGCACCATCACGTTGTAGAACTGCTCCGCCGAGAGCGGCCACCCGATGACCGGCACGCCGTGCGCCATGCTCTCCAGCACCGAGTTCCACCCGCAGTGGCTCAGGAACGCCGCCGTCGAGGGGTGCGCCAGGATCCTCACCTGCGGCGCCCACCGCCGGACGACAAGGCCTTTCTTGCTCGCCGTCACCCTCTCCTCGAACCCTTCCGGCAGCCAGTCACTGTAGGACGACGTCGTGCCGCCGTGAACGTCGTCCGGTGGCCTGATCCTCCAGACGAAACGCCGTCCGCTCGACTCCAGCGCCGCGGCGAGCTCCAGCATGTGTTCGCCTCGTATCGTGCCATTGGTGCCGAACGAGACGTACAGCACGGATCCCGGCGGCTGCGCGTCCATCCAGCGCAGCACGGCGTCGTTGGTGGGCTCGGTGGCGGCGTCACGCGAGAGCGGCCCGACTGACCAGACGGGGACCTTGAGCGTGCGCCGCAGCATGGCGAGCCCTGCCGGTTCCAGCTCCGCCACGGTGTTGACCAGCACCGTGTCGGTGTTGTAGCCATGAGGGAGCTGCCGGTCGAAGTACGCCGGCCTGTTTGCTTGGCCGCCGCCGCTGTCAGCTCCACCGGCGGCGGGCGGGCGGTAGAGCACGCGCTTGGCCACCTGCGACCTGTGGACGACCACGTCAGGGTACTCGGGGAGGTGCACCCGTCCGCTCGACTCCTCCGTGCGCAGAGGGAAGTGGGTGAACACGGAGTGAAGCACGGCACTGCCGAACGCGCCGCAAGACACGAAGAAGGCGTGGCCGCACCCGTGCCGCCGCGCAACCTCAACCGTCCACGCGACGAACACATCGGAGACCACGACGACGCGCATGGGCGCCGCAGCATCTTCCCCGCCGGCGCCGGCGACGGTCGACGCGACGAAGTCGTCGAAGGCCGGCTGCAGCGTCTCGAAAGCCTCGTAGAGGCGGATGATGAGCGCCTTGATGATGGGGTCAGGCGACTCGTAGCCGGGAGGAAGGCCGTGGTCGTCCGGGTTGAAGGGGAGCGCGTGGAAGTTGAGGAACGGCGCGGCGGCGGCGGCGCCGAGGGCAGCGACGTTGCGCGGGGTGGAGACGAGCGTGATGGCGACGGACGGGAGGATGCGGTGGAGGAGGCCGGCGAGGGAGAGGAAGCCGGCGAGGTGTCCTTTGGCCGGGAAGGGAAACAGCACCACGTGGTTCTCTTGGGAGGAAGACATGGCTTCCAACTTTTGTCGATAATCCTCTGATACTTGCGTTTTATTCGGCTCAGACGTTTCACTGATTATCAACACACCGCCCACAGGATGGGGTCACAGATACTCCCTCCATTTTAAAATATAAAAATTTTTAGTATTTAAATTATGTTCTAAAATATATACTCGATCGGTTGTCCAATCAATCATTTTTCATTTAATTTCGTTTTCATCTTATCCGTACCTATCCTCTTACCTCATCCATCCCTTATTTACGGAGACAATCTTAATCTTAGTTAAAGAATGTAAACAATACTTATATTTTAAAAACAGAGGTATTAATATTTACTCTTTGATCAATATCTGGCATAGCAAATACATTTTGTGACAGAAATTTTGAAATTTTGTGGAAATTCATTTTCACTAGATTTGAAACAATTTCGCTACATCCTGCTGGACTCACCGATAAACAGGGTTTGCATAAATTGTTCAAAATTTGGGGAATTTCAGACACCCCGGCACTAAACTATTTCTTTATCAATTTAAAAAAAAATTTTTGGCCCTATGAGGCTAGCCACGGAGCAAACCCTGCCGTTTCCACTTAACAGGGCCTGACACAAAAGTTTAGTCCTGCAAATACTATGTTCTACTTTAATTGCACCACATTTCTCATAAGAAATAGTCAAATTTGTCAACATATAATTTACAGTGTATATTTTATATATATCTTATTGTTGATGCAAAAAACACACACTGGCCTGGGAGATCTGCTTAGCTCCAGTGCAGGTCCAAATCTTGGTGAGATGCGGGCGTGCCAGTCAGTTTGATCCTGCAACTGACAAGATATACAAACGACAGATCAAAGAACCGATCGGCCAACATAGCCGATGTAGTAATTCCAGCCGATCCTGATAACAGCCGATAGCGATAGGGTTTTGAGCTATTGGCTATGTGTTCAATGTAGATTCTGACACTTGACAAAGAGACAATCGGCTGATGATAATATGCATTAGATCGGCAATGACTTGATAAAGTGAAACGAAAGTTAGACATACTCGATCGGCTGTAGATATCAATGATACATAATCTAAATCTCAAAATATATTTAAACCAAGTGATTGGGATAGATCGGACAGGGCGCCGAGACAGTATAAATCACTTATGTCTAAAAACACCTCAAGAGAGAGATTATATATATTCATAGCATAGCCGATGAAGTGAATCTAACATAGATCCAATGCCATAAAATCCACAAGATTAGATTAAACAGTGAAACCTTTGTTGTCATCGGCTAAATTCAACTTATATGCAATCCTTATAAGCCGATGCAACGTCCAGATAACTCATCGGCTGAAACCCCGATGAAACCCTTATCGGCAATCAAAAAGCAGGCTAGAGATTCATGGTTCTAAGCACGACTTAGTAGGTCAAACTCAACTGATGCAGCACTAAGTATGTAAAGAAACACGGTATCTAGATGATCAAGCCCTTGACTGATTTTCAGGGTGGTAGATGCCTAAGCTAATCTAATCTAGCAAGACGATTTAGTCGATACCGGCAGAAACCCTAAAACGAGAAGCAGCCGATAAAGCTAAATCGAGATGCTAATACTAGATTAACAGAAGACATATGATAAATAGCCAGGCAAATATATCATCCAAACCAGAGCAATCCAAGAGGTCGAATGTACTGATGCAGCCTTGAACGACGCCGACGTAGATGATACAATTGCCTGAACCGACGGAACATTGGACTTACCCCTTCGCCGGAGATCGACAGCCGATGCAGCCCCGCGTCAGGTGCCAAATTCCGCCGGTTGATAAAGAAACCGTAACAGAGTAAAAGGTGGCGATGCGCCGAATTGTATTGATCGAGAGTTGATAGATTACAATAACCCCGGGTGTACATATTTATACCCATGGGGAGATACTAGTCCTTGTAGGACAAGAAAGAAACTTTCCTAAAGATAAAAGAAAAACATAAAGTCCTTAAGGGACACTAAACACACTTTCCTAAAGATAAAAGGAAACTAACAAATATTCTAATTAATAGATACAATTGCCTTCTTCGGACTCAATCCGCACGTGGCAATCCTCATGAAGCACATCAACCGAACCCGACAATGATCCTGCCATCTCCTTATCGGAATCGGCTACATCGGCTATCCTTGTCCGATTCTGTTTCAGCCGATGCACACCGTAGCCGATTTGGCTTGCAGCCGATTCATACTCTGTTTCTGTAATCGCTTATCTCCTCCAATCGGCTTCGGCTTTAACTCTGAATCCAATGCATGATTTACCAAATTTCGTCGTTAACACATGCCCCCCAGTTTTGGAGTATGGGAACTCATGCTTCAAAATTATCTTCTGTGACTCCAAAATTGATCCTCTTTTGCTTCTTGCAATCGGCCTTCATGAGCCGATACCGTCTGCATTAGATGAGCTAGACTGTCAAACTTGTGGCAAAAGAATTTATCCTTGATAGATGCTGATAACCCTTGGAATGCAAGATCTGCTAGCTGCTCATCGCTTAGATTCAAACTATAACATCGGCTGCGGACATCACGAAATCTTTGTATATATTCCATAGCCGATTCTCCTTCTTGCTGCTGCACTGATATCAAATTTGAAAGTTTCATCTCACTGACGCCAGCAAAGAAGTAGTCATGAAATTGCTTCTCAAGATCGGCCCATCTTCTAATGGAATTTGATGGTAGTGATGAAAACCATGTGAAGGCCGATCCAGTCAAAGACAGTGGAAAAAATCTAACTCTCAGAGCTTCCTCAGCCGATGCTTCCCCACATTGCACTAAGAATCGGCTGATGTGTTCCATTGTAGATATATCATCTTGCCCTGAAAACTTGGAGAAATCTGGAACCTTGTATCGATGTGGCAATGACACCCTATCAAACCACTCAGGATATGGCAGCCGATACATAGAAGTCTGATCCTTAGGTTTAATTCCAAACTGTTCCTCTATTACTTTTGCAATCATATCGGCCCAATCTTCTTTAGACTGATATCTTTGAGCTTCTTCTGGCCGATATTGTTGATGTGGCTCTCCAGGCTGATGCTGATCTATTTGCCCCCCAAGCCAATGTCGCTGTTGCCGATGATGCTGAAATCGTTCGTCGATTTGCCCCCCAATCTGATTTGTTAAGGCAATCACTCTGGGAACTATCTTCTCGATCAAACCATGTAATGTACTCACCAAAACTCCAGATCGATCAAACACAGCGCGACGAACGATTTCATCAACTATCTTTTGAAGCATCTCATCATCCATCGGCTCTTCTTCTTCCTTTATCAGCTTGAGAGATTGTTCTTCCTTGGCCTTGACTTCTTGATCAGACATATTGTTGCGATTGTGAGTTCCACGAGCCGCGTAAAAATCTGTTGTCAAAAACACGGTCCCACCGGGCGTGCCAAAAGCGTGTTGATGCAAAAAACACACACTGGCCTGGGAGATCTGCTTAGCTCCAGTGCAGGTCCAAATCTTGGTGAGATGCGGGCGTGCCAGTCAGTTTGATCCTGCAACTGACAAGATATACAAACGACAGATCAAAGAACCGATCGGCCAACATAGCCGATGTAGTAATTCCAGCCGATCCTGATAACAGCCGATAGCGATAGGGTTTTGAGCTATCGGCTATGTGTTCAATGTAGATTCTGACACTTGACAAAGAGACAATCGGCTGATGATAATATGCATTAGATCGGCAATGACTTGATAAAGTGAAACGAAAGTTAGACATACTCGATCGGCTGTAGATATCAATGATACATAATCTAAATCTCAAAATATATTTAAACCAAGTGATTGGGATAGATCGGACAGGGCGCCGAGACAGTATAAATCACTTATGTCTAAAAACACCTCAAGAGAGAGATTATATATATTCATAGCATAGCCGATGAAGTGAATCTAACATAGATCCAATGCCATAAAATCCACAAGATTAGATTAAACAGTGAAACCTTTGTTGTCATCGGCTAAATTCAACTTATATGCAATCCTTATAAGCCGATGCAACGTCCAGATAACTCATCGGCTGAAACCCCGATGAAACCCTTATCGGCAATCAAAAAGCAGGCTAGAGATTCATGGTTCTAAGCACGACTTAGTAGGTCAAACTCAACTGATGCAGCACTAAGTATGTAAAGAAACACGGTATCTAGATGATCAAGCCCTTGACTGATTTTCAGGGTGGTAGATGCCTAAGCTAATCTAATCTAGCAAGACGATTTAGTCGATACCGGCAGAAACCCTAAAACGAGAAGCAGCCGATAAAGCTAAATCGAGATGCTAATACTAGATTAACAGAAGACATATGATAAATAGCCAGGCAAATATATTATCCAAACCAGAGCAATCCAAGAGGTCGAATGTACTGATGCAGCCTTGAACGACGCCGACGTAGATGATACAATTGCCTGAACCGACGGAACATTGGACTTACCCCTTCGCCGGAGATCGACAGCCGATGCAGCCCCGCGTCAGGTGCCAAATTCCGCCGGTTGATAAAGAAACCGTAACAGAGTAAAAGGTGGCGATGCGCCGAATTGTATTGATCGAGAGTTGATAGATTACAATAACCCCGGGTGTACATATTTATACCCATGGGGAGATACTAGTCCTTGTAGGACAAGAAAGAAACTTTCCTAAAGATAAAAGAAAAACATAAAGTCCTTAAGGGACACTAAACACACTTTCCTAAAGATAAAAGGAAACTAACAAATATGAAACTAACAAATATTCTAATTAAAAGATACAATTGCCTTCTTCGGACTCAATCCGCACGTGGCAATCCTCATGAAGCACATCAACCGAACCCGACAATGATCCTGCCATCTCCTTATCGGAATCGGCTACATCGGCTATCCTTGTCCGATTCTGTTTCAGCCGATGCACACCGTAGCCGATTTGGCTTGCAGCCGATTCATACTCTGATTCTGTAATCGCTTATCTCCTCCAATCGGCTTCGGCTTTAACTCTGAATCCAATGCATGATTTATCAAATTTCGTCGTTAACACTTATGCTATAAATTCAGTATATTTCCACTTAAATTATAAATCTTACAATGCATATTTCAAACTTTATAATATGTTTTTCCTGTACTCACTATGTAGGAGAATTAGAAAACAAAATCGATTACCAAGTTGATTAAAAATTAATATATAAGTAAAACAACAACAAATAAAAAGTCAAAGGGAACAATTATATTGTTACACCATGAATAAAGGACTGAAATCAAATAAAAAAATTATAGTGTCCTTTTCTCAAACAAAACTGTTATTAACGGGTGTCCCAATCACTCGTCAAGATAAAAAAAATCACGTTCTCAGTGAGTGATATGGACAATTTGGCTACAAACCCACGTAACAACAACTCAGTAATTGCACAGGTCGTCTAAGGTCGTCCTCAGTGATATCATTAAAGGACTTCGGATAAATGAATGTAGCTTGAAGAAAAAAGTAAGCACTGTTACATGCACTAAACAACAGCTCGCTAGCTGGCTTTGTCGGCTTGGTTCCGCTCGGCTTATCATGAGTTCATAAGTTCAAGGTAATTTAACTCAAGCTATGGTGATAAGAGTTAGATGGAGTTGATGTTTGATATATATTGGTAATAAATTTATAGTGCTACGTGCAAGATCTAAAGATCCATGGATGCACGGAGACAAAGTTTTAGATAAGTTTAGACTTTCTTGATGAGACGTAGTATCCTACTCTTGTTTTGATGGATCGTAACCGTCGGGTATTATTGGTATGTCTTTGAGGGGCTCCCTGCTCCTCTTAGGCTGTGTTCTTTTGGAGAGGTTGGAAATCCCTCTCCTTTCACACACAAAATAGAGTGATGGATTAACGTATGATTAATTAATTATTAGCTATAAAAAAATTTGAAAAATGAATTAATATGTTTTTTAAAGCAACTTTTCTATAGAAATTTTTTTGCAAAAAACACACTGTTTAGAAAGTTTGGAAAGAGTACGCGTGAAAAACAATGAAGGTGAGTTAGGAATTTAGGCTAAAAACACACCCAACAGGACATGGCTTGATTTCCTTAATCAGTACAAGGTAATTCCAAGTTGGGTTCTATACCGTGCCTTTCATTCAACACAAGGCAATATTATCGATTGAGTCCTATACTATTACATAAATCATGATTCTGGCCCATCTCCTATCTGTAATCGGAAATGCAAGCTATGTGGATACCTAGTACACATGTCCTCTACAGTAGTCCCAAAGACCTTTACAGTCGAGTGAGTCTTCTTTACGGCTATTAACCAATGTCGAGTGCTCCAACATCCCTGCCATGGCTTCCTGAGTGCTTTCTGTTTGAGTTCATCGTAGCGAGAAGCTATAGAGCTCATAAAAAAACTAAAAAAATCTTATAGTCAAGAACTATAAACCTACTAGCTGTAACCCCCGACTATATGTTTAGTTGGAAAACAACTAAACATATAGTCAAGAACTATAATCTTATAATCGTAGTCAGCTGAGCGACTTATCATTTATTTATAGCATATGCAGTGTGAATCTCTGAGTGACATGACCCAAGTGATGTACCGACTACTTAAAAGATAGAATCCGCGTAGCTCTGTGCTAACCGCATCTTAAAAAATACGTGTAGCTCTGTGCCAATCGTGGCTCGAAATTATGAAGCATGTAACTCTAGGCAACCAAGACTTAAAAATATGATGCGTGCACCTCTAAACCAACCATGACTTGAGTCGGGTTTTCATCAGTTAGCATCTGACCTTTACAAAAAGCTAGCTGAGGCGCTTCATGAGTATGTTGTTGATACCCTTAGAGAATTGCATTGCTACAACTAGCAGGTAGCCACTTTGCAGTAATTAAGAAATGAGAGGTATTGGGTTCAAGCCGCATGTGGGCCGCCAGAGAAAACACCACAAAGGCCTAGTAGAGCATGCTTACTTCACCGCCCCTAATAATTATTGGGCTATGAACGCGCTACGCTTTAAGAACAACACGCCCACCGAAACCCTCTAATAGAACGACGCATGTGTCTACTTTCATCTTCTCTGCCACTTCGTCTTCCGTGCCAAAATTTCCTGTTTCGTGCTCCTTCGGACCGCTCGCACTGCTTCTCTATGCTCGCTTTGCTTCTCTGTGACAAAAAGCTAGGGTTAAGGCTTCCCACCACTTTCTGCCATAGATCCTGCCAAGCTTTCCACATTGCTCCACTGAATTTGCTTGCTGCATCTGCTCCCAGGTAAAACCCCTCCAAAATCACGCTCCTCATCCCTTTGCCATTGGCTGCTTTTGATGAAAGAGAAATTGAGATCCCATTTAGGAACAGGGCGTGATCCAAGACTACAGAGGCACGACATAAGGAGATGATGAGGGACGACGTTCTTCCGGCCAAGGAAACCACTGGCTGGCGCCCTACATCCGGTGAGGATTTGTCGACCCCAAATTTCGGTGAAACGGTAGTCTTTGAGTCTTTCTTTTATCATGGATTTGGCCTTCCAACTTCTGACTTCTTTCTGGATCTGCTAGCATTTTACGGTATTAGATTGTACCATCTTAACCCTAACTCTATTCTTCAAATTGCCATCTTTGTCCATCTTTGTGAAGATTTCCTTTCCATTCTTCCATAGTTCAACCTTTTTCGCCAATGGTTTTTCTTGAAACCCTAACCCTACAGGGAAGACCCCTGCGTGGATGGGGGGTGCTAGAATCCAACTAAGCTCTGACTTAAACAATCAATATTTCTCTCTTTATTTGAAATCTTCCAATAAGGGCTGACATGCCGAGTGGTTCTATTGCTCCAATCCCAACCCCTCTCTTCCTGGATTCATTAGTCTTCCCCTAGTCCATCAAGCATCCTGGACTTCGTTGCCTTCGGATAAAGAGATGGTTGACGCTGGCTCCATCATTTCCAAATTCATTGCCACAAAGAGTAAAGGACTGACTGCAGTAGATGTTACTCGGCACTTCATCAAGACAAGGCTATAGCCTATAAAAGATCAAGTACGCCACGACACGACGGCCGGGACACACACATACTCCACACGGCTCGTCGAGCGAGGCAACGCATGCACTACCACGGTACCACCACCCGGCGCACCAAAATGGCAGAGCGAATGGGCTTGCAAAAGCCGCGAGCTACTACTAGCTAGCTTAGCTAGGAAGAAGCCAGCGATGTACTTTACGTGGTTCGTTTTGCGCTTTCGACTTCACAGGATGTTAAGGAATCCCTAGATCTGAAACAACTTAAGGACAAGATATACAAAATTTTCTCAAGTGGAATTGTTGTCCCTGTGTCTCATGAGCTGCCAGTAAAAACATATCAAATGCTCAACCTGCCTCTCCTGAAGTAAGTACCTATTATCCTCAAATTTCACTGTCAATGTTATCTAGACAACGCCTTGATAAAATATTCCTTTGAGTTTCACGAAAATCATCTGATCGTATCGCCCCCGAATATGAGGCAAACTCCTAGGAGGCGAGTCATTGGTCACAAAATAAAGAGTGAAGTGCACATGCGGTCTCTAAACTTGTGCGGGTGTGTCATCTAGGTCCCTAAACTCCCAAAATGCATTATTGGGTTCCTAAACTTGTCACGGATGTCATATAGGTCCAAATGGGTTCCAATCCACTCCGTGCGCTGATGTGGCATGCCACGGTGGTGCCTACGTGTTAGTGGGACCCACATGTCAGTCACATAGAAATAAAATAAAATTTAAAAAATATCTTTTCTCCTCCCTCTTCTTCAGGCGCCTACAGTAAATTAGGAGGAGAGAGAAAAATATGTTCTTTTTAATTTTATTGTTTTCTATATGAATGACATGTGGGTCCCATTGACATGTAGGTGTCATCGTGACATGTCACATCGGCGCACAGAGCGGGTTGGGGCCGTTTGGATCTGAATGACACCCATGACAAGTTCGGGAATCCAAAAATATATTTTGAGAGTTCAAGAACTTAGATGACACACCTGTACAAGTTTAGGGATTGTCCGTAAACTTCACTCCAAAATAAATGAGTCGGCCAAAAGGGGAGAGAAGAGAGCCACAACCAATCCTGAAGCAGGCAAGTTGGATCCGAAGAAGAGAAGGGGGCTCATCCTGAAATCTGATAATGAAGAAGACAACGGAGCAGCACAGGCCACTAGCCAAACTGCTCTAGCTTCACCTCAGAAATCCCGGCTCCCCTAAAACATAAAGCTGGTCCTAAGGTCAGAACTTCTTCTAGGTAAGTGTCTTGCTTCATCTTGTCAACAACTATTTCTAAGACTATACTGAATTTTTTTATTTTTCTCGGTGCATAAAACCATCAGACATTGATTCGTCTGGAAAAACTGAAGCCGAATCAACGCAGGCTTCAACGAATGATAAAGCAAGCACCAAGCCAGAGCAATCTTCAATTGGAGAACAACCTACAGCTGGTGATCTACCTGGTGACGCCAGTCAAGAGCCCTCGATAGGGAACAAATCGGTCAATGAGGAATAGCAGATCCCGACTTGTGATCAGCTGGGTAGAAAAGAAGAACAACAGATCCCGACTAGTGACCTGTCGGGTGCAGAAGAAGAAACAATAGCAACTTGCAACCATCCGGACACAGAGGAACAAATCCCAATCAACGACCAGCCGGGTGGTGAAGAACTGCAAGCCTCAGCTAGAAGTCAACCAGGCAATGTTGGAGTGAAAGAGGGAATTATTTTGAACAAGCAAAAGGAGGCTGAAGAGCGAGACATGCTTGTACTCTGATTAAAACAATCGGCTGATTTAATGAATGAAAGTATCTCATCAATCTTCAAATTCTATCTCCTGATTAAGAAAAGATCAATCTTGTTTCCTTGGTCTTGTAGAGAGTCTACTTGCAATACCAAGCCAAGTTAGATGCCCTGGAAAAACTCGTCCCCCACCTGAACTTAGTCGAAGCCATTAGATAGGGGCTTGAAGATTTCACAGCTGATGGTAAGGCTAAAGAAAACCAGTTTTCAGATGAAATCCAAGAGCTTCACAATGCCAATTTTGAATTCATAGGATCACTTTGAGGTAAATTTACTTTTAGAAATGAACTCAATCCATGTCCTTTATTGTTGTCCGACAACCATTATTCCTTGTAGCTCAAGCTTCTCAAATTGCAAACCTGACTGCCGAAAGGGATGAGGCCAACAATAAGATAGCTGAGCTTAAAGAATCAAAGGCGAAGATGGAACAATACTTTGAAGGTATGCTCCAACTTCTATTTATATCTGCCAATTTCTGCATCCTGACTTCGCATGTCTCGTCGTAACAAAATATAGAACCAGGGTTCGATCCCAATTTGATGTCTTCAATGCTCAAGTTAAGAAGGCTAAAGCTATTCCGAGATGAACTAGCAAATGCAGCCAAACCTTTACTCGATCTTTTATTTGCTGATGGTGCTGGCTCAAGCTCAGGAGATTCTTCCCAACTACTCGATCAGCTCCACTATGCTCCAGAAAAATACCAGGAGAAAGTCTTGGATACAGCAACAATTGGATCGAGTCAAGCCTTGGGCCATGGTGAAGTCAATATACCTCGGGTAGATATTTCACTGTTGGCAAAGCATACGCAGCAGGAACTTCTCTAGAGCAAGCCATGGTCCTGATCAATGAAGTGCATGAAGCAGTTACCAAGATTGCAAAAGATGTAGCCGATGTTTTGTAATTGTGATGCAATCTAGATAGTTTTAATTCTCTATCGCACAAACTGGTGCCTTAGTCTCATGTATTTAAACTTGTTTTCTGACTATTGAAATAGTACCAAGTAGCTGAAACTTTATCCGACAAGCCCCCGAGTTAAGAACTCAATTTTGTAGATAAAAATTCATCACTTAATGCTATTCATATCCAGAATAAGCCATAAATAAAGAAGATAAAAAACATTTGAAAATTTTAGAAGACTTAAACTCCATCATATATTATAAGTAGCTCCCGACTAGCTACTCAAGTGGGGAAATACTTGATGTAGGCAGTCAGAGTATATATATATAGGTACAAAACTCAAGTGTAGAAAGGACGTAGCTTTCTATGTTTCATGAGTTATCCACAACCGTGCCATCCTCCCTTCTAAGTCGATAAGCCCCCGGGCAAGTCACTCAACCAATAATATATGGTCCTTACTGTAAAGTAGATAACTTATACATATTCATTTCCTAAAAAAAACTTATCCATGTCCTTAGTTGTTTGAATTTTCTTCAGAACAAGATCACCAACCTAAAAAGCTCCAGCACGAACGTTACGGCTGTGATTGTGACGTTGCCCATGAAGATATTTAGCCGACTGGATGGTCACGATGTCTCTGGCTTCTTCCAGTCGGTCTAACTCCTTCAAACAATCTTGATTAGATTGTTCTTCAGCAAAGTTATGCACCCTCAAACATTCAAATTCCATTTCACTCGGCAATGCGGCTTCCGCTCCATAGGCCAAAAAGAAAGGAAATTGATCTGTGGCCCGACTGGGTGTAGTACGCTAGGATCATAGTAGTATAGATGGCAATTCTTGCATATGGATGAAACCAATCAAAAACAGTAGCTTTAATACCTTGAAGCATCATGCTATTAGCTCGCTTGATTTGTCCATTACTCCAAGGATGTACAATCGACGCAAAACAAATCTTGATACCAAAGTCCTGGCATAATTCCCTGAAAATTCCACCCGGGAACTGGGTGCCATTGTTAGTTATATTTCTATTAGGCACTCCAAACAGGTATATGATATTTACGATAAAATCCCTCGCCTTGTCAGCTGTGATTTTAGCAATCAGCTTGGCCTCAATTCACTTATCAATAGCAACAAAGAGATGTGTGAACCCCCTTGGCGCCTTTCTAAATGATCCAACCATATCAAGCCCCCTAGAGAGCAAAAGGCCACAAAAAGTGGTATAGTTTGTAACTCTTGAGTTGGAACATAGTTTTGCCTTGCAAAGAATTGATATCCCTCGCAAGTTTGAACAATTTTCTTGGCATCGGTATCAGCGGTTGGCCAGAAGAAACCTTAATGATACTCTTTTTGCACCAATTTGAGATGAGAAGCAACATGATTTCCGCATATGCCCGAGTAGATATATGTTCATGACAGAATTTGGCAATTACTATTAGTCAAGGCTGGTCAAAGGGAGAAATTGACGCCGTGATCGTAGTAACTACGGTTGGAAAGTGTATCAGATGGAGTTTGTTTTAGAGTTCTTTTTGTCTTAGTTTTCATAACAAGGAAAGTTCATTAGTTTCCTTATTCCATAGAGATAGAGTCCGAGCTGATCAAATTGTGTCTGACTCAGACTCGTTTTAATATGTACACATGAGGGTCCATGTAATCTAACAATAGTTCAATATACAACTTTTGGCGCATCGCCACCCTAGTTTTAGTTTCGACGAGTTCTTAGTTTTGAGTTGGGCTGCATTGGTTTCGATCTTCGGTGAGAAGTAAGTTCCGTCAACTTCGCTTGTATCGACGTAATTAGTAATTCCTCGGTTAAGTCTGATATTTTAATTAAGTTCCTACTTGCGTTGCTTATCCAATTTATCAACTCTTTTTTAGATTGCTTTGCTGTCTTAGTTAGATTCAGTATATCAATCACTTTGCATAGAGTTTATCGGCTTGTCTAAATCTATTAAGCTTATCATCAATCTTATACATTCTCGGTTAAGTCCGATCTATTGGATTCTGATTTGCCAGAAAGATTTACCCAAGTTGATAAATTTCATTCATTGTTTCATCAGAGTTTTAGCAGATGAGTTATCTAGTTCCCATCAATTAATTCACCGTGGGCCCCACGCATCAGCGGCACGGAACGGCCAGCTCATAGTGGACCAAGACCATAGACGTGGTCCATAGGAGCTAGCGGTCCAGATCGTTCGAGGCCGATCAGACGGCATCGGACAGCCGGGTGCGACACACGGGCGGACAGTGAGGCCAGCGCTAGCCTGACCGGAGTCGCGACGCACATGTCCCGGTGATCGCCACCAACGACCACCCGACGTAGCGGTGGCGCAGAAGGGGGCGAATGGGAGAGGAGAGGGAGACGGTTCTCACTGTGCCCGCACTACGGTGAGATGGCGACAGGAGGGCAGTCAGTGGTGAGGGAGGCGGTCGAGGGCTTAGGGTCACCAGTGAGTGTGGTAGTCCAACGGCGACCGGCGAACGGGGACCTTCAGGACCTAGGGAAGGAGATGGAGTTGTTAGGGAGTCCTAAAAGCGTCTCCAACGGTGGTAAAAGACGACCGGAGATTGGGAAGGATGGCGGCACTCACTCGATGCGGTGCCAAAGGGATTCTGGCGGCGATTGGCTTTGATGGAGGGACAGCTAAGGGGCTCCTCGGCCTCGTGAAGGTGGCGGAAGCTTCGGCGCGGCCCAGCGCGGTTCTAGGCGCCGGTGCCGGCGAACTGGAGGCGGCAACAGGCGGCGGTGGCTCGAGAGTGTGGTGGAGGCGACGTAACGCTAACTATTGGTGAGGGAGAAATGATGACCGAGGAAGCCCTCGACGCGGTGGATCTAACAGCGGTGGCGGCGGAGTATGGGAGCGACGCTAGATGTGGTGGTGCTCGGCCAAAAAGTGGAGGCAGGCTGCGGAGCTCGGGTTCGGCGATGATGAGCTCGGGCGAGATGTGAAAAAGAGAGATGGGAGCACGTGGTTGTTTTTAATAGCAGAGGGAGGCGGCGGGGAGGCCAGGACAAGGCGTATTTGCGGGTTTGAGGCATATTTGCGTATTTACGTGGGGAACATCAACATGGGGAAAAATGGGCGCAGATTGGCGCTGGCTTTTGCGAGGGAGAAAGGTGGGGTGAAGATGGAGGAGTGGGCGGCAAACGAGTCCGTGCCACTAGGACGCGGCAGGCGCAGGCGGGAAGGCGTGAAATGGCAACAATGTGGGCTTGTTGACGAAAAATCAGCGTTTGGCCGATGGTGCCAAATCTTCATTGACGTGAATAGTATCGAAACACACGAAGGCCTGAGAGATCTGCTTAGCTCCAACGCAGGTCCTAAACTTTGATGAGATGCAGGCATGCCAGTTAGTTTGATCCTGCAACTGACAAGATATATAAATTGAAGATTGCAGAGTCGATCGACCAGCAAGCCGATATAGTAATTCCAGCCGATGTCGATACCAACCGATGTCGATATGGTTTTGAGCAATCGGCTATATATCCAATATAGATTCTGATACTTGAATAAATATTGATATAAAGACAATCGGCTGATAATAATGTAATAAAATAATAATATAATCCTATAGAAACCAATCGACCAATAATGATATGATAAAATACTGTTGGTCCGCAGGTTAAAGCATACATCGGTTGGAGATCCGATGTCATTAAATCCAAATGATTAGATAATCAATAAAACCTTTGCTGTCATCGGCTACAACCAATTTGTATGTAATCCTTATAAGCCGATGCAACGTCTAGATAACTCATTGGCTGAAACACCGATGAAACCCTTATTGGCAATCAAAGAGCAAGCTAGTTCTTACAATTCGAAACATGACTTAGTAGGTCATACCATGCAACACTAAGTATGAAAGAAAGTATAAGGTCTAAACAATCGAGCCTTTGATTGATTTTTAGGGTGGGCGAAACAAATTTAATCAAGACAGTAAAACCATCAAAGAGAAATTTAACACATCAGATAAGATCAGCTAACCCTCCAATCAAACATTGGCATGAACTTATCGGCTTAACAATACTTAGATTATTAACAACAATCTAGTAGGTCGAACCCAACCTATGTAGCACGAGATTGTATGTAATAATCTAATACTCAATGAGTCGATAAATCTGTCTAATGTGATGGATATAACAAATCTATGTAAAGCATCATTGTGATTGTAGAGAAATATTGGCTAAGACAGAAGATCAGACCTAACCGAGACAGTCCCAGCTAAACTGATGCGTTTCTAAATACAATGTTATTAAAGATAGAATCGAAATATTAAGTAGGCAAATATATCAATCGAACTAGAGCGATCCAAGAGGACAAAGCGATGCAGTCTCGAACAACACCAATGTAGCTGATACATTCACCAGGGCCAGCGGAACGTTGGACTTATTCCTTCGCTGGAGATCGAAGCCGATGCAGCCCTGTGTCAGGTGCCAAGTTCCGCCAGTGATAAAGAAAACCTCGGGAAAGAGGGTGGCGGTGCGCCGAGAGTAGTTGTATTGATCCAAAGATAGATTACATAGACCTCGGGTGTACATATTTATACCCATGAGTAGATATTAGTCCTTACTGGACAAGACACAAACTTTCCTAAAAATAAAGTAAAAGATATAAGTTCTGATCAAACTCTAAACAATCTTTCCTAAAAATAAAAGGAAACTAACTGACTCTACCTAATTAATAGATACATTGCCATGTCGCATCCTCATTGAACTTGGTCTCTTCTGGATAAGCTTCCTTTAATTAATTAATTTTCTTAACTGAATCCATCAAGAATTCAACCGTTGGCGACTTGATGTGTCCATCGGCTAATTCCAGAACTCTGAAGCCGCTGATGATTTCGGGGCTTACCAAATTTTGGCGTTAACAAGGCTCAATCCCCTCCCGCTGATTAGGCGGAGGTTAGGGATGAACCCAACGGGTGGGCCCCACCTGTCGATGGCACGGGAGACTGGAGGGAGACGAAACAAACTTCGGCAAGAAAGAGAGGAGTCAAGCGGGCGGCTGGTGAGCAGGGTCAGGGAGGAAACGGGCCGACGGGAGAGGGGAGGAAGGAGAGGCCGGCCCGGGAAGAGGGGAGAAATGGGGTGAGGACAAGGGAGAAGAAATGGACTTTAGGCCAAAAATGGCCTGCCGACGAAAAATCCGCGCCCAGCCGATGGTGCCAAATTTGTGTTGACGCGAACTATGTTGACAAAAAAAATGGCCTAGGAGATCTGCTTAACTCCAGTGCAGGTCCTAGATTTTGATGAGACGTAGGTGTATTAGTTAGTTTGATCCTACAACTGACAAGATAGATATATTGATAATGAAAGAACCTATCGGTCAATAAGCCGATGTAGCGATACTAGCCGATGTTGATAGGGTTTTGAGCAATCGGCTATATGTCCAATGTAGATTCTGACACTTAGAAAAATAGTGATATAAATACGATGAAAAAACTTGAGCAATCAATCCAATCGGCCGTTGATAATATGATGAAGTAAATATCCAATGAACCTATCGGCCGATATTGAAATACAATATTGAATGTAGGCTCGATGATTAAAATATACATCCGCTGGAAGTCTGATCTAAAGATAACTTATCGGCTAGCACTCCGATAAAACGTAGTACAAATCTATAAACTTAGCAAGACTTAAATTATCAGTAGTAATATAGAAGATCAAACCTAATCGAGACAGTTCTAGATTACGTCTTATCAAATAAGCTAGATAAGTCGATAGATCTATGCAAACGTCATGGATATAACAAATCTATTTAAAACAGCATTGCGATTGTACAGATATATCGGCTAAGACATAACATCAAACCTAACCGAGACAGTCCCAACTAAACCGATGCGTCTCTAAACGCAATGCAATTAAAGATAGAATTGAAATATCGGATCGGCAAAATATATCAACCAAACCAGAGAGATCCAAGAAGTCGAAGCGATGTAGCCTTGAACAACACTAATATAGCCGATACAATTGTTAGGACTGGCGGAACATTAGGGCTTACCCCTTCGCCAGAGATCGAAGCCGATACAGCCCCGCGTCAGGTGCCAAGTTTCACAGTGATAAAAACCTTGGAAAAGAGGGTGGCGATGCGCCGAGAGTAGTTGTATTGATCGAGAGATAGATTACAGGGACCTTGGGTGTTTATATTTATACGCATAGATAGATAAGAGTCCTAATTGGACACGACACAAACTTTCCTAAAGATAAAAAGAAAACATAAAATCCTCATCAGACATATGACACAAACTTTCCTAAAAACTAGCCTAATTAATAGATAAACTTAAGCCGCCATGCAATAGTCTTCAAGATTCCTTTTTGAACTCAATCTCTCCTGGATAAATTTCTATCGGCTATTTGACCTCTTTCCTTAACTGAATCCACTAGAGAATCTCACCAAATTTTGGCGTTAACATAGCGCAAAGCAAGAAAGGGAAATTTAATTTGCTTCTTATTTTAATTAATAGGTGAAATGTACTTTGTATTATTAAAATTACTTCTTGAGCTCTGAAAATTCATGGGAAATTCCAAGGAGTGCTTTAGGGCATGGAGAATAATACAAAATATTCCTCGCCATGATTTTTAAAGGAAATTTTATTTCCCACATTAACTTCACTTGATAAATTGCTTTAACTTTTTATATAAATTCTATAAATGCATCATTTAATTATTTTTATCTTGAAAGAAAATCAGGGCAGTACAGCGTGGCATCGGCCTCAACTCGAATCTAGGAATCTTAATCTCATCTAGTGTCTTCACGAACAAAACATTGTGTGCACTGCCTTCATCAATGAGGGCTTCGCTTGAGTCCTTGGCATTGTGCTTTGAGTTAGGATGATGTGGGCATGGGCCGTTCATGACTCGCTTGTAGTTACAAACATAGTTCTTGATGATAGTCGATGGTTTCATGGTGAACTTCCCGATCAGCTGCTCGTCATGGATCCTTTTTTGAAAAGCAGCGATGATAATGTCATCCTTGGCTTCTGGGATCTTGTTTCATGTCTCTGATAAAGATTTGATGTACTCTTTCAGCAACTCATTCTTTCTTTGTTGAACATGGTATAGGTCAAACTGAGAACCTGGCCTCTCATACGTGCCACGAAAATTAGCAACAAACCGCTCACAAAGCTCCTTACTGAGTCAACAAGTGCCATGGAAAGATAATTTGCTATAGCCTTGATGTCTCGTCCCGAAGCTCTAATTGCCAATGTATAAACCATGAGCCATGACTCAAATCTAGTCGGCTTGAAACCTATTGGCCAATTCACTCGGCGCAACTCCGATGCAAAGGTTGGGATGCCCTTGTCACCGTTATTGATTAGGAACCGTTGTCTTGGAGGAGAGATGTGGAAGCGATCACCTTCGTATTGAATTCTTCGGTGCTCAAATTCTTCTCGTTCACAACCTACGGTTCTCGAGTTGTCTATGAAGATCATAATTGATTCTGTTTCACAAGTCTTCATTGCAATGATGGTGACCTCGGTCCTCCTAGTGATTTCAGACCGGTTGACAAACTTCCCGATTGCATTTAGGCTGATGGTTAGGGGTTGCTCTTCATCGTAGCGGCATGTTGTTCTGGGGTTAGTTGGCCTCCATTGCTTGAAGCCCCGTGGTCTCTCTAGGATGGATGGTGAAAAGAGACTCGACTTGGTGTTCTAAGCTGAAAGGAACGACGATCAGCTGTGGCCCTAGGGGTTTGGGCGACTGATTCAGTCGGCGTGTGTTGACTCTGCATCTGTTGTTGTTATTGTTGAACGCCTGCTGCTATCATCATTGCCCTTCTCTTTGCCAAAGTTGGGGAAACCTAGTGATCTTGGATTGACTCCAGGACTGTATGCAATAGAGTAACAGCTGCCACCACATTCTATTGAGTTGTGACGAATACGTTGCCATCATCATTCTTGATTTGTAGAATATTTTGTTATGCCCGTCTGTGCAAATCCCGATTATGCTCAGCCCTTTGTTGATCTTCCTCTTCTGCCTTCTTATGGAGGCGTTCTTCCTCATGTTCCCATTGTTCTCTAAGTTGATGAACCTCCTCATCTTCAACCCCAGAAGTCATGAAGATCTCTTGGACTGGTGTGTAGTCATCGATACTTTATGTGTTGCTATTGGCGTCATCAGTTGGATGAATTAGGACCCATACCTCCCTAGGCCTATCCTCGGGAAGAGTCGTATCATGCCCGTGTCGAACCAGAGGGTATAAGGTTGGAGTAGATCCGAAGCTTACGGTGAGAAGCAGAGGAAGCTGCATAATTATCTTGGGATAGATTGCTGCACTGTTGGAGAGGCCAAACAAAGAGATCTGCATTATAGATTCCCCTGACTGGTTTGAATCTGAGTCGGGAAAAGCTGCCTTAGAGTAGGTCTTAGTCACATATGGGAGAATGAATGGGATTGAAGTGGTCTTGGGCCTCCTCGACTGGTTCGGATCTGAGTTGGAGAATGAGAGCTTGCCGAAGTCATCGGTGAAGAAGTCAAAGGCACCGAAGCGACTTTTGAAGTTGATTCTATCGTGCTTGTTGACAAGAAACTTGACGCGCCAACTGTCGATGTTTGATATCGGCAATAAATTTATAGAGCTACGCACGTGATCTAAAAGCAGATGGACACATGGAGACAAAAGTTTAGACAAGTTTAGGCCCCCTTGATGAGAAGTAATACCCTACTACTGTTTTAGTGGACTGTATCCAAGGGGTGTTATTGTTTTCATTGTTGTGATTCTGGCTATGCCCTTGGAGGGCTCACTGCTCCCCATATATAGGTTGGGGGAAAGGGTATAGGTAGGAAACCCAGCCAAACACGGCTTGAGTTTCCTTAATCAGTACAAGGTAATACTCAGTCGGGGTTCTATACCCTGCCTCGGAACACAAGGCAACATTATGGACCGAGTTCTATACTAATACATAAACCATTATTTTGACCCACCTCCTATTTGTAATCGGATATCGGATATCAAGTCATGTGGATATCTAGTACCCATGTCCTAAACGATAAAAGAAAGACTCAAAGACTACTGTTTTGTCGGAATTTGTGATCGAGAAATCCTCACTGGATGTAGGGCACCAACCATTGATTTACTTGGCCGAAAGAACGCCGTACCTCACCATCTCCTTCAGTCGCACCTCTATAGTCTTGGATCGTGCCAACTGTCACGTCCAGAAATTTAGCCAAATTTTCAGACTATTTTGTGTATTAAATCCCTGTCCAAGAATCAATCAGGGTACACAAAACAACAAATTAATATATAGATCCAAACATAAATAAAGCATAAATACTTACAGAAGAGGCACTTAGTCCTCACACCCAAAGAAAGCAGCCACAACGGAAAAAGGCGATCCTAGTGGGGCTTCAGCTCCACTCCACAAGCAAAACTCAACTGGGGTATAAGCCTTGGTCCTATAACTTCGTCTTTAGCTCAGAAGCACAAAACTTCTGAAAAGAGGGAAATAGCAAGGCTAAGTACAACCACCATACTCAGCAAGCCACACCAACGATGCAAACGTGCAAGGAGAGACAAAGGAAAGTTTGTGGCTATTTGCATAAAGGCGGTTGTAAAAAGTTAGTTGAAAACTATAAAATAGTTGATTAATTATGTCAAGATTAATCTTCACTGAACAACGTTGCACCATGTTGAATAGGCCCAACCAAACCGTCTGAACTACACCAGTTCATTTGATCGCCCATAACAGCGAGCACGGCTATTCGAATAGTTTTACTCTAGCCATAGGTGCATAACTATACCCACAAGACATAATCCACCGTATGTCACCGTGCCCGCGCAGACACGTCACCATACGAGTGATTGTGATGAGACCCTTCGCATAACTCTCCCCAAACCATCCATACCACGCTGAGGTTTCGCCCTATCCTTAAAACCAAGGTAGGCAGCCCCCCACCCCGTGTACCACAGTGAATCCGACAGCTGATCAACCTGTAAGCCCAAGCCGACCCAACTTCATCACGCCCATCCTTGTCACGGTGCCTAGGAAAGGTTCAAGCTATACTACAAGTCCAGCAGTTACCCATTCTTGCTTGTGGTAAGCATGGCAAGCCTTTCAAGGTTTCCCACAAACCGGTCCTTAATTGCCATGGATAGGACTAGCAAAACCATGCACCCACAGCCCACCATTAAGCCATATTTTAGTTGGATAAGTACGACTAATAGAACATGTCTAGATGCCTCGAGCTTGCAGCTCATCAAGTGCTAAAAGTAGATAATTTAATTATCCCATTAAGTGAGCTGGTGGTAAATAAGTATGGCTAAGCATAACATAATTCTAGCAAGGTCAACATAAGTAACATAAGCTAGTCAAATTATCACCCAGATTTGGGAAAGAATGGGTGTCAAGTAAACATGACACGAGTGAGCAGATAGTTGGTCCCTATTCCCATATAATTAGCAAAACATGTAATTTACTTGCAAACGGTAAAACATTTACAAACTAGGTTCAACATGCTCAAGGGGAATGTGTGACTTGCCTTGCTTCTTCAAACAATCTTCCGAACTCTGTTCCTCGCGAACGCGATATTTCAAAACGACGGAATCTACATGCTGGCACGCAAAATGAGGAAAAACCCTAATAAAAACCAAATAAACAATGCATGGAAAGTAAACAAACATGTAGAGCTCAATTTTGGATGAATTTTGCAAGTTGAATGGCCCAAACAGTGCATAGAGTTTGTATGAATTAGTTATGAATTTTAGAAGTTTTGAGCCATTTAAATGAATTTCTAGAATTAAACTCAATTTATTGTGCAATTATTATTTATTTTCTCAAAGGAAAAGGAGGTGCTGACGTCAGCAAGGGGGCCGGTGCCGACCGGCAAGAACCACACATCAGCGGCTCAAAGGGACCAACCCACGGTGGACCAAGTCTACCGAGGAGGCATGGTGCACCGTGGACCAGGACCACGGTGGCCTACGGGCAGCTGGCGGCTTGGATCACAAGTTATAGGTGGACTCTTACCACAAAATTACAAAAGGAAACTAACTCTTATACCTAATTAATAGATATAATTGCCTCTTCTGGACTCAATTCCTCATTGGCAACACCTTCAAGCCCTTCTCTAATACAAACATGAACCAGGCTTAACCAAGTCCGACTCAGATTATCCATATCGGCTACCCAAGTACGATTCCATATCAGCCGATACGGCTCCAGCCGATGTGCTGCCTATTCTTGGAAACCACCTTATCCCTTCAAATCCGCCTCGGATCCAATCTCCATTGTTGGCATATATTTACCAAATTTTGTTGTTAACACATGCTCCCCAATTCCGGAGTATAAATTGATATGTTGCGGAATTATCTCTCAGATCCACAAAAAGCTAAGGTTTCTATATCTTGACCGTTCCTAGCCCTGCGCCATAAATACCAATGGTTTTGGCTCCAAACATCACGCCGATAACTTTGCTAACCGACGCCTAAACTGCGCAAGCTTCCTCTTTTTCTCCGGCAACCTTGTCGATGACACAAACTTCCCAGTAGTGACCCTATTGATCCCTCGGTGCTCCCCTTCCTTCAAGCTTAATGGCCACCATCACCGACGTCCCCATGGTTAGTTCTTCTCAACTTTATGCTTCATCGTCTTCTTTTGCTTGCATTGTCTTAGTCTAGGCTAAATTTTGCTTTAGATTCCCCTTTTTCAACAAACTCTGCCTTAGATCCATAAATTTTCTGATTTCTTCTATTTCCTGTTAATCGTAGCACCTAAGAGACCAAATCGCCATCCCTGTCTTGAAAGAACCAACCTACTATTTTCTTGGGCCGATGGGCGATGCAAACCCATGCTATTTTATCAATGCTGAAACCAACAGAATCCCCTATAGACAGACAAAGCCTAATTTAACCGATTGGCAAATAGTCTTCAGATCCTTGCCCTCAAGTCTAGATGGATGGAGAGATTGGTATAAAAGAGTATCGGCTGCCAAACAATCTATGTGGGAAGAAGTAGGAATAGCTCAATGCCTAGCTTTGTCATTAGCCGATATGAAGAAAGATGAACCTATGTTGTCATCGGTTTCCTATTTATGGTCCGATACCACCAATGCCTTTCTATTTAGTCAAGGGCCGATGACACCTACTCTGCTGAACATTAAGATGCTCACTGATCTGGACATCATCTCATCGGATAATCCCTTTACATTGAAAATCAAGTGTGAGCATAAGTTGTCAACGAAGAATGTAGGTGGCTGGTCAGGCTACATAGCTAAACACATCGGCACAGGCCCAATCACAGACAAAGAACATATAGCCTTCCTCAGTCTTTGTCTAGAAAGATTTGTCTTCAGTGGATCAACCTATGGTCCGACAGCAAATATGCAACATTTGGATCAAGCTTTAGTAGCAAAGAAATCTTTCCCCTTAGGAAAATACTTGCTTGGAGCTGTATATAAAATACTGAATCAATCAACGGCCAAGCTTCTAACAGGGAACTCTGTTGGCTATGGAGGTCCTTGGTGGTTCTTGCAACTATGGTTAAACCTATACACCATCAATGTGACTGAGAGAACCCCTCTGTATTCATTAAGCTTCCCATTGGACCACTCTGATGATAAAGAAGCTAGCACCAACCGATGTATGTCCTTTGGTGAAGCAGCATCGGCCTACCAAGGATCAGGGCCATCGGTTGAAACCTTCCAAATGTGGTTCGATCAATTTTACAATGGTTTCTCGAAGATTGCAAGGGCCTGGTTCCCTTACAATAGTTTCACAGATTATGAGCTCCCAGCCGATCTAAGGCTTAATGACTTAAATGATGCAACTGACCCTAGCTCAAGGGAAAACTTTGTTTCGACCATCACACATGCATCCTGCCAACAAGAATATCACAAGGCCGAATTGTCCAAGTGTCATATGAATTTTATCACCCAGTATCAGCTGCAAGACAACGTGGTTTAGGTCAACTTCCCATCAGCTTGCACTTCACAAGGAAAATTCAAACCAGGGGTATTGTGACATCGGCTCTTCAGATGGACAGAATCTTAAGCATTGAGGGCCCTGTGCTCAGATCTCTAAACCATTCCAACATCCACCTCCTGCGGAGCCAACTCTTTGATCGATGGTGGAGTGAATGGAAGAAACATCTATTCCATTTATTGGCCAGCTTTTACCTGACTACAATAATTTCATCCATTAGCCCTCAGGTAAACAACTTCCCTTCTGTTTTCAATCAACTCCAAGCTTTGTCTTCTAAAAATCATCTAACTCTTTCTTTGCAGGTTCCCAGCACTTCTCCTCCTAGCCAAAGCATTAGTGGCTAGCCGATTGTTTATGCACCAGCTCTAAGGCCATCAGGCGACATTGCCCCCTCCATCATCGGCTTCGCTACCCCATCAGTAGTATCCTTGCTCCAAGGCCAAGTCAGAGAACCAATCTCTAAAGCTGGTGGGAAACGCAAGCAACTAGCTATTAAGAAATTATCAAAGAAACCAAAAGCTGCATCCCCCAAGAAACCAGCCGATAGCAGTCCTCTTGCCAACTCTGATGTCAAAGAATTCTTGAATGAGGCAGTTATGGATGAAGAAATTGATGAAGCTACAGTCGATATAAGTGATGATGAAACCCAAGAGGCAGTCGATCCAAAGCCAGCCGATGCAGCAATGTCTACACAATCATCGGCCAAGTCCGATGTCCAGGCTTCACCTCAACCACATCAACGCAGAACAATTCGCAAGGTCAAGGTAAAATACAACTTATCTTCAGATTTAATGTTCCTCAATATGCTACTAATACTTGCTTTTTTGTAACCTAAGACTGTATCGGCCATGGCCAAGGACAAAAGCTTCCCAATGCTCCCCTTGTCTCCAAGTCCTCAAACTTCTCCAGTGACATCGGTAATTTTTCAAACCCTTCAAACTTTTAATACCAGCCGATATGAAATCACTTAATACTTATCCCTTTTTCAGCCAAGAGCTCCATCGGCTTCTCCTCATCGGCCAGCTCCAAGTGATCAAGCACCTTCTGGTAGCCACCATGGGGAAGGACGACAAACAACCACTGATGCATTGATAGCCCAGGTAAACTCATCAACATACAATTGTTATTGGCTCAACCTTGTTCACTTTTAACCATCAACTCTATTTTGCAGAATTTAACCAACATGTTCTCCATCGACATTAGGCAATTCCTGGATGAAGAGGACGAAGAAATAACTAGCAAAGCCAAATCTTCAATTTCAGCCGATCTTACCTGAGATAACTGTTCAACACGTTTTTGGCATGCTTTTGTTTAAGTTTTCTTAATCATGTTTTTTATGTTATATCTGCCCCTTATATAAGGATATCATGTTAGGTAAATATATCAAGCTTACCCTCAATATATTTACTTAGATTGATAATCTTGTATAAGGCTGTATCAAAGTATTAGCCGATACAGTATCTATTTTTGACCTAAGCATAGTGTCATCGGCTAAGACTTGATCATATATATTCTTTATCCATAGATTACACATTTGATTACATCTACAGCTGATGGAACATGTTATACCTTACAGCCGATTCGATCAGATCGCATCGGCTAGGCTCACATGATACGTCATCGGCTTATCAGCCGATCGGCTATCGTGCAACTAAACTAGTTTTATTGTATATCTTGTTGGTTGCTAGATCAAACCAACTCTCACACCCTGAATCCATTTCCAAGATTTGGACCTGCACTGGAGTAAAGCAAATCTCTCAGGCCGTCGTGTTTTCGCATCAACAGTTGGCCGACAAGCCAACTCGACCCGGTGGTGGCGCGCGTCGGCTGGTGGTCGGCGGCAGCGGCCACCTGGCACGGCGGCAGCAGGGAAGAGCATGGAAGAGAGGGGAGAGGGGGAAGGGTGCTCATGGTGGGCGCCCAACGGCAAGGGAGGTAGCGCGAGAGCTCGACGACGAAGGAGATGGCGGCTAGTGCCAGATGCGGATGACAACAGCAGCAAGCCAACGATGGACGGAGAGCCAGAGGGGCGGACAAGCTCATCTTGGCCCTACGAAACGAGAAGGGGTTAGACGCAGGAGTCGGGGTCCACAACGATGAGGGGCGCTGGCCGAAAATGGTGGCCGGAGCTGAATTCACCACGGCACGAGGAGAAACGGCCCCTGCGAGTTCCGGGCAATGGGAGGTGGCGGCCGAAGGACTCCTCAGCCTCACGAAGGTGGTGTGAGGTGGCGACGCGGAGCGGTAGCAGCCCTAGCGGCGGTGATGCCCGGCCGGAGGTGGCAACCGGTGGAGTTGTGTAACACCCTGAAAATTTCGACTTTGAAATACGAAATTAAAAATTCGAAATAATTAAAAATCTTTTTCAAAATACATTCATGCTGGGATTAATTTATTTCGATCTGTCGTTTTTTTTTATGAGTGGGCTAATAGACGAACGTCTGAGAATATGTCGTTATTTGATTTCAAATATTATTTATTCAAGGAATTATGATTATGAGATATCCTAATCTTTGCATATGCCAACTATTTTCGAAAAACCCTTCTCTATATATTAAAAACCCTCGGGCATATTTACTTTATGAATAAAGCTATATATATATATATGTAACACCGTTTTGATAAAACCCTATAGGGGATAGATTATTAAAACAAATGCTATTTTACTAAAGAAATATAACTTGATTATTTTCTATGAACCTTACAGAGTCTGCCTTCGGAAAACTAATTGCAAAATAATATCTATTGGTAAAGTATTTACTAAAAACTTTAATCTCGAAATATAAATTACTAATAGGCTACTTCCTAATATAAATTCCTCCTCAGACAAAGTCTAGTCCTCAGGCATAATTTTAGCTTGCTTGTTAATATTTATTGTTTAATTGTGTGTGTCTAGGATTGGTGCCAAAAGATCTCGATTAAATTCTTTTCCTCAAAGGTTGTCCTTTGTCTGACATCCTTTCCTTTCTTTATCCTATCCGTCTGTTTCTTTTAGCGCTTCGGTGCTAATTAATTAAAGTCCCGAAGTTCTTCTCTTCTACCACAATATTATCCCTCTCACAAACTCTTATCCTACGGTTAAATTTTAACCACTTTATCGAGTCGACCTCGATATTTCCCTCGAATATTTACAATCGATCGACGAATTTACCTATTGCGCGTCGATATGACTATTCCCGATTTTATTTCTACCGCGGCGGTTGGATTTGAATGCCATACGTCATCCTAGAAATTCCTTTTTCGATACAGTCAAAGCACTCACAATAAAATCCTAAATTTAATTCTCAAGCGACTGAGCGACCGAATTATTCACCTGGATTCAAACTAAAAATTTGTAACACCCTGAGAAAATTCCTCAATAAAAATACACCGACCAAAAATCATTTCTGATTTATTTTTTTTATAATGTTGCATCATGCCGAAAATTTCTTTATTTGTTTTATGACAGTGCCAAACTTTTATTGAAAATTTCCAATTTTTCTACTCCTCAGATCTTTTGGTTTTTGTCCCAAGATGTTCACTCTGATCGAAATTAGTTTTGCTACAAAAAGTCCGCTTAAACTCCCTCTACCTTGGCCTTCTTGTTGCAAGCCTTTTTCCTAGAAAAGTCCATGTTGCCTCCCCAAGCCATTCATTCCTGTTGGGTTGGCAATAAAAATATAAAGTCTAATCCTCCTCCTCGGCACTGTTTTCGGCGACGACGTCGCCGCGCGCCGCGCCACTACGACCAAGCCGCTGCGACATCGCCAGCTGCTGCCCTTCTTTCCCATCGCGCCAGCGACCTCGCCGTGCGCTTCCACGCCTTTGCCTGACCTCACCGGCGAAGCAAGCGTGCATGTCGCTAGCTAGCTGTACGTGAGTGCAATGCATATGCATGCATGCAGCAAGCTAGCAGAAGCTTGCATGCAGCTAGCTTAGCACTAGCCAAGCATGCAGCACGCATGCAGGCAACCACCCAGGCCGCCGATACGTCGTCATCGTCTACGTCTTCCTCCCCTCGCCAGCAGCCAGAGCCACTACACCAGCCCGGCAAACCCCGTTCGAGCCAACACCGTGCGAACTCGAAATAAAGCCGCTCCTCCTCGGGTCGGGTAGGTGGCGTCGGCCACTCAGCAACCACGTTCGACGGCGCCGTGTTTTGACGGTCGCCACGGCCGCACTACCACTTCATCGCCGCCACATGCCCCGACCAGGTGGACGACATTTCCGCCGCCAATACGCAGCTGTCACCACTCTCACCTACACACACGCGTTTTCTAGGATGGAATGAATGCGGGCAGCAGCAAACATCCCTTCCCCAGACTCTATTTAAGCGTCGTCGTGGGTGAGCACGCAACCTGTCCCTCTCTATTCTCTCTTCTCCTCCTCCTCGTTTTGCTTTCCCTCAGTCACTTCCTCCCGCGCACACGCTGCCGTCTCTCCGCTTGCTCCACCACGGCCGGCTTCGGCTGGGCCTCAGTTGAGCAAGAGGACGGATAGGCCGCCGCGCCGTCATCTGAACCCCGAGAACGACTAACTTATTGAACGGCTAACCTCTAACATCTAACATTTGACCCATTGACTCACTAACCCGCTGACACTCTAACTTACTGACTCACTAACGTCTAACTCGCTAACCCTTAACCCTTAACTTGCACTAACCTGCTAACATTTACTCCTTAACGCTGTGTGTTCGTTTGTTACCACCGATCGAACATGTGGTGTGCGAGGGACGATCCGCGGGTCGACCGTCCCCAGGCTGTACATCGACGACCGTAGTTTCGTGCGAGAACCGCCGCTCGGTGTGCCGCTACCCAGCTGCCGCAAGGTGAGCTCCTCTCGTGCTCTCCCTCTTGCTTTTGTTTCCTTATCGCATTCCTCGTCTACCGTTGTTGCCGCGGCACGATGACGTCGTGAGGCGCAACACCATACCTGTTCCTTGCGTGGACGCCCTTCGCAGCAATCGCCGCTTCGCCGTCGGCCATGCATGCACCATGCAGCTAGCTGGCTGTACGTGTGCATGCATGCAAGCAGTTGGCTGTAAGTGTGCATGCATGCATGCAAGCAACTCACATGCATGCAACTAGCTAATCGTGTGTATGCATATGCATGCATGCTTGCAGCTCGCCCAAGCCTTTCACCTCACCATGCGCACACCCATTTAAAAACAAAACCTGTACGTGAGGAGTTAAGGGCGGTCCCACCCGTCAGACCTTTTCCTTTTCTTCGATTTAAAACTTTTCCAATCTTTTGAATTCCGTATCTCCCTCGTTTTAAGTCGGATTTGAACGAAACTTTTGTCAAAATCTTTCTAAAATCAAGATCTATGCAATGGCACTGGTTTGGTTATTTTTCAATTTTTCTGGAATTTTTGGCTCTTTTTGTGTTAGCGAGTAGTTGGTGACTTTATTATTCAACCGGACAGGGTACATCTGTGAGGAGGAAACTGAGCTAATTGAGAACGAACCCCCAATTGAGCAAGGCAAGTCACTACGCCCCTTCCGCGAACATGTTGATCCTATTTTTATAAATGTGTTGATTACAAATAAAATTGCATACTAATTATAAAATGTGTACCTACATTTGCTTAAGCCTTACCTTTGATATTGTTTATCCTTATGTATTTACACACCTTTGTTACCTGAGTATATTACTTTACGCGTGATTATTTATTCACTGCTTAGCCCTGCTTACGTAGACGTTATACACTCCATATGTGTGATATGTGGATGTGGTTATACTGATCACTCAATGGGAGTGATTGATAGGGATCGGGTGGAGACATAAGCGCCACCCACAGCATGAAAACCTTTGTAAAAACCCAAAAACTTAATTAAACAAAAGTGATTTCGACTAGGGCGGCACGGATAGAATATGGGTGGTTTTGGGAACGGTAAGCCGCCGACCCTGGTCAGTTAAGGACCGAGTCAAGAAGCTAAGCAGGAAACGAACCGAGTACGACCACACTTCTTGAGTAGGGTTAGACCCGGTGGACTAGGTTATTCTCGTGGGGTGGCACCCCAGACATGGTAGGTTCTGGATATCGGTATGGAAATGTGGAAGTGTGCGGTTTAATGACGTCAAGCTTTATATATGTATAAGGTAACCTTCAATCTCGGGAGCGCCAGGACTCCCCTCACAACCAGCTCGAGGTAGGAATGTGGCGCCAGGGGTGCAATGGGGATTCATAGTCCTTGGAGCGGGTGCCGCCATGCGAGGGTAATTGAAAAACCGGGCCGTGACAAGTCTCATGTGTTGGGTGCGTCACGGAGTGTGGGATTAAAAGCGTACATCCGCTGCAGTGTGAGTAAATTAAACTATTTGAATAGCCGTGCTCACGGTTAATGAGCGCCGGGACTTGTATTACTCTTGACTAGCCTCGTCAATTTGTAATATTGCTTAAAATATGATGGGTATGGAAGGTGTGACCTTGCCTGATGTGCAAAAAGGTCGTAGTGGTTAAAACTGTGGAAATTGGATGCGAGGGTAAACCGGACCAAGCGAGGCTTGGGGAAGGTGGATGAACCCTCGCAGGTTAATGACAACTTCAACTTAACGTGGTTTTCAGTTAAAACTGTTATGGCATAGGTTTGTGAAATAATTTATGAAAACTAGCTTTATGCAAATAAACCAAGCCATCCTTGAACCCTATGAACATTATATGCATTCTGTAGTGGTGGCTTGCTGAGTACGGTTGGTACTCACTCTTGCTTATTTAAATTTTTTTTAGAAAAATGTGTTGGTGTCGATCTGTGCATGTGCTATGCTAGCAAGGAGTTACCAAGGACGGCGGAATAGGGACCTAGGTTCACCAGTCGATGCGTGTGGGATAAAATAGACCGCCGCTGCTTCGCTTCCGCTACCTCATTTATTTGTGTTGGTATTTTGTGTTGTTGTCGACCATGCTTGGTCTATTCGGATCCCATTTGGGTTATCCTTGTATTATTAATAGATTGTAAGACCTGTATGACGATGTCAGCTTGTGATATACAACTGTGCTATGTGTGTACCATCTACTGATCCAGGGAATGGTATTGTAATACACATGGGGTTTTCGGTATAAAAAAAACCGGGGGCTCACAAGTTGGCGGGTGCTTGCGCTGGGAGCGGTGTTTCGGTGGCGGATTGAAGGCATGGAGTGGCAGCCGGGGTAGCTCTTGGAGCGGTGGTGCCGATGGTGTAAGCGGCACAGTGCAGCGGCAGCCCTAGCAACGGCGGCTCGTGGCCAGAGTATGATGGCGGCGGTGGAGCTTGGTGCTTGCGGCGAGGAGATGGGTAGGGTTTGCGGTGAGCTCGGGGAGGTGGGGTAAAACGGGAAAGGGAGCTCGGGGAGCCTTTTTATATGCCAAGGGAGTGATGGGGAGGCCGGGGAGAGGTGGTCACGGCCGGGCAGAGTGGAGCGACGACGTGGAGATCAGGGAGCTCAAATTCGTGTTGGATTTCATGGGGAGAGTGGGGGAAAAGGTGGATGAGTTGGAGGGGGTCCGGTCCACCGCGTTTGACCGGCGAGGGCTGGAGCGGGAAGGCGCGGGCGGTGTGGGCGACGTGGGAAAGTGGCGGCTAGGTTGTTGTCGGCCGGAGGTAGAAGAAGGGTATGACAGGTGGGGCCGCTAGTCCTACCTATCGGAGAGAGGGAGAGAGGAGGCCAGGAGGGGGAGGCCAAATAGACTTTGCGAGGGAGGGGTGAGCGGGCCGGCACGGCCCAAGCGGGGTAGGCTGAGGGAGGAGGGAAAGGAAGGCTGGCCCGAGGAGAGGAGGAAGAGGACCGCGGGGACGAAAAGCAGACTTGGGCTAGAAACGGCCCAAGTACAAGGAGGAGGCTTTTAATTGGTTTTTCAATTTAATTAATTGATTAAATGAATTTTATATTTTTATAATTACTTCTTGAGCTCCGAAAATTCACGGAAAATTTTAGAGAGTACTATAGGGCATGGAGAATATTGCAAAAATATTCTTAGCCATGATTTTTAAAGGAAATTTTTATTTCCCACGATAATTTCACTTGTTAAACTGCTTTACAATTTAATATAATTTCTATAAATGATTGATTTAACGATTTTTAATCCAGAACAAAAATCAAGGCGTGACACCAACTCCCCAAGTGGCATTTCAATTTCTCTTTCATAAGAAACATGCATTGGCAGATGGATGAGGAGCATGATTTTGGAGGGGTTTTGCCTAGGAGCAGACTAGCAAGCAAATGTGGTGGAGCAATGTGGAAAGCATGGCGGGATCTATGGCAGAAAGTAGTGGGAAGCTTTAACCCTAGTTTTTCGGCTCAGATAAGCAGTGCGAGCATTGCAAAGTAGCATGAAAGGGGAAATTTTGGCAAGAATGACGAAGCAGCGAGAAGATGAAATTGGACACACGCGTCGTTCTATCAGAGGCTTCCAGCGGGCGTGTTGGGCTTAAAGCCTGGCACATTCACAGCCCAAAAACAATTAGGCGCGGTGAAGCCAGCATGCTCTACTGGGCCTTGGTGGCATTTGCTCCGGCAGCCACATGCGGCTTGAACCCAATACATCTTATTTCTTAATTGCTGCAAAGTGGCCACCTGCTAGCTATAGCAATGCAATTATTTAACAGTATCAACGGCATGCTCATGAAGCGCCTCGGCTGCCTATTTATAAAAGTCAGATGCTAATTGATGAAAACTCGACTTAAATCGCGGTTCACCTAATGCATCATATTTTAAGTCATGGTTGACCTGTAGCTACGGTTGGCCTAGATGCTTAGTTTTTTAGTTATAGGGATTAAAAAACTAAGCACATGTTAGATGCACTAAGTAGTACTAGCGAGCTAAACAACAGCTCGCTAGCTGGCTTATTGGCTTGGTCTGACTCGGCTTATTATGACTATAAATTCAAGCCAATTTGACTCAAGCTATGGAGATACATCCTTCGTCCCGAAAATAATTAACTCTTATGGATAAATTTGGATAAATGTATGTTTATATTCATTTATTCATTTATAGAATTTGATTTTTTTTGAAACGAAGAAAACATAATATATATTCTATCCATGAGCTTTTGAGTCTTTTTAACCAGGGGGAGCTTGGAGCTTTTTACCCTAGTGATCATCAACTGTAAGAAGACGTACTTGATTTGTCTATACACGAAAACAAAATGTTGACATGGCCCGAGTCCGTGATAGTTGTTCTGTCACTAACATGACAATTAATTGAGAAGTGATTGCTTTTTATCACCGGCAGTGTATCTTATGTATTCTGATGCAACTACCCCAACAAGGTAACAAACTCGATCTGCAGTTGCTGATGCGATTGCTTTGGCGTTTCTGATGATTATATATATCCATCCATGTTACATGAACTTTGATTGTCCTTCATTGTCGGCTCGTAACCGATATCACTGTCGGTGTATAGGCATCAGTGCTGCTCTGCCCAATACCGCCGCCGGTTCACTAGGTGATCGAGTCAGTCACAATAGTCATCACAATTTTTTTTTAAAAAAAACACATTACAAACACATATGCTTATAACACATGTACATTTATCACTTTACACACACTATTCATATGAGCACGTCTAAAAGATTGGACCAACATATCTTGACATCATGGACGACTCGCTATCAACAGATATATCGCCTATATCGAAAGAATAATTAGCCGTAAATCTAAGGATACAATTTCAGACATGTATTGCCTACATCGAAAGAACAATTAGCCATAAATCTAAGGATACAATTTCAGACATGCATAACAATCCATGGCTAATACACACAAATACAATTCCAAAGCAGTCATTGTCGAAGAACTGAGCTCCTCTAGCAGGAATCAATAGACCCCCATTGTGAGTTTGGCCCAGGAAGTGTAACACCCTGCAAATCCGGTTAATTAAAATACGTAAAATTTTGAACTTTTTAAAATTTTTCTATCATGCCATGATATTTGCTTGACTTGTTTGAAAGTCCAACCTAAAACCAAACCACGCACAATTAAATACGCAAAACCTACCGACGAAACTAAATAAGTTAATCCACAAACATCAGATAAACCATATACAAAGAAATTAGAATACTAATTTAATTCCCAATTTCCAAAATACAACCAAGATCATTTAATTATAATATAATAATTGTCCTTCACCTTAATCCAAATGAAAAAGTCCATAAATTAAATCGTATTAAATATAATTGAAATTACAAATTTATTCAAATCACAAATGTATAAAGGATCACCTAAAATTCAAATCCTAAATATAAGTATATTTTTCGTCCCTCGTCGGCTTCCCCTTCCTCCTCCCCAAACCACCCCGCTTGTCGGCCCAGCCCACTATCCCAGGGCCACCCAAAGTCCATATTACCTCCGCTCTCTCCTCTGCCCTAGCAGCTCGCCCGTGAGGTGCTCGACGAAATGCCGCTAAGGCACCTCACGCCGCCGCAGCCATCGACCCGACGGATCGAGAGCCGCGCCGAGCCGCCCATGCCATCCTTGCCGCGAATCGCGTCGGCCGCCGTCCTCGCCAAACACTGCCCACGCCGATGACTTGAGCCAAGCCGACCACACCGTCCTCGCCCTGCCTTGCCTCCGTCGTCACGTCGCCAACCCGCTCGCGCCGCCTCCGCGCCCGCGTTTTCCCCCACGTCGCTGACGCCGCCCCGCGATTCGCGCCGTCCGCGTCGTCCCTGCCACGCTGCCCCGTCCGCGCCGCCGGAGCTCGCGCGCGGCGGTTCTACCCCCCCAACCCCTCGCCCACAAGCAAGGATGACCCGTACCATCGCCCTCGTCAGCCAGCCACGCCGTCGCCGCCGCGCCGTGCGCCCACGCCGCCACCTCCTTCGGACCGGCAGATCGAGCAGCACCGCCACACCTTATGGACCGCGCCCGTACCACGAGAGAGGCGAAGGACCGCCGGAGATTCGTCCTCCATTCCCTATCCGCGCGTCACCCCTCCGTTCTCGCCGCCTACCCCACGACCGACGCCATCCCGTCCTCGCCGTCCTTGCCTCTGCTGCCCATACCGACCTCGCCATCCTCGCGCCGCCAAAGGCCAACGGCCGAGCCCACCGTGCGCTTATAAAAGGGGAGATCGCCATTGCCATTCCCCTCCACCTCACTTCGCTAAGACACCTCCATCCATCTTCGCCTCGGCCTCCACCGCCGCCGCGCCAGTAAAATCCGCACTGCCGCCGCACTTCTTTCCCCCCCGAAGCCGCCGCCACCCAATCTCCTCCATCGTGCCTCCTCCCGGCCAACAAGCTCGCCACCAGCCCCACCTCCACCTAGCGAATCCGTCCCGCCCGACATGCCGGCCTCCCCCTCCCCGTAGCATCACCACCACAGCTGCTCCCTATTTCCCCCGACGGTCGCTCGCGGACTCCCCGCCCCAGGCCGCCTTGCCGCAGCCCAGTCCGGGCTCCACCCTCCCCACGCCAAGGCAAGGCCGCTGCCGCCGTCGCCCGCCTCGGGCACCGCCGGCGTCCTCATCGACCCGAGCAAGACCGCCGCTTGGTTGACTCGTGCGGCGCCGCACGAGTTCCTCCGTCGTCGCCGCCGGTATCCGCCTCTCATCAGAGCCCCTCCGCCTTCAATCGCCGCCCTCCATTCTTCGTTTCCCCGCGTTGCTCGGCGCGAGGGAAAAGAGGAGCGAGAGAGAGAGAAGAAAGAAAGGAGAGGAACGGAGAAGAGTAGGAGCCGGAGTCACCGACATGTGGGCCCCATCCCCGGCCCATCTCCTTAATTCCATTGCACAGTAAGCCCCTCCTTAATCCCTCAATGACATGTGGGTCCAGTCTAATAAAATTAATTAAAACCATGTTTAGGTTTTGTGTCACTGACGTATGGGCCCTACTGCCGCTTTGGCAGTCAACTTGACTCCGGCCCCACTTGTCACAAGCAATTTTCTTACAGAAAGTATTTCCAATAGAAATAAAAACCTGTAGGCCCCACCAGTCATTGGCACAAGTCTTTTGTTCAATATAAATAATTCAGAAAATAAAATAAAATGGCCAAAGTGTTTATTTCAGTATATAAAAAGGTGAATTAAAATTTGAAAATTAATAACTAATTCAATTGAGCTCCAAATCAAGTAAAACTAGTGTTCAAAATTTTGTAAATTCAAGCTCTATAATCTGGACCAAAAATAAAAGTTATCCCCAACTCACTTTTTGCCTAGAAAGGAAATAAACCTAATAGGATAATTATTTTTTATAAAAAATTGTCTTAGGGCAAATTAATAATTACGGCCAAGGGGAATAAACACCTCAAGATACAAGCCACCACACACTCACATGACCTCAGGGAGTAACGCCAAATTTAAGCTTGATGAACACTCAAATAAGTTACTAAATACTCCTATTTAAAGGTGGAAGTAAACTGTGCACACATGTAAAATTGTAAGACCTCAATAAACACTCTTTACAACCCTAATTTCAAGTAAGTAAATAAATGTCTGCGACCAGGTTATAGACCACATCGAACTAAGATAAGTAAGGGCTATGATTAAAATTTGATTCCACCTGAGTAATAATCTAAAGATGCACCAATAAATAAGAACAAACTAGGGTTTCTAAGCTACTTTCTTTGTAAGCTCATCATGTTAAACTCCACAAGTTAAATTTTCACAATTGGGTTAAACCCACAAGACTACATGGCTAAATAACTAAAATTCGGCTCACCAATTAGCAGGTAAAATACACCTACCCAGTGATACCATAAACAACTAACATGATCTTTTGAATCAAGAACACATATAAGTGCATATGCAGGACAATGTCTAATATTAACTTTTGGCAAGCAAATACCTCCACGTAGAAAACACACCTTCAGTAGTCAACCTAACTTGAATGAATCAAATGGCAATTTAAAACTCCATGCACGCCTTGACATACTAAATCAATATGTAAAAGCAAATGAACGTCAACTCTTAGACCTACCAAATGGAATTAATGTCTATATACAACTTGAACACCTAATGATATACAACTTATTACATCAATAAAAGTCAAACAACAAACCAACTAAAGAGTGCTTCACTAAATGGTTTTGATGTGCCTTCAGCGAGCTTAGGCCTTAGCCTTGACCTAGTTTAGTTTAGTCAAGCCCTCTAGAGACCTAATGATTAGAATAAAAGTCAAAACCACCTTTGGCTTAGTCAAACAACGAAGCTCTATAGATATAGGATTTGCAACACATTTGTGAAATAATTGATAAACAAAGGTTAATGAACATAACTATTTTTGGTTGCGGCGGCAAGAATTGAATTGGGTGTTTCCTGGTAAAGGCTAGCGTCGACCCTAGCCAAGTAAGGATCAAGTCAAGAAAACAGGTAGGAAACGAACAGAGTTACGATCGTATTTCTCGTATGGGCTTAGACCTAGTGGAATAAGTGATTCTAGTGGGGCGACACCCCAGCCATGGCCGGTTCTGAACACTATGCATTGGGATTGAGAATGAAGAAAGAGGATGCTGCGTGTAATAATGATGTCAAGTAAAATGAACCCTTGCTTGCTTTCCTTTCCTTTGATATCTCGAGTCCAAGACTCCCCTCACCACTGGCGAGGCAGGATGACAGCCCAGGGGGTGCATGGGGATTCATTGTCTTTGGAGAGGGTGCCGCAATGCTAGAAGATCCGAAAAACTAGGTCATGATTCATCTCATGTGTTGGGACGAGGCTCATGTGTTGGGCATGTCAGGGATTGCGGGTACAACGTACATCCATTGCAGTATGAGTAAACTAATCTATTCGAATAGCCGTGCTCACGGTTAATGAGCGCCGGGACTTGTACTATTCTTGATTAGACTCATAAACCTTAAATCAACTTAGGATATGGGTGGGATTGGATATGGAAATGGTGGATCTACCCAGGGTGAGGGTAAGATCCAGTGATATAAACGGGGATAAATATGCCTGGGGTAAACCGAACCAAGTGAGGCTTGAGGAGGTGGATGCAACCCTCAGTGAATGAATAAACAATAAAACTTACCGTTATTTTCAAGTTAAAATGGCTAGGTCATAGGTTTGTAAAAATGTTTGCAAAAACTGGCTTTGTGCAAAAGAACCCTGACCTTCCTTGAACCCTATGTGCATTATTCATGTTGTAGTGGTGGCTTGCGAGTACTTTGTGTACTCACCGTCGCTATTTTCCCCCTTTCTAGACATAACAACAGGAGAAAAGGAAGACTATGCCAGTCGTTTAGCAGATGATCGGAGAGTTGTTAAGGAACTATGTCACAACCCTAGTCAACTACCTGTGGGCATGTTATTCGAGCCTACCACTATTGTGGTTTCCGCTACTACCTATCTAATAGGACAAGACCCTATTTGGTCTTTATAAAGGTATTAACTTCTTTTAGCCTAAATTCTTATCGATGTATGTTTTGTATTGGCTAAGAATGTGTGTGCCAATTACTGATTCAAGGATTGGTACGGGAACACACATGAGGTTTGCGGTCTCAAAAACCGGGGGCTGACAGGGAGCAAGAATGCCTGATTCAAAATAAATGCAATGTAGATGTAAGTGAGACAAAGAATTATACAGATTTGAGCTGCTGGGAAGTGTTCTTTTATTGGGTCTGTGGTTGAATAGGAGAGTTACAAGAGCTAGTTTTCCTTATGGTATCATTGGGTTCATATTCGGGATCCCTTCTTAGTAGCCTTAGGCCTTCCCTTATAGTCCATGGGAGATACCATAGTAGCCATTTTCTTACAAGTGAGCCTTGGCACAAAGACTAGGTATAGTTAGTCTTGTTGCTTGTTGATGAGTGGTTCTAGTCCTTGACGCCATGTGGGCCCCTCTTCGGGCAAGCTAGGTTGGAGGGCTCCTCACCCTATCGTGCACCCTCCGTGCTCGTACGTGGCTTGGGGTAGGTGACCAGCACTACTAGAAAAATGATTTTTCCCAATGTTATGATTTATTTTTCCAGGTGGACTATAAAATCACCGTTTGTAAAAAGATCACCGTTTGTAAAGATACCATAAATCTAGTCCCGCTTGCAAAAATCGATTTTCCAGACGTGGCCTTAAGAGGCTCACTTGCAAAAATAATTTGCGAAAATCGATTTTCGCAGGCGAGACCTTAAGATGTTCCCCTGCGAAAAGGTTATACATCATAAAAATCGCCACCTATCTAGCCCCATTTCCACCAAGTCCTCTCCCCTCCCACCTCTCCTTCCCTCTCCCTCACCTCACCCTCCACCCCTCTCTGTAGGCAGCACGCCCTCCCCTTCCTCCCTCCCAGATCCGATCAGAGGAGGGGAGGGCGGCAGCGGTGGCATGGAGGCAGGGCGGAGGCAGCACTCCCGTCCCCTCCCTCCCTCCCTGCTCCTAGATACGGCCGGAGGAGGGGAGCGACGGCGCGGCGGCCACCGCATGCGGCGGTGGAGGTGGCGGTCCCCTCTCCTCCCTCCCTCCTCACTCCTAAATCCAGCCGGAGGAGGGGAGCGATGGCGGCGGAGGCCACCGCATGCGGCGACGGAGGCGGCACGGAGGGAGCGACGATGACCACCGCATGTAGGGCTTCCTTGTCGGCCTTGGGTGAAAGGACTTGCGAGTGAGCCGTGGGTCCGGCTGGGCGTTACATCAGTCAACCATGCCGCTTGACAGCCCATGCCCTCTTCTTGTAGGGGTCATGATGGTGTGCGTAGCGGCCACACCAGCGCCGTCGCATCACCGGTTTCCCCGGCCACACATCAGGAAGATATAGATCACTTCCCATTTAAGGCAAAGCTCTCTTTGTCGACAACAACAAGATCACGATGTGTCCTATCATGAATAATGTGCTGCTATTGTCCCGAGTGGCCTACGGGTAGAGGAGCACGACCTCCTCTCTGGTGCGTTTCATAGCGAGCTTCAGGCCAGAACAAATAGCCATAGAACAATAGCAGCATGTCATCGGTGTCGGTGCCTATACAGCCCATACAGCGCCCAAACCGCACACCTCTTTTGCATGCACCTAGGAGTGGTAATGGGTCAAGGTCGATGGGTTCTTTCATAACCCTACCTAGTCCTCATATAATTTTAGGCAAAAAATGTTAGAAATTGAGCCAACCCCATTTTAGACCTAGCCCTAGGCTAAAAAGTTGTGTCCATTACCACCCCTACATGCACCAGCCACGTTGTCTTGCTCCCGACGTGGTTGTCCTCGATTTGCGTGTTCCCTAACGACAAGCAGACGTCACACATGCACAACAATTAACGTTCGATTTTGGGCGAATTCACCATAGCTAACTGGTGAGCTAGGTTAGCCCAATGTAGACAGAGCATAGAGATGGAAGAACTGACATGGGTATTTCTGACCTTACACACTGTTTCTCTCTTATAATTAATTGTAAATTTATATTTTAATGGGTGCGATGTCAATGAACAAAAAACAATATTTTGATAGTGTCCTACCCCAAAGATTGATTCTTGTCATGTCTAGAAGATAAAACCATAAAGTCGTGATATAGCAAAATTTGCCTAAATATAGATATGATTTGGCTTCTCAAAGAAACAAAGACTCATGAGCCAAATCATTTTTATATAATGTACTAGTTGATACCTCGCGCTTTGCAGTGGGATATATGGATGAATGCATGTTATACATTATAGAAATAATAGATGTATATGTTTAAATAATGTGAAAATGATGTGAAGATAATTATTTGACATTGCTAGCATATTGATTATAAAAATACAACAAAATTATAAATAATATGTCATGTTTGCATGATATTTAAAATACTCCAGATAATAATTGCTAGTGGGTGATGATGTGGCACACTTACATGTTGTGCTTTAGGAGTTAGTTGGCATCAATTATATAGATAGTACAAATGTGCCCACATGCCAATTCCATCAAGACTGGCCTTTGCAACATGTATTAACAATAGCAATTTGACAAGCAAAGATACATGTGCTAAACAAACAAGTAAAGCCTTAACTCAGTATGAGCATACTTAACATAAATTTTGTGAAGACACGTACCTCATTTTGGTGTTCTGCAGACGGGATCTCCAAAATATGATGTCTGCTCTTCTCAATCTATTCACAAACATGTTGATGTCTTACCCCCAAGTAAAATTGGCTTTTCTTAGTGCTCGATTTTGAAGGTAAGATAAACAACGTATTAATGTCCATATCATCATGTGGAGAAGACTCATCTTTAATGACCGGTGACTCTTCACTCATAGAATTAGATTTATCACTATTTTGAGAAATCACCAGTCTCTCCACTTTTACCGCCTTGGGTCTCAACACTCACTTAGATATTGTTTCAGGCTCTAAAATGTTGCACATTTTGTTCTTCCAGTCCTCAGCCTCTGTCTCCTTTTGATCTTTGGCCCAAAGACATCGCAGCCCCCTTTTTTGAGAGCGAGATAAGCCAAAAGGTACCCACTTCGGCTGTGGTTGTGTTCCAGGAGCCAAGTAATGATTTTTGATATTTTTATCAAATTGGAAGCTCCTATATTGCCCTTAGGTGTCTCGGTCGATTCTGGTGCCCCTCGGTCGGACCGACACTATGTCGTATAGGCTTGGGCTGTTCTGGACGCTCCCGGTTGGACCAGAATGAGACCCTATTGGACTGGCTTGTGGGTCCGGTTGAACTGATGTGACACCGCTCGTCTCTTTTTCTTATGGATGATGCTGATCAAACCGGCCAATGTCGGCCCCGGGTTTCAGAAATCGAAAACTTGTTGTGTTTTCCTGTACCAATCCCTGGATTAGTAGCTGGTACGCATATAGCCAGTACAAAACATATTTCGTAATAAAATTAGGCTAAAAGTGTTTAATACCTTTATTGATGTTTAAAATTCCACGTTCTATCAGATAAACAACAATGGAAATCCAACTTAGTAGTAGGCCCAAACAAAATGCCCACAAGCAGTTGACTGGGGCCACGACCTAGTCTCAACTAGCACTCCGATCATCTTGCTAAGTATGCAAATAAACTAGCAAGGTGTTCTCTTCCATCCTACTCTTGTCCCTCTAAAAGAGTACAAAGCAACCGTGACTACCAACCATACTCAGCAAGCCATCACTATAAGATTCATTAGTGTACATAGGGATTCAAGGATGGCTTGGTTTTATTTGCATAAAGCTAGTTTTCATTAATCATATCACAAACCTATGACTTAGCAGTGTTAACTAAAAACAATGCTAAGTTCAAGTTGTTATTCATCAATGAGAGTTGCATCCACCTCCCCAACCATCCTCCTTGTTCGGTGTACCCTCGTGTTCAATTTACCACATCTTCACCACTTCCGACCTTCCTGCATAAAGGATAGCGCGTAGGCTACGATAGCAGAAAACAAAACTTTTCTACCGCACACACCAGGACATCATGCGAAGATAGGATCATGGATCGTTACCACTAGACGCGCAGCGCAGCGGAAGTAGAGTTGGAGAAGCCGGTCCAACCACGCGCGTCGAGGTAGTAGTGGAAGTAGTCGATCGCCACGAGCAGATCGTCTCCTCCACATGATTAGCCACACCAGGAGCAGATCCGATCTACCGGTTGTTGACGCCAATCTACACCGCAACGAGCAGCGCCTCCACTGGTATCCACACGTACGGGGTTGGAGCACCGATCGCAAGTGTGCTAGCACTCGGGAGCAGCTAGGGTTTGGCTCTGGAAGTGGCGGCTAGGGTTATGCTTGAGATGAATAGATGAGTTACCTCCCTCAGCCCCTAACCTCCATATATATAGACCTCTCTGCTTGGGCCTCGTGGGCCAAAGCCCAATAGGAGTCTACTCAAATCCCTATCCGAACTGAGCCCACATCCGAATCACATTCGAATGAGTATTCCAGCCCGTTAAGCATGCGACCCTGTAGGTTCACATATACTTGGTCACGACCCGGAAACGCCTTTCCGGTCAACCTGTTAATAGCGGCCCCTAGCAAGGCATATTAACCTCCAAAGTATATGTAAAAATTATATCGGCTGAACCTGTAATGTTCTCATGTACGAATCCCTTTGCCTCACGATATAGATTGAGCTCAAGGCGAGACCTGTGCCATCCTCTTAATAGCTCAATCGCTCTCTCGATTCCGTGATGGATTATAAACTTGTGATTGACTCCTCAATCACCTAGCATGGCCATGCATTTTCATAATCCATTACATCGAGGGGCCCAGAGATATCTCTCCCATAAGGAGGAGTAAATTCTATCTTGACCATCCACATCTCACTACATATTTCATAGCAAACCCGAAGACTACTTTCATAACTACCCAGTTACGGAGTAGTGTTTAGTAATCCCAAAAAAAGCTACTACGTATGTTGGGAACCGTGATGATCTCAAGTCTAAGGATTCTACATAAACAGTACTTGAGACCAACTGATGACACATAGAATCTCTGCAATGTCTCATGGCGGGTCTATCCAACATATGTTCACCAACATATGTCCATATTATTGATTGGTATCTCCATACCATGATCCATGAGACATGATCATCAATCAATACATATGTTGATTTTTAAATCATATTTGTTCCTCGTATGATATACGATCAGGGATCATTTAGAAATAGCATCATTGTAACATTAAGAGTCTCATGAATAAGTCACATACTCATTGATCAAGAATAATAATGTCTATTTCAAGGAACAAAGCACTGAATCATAAACATAGTCTGTGATATATACAACATCCCAATGTTGCCTCTAGGGCATATCACTAACACTGCATGCTGACATAGTCAACATATTCTCCCCAAAACCTATTATAAGTAAGATTAAAACTTTTAAGGCTAGTCAAGAGTAGTACAAGTCTCGACTCTCCTTAAACCGCGAACATGGCTATTTGAATATACTTGTTTTACTCACACTACAGTGGATGTACGCTTTACCCGCACTCCATGATGCACCCAACACATGAGACTTGTCACTGCTTGGTTTTTCAGTCTCCCTCGCATTGCAGCACCCTTTTCAAGGACTATAGCACTCATGCACCCCAAGCGCCCATCCCTACCTCGATCTGGCGGTGAGAGGAGTCCTAGAAACCCGTGTCATCTAGATGGTTACGTAATATATACGTAGGTGCATTTTAGGTTTTACCATAGCCTTTAATCATTTCAATACCATACTACGTTCACATCAACGCCCATTTCAACTGCAGAACCAACCATTACTGGGATGCCACCCCACTCAGGTTGCCTAAACTGCTTGGTCTATACCCATTCAAGAAATACAGTCATACTCTATTTGTTTCCTGCCTCTTTCTGATAAATCACCCACATCGACTAATCACCATGTTCAAATCTATATTGCAAACATCGGAGTGTATGGAATTCTAACCAAGCATTGCTAAGCCATGTTAATAATTGACTGACACATAATATAAGACCAAGGCAACAAGGAATTTGGTTAACAATGTCAAGGGTGGCTTACAGTCAAGTTTTACATACACATTTTATAATTAGCATGCAATTTTATTAACAATCAACACATTCATCAATATGGGATCAACATGCTCAAGGAAGGGAGCATAGTAACTTGCCTTGCTCAAAGCGACCTGTTGATTAAACTGCTGACTTAACCTTGTTCAAGCCTTCTCCTACTTAGATAGCACTGTCGTGTTCCTCACGTAAGTGGCCCAATCTAACTACACGAGTAGAAGCAAATGGAACAATCAATCACTGTTAACAGCAGATTTTCGTAATCGACCCGGAGAGGAAAGGGGAAACTGAAGCAAAGAGGAAGGATTAAGTTGGAGTCAGACCAAACATCGTATCGGACTCAGTGGGCGTATCGGACTGGGAGAGGCGCTACCAAGAAGAGCGTATCGGCCGATACGGATTCAATATGGTCGTCGGCCGATAAAGGCTGGAAATTGATAGAGTCAGCGTGGGCTTGGTCTGGGCTCGAGATAAACTTCAAGGTGGTTGCCAAATAGAGATAAGGCTCGGTTTTAGGCAATTGTATCTTGAAAATCAAGTAGGTTTAGATCTAATTTTTGGCAAGAGTCTGCCGCAAAGACTTGTTTGTTAATTAGAGATAAGATTGTGTCCTACATGGACTGTGTTGTAATCTCGGGTATAAATATCCCGATAGTTTGTACATAGAAGCTCTCTCAATCAATCACACAATCAATCAAGTTTAATCTACCTTCGGCGCATCGCCAACCCTCGCAACAGGTTAACTCCCGACGAGTTCTTGCTTCCCCAGAGCATAGGTAAGAACTTGTACCCGACGATCTACATCGTCGGGGCTAGCGTGTCGCTTTAGGCACGTTAAGCCCTGGCGATGTGATCGTCGTTTATCGTGTGTTAGCTAATCTTGATGCGGTTTTCTAATTCTATCTCGCCAGCGGCTAACTCGTTTTAGGGTTTGTTGCCGACGATGATCGAATTAGCTTGCTCGTCTAGATTATCTAAGGCATCTACCATCCCCAAAAGCGATCGACGACTTGATTTTCTTTGTGTTAACTCTCGATCTACACTCTGAGTTGCTATCGACCTTAGTCGTGTTTTGAGGTTTAACCCAAAGCCTGTTTTCCGATCATAATTAAGGATAGCACCGGGGTTTCAGCCGGTCTTACCTAATGCATGTGATCAGCTATGTTCTTGCATGTGTTTGCCACTTATACAGGCGGATTGGTGAATATAAGCATATCATTTACAGGGTATTCTTAGGATCTCTCTGTGATTGGTACATTTATATTGGCCGATTGGCTTGTATAAGTTCGCACTGGAGTATTAGCTAGTGTATTTATCTTTATGCAATCCTCATCGGCCGATTCCAATGATTCGCTATAAACATATTAACATGGGCCGATGGGATTAGATCTGTTTCATCAGTTACATCATATTATTACTTCAAGTAAGCCTATATAGCTTTGCCCTATCGGCCAGGCCTCCACGATGCAGCATCGGCCTATCGGCCGATCGGCCATCGTTTCTCACATGGTTTACTTGTTTATTCTTGTTGATTGCAGATCAAATCAACTGGCACGCCCTACACGCACCTAGGCAAGCCATTGGACCTGTACTGGAGCTAAGCAGACCTCCCAGGCCACCGTGGAAACATGGAACCCGTTTTGTTGCGAGGCGGGTCTAAATTCTACGCCAACATGCTTTTGGCACGCCCAGTGGGACCAGAAGAACGCAAGCTTCGCAACAACAAGAAGACCACTGCAAGATGTCAAAGCAGGCTGAGATCTCCGAGGAGAACGTCGTCTCCGTGACCGTCGACCAGCTCAATGAAGAGCAGAAAGCCGAGATGGAAAAGCTGGTTGAGCAGTTCCAAAACATGTACTTGCAGACATACTCTAGGACTCGGCAAGGCACCCTTATCCAAAAATCTAAGGTGGTAATGCCGAGCCCTGGAGATGGAGCCAGCACGTCATCGGCGGCACACGACCACGCCATCAAGACCGAAGAAAACGCTGCGCCGACGTTGCAAGACAGAATCGACTCCGCAGTTCATTCTGCGCTAGTCAACCAGTCAGGGATCCTGGTGAATACCTTGACCAACACGGTCAAGTCGATCCTAGATGGTTCAATCCACCAGTGCAAGCCTCAAGGGCCGATTTTCTTGCCAGAAAATAAGTTCCCTGCTTATTGGACTTTGAGGATCGACCTAAGCACGGCTCCACAGCTAACGGCGCCGATGCCACCTCCATCGGCGCAGCCAACATCGACCTTGCTGCTGGTCCTCACCAGGCAAACGGGAGGGAGCCCTCAGCACATCACGGAGGAACAATATGCACAATGGACGAAGGGGAAACAACCGGTGATCGAGCCGATGCAGCAAGTTCCAGTCAACCTGCCATCGGCCGGACAACCTCAATTCCCCATGTCTGGTAACCCTCCACAACCAGCTGCTTACAACATGCCGCAAGGCTACCAGCAGTACACCGCAGGGCAGTACGACGCGCAAAATTTAAATCATCACTTCCAACCGTACTCCCCCAGGCAATATCGGGCAGAGGGCCTGCAGCAATCTTACCAGCAAGACCTCCCGCATCGGCCCGCAGGATACTGGGCCGACATGATAGCCGAGGTGATGCGAGATCAGTTCGGTTTGAAGCCCAAGGAGAGTTCTACGGTGTATCGGCACCCGTACCCCGAGGAGTTCGATAGAGTGCCATTGCCAGGCTGATACAAAATTCTGGACTTCTTCAAGTTTTCAGGGCAGGACAACGTCTCCACATACGAGCATGTGAGCCGATTCCTAACACAGTGTGGGGAGGCATCGGCCATAGAGGCGTTGAGGGTGAGGTTTTTCCCTCTGTCTTTGTCAGGGTCTGCATTTACATGGTTTTCATCTTTACCCTGCAATTCCATCAGAGGATGGATAGATCTAGAAAAGCAGTTTCACAGATACTTTTATAACGGCGTGCAAGAGATGAAACTGTCTGATCTTACTGCCATCAGGCAACGGGTTGAAGAATCGGTCCCAGAGTACATTCAAAGATTTAGGGACATAAGGAATAGGTGTTACAGCCTCAGCTTGACCGATTCACAGCTGGCCGATTTGGCGTTTCAAGGATTACTGGGACCGATACGAGAGAGGTTCTCCTCTCAGGAATTCGACAGCCTAGCTCAGCTAGCCCAACGAGTATCGGCCCACGAGCAACGATTCCAGGAGGCAAAGAAGTTCGCGAAGAAAATCAATACAGTCTATCAGTACGCCTCCGACGAAGATGATGAAGAATACGCCAATGTCGACCTGGCCGAGTGGGCCCGGATGAAGAAGCCGACAGCATGCCAGTGGGCCAAGAAGGGCGACAAAGAGGATAAATACGACTTCGACATCAACAAGGCCAACAAAATATTTGACCTACTCCTGCAAGAGAAGCAGATCCAGCTACCAGTGGGTCATGTACTGCCATTGGCCAAAGAAATCAAGAAGAGAAGGTATTGCAAATGGCACAACACATATTCCCATCATACCAACGAATGCAAAATCTTCCGACAACAGATACAATCGGCCATCAAGCAAGGTAGGATTAAGATCGATGATGCCAAGCGGCTGATGAAGATAGAAGGACACCCATTCCCAGTCAACATGGTGCAGGCGGATAGGGCCGACGGCGATGGCCATCGGACCGGCAAGCGACCTCATCAAACCTCCGAGGGCCTGATTAGAAAATATCAGCGAAGGCGGAAGGAACAAGCACAGGATTACGCCGATCAAGACAACTCCTATGACCCTCATTGGGAGTGTGAATTTTTTCGTTTTTGCTGGAATGAAGGAATGAGGTTGCCATCCATCCAAGAGTGCCCTGCATGTAATGATGTAGAAGACTCCTATCAGGGCAGCTCGAGCAAGCAAGTGCATCGGTCAAGCAAGCAGAGAAAGTCTGTACACGAGAGGCTAGGGCCGATGCACCATGATCATTAGACCGAGGACGAGGAGCAAGTCCAGAACCCCTAGTGGTGCCCAAGCGACGTGTTTAGCAAGACACAAAAATGGCAGGTTCAGAGGCTAAGGAGGAAGGAGCAGATCCAAGAGCAACAAGCAACAATAGCCCATCGGCCGGCCAAGACCAAGAAGGAGTGGAGAATAAAATCAGCGGTGGCCAAGGCCGACGAGGGCACCTCCAAATCAGCTCAAGCTCCTGCGTCCGCAAAAGGTAAAGGCGTAGCATCGGCCTCTGTTAATATGGTTTTCATATTGCCAGCGGAGTACAGCGTGCAGATGGCCGATGAAGTGGTAGCCGACGACGAGCAGTCCTCGGCTAAACTACAGTTATCACCTGATCAAGTCGGGTTTGACAAGCCAGTCAACGCCAACTACAGGCACCTCCGGCCGTTGTACATCAAAGGGTTCGTTAATGGGTGGCCGATGACGAGGATGCTGGTCAATGGCAGCGCGGCAGTAAACTTAATGCCGTACACAACCTTCAGGAAGCTTGGAAAAGTACCTGAAGACCTCATCAAGACCAACATGGTGCTGAAAGACTTTGGTGGCAATGCGTCTGAGGCGAAGGGGGTACTAAACATGGAACTCACCGTGGGCAACAAGACGATACCCACCACCTTCTTCGTTTTCGATGGAAAGGGTTCCTACAGCTTGTTGTTGGGACCGGATTGGATCCACGCAAACTGTTGCGTCCCTTCAACAATGCACCAATGCCTTATACAATGGCAAGGGGACCAGGTTGAGATCGTGCAGGCCGATTGGTCAGTACACGTGGCCAATGCCGATCTCACAGTTTGGGAGATGGAGGGAATCGACTGCTTGTCCGGGCGAGTTTGGGACACCGATTTCCTCAAAGTAACTGATTGTGATATCGAGATGATTGAAGATCAAGACAAGCAGTTGCTTTAACAAAGATGCGCCATCTACTGTTCAAGATGAACAAGCTAGTCCCTACACAGACGACGCGGTGGATGAGCTAGACGGGAAGTTGGGACAAGGCTTTACATCGGCCGATGAACTTGAAGAGGTTGACATAGGAATAGGTGATAGGCCTAGGCCGACGTATGTAAGTGCTAACCTGCCAAGGGAATATAAGAATAATTTGATAAATCTTTTGAAAGAATTCATGGATTGTTTTGCATGGGAATACCATGAGATGCCAGGATTAAGCCGATCAATCGTAGAACATCGGTTACCTATCAAGCCAGGCTATCGGCCATTTAAACAAGCTCCTAGGAGATTTAAGGCCGATATGCACGAAGCTATCAAGGCAGAGATCACAAGACTTTACGATGCCAACTTTATCAGACCCTGCCGATACGCGGAGTGGGTCTCCAACATAGTTCTAGTGATGAGGAAAAATGGAAGCTCAGGGTGTGTATCGATTTCAGAGATCTAACCAAAGCAACACCAAAGGACGAGTACCCTATGCCGTTAGCCGATTTGCTAGTTGATGCTGCGTCTGGACACAAGGTTATCAGCTTCATGGATGAGAACGCAGGCTACAACCAGATTTTCATGGCCGAGGAAGATATCTACAAGACAGCCTTCCGGTGTCTGGGGGCAATCGGCCTGTACGAGTGGGTTATTATGACCTTCGGCTTGAAAAACGCTGGGGCTACTTATCAGAGGGCCATGAATTATATTTTCATGATCTTATTGACTCTTTGATTGAAGTGTACATTGATGATGTCGTCGTAAAGTCAAGAGAGTATGATATGCACTTGGCCGATTTACGCAAGGTACTTGAAAGAGCAAGGAAGTATGGTCTCAAAATGAACCCTAACAAGTGTGCCTTTGGTGTATCGGCCGGCCAGTTTTTGGGTTTCTTGGTCCACGAAAGAGGAATTGAGATTACGCAGAAGAATATCGACGCTATAAAGAAGATCAAGCCTCCGACGAACAAGACCAAGTTACAATCTCTGCTCGGCAAGATAAATTTTGTCCGGCGCTTTATATCGAAACTGTCAGGAAGAATAGAGCTGTTCACTTCGTTATTGAAGATAAAAGACGATCAAGAGTTTACATGGGGTGACAAGCAGCAAAAGGCGCTGGATGACATCAAAGAATATTTGAGCTCCCCACCAGTGCTAATTCCTCCACAGAAGGGAGTTCCGTTCAGGCTGTACCTATCGGCCGATGAGAAGTCTATCGGCTCAGTTCTGGTGCAGGATATTGACAGCAAAGAACGGGTTATTTTCTATCTCAGGAGGAGGTTGCTAGATGCCGAAACAAGGTACACGCCAGTGGAGATATTATGTTTGTGCTTATATTTTTCATGTACTAAATTGAGGCATTATTTACTTTCCAATGAGTGCATTGTGGTAAGTAAGGCCGATGTGATGAAATACATGTTATCGGCCCCCATGTTGAAAGGAAGAATTGGGAAGTGGATTTTTGCCTTAACAGAGTTCGATTTACGGTATGAATCGGCCAAAGCGATCAAGGGACAAGCCCTGGCCGATTTTATTGTTCAGCATAGAGACGATTCAATTGCATATTCAGATATTGTGCCATGGACATTGTATTTTGATGGGTCTGTTTGCAGACATGGATGCGGTATCGGCCTAGTCATCATATCCCCTCGGGGGGCAAGCTTCGAGTTTGCCTTTACTATCAAGCCTTATTATACCAATAATCAAGCAGAGTATGAGGCTGTTCTCAAAGGTTTGCAGTTATTACAAGAGGTTGAGGCCGATTCCGTAGAGATCATTGGTGATTCACAGTTGGTCATTAATTAACTTTCTGGGGAGTATGAATGCAAGAATGATATTCTCAGGGTTTACAATGAGGAGTGCAAGGAGTTGTTACAAGCTTTCAAGATTGTGACGATGAGGCATATACCTAGGAAGCAGAACTTCCAGGCCAATGACTTAGCTCAGGGGACATCAGGATATAGGCCGATGGCTAAAGATGTTCAGATTCAAATTGCTACCGTGGATGCCGATGACTGGAGGTTTGATATCATCGAGTATTTGAGAAACCCTTCTCAATCGGCGTCACGAAGAATGAAGTATAAAGTTTTACATTATGTCTTATTGGACGATGATCTATATTATCGGATGATTGATGGTGTCTTGCTCAAATGCTTGAGTCTCGAAGAAGCCAAAGTTATTATGAGCGAGGTCCATGAAGGGATTTGTGGGACACATCAATCGGCCCATAAAATGAGATGGCTTTTAAAGCGCATTGGATATTTTTGGCCGACAATGCTAGAGGATTGTTTCAGGTATTATAAAGGATGTCAAGATTGTCAGAAATTTGGAGCAATTTAGAGAGCACCGGCATCGGCTATGCATCCAATCATAAAGCCGTGGCCGTTTCGTGGATGGGAAATAGATATGATCGGCCAAATAAACCCGCCATCAAGCAAGGGACACAAATATATACTAGTGGCTACAGATTACTTCACAAAGTGGGTTGAGGCCGTTCCCCTTAAGAAGGTTCCAAGGATGCAATTCAATTTGTCAAAGAGCATATAATATATCGGTTTGGACTACCACAGACATTGACTACAGATTAGGGATCAATCTTCGTGTCCGATGAGTTTGTCAAGTTTGCTGAAAGCATGGGTATCAAGCTATTGAATTCTTCTCCATATTATGCGCAAGCTAATGGGCAGGCAGAAGCTTCCAACAAGACTTTAATCAAGTTAATCAAGAGAAAAATTGATGAACAGCCGAGACGGTGGCATACCACGCTGGTTGATTCCCTTTGGGCGTATCGGATGGCTTGTCATGGTGCAACTCAGGTGCCGCCTTATCAGTTGGTTTATGGGCATGAAGCTGTGCTACCGTGGGAGACCAACATCGGCTCAAGGAGGATTGCCTTGCAAGACGACTTGACAGCCGATGAGTACCATAATCTTATGGTCGATGAGCTGGATGACTTGGCACATGTCCGATTGCTGGCATTGGAGAAAATAAAGCGCGATAAAGATCGAGTTGCTCGTCATTATAATGAAAAAGTTGTTGCCAAGTCGTTTGAGGAAGGGGATCTTGTTTGGAAATTAATAATGCCGATTGGTTCTAGAGATAATAAATTCGGTAAGTGGTCACCTAATTGGGAAGGTCCTTTTCAGATTCATCGATGTGTTCCTCGTAATGCTTATCTGCTCAGAGGATTAGATGGAGAAGTTTATGGCAGAGCTCTTAACGGCAAATACTTAAAGAGATATTATCCAAGCGTATGGATCGATTCATGATCGGCCTTCCAGCCGATTTATGATCATAGCCGATGTACTATGCATCGTCTTTAGATGGCCGATATATACTATCGTCCTTAGTTCAAATTTTACAACATGAGCCCTCATCTTCTAAAATTTGGGGGGCATATATATAAGTGCGATGCGCAATTTTTCAAGATCGTTAGAAAATTTTCAAGATTGTTAGATTGATTCAAGGATTCAAGTTTATAGGTTTCAAAATTTTTCAGACTCAATTTTTCAAGATCGTTAGAAATTTTTCAAGATTGTTAGATTGATTCAAGGATTACAGTTTATGGGTTTCAAAATTTTTCAGACTTGGACTTTTTCAGATTGAGATCTAATTCAGTTGATTGGCCGATGAGATTAATTACAATAGGAGGATATCTGTCTACAAGAAGGACACAATATATTACATCACCCTATAAAGTTTGCAATAGCTGCAATGGCTCTACGGCGGATTTGATCAATATCTTCTATGGCTTGGGCGTCATCAGCCGTCGACCCTGGGATTGGCTTCAAAGATTTGCTCAGGGTTGCAAGGTACTTGGCCGATGCCTTCAGCTTCGCCGTTTGGTCTTTTATGGCCTTGGGTGATGCAGCTATTCCGGCTTCAACTTCTTGGATTTCCTTGCGCGTGGCTTCTAGCTTCGATTCTAGATCTGCTTCAAGGCGGCGGAGTTCTTCAAGTTTGTTCTTCAAGACAATCGGCTCAACAGCTAGCTCATCCAACCTGGTTTTGTCAGAATTGACTTGAGCCTTGCTAGCAGATAGGGCCGATTCTAGTCTCTCACGTTCCCGTCGCTCCGCGAGTCTTTCTTTCGCCCTGTGAAGCTTGAATCGGTATTGTTCCAAGAAGATGGCCGGTGTCAGGGTCTCCATCAGGTCTTCAGGCAGTTGATCTTGAATTTCTTGTACCCTGACTCTGATGGGAGTGCAATCCTCTACCAGAAACTCCAGTGATGACTCCAGCCGATTGGCAATATCGGACAGCCGGTTCTTCAGTTCGTCAGAGATCGACACCTTGGCTGTGATGGGTGGCTCCTTGTCCTCATCATCAAGAAATTTGCCGATATCAAAAGAGAACATATCGGCTAAGTTCTGCAAATATCAATATAGGGAAAGGTTAGCCTAGTTAAACGGGAATCGGCAAAGGGGATCAAAATGATCTTGGTTACCTGTGTTGGAGCATCAGTGGTGCTTGCATCGGCTTCCTTTTGCTGTCTTGAAACAGTAGGCGAGGGGGTTGGCCGATGTGGTGCAGGTGATGGAGCCCTTGGCTGAAGAAAAGCGAGAAGGTGGTAAGCAGATCTATGGTGTTAGAGGGACAATGTAAAATTAACTCTTACCGAAGCAATCGGAGAGGGTGGTGGAGAAGGAGAAGGGGTTCTCAATCGGGCCTTGGCTCGTTCGTGCCTCTGCAAGGTTATCTTCTTAGATCTTGCTAAAGGGGCCGATTGAGTTCATTCCTTCAACAAAGACGATGCAAGAACCTGCAAGGGATTAAGGTGTAACATACCAACAGAAGGAGATTACATAAATTCAAGGAAGAAAATGTGTTACCTTGCGGATTGCATGCCTGGTTTTCCTTGGCTGGGTGGTGTCGGCTTGGTCATCGGCCGGTGGGATTGCGATGGTCTTGGCCGATGGTTCCTTAGTGGTCTTGGCCAATGGATTTTCTTCTTCAGGCGCATCGGCAGCTGTTGCATCGACCTCTTCCTCCGTCACTTGTTCATCAAGGAATTCTTCCATGGAGGGGTCTAGTTCTTCAAGATCGGCCTGATCATCAGTCTTGGCTTTCTTGCTGGTTTTTTGAGATTTTCCTTTTGCTGGCACCTTCCGCTTGGGGTTTTCTTTGGTCATCGGCCCTTGGAGTAGTGATGATACCTTTGGGGCAGTAAGGCCGATGATTGACTCCAGAATAGTTGATCCTGATGGAGCCACAGCTTGAGCATAAGAAATTTTCTGTCCACTATTGCTCACGAATGGAATCGGGCCGTCAGGGACTTGAGGGCTGATATCCTGGATAAGCTCCGTTAGATAAAATCTGACCGATTGGTGGAAGATATGAGCAGCCCATTCTTGCACCATGCTTGGAAGCTGATGTGGATGAAGGCGCTCAGATGCAATCGGTCGTAGTTACCTAGGTTTGGGATTTTAATCTCCAGTGCTTTACTCATGATCAGCGCTGATGACACCGTGCCTCTGCTCTCTAGGAGTTTATGGAAGTATAAGTTGATGGGGAGTTGTCCAAGCCCGCACTGTTTAGCAGCCACCATGGGATTGTAGAATTCATAGGACAGGCTGGTGCTTCTTCCTTGGAATATGCCTACTGGGAGCAGGCATGGGGTGATGCTGATCATAAATGATTCTCGTGACTCCATGTCATCATTTACCAGGTCCAAGTGGAGATCGTCAGGGAGTTCAAAACCCTGGTCTGAGGTGTAGATGAACATGTCCATCTTAATTGATGGGGGGCCGGTGTAGAATCGGATGAACCATGTGGACATGTCTTCGGCCGATTGATCTGCTCCAGGATAGATAGAGGCCGCTTCTCCAAAAGACATGCATCTTCTGGTTCTGGGATCTTCATGATCGGCGTACTTTGATGGGAAGCAGGAGTCCGATAGTGGAGGCCGATCGACTATGGTGTTGGTATGGATAGTTAACCAAAGTTGGATAAACCACCATGGTCCTCCATGCGCCACAGTTTGCTTCAGCATCAGATCTTGAGTGGAAATATGAAGTAGCCGATACACAGCTCCCAGGAGATATTGGCCAAGGGGGATTTGTTTCTTATCAACCAGAGCTTGAGCCAAATGTTGACAATTTGTAGTGGGGCCGCAGGTTGATCCACAGAAAACAAATCTTTCCAACCATAGTGTCAGGAAGGCCACGTGTTCCCTCTCTGAGACTGATCCTTGCTCCATATGCTCAGAAATGTACCCAGACCAGCCTCCGATCTTCTTGGTTTTCAACTTGTGGTTGCTGTTTGTTAGGAGACTGAAGGGGTTGATCTCAGATTGGATGTCTAGTCCTGTTAGCAGCTTGATGTCAATCAACGTTGGGGTCATCGGACCTTGCCGGAATAGGAAAGAGTTCAAGGTGCTAGACCAGAAATAGGTGGCCGCTGACATAAGTGGTTCGTTTTTCTTGGTATCGGCCAGGGATAAGGTAATGCATTGGCCGATTCCTATTTCATTCCAGTGAACCTGTTTGGATGCAGCAATCCTCTTGTGCCAGGTTCTGTACCCATTGAGCTTCGATGGCCAGGATCTGAAAGTGTGCTTCCACGAAGAAACATTGGGCTTGGCTTGTTGGAAGGGGACTCTGTTTGTCTCGGCGTTTATCAGCCAGGTTGGGTCGCAATTGCCCATGGGGCCTAGCAGAAATCGGTATGATTTGTTGTTGGTGGGGATCAAAATTTGATTTTTGAAGACCTATGTCATAAGAACAACGATGAAGAATGAGACCTGGGGGGCAAGAGCAGGAACCCTAAATTGAAGAACTCGGTGAGAAAATAAAAATGCGAAGGGGCTGACTTACCACAGGGATCTCGGAGGCATAAAACGGAGTGGAAGCCATTGTTGTTGTCGAAGAGGTCGCCGCTGAGGGGGTTGATGCCAATGGGACGCCGAGGGGTTGCCGAAGTTGAAGAACGCGAGTGGTTACTAAATTAGCGGCAGAGGGTTGCGAATCTGGATCTGCGCAGTTTTCAGACAAAACCTAGCAAGGAGGTCGATGGGATCCTCGGAGCTAATTCTGTCACATTATATAATGAAGCGGAATTGGTGGGCATGTGTTAACAGCAGATTTTCGTAATCGACCCGGAGAGGAAAGGGGAAACTGAAGCAGAGAGGAAGGATTAAGTTGGAGTCGGACCAAGCATCGTATCGGACTCGGTGGGCGTATCGGACTGGGAGAGGCGCTACCAGGAAGAGCGTAACGGCCGATACGGATTCAATATGGTCGTCGGCTGATAGAGGCTGGAAATTGACAAAGTCAGCGTGGGCTTGGTCTGGGCTCGAGATAAACTTCAAGGTGGTTGCCAAATAGAGATAAGGCTCGGTTTTAGGCAATTGTATCTTGTAAATCAAGTAGGTTTAGATCTAATTTTTGGCAAGAGTCTGCCGCATAGACTTGTTTGTTAATTAGAGATAAGATCGTGTCCTACACGGACTGTGTTGTAATCTCGGGTATAAATATCCCGATAGTTTATACATAGAAGCTCTCTCAATCAATCACACAATCAATCAAGTTTAATCTACCTTCGGTGCATCGCCAACCCTCGCAACAGGTTAACTCCCGACGAGTTCTTGCTTCCCTAGAGCAGAGGTAAGAACTCGTACCCGACGATCTACATCGTCGGGGCTAGCGTGTCGCTTTAGGCACGTTAAGCCCTGGCGATGTGATCGTCGTTTATCATGTGTTAGCTAATCTTGATGCGGTTTTCTAATTCTATCTTGCCAGCGGCTAACTCGTTTTAGGGTTTGTTGCCGACGATGATCGAATTAGCTTGGTCGTCTAGATTATCTAAGGCATCTACCATCCCCAAAAGCGATCGACGACTTGATTTTCTTTGTGTTAACTCTCGATCTACACTCTGAGTTGCTATCGACCTTAGTTGTGTTTCGAGGTTTAACCCAAAGCCTGTTTTCCGATCGTAATTAAGGATAGCACCGGGGTTTCAGCCGGTCTTACCTAATGCATGTGATCAGCTATGTTCTTGCATGTGTTTGTCACTTATACAGGCGGATTGGTGAATATAAGCATATAGGTTACAGGGTATTCTTAGGATCTCTCTGTGATTGATACATTTATATTGGCCGATTGGCTTGTATAAGTTTGCACTGGAGTATTAGCTAGTGTATTTATCTTTATGCAATCCTTATCGGCCGATTCCAATGATTCGCTATAAACATATTAACATGGGCCGATGGGATTAGATCTGTTTCATCAGTTACATCATATTATTACTTGAAGTAAGCCGATATAGCTTTGCCCTATCGGCCAGGCCTCCACGATGCAGCATCGGCCTATCGACCGATCGGCCATCGTTTCTCACATGGTTTACTTGTTTATTCTTGTTGATTGCAGATCAAATCAACTGGCATGCCCTACACGCACCTAGGCAACCTGCACTGGAGCTAAGCAGACCTCCCAGGCCACCGTGGAAACGTGGAACCCGTTTTGTTGCGAGGCGGATCTAAATTCTACTCCAACAATCACACAAAACAAAAATCCAATTCTAGAATGAAACAAGGTGGCTGTTAACGTTCTTCTTCCTTATCTAGAACTAAGGAGGTTTGCTAACTCGCTGTTGAGGCTGGATGGCTCCTAGAGGGCTTAGGAAGTTTTAAGCTAGAGCTAGACTAAGGCCTAGGCTTCCTATAAGGTTACTAACACACCAAAATAATTCATTGGACGATTAGCAGTTAATTTCTTAGATAAAGCATCAGTTATTTTAGCTTGGCCAAAGACAAGATCTTTCAAGGAGGGTTGGTTATTGTTGAAATTATCGTTGTTACCTCCTTGGTAGAATGGGCGGGGTTGGTTTCACCCTTGACCTCCCTGTGGACGGTACCCGTTATTGTTGTTGTTGTTCATGAACATCACGTCTTCATGGGTCTCTGGGCAATTTGTGCTAGAGTGACCGGTATTGCCTCAAACCATACATGTCATGTGAGAGTCTAAGGCCTTGACGGTATCTTGTTTTGTACCCTTCTTCTGGTCGTCCAAGCGTTTCATTAGGAGGTCTAGCTTGGCGGCAAGCATTTTTGCCTCCTTGACGGTGTGCATGCCCCTCTGACGGGGTTGGAGTCACTCTTCACTCCACCCCATGTTGGAGACCATCTTCTCGATCAGGTCAATTGCACCTCTGATGGTCTTTGAGAAGAAAGCCCCTCCAGCAGCAGCATCTATGTGATCACGCGATGTGGGAGTCAACCCATTGTAGAAGTTCCGTAGGATTAGCCATTCGTCCATCCCATGATGAGGACAAGCGGCAACATATTCCTGCAGCCTTTCCCAAGCTTCTGGGATTGACTCATCTCTTGTCTGCTGGAAACTGGATATCCTTCCACGAAGGGCATTGGTTTTGCCCATCAGGAAGAACTTTGACAAGAACGCAGTTGAGCATTTGTTCCAGGTGTCGATCGTACCACGATTCGCATAGAACCACTGTTTTGCTCTCCCAAGGAGAGAGAACGGAAACAGGCGGAGTCGGATGGCGTCTTGGTTGATTCCCTTAATGGTATATGTGCTACAGATCTCCAGGAACTGTTGCAGATTAACACTTGCGTCCTCGTTTGGCTTGCCATAGAATGGGCTAGCCTACGCCATGGTAATTAGGCTGGACTTGAGGTCGAAGTCCACATCTCCGACGTTGACCTTGAGCCCGACAAGCACATTGTTAGTGGAGGGAGAGGCGAACTCGTGGAGGGTCTTCTCAGCCATTGTCCTGAATGTTGAAGGCGCGGAAATGACAGGTTTAGTTGCTGATAGAGTCACTTGAGGAGGGACAACACGGGGTCTAACTTTCCTCAAAAGTGCTTCAAGATTCTCTTAAAAATTTGTCGGCAAATCGAAACCGGTCATGCACTACCTTGTTTTCACTTAAATGAGAAAACAAAGCAAGGCTAGCCTGCAAAGGACAATGATCAAACATAGGTAGATATCAATTAATAACATGCGGTAAACTCTTAAACCAAATATCTTTCCCGACAATGGCGCCAGAAATGCTTGTTGATATTTCTTGACGACATTACTAAGAATATAATTCCCAGCAATGGCGCCCGAAACATTAGTCGGTATTTCTTACGGTTACAAATATAAATTCGCAAGCACACGGATATACCGCTGTAGCATTTCACCCAGGAATATTCCAAGGTATCGTATTTATTTAATCTCATGGGAAGATATGGTTAAGAGAATACCATGTTACTAATTCATATCATACTTATGTAGATCATAGTCTATGCAGGGGTTATAACAATAATGCATAGGGTAGGTTGACACACAGAAGGGACACCATGATATAACTCTCGCTAAATAATAAAGCTAGGCTAAGTAGAGAAGAATAAAGAAAGCCTTATTTCTATACTTCTACTATATAATCATTTTAGTATACACTTGCTATTATACATTTACATGGCTGAGCCCCTAACTATGCCCTCCTGGTATATTGAGAAACCACCCCTGATTGCCGAGTTCCTTACGACAATCTGTCATGGTCATCCAACCGGTTATGGATACGGAGGAGTACCCGCACCAGGAACCTCTCTTAGCCCTATATACGCACGTGGAGGAATACCCGTATTGGGCTGTCACCACCAACGGCCTACCTCTACAGTTCTGTGGCATATAGCACCACTTAATGATATTTAATAACCTAAGCACCATGCTTACATTACTAAATATTACTCTACACCTCTGCAGCATAGTAGGAAAAAGGGACCGACACCGAACCGCTTGAGCTCCTGGTTCACCAGGTCACCGGTTGGAACGCTAGGTCGATCGGTTCGATTGTTGAACTGGAAAATATATCTATCATAGATAATTTTACCTAAACAAGGTCACTAAGTTAGCTTGATGGTGTGGTTGATGCGCTTCTATCCCATTAGCCAGGGATTGATTCCTATGTGATGCACCTTTTTCTCATTTTAGGCAATAAAAGGTAATTGGGCCGCAACAATCCAAGTTGGCCTTAAAAGCCAGCACATCTGCTTCACGAACGGATGGTTCAAATAGCCCGGGTCGTTGGTTTTTCTCAAAAACCATCCGGTTCAACCGGTTTGCACCGGTTTGATTGCATGTGCGGTCCTTAAAGCAAACCTACCTGGTGAGAATGCTGGTTCCGGTTTTTTTCAGTTCAACCGCTGGGCCGGTCCGGTCTTTTGTACTATGCTCTGCAATTGATATAGAGCAATCATATAAATGAATATTAAACCAATACCATTGCATATCTCCAGTAAGCTAGCCATATAATTAATACAAGACAAATTTAGACTAAAGTTGGTACTCGAATAATCATACAAATAGAGTAAAGTACCATGACTATATAAAGAAGAGTATTTCATTATTCTAGCATAAAGTCTTACAAGAGAGATATTAGCTAATAGAACCATACCTGGATTCTCCTGGAAGAAGAACTAGAGCACTATTCTATTCCTAACTCCATTAGCACTAGAACAAAGTAAATGAACTATGGAGAGCTTCTTTTTCTTGTCCTTCTTGATGTGTATTGGAGGAGAGGAAGAGTGCCCTTTATATAATGGTGGAGAAAACTTGGGAAAGAGATCCTAAGCACAAAGGAGCATCTTCTCTCTTGAGCTGCCAAGTGTCCCTTCTACGGCTGTTTCTTTCGGTAGAAACAGTCACAACCGCCCTGGAAGGTCGATAACTCCCAACACGTGAAAATTGAGGGTCAGGTAGGCCAGGCTTGGGTCGGCTGACCCCTGGGGTCGGCCGACCCTTGGCTAGCCCTCCTGGCCTAGTCCTTCATCCAAGGCTCTTCTTGGTGGGTCCTTGGTCCAGTGGCATGGTGGTTGGGCCCATTTGCAGGTGTTTCATTGGGTTTGTGGGCCCTTCCATCCATGTGTATGCCACTTGTCGACCTCTGATTGGTTGAATGTGTATTTTTCACCATTTCTTCTCCATTTATAAGGTAATCTCCTGTATTCAAATATTTTGCCAAGTACATGTGAAACTAGATTATTTCTAAATAAATATGAATGCAAGCATTGCTAGTTCTTTCTCGTTTTTAGGAATATTGACGGTCGAAATTGGTCTATAACGACCATCAACACCCACCTCAATATAATTTTCCAGTGAGGAGTTAGAGCTATTTTACTAAAGGTTGCGCATGAGCTAAAGGGTTGTGCACGAACCCGAGAAAATTCTTTGCCTTCTCATTTATGTTAGCCTTGACCACCAGAACATGGCTTTTTATGGTCACACCTAAGCTAGGAGAGATGTTCCTAGTATAAATACTCTCCACTCCATCCCCTAGGGAACTTTTGTTCAGTTGAAAACCTCATGTATGAGAGATTGCTGAAGACTGCATAAGTGTCTTACCTGCTTTGTTCTTGTGAGTTCTTAGGACTTGTGAGAAGGCTCCTCTGGTACCCTCTAATTCGTGGTTTTGGATTTTTAGTCTTTTGTGTGGATTAGTTTTGAATTGTGGTTCGGTGATTGCCCGGTTTGACAGGTCAGAGTCTAGTAGGCTTCGAATCGTTTTCACCCTCACCACTTGGTAGTATCCAACTTTGGCAGGTATAAAGCTAGTTATCCTCTTACTACTAGCAGTTAGTTACCCTCAAGGTGCACGGTTTATGTCGGTGCCCCTTGCTTCAAACCTATTGCTGTGAAGATTGGGTCACTCCTCGCGAGTGAGTTTGCATCATATTGTACTAGAGCTTTCATTGACACGATAGGTTCATCATCCACATATCAGCCTTTCTTTTCATTAGATGTTCATGTGTTCTTTGTTGATTTTGTTTTTGTCCTATAGTCCAAAAAAATCCCTACAAAATACCAAAACCTTTTGTAGTACTGTTATATTGTGTCGTTCATTTTCATCACATTGGTAGTTTCTCTTGTTATCTTGTACCATCATTTTTTTCTCATTTATTTTGCCATAACTCTACCAGAAATACCAATTTTGTGCCGATCTTCAACCGTGTTCGAACATGAAATCCTTCTCGTATACAAAAGACTGAAAACAACCACAAAGTTTTAAATTTGAGCAAATTAAAATTACATACTCAAAATAACACAACGGCTAATCTTGCGTTCGATTTGATCACCTGAGCTTCATCGCTCTCAAGAACTCCACTAATGCCTTCTTCATCGACAAACCATCTCCTTCCTCCCCGGCGGCTTCCATGATCCCCTTGATCTCTCTCGCCCGTCGACGCATCTCGACCACCTTCGCCGTCGGCCCCATCATGGTCTCCAACACGGCTAGCAGCATCCCCTTCTCCACCACGGCATCGACATCGTCCGTGTTCCCCCGCACCACCTTCACGCAGACTCCCAACTCGTCACCGACCATCTTGGTGTTGTAGAATTGCTCGCCGACGAGCGGCCACCCGATGATCGGCACGCCGTGCGTCACGCTTTCCAGCACCGAGTTCCACCCACAGTGGCTTAAGAACGCTCCCGTCGAGGGGTGCGCCAGGATTCTCACCTGCGGCGCCCATCTGTGGAGATTATGGGTACCATATACCCACACAACTAGCTTATCCGACTGACTATAGGGGATAGGCTATGAGTCATGATTATGTAATAGGCTTAGAATTTGAGTATTATGTTACCTTGTGTATTAAGGAACGGCTTATAGTCCTAAGTCGGGAATACTATGGAGTCTAATACAGTATGTAGTTAGATCTCCGATTTGTGAACCTACCCTCTAAACCTATATAAGGAGGGTAGGACGTCCCTTGAGGGATAGGGACAATAGCAATTAGCTAGGTTTTTTTCATACACAACTCGATCAAGAGATCAATACATAACTCGGCGGATTTAATCCCCGCTATAGGAGTAGGGTATTACTTATTTATAGAAGACCTGAACCTATCTAAATCCCTTTGTCTACTAACCCATCGTGTTTGGCACTTGAGCACTACCTCCTTTTTATTATTGCCGAAATCAGGTTTCAATAGTTGGCATGCCAGGTAGGGGTGCGTCAAGTTTTCTTCTTCTCGCTGACTAGCACGATGGGATATGCATCAGGCATCGACGACTTCGCATTCCCTCCAGGGCAGGCGTTTCACTTCGGCAGCCTCGACTTCATCACCGACAACTTCGGCAAGATTTCTCTCCTTGACTTGGATTTGAACCAATCGGGAAGGGAAAACCACTCGGCGCCATTCGGGTTACCAAACGACACTGAGATCTACTTCAACTTTCTATCTTCCGAGTTGGGACCGAACCACTCGGGAGAATTTTCTGCATCGCCATCATGCTGCGGTCCGAGCTCCAGAGAGATCGCCGTCATGATTTAACCCCTCGGATCGTGTTCATCTACTGAGATCGCCGACTACCTCAGCTCTTCTGATTTCGATGATCTCTACGACATCTGCACAGAGGATCTCAATGATCCCGACTTCAATGACGACTATACTCTGCTATTCTTCAATGTCCTCATGGCCGAAGTAGGGGAGACCGAGTGAGCCGTGGCCCGTAGGGTTGCGGAGGAAGAACGAGCCAAGTTCGAAGAGGAGCGCAAGTGCAAGGAGGAAGAACTCAAGCGTAAGGAAGAGGAGCTCAAGCATAAAGAAGACAACGACAAGAGAAGACGAGATCTAAGGGCGGTTGGGTGCTCCGCTCACGACGCTATACTTCAGACCCAAGTCAACAACACCAACGTCTTCCTCATGCCCCAATAGAATGCGGTCGCCGCTCTCACCCTCATCGACACCGTCATCGACGTGGAACCTCCGGGTGTAACCCCAATCTTAGATAAAGTCAAGACTATCGTCGCCGCTACAGCATTAACTGGCGCTCCTGCGGGCTCTTCTCGGAGAGCTACCAAGTCCATTGCCGAGACACCCGACGACAGCCGCTTACCACCGATGCGATCCAAGGACTATCGAAGACCCGAGCACAGCAAGACACCCGCCAAGACCAATGATCCCCGTCATCACGCAATCTAGAAGCATCAAGATCAGTCGGCCGACTCTCGTGAGAGAGGTCACGTCCGACCACCCGTCCATGATCGGGTTCGTTATGGCAATAGCTCAAACTACCAGAGTGGCTCTCGAAGGCCCACGCCCAACGACTTGAGGGAGGTACATGACCGGCGTCATCGCGAGCGCAACAAGGCCTATCATGAAGACCGAAGGAATTCCCCTGACAACTACGACGATGGAGTGCCCGCGTTCACTCGGGAACTGCGTCGAGTGAATTGGCCGAGTGGTTTCAAGCCCACTAGGATTGACAAGTACGACGGCAAAACCTACCCTGAGTCATGGTTGACTGTCTACACCCTTGCCATTCGCGCAGCAGGAGACAGCAAGGCCATGGCAAACTACCTGCCCGTCGCTCTCGCCGACTCAGCCAGGAATTGGCTCACAAGTTTACCAAGAGGCTCGATTGACTCATGGAGTGAGCTCCGAGACCACTTCATCGCCAATTTCCAGGGTACTTTTGAAAGGCCCGGGACTCAATTCGATCTCTACAACATGATCCAAAAATCTGACGAGTCGTTGAAGGACTACATTCGGCGTTTTTTGAAGAAGCGAAACAAGATCCCTGACATCACCGACGACATCATTATAGCCGCGTTCCAAAAGGGTGTCTGCAATGAGCTGCTAATCGGCAAATTTGGGCGCAAGCCTCTGAGGACAGTCAAGAAGATGTTCGAGACAGCCAACTCCTACGCCAAGTCGGACAATGCAATCAAAGCTTCAATACAGGACAAGCAATCCGGGAGTAGCTGGCGTCCCAAGAAAGACAACAGCAACGACAACAATGGCCAAAAAAATCATAAGCGTAAGCCCGAGGATCTGATCGCCGCAACATCGAACTACGAACAACAGCGTCCATGAGTCACCGCCTACGATAGGATCATGAACGCCCAATGCACTCATCACTTGAATCACAAGCATACGACCAAGGATTGCTTCATCTCCAAACAGTTCGCCGAGCATTATGCTACTCAGCTCCACCAGAAGCCCTTAGATGGAGCCGGCACCTCAGGAACCAAGAAGGACGATCCAAACGGTGGCTCAGAACCTTTCCAAGATCATAGGACCGAGTTAAACCATATTTTTGGAGGGCAGCTAGCATATGAATCAAAAAGGAAGTAGAAGCTAACTGACAGGGAGATCAACGTAGTTTAGCCTGAAGTCCCGCATTACCTATGATGGTCGGAGGTGGCTATCACGTTCAACTGCTCGGATCATCCTGACCGAGTGGTTCACCCGGGGCGGTATCTCCTGGTACTAGACCCGGTAGTTCGCAACGTCAAGCTCAAGCGTATCCTCATTGATGGCAGTAGCGCCCTCAATATCCTATTCGCCAAGGCACTGGACGAGATGCAAATCCCAAGATCTAAATTGAAGCCAAGTTCAGCCCCTTTTCATGGAGTTATCCTAGGGCTGTCATCTACGCCACTAGGGTAGATCACTTTTTCAGTCACCTTTGGCACTCGGGAAAATTTTCAGACAGAGAACGTCAGCTTTGAAGTTGCCGACTTTGAAGCCGCTTATCACGCAATCCTTGGAAGACCTGTGCTCGCCAAGTTTATGGCAGTCCCACACTACACCTACCTCATGATGAAGATGCCCAGTCCTAATGGAGTCATCTCCTTGCGCAGCGACGTCAAACAAGCCTTCACCTGCGACAAGGAAAGCTGCGACACGGCCCAAACTCATGAGAGATTACTCGGCCAACAGGAGGTCCGACTGGCTACATCGACGTCAGACGAAGGCGAGATTTCAGCAAAGAAGATGGGCAAGTCGGGAGAAGGCGACGCCAAGACAAAGAAGATTCCACTTGATCCCTCTGATCCCTCCAAAACTGCTGTAATAGGCGCCGAGTTAGATCGCAAATAGGAAAGCGCGCTCATCACCTTTCTATAAAATAATAAAGATATATTTGCTTGGAAACCATCTGATATGCCTGGTATTCCTAGAGAGGTGATTGAGCACTCATTAAATATTAAAGAGGACGTGAAACCTATTAAACAATGACTTCGCCTCTTCGTGCAAGATCGAAAAGCCGCTATCAAGGAGGAACTCACCAAGCTTTTGGCAGCCGGATTCATCAAAGAAGTTTTACCATCCCGACTGGTTGGCCAACCCAGTTCTGGTTCGGAAGAAGACAGAACAATGGCGCATGTGTGTAGACTACACTGTCCTCAACAAGTCTTGTCCTAAGGACTCCTTCGGTTTGCCCCGCATTGATCAAGTCATCGACTCAACCGCCGGCTGCGAGCTTCTGAGCTTCTCTGATTGTTACTCGAGATACCATCAAATCAGCTTGAAGGAGTCCGACTGCCTGAAGACATCATTTATCACCCCGTTTGGAGTTTATTGTTACATCACGATGCCCGTTGGCCTCAAGAACGTCGGAGCTACTTATCAGCGTATGATCCAAAGATGCCTTCAGACTCAAATCGGGAGAAATGTCGAAGCTTACGTCAATGATGTCGTCATCAAGACCAAGCAAAAACAAGATCTGATCGCCGACTTAGAAGAAACTTTCTCAAATATTCGAGCCTTCAGGATGAAGTTGAATCCAGAAGAGGAAGGACAAGCTCAGAAAGTTCAAAGGCCAATCTACTTCGTTAGCGAGGTGTTGGCTGGATCCAAAACACGTTACCCCTAGGTACAAAAATTACTATATGGTGTTTCAATTACTGTCAGGAAGTTAGCTCATTATTTTCAAAGTCATTCGGTTACTGTAGTTACATCTTTTCCACTCGGCAATGTCATCCATAATCAGGAGGTTACTGGGCGTATCGCAAAGTAGGCTCTGGAGTTGATGCCATTGGATATTACCTTCAAGGCTAGAACGTCTATAAAGTCTCAAATTTTGGCCGACTTTGTGGCCGAGTGGACTGAGTGCCAAGGAGATGTACCTAGGAAGGTGCTGCAATATTGGACCATGCATTTTGATGGGTCTAAATGAGTCACCGGTATAGGAGCTGGAGTTGTCTTGATTTCCTCGACTGGAGAAAGGCTACGGTATGTTCTTCAGATACATTTTGTTGCTTCACACAATGTGACCGAGTACGAAGCCTTATTTTATGGACTACGACTTGCTATGTCTCTCGGCACATGTCGCATGATTGTACGAGGAGATTCCCAGTTGGTAGTAAATCAGGTGATGAAGGATTGGTCTTGTTTGAACAACAATATGGCTGCTTATCGTCAAGAAATTCGTAAGCTAGAAGACAAGTTTGATGGTCTGGAGTTATCTCATGTTTTGAGGCATAACAATGAGGCGACATATCAGTTAGCCTAATTTGGCTCTAAACGAGAAGCAGCCCCGACTGATGTCTTTGTAGAGCATCTCTATGAGCCGACTGTCGTTAAAAAGCCAGTCGTCGACGAAGAAGTTATAGACCAGGTTTCCATGCTCGATGACGACTGGAGAACACCCTTTATCAATTTTCTGACTCAGCAGGAGCTACCCGAAGATCGAGATGACGCAAAGCGAGTTCGACGTCGTAGTCCGAGTTATGTCATGGTGGATTCAGAATTGTACAGGAGAAGCCCGTCTGGAGTCTTGTTAAGACGTGTTACACATGAGGAAGGACGATAATTGTTCTAGGATATTCACTCGGGAATTTGCGGCAGTCATGCTACAGCGCGTACTTTGGTAAGCAAGGCTTATAGGCAAGGTTTTTTCTGGCTCACGGCGGTTTCCGATGCAAACAAGGTGGTTCGAACCTGTGAAGGTTGTCAGTTTTTTACTTGGCAAAGCCATGTTCCAGCCCAAGAGTTACAAACGATCCCGCTGTCATGGCCTTTTGCGGTTTGGGCTTGGACATTGTTGGTCCTTTCAAAAAGGCTCCAGGAGGTTTCACACATTTGTTCGTCGCAATTAATAAGTTTTCTAAGTGGATTGAGGCTAGGCCGGTTGCTACAATAACCGTAGACAAGGCGCGAGATTTTATCTTAAACATTGTGCATCGGTTCGGTGTCCCAAACAGGATTATTACTGACAATAGGACTCAGTTCACCGGAGGCGTTTTCGAAGAATTTTGTGAAGATTTTGGAATCAAGATCTGTTATGTGTCTGTGGCATATCCTAGAAGCAATGGACAGGTTGAACGTGCTAATGGTATGGTTCTTCAAGGCATTAAAGCCCGAGTCTTTGATAGATTGAGTCCCTAGAAGCAATGGACAGGTTGAACGTGCTAATGGTAGATGGGTTCAACAGTTGCCTTCAGTGTTATGGTCATTGCGGACTACGCCTAGTCGGGCTACGGGCCAGTCGCCTTTCTTTTTGGTTTATGGGGCTAAAGCTATGTTGCCAAGTGAGATAGAATTTGAATCTCTTCGAGTTCGCAATTTCAATGATGAGCATTATGATCAAGACCGAGTCGATGATTTGACCCAACTGGAAGAGGCTTGTGAAGCTGCATTGGTTCAGTCGACAAGGTATCTTCAAGGACTTCGACGTTATCATAATCGTAATGTTCGGTCAGAGCTTTTATTGTTAGCAATATGGTTCTGTGAAAGATTCAGACCATGAAGGATAGACATAAGTTATCTCCATTATGGGAAGGACCTTATATAATTGCCGAGGTCACTCGACCAGGAGCATATCGTTTGAAGCGTGAAGATGGCACAATCGTGGAGCATTCATGCAATATTGAACACCTTCGTCGATATTATACTTAAATTTTTTGTATCATGTTCTTCTCGACTGCCGACTTCAAGTAAGTTGCCTTCTTGAGTTGTCAGTCGGGGGCTATGAATATCAATAAAGTATGAAGTTTCTTATTAGTAATAACTTGTTTATATTTGGTTTATCATTGTTTGTTGTTCTGGTCTCAGTTAAGCAAATAAGGACTGAAAATTTTTTAATGACTTAATCAAGTTTAGGCTTGGTGACAATCAGACGAAAATTTTTAAGAAATTAAATGTGAAGACTCAAATTAGAGCGTAAACATAAATAACATCAGTATTTACAAGTTGGATCACAAGAGTTATTTACATCAAATAGTTATCCCTGAAAATTCTTAGCTACATCAGCAGCAATTTTCTTGGCCGACTCCTGCGCTTTATTGATCAGCTCTAAGGCTTGTTCATCAGTGGTCCCGTCTGCAAAGCTATATCCTATAGAGTTTATATCTACTCGAGGATAGAGAGACTTTGTCATCGCCAGGGTTTGACTTGCACTCATGACAGCAGAATCAGTAATATTTTCTATGTACTTTTTTGGAGCTATTCTGAGTTTGTCGAAGATTTCCAGAGCATCTATAGCACTTGTTCCAAGGCCGTTTTCATAGATAGCTAACAATACTGGCAAAGCAGTATTGACAATATCATCCCTGACTCCTTCGGCTCTCTGGACTTTCTCAGCAAAGACTTCAAATTGAGCACGGGATTTAACCTTGTTGGCTACAAGATTGATATGATCCAGATTATATTGATGACCCAGATGAGTTGAATCAAGAAGTATGAGTTTTTGGGGTTACCTACAATCTCTGCCAAGGCCTTATCTCTGTCAGATTCAAGTTTGGCATTGTCATTTTTTGCTTTCTTTAGCTGAGCTTTGAGGGATTCAATTTCGGATAAATTGACTAGGGCATGAAGACTTAGAGTTAATAAAGCTGAACAGATTGATCAAGAACAGATGGGTTAATTTTTACTTATCTCCGATTGAGCCACGAAGTTCCAGGTTCATATCCCGAAGCTTGTTAATTTCTTCCCGCGGGACAACCTCTCTAGCTGCAGCCTCTTCTTTGGCCTCCTTGAGGTCTTGCTGGATGTTTTCTAGAGAGTTGACGTGAGGTACAAGCTTCTCAAGGGTATCTGACTTAGCCTGTGAGCATATATTCTCTGCATTATGAAATCTGAGTCAGTTGATTACAAGAGATGACGTAATTGAGATATGAGGAATTTGCTCTTACGTTCATCAATCGAGTGGCTTCATTAAGGCTAGCAATGAGCATATCACGTTCTTCAGCTTCTTTTTTGCTTATTTAATATGATGCCTTGCTTCTTGCCTTTGGCATCGTGCCACTCGATCTTGACTGGAGGCATTGAGTCCTTTGTGGATTTCAGTCAGATAATTTCTTCTTCTTCTCTAGTTGTTTGTTCTAAGAATGATGAGTAAGATGGAATTCAGAAGATATGTTCAAGGCAAGGATGTGATGATTATTGAAGTTTACCTGTTATCGCTTCAGGACGTTTTTCTTGAGTGGCGGCATCCTTACTTGTTTGATCCTTGTTGATTTCTTCAGTTGCTGATGTTGGATCTTCAACTGGTGCTTCTTAATTGGTTGGAACTTGTTCCTCCATATCCGGCTGGTTTTTAGTCGGGGATCCTTGAGCTGATGCTTGATTAGTAGAGTCCGACTGGTTTTCAGTCGGGGTAGTTTGACTGGCAGTCAAGGGCTCTTTGTCAGGGTTGGCCTCATTCGGGAGAGGGTTCTGGGACCCTTGTTCTGCAGACCTTGGTTTTTTTGGCGTTATAGATGGAATTGTTTTTTCTGTCTGCGCGGTGGGATCTATGCCTTGAGGTTTTCTGCAGAAGAAGATAGGGAGTGATCAAAGTGGAATCCAGTAAGTTTTCAACAAGAAGATAATACCGGTTGTGTGAAGAATACCTGCTGGATTTCCTGATTTTTGGAGTAGATCTAGTAGATGGCCTGGGTGAGCTTATATTAGCTTTGGGAGTTTGGATTTCTTCAGATTCTTTATTCGAGTCATCCACGACTAGCTTCCTTTGTTTGCTGGCACGTTTGCTAGTTTCTTCAACAGCAGCAACAGCTCTTTTGCTTTTAGCTTGGGGTTTGATCTTTGGGCCGCCAGCTGGTTTCTTGGTAGTTGGCTGGGCTGGTATATCTTCATGATATACTTTGTATGGCCGGGAGATGATTAGAGCATTTCCCTACAAGCAATACTTTTTAGAAACATTCAAAAACATGGTAAGTTGAAAAATGGTTTGAGATACAGAGTCTACTTACTGGAAGAGGTGGTCGATGAAGATTGTACGGGATAACCGGCAGTTTATTGCTGTAGTCCACTATAATTGCAGAAGAGAAAATCTTGTACATGCGAGCGCACAAGACCTGGATATTCAGGGATTCCCGATCTTCCCGATTGGGATCGCTTTGCCATTCGTATTCAAACGCTGGCTTGGATCTTTCTTTGATAGGCGTAAGTTGGCATTTGATGAAGTGCCGAGTGATCTGTTCTCCCTGAAGACCCTATTCTTCATTTCAAGAATTTTTGCCAGAAGATTGTTAGCTTCTATCCAATCTTTGTTCTCGGGCAAAGCATTCCAATTGGTCCGTTGGATTGGTGGGAGACCAATGAAGTCGAGCAGACTGGGGGCTGGGTTTGAGATATAGAACCAGTTCGCATGCCAGCCTTTGTTGGAAGATTTCAGAGGAAGAGGAAAGTAGTGTTTGCGGAGAGTGTCGCGAAGTTGAAATCCAGCGCCACCAACAACACAAGGGTTATCCTTGGTCGGGTGGGCCTTAAGAAAGAACATGCGGTGGAAAAGGTTGAAATGGGGATATATTCCGAGAAAAGCTTCACATACATGGATGAAAATGGCAATGTGCAGTATGGAGTTTGGATTCAGATGGTAAATCTTGAGACCGTAGTAATCAAGAATGCCGCGAAAGAATTCGGAAGTGGGCAGACCAAATCCACAATAGAAAAAGTGGGTGAAAACTACGATCTCACCGTTATTTGGAGTTGAGAACTCCTCGCCGTATGCTGGGTGCCAGCTGATGATCTCCTTGGCTGAGAGAACTCCGTCCTTCACCATCTCTTTCAGAGTTGACTCTTTCACGTCAGAGGTTGCCTATTGGTTGAAGGGAATTTCTCTCTCTTCCGCCATGCGTGAGATTTGTGGGGAATCAAATTAGGTGCTGGGAGCAGGGATTTTTGGAGGAGATGTTGGGAGCAGGGTGTGCGCGGTGGATTTTGATGTAGTTTTGAATATCCAGATGAATGGATTTGGGTGAGCTCGTGTTCTAGGTTTTCTTCGGAAGTGTTTGTGAACAAGAGCGTGAAAGGGGAAATTTTAGAAGATGAAGCAGCAGGGAAGACGACGGCGCTTCAATGATTTTTTAGGGTATTGGTAGGTTTTCTCATATTTGGGCCGAGACCCATGGGAAGCTTACAGCCCATAGTTCTGGTATGCCTTGGCACGTGTCTTCTAGGGACTTGAGCAAATTTGCCTTGGTAATATGCACATGTTTAATTGGCCAATGCCTTTCAAATCCTTCCATATAGCAGTTATTCAACTTTTTAGGAGTTGGTGCAATGCAACTTGGAAGGTGATAAACAGTGAAGTTTTTTATGACCATTTTGGCAACTTTTTTATAAGTTGTCAGAGCTGTTTGGTTCTTTAAAGGCAATTGATTTTATATCAATGCTACTTTGCCACTTTGGTGTGCTTCTTTAATTAAGACCAATATTATTGCTTAGGCTAATTATATTTTGGTCATATTATTTACATGATTGGTAAATCCACTAATGGGTTTTATTAACTCGAATTTTCTATTATCAATACAACATATTCCTGAGGATGTAGGAGTTGTGTGTCTTGATAGGACTCGGGCAGAATAACTCGGATAGCATGAGCTTGCTAGTACTCGGGGTCATTATGCACTATGCCTTGTTTAAGAGGTTATGGATTATATGATTTTTGTGATTGCTTTTGGCTTTGGCTTGGCACTTATTTATATCACAGGAATGAGTATGATTATTATAGTTCTTGACTATATGCTTAGTTTGTTTAACTAAACACATAGTCGGGGCTACACCTAATTAGGTGCATCTAGTCGATGCACCTGGATATATTTTTATGACTTTCTAGCCCTTCATAGCCTTCTTATTGGATGATAAAGCACTCGGGAGACTTAGGCAGAGATGATGGAAGCACTCGGCGATGGAGGCACTCGGCTATGGAGGTACTCGGCTATGTATTATTCTGGTTCGAGGCAAAGTTATCTCGTCGATTGTGAAGGTCTTAGGGGCTACTGTGAAGATTATGGAAACCATATACCCACACAGCTAGCTTATCCGACTGACTGTAGAGAATAGGCTATAAGTCATGATTATGTAATAGGATTAGAATTTGAGTATTTCGTTACCTTGTGTATTAAGGAACGACTTATAGTCTTAAGTCGGGAATACTATGGAGTCTAATACAGTATGTAGTTAGGTCTTCGAATTGTGAGCCTACCCTCTAAACCTATATAAGGAGGGTAGGACGTCCCTTGAGGGAATAGACAATAGCAATTAGTTAGGTTTTTCTTCATACACAACTCGATTAAGAGATAAATATATAACTCGGTGGATTTAATCCCTGAAATAGGAGTAGAGTATTACTTCTTTATAGAAAACCTGAACCTGTCTAAATCCCTTTGTCTACTAACCCATCGTGTTTGGCACTTGAGCACTACCCCTGTTTATTAATGTCGAAATCAAGTTTCAACACCATCCATGGAGGAGGAGGCCTTTCTTGGTCGCCGTAACCCTCTCCTCGAACCCATCCGGCAGCCACTTTGGCTGGATCTCGCCGTTTATGTTGTGCCCGTCCGGCGGCTTCACGGCCCAGACGAACGGCCAGCCGGTGGCCTCCAGTGCCGCGGCCAGCTTCGTCATATCCTCTGCTCTGATGGAGAATTGTGACCCAAACGATATGTACAGAACCGACGACGGAGGGTGGGAGTTGAGAAAACTTGTGACGGCGCTGGCGGCGTCCGTCTCCGGCGAGGTCGTTCTGGTGAAGGCGCGCACGAGTGGACCGATGGGAAAGACCGGGAGCTTGAAGGTTCGCCGGAGCATGCCGAGCCCGGTGGGCTCAAAGTCCTCCACGGTGTTGATGAGCAGCGCGTCTGTCTTGTACCCCAGCGATATCTGCCGCCCGAAGAACGCCTCGACCCGGTGCTTGACGGTCGTGGGCTGGTGGAGCACGTTGCTGGACACCTGCGACCTGTCAATGACCACGTCGGGGTACTCCGGTAGGAGGACGCGGCCGGCCTCATCCGGGCGAATTGGGAGGTGGCTCCAGAGCGAGTGCACAACGGCGCTGCCGAACGCGCCGCACGAGGCGAAGAAGGCGTGGGCGCACCCACGCCTCCGCGCGACGGTCACCGTCCATGCCAAAAAGGGGTCGGAGACGACGCAGACAACCACGTCGCCGACGGCGGTGGGGCCGGCGACGAAGTCGTCGAAGGCCGGCTGGAGCGTCTCCAATGCCTCGAGGAAGTCCGGGATGCGACTGCGGGGGATGCCGTCGGAGGACTCGCAGCCCGCTGGCAGGCCGTGGTCGGCCGACACAAACGGCAGCTCATGGAAACCAAGAAAGGAGCCCTGTGCTACCGACGAGGCTCGCCACGGGCTGGCGACGTTGTGTGGCGTCGAGACGACGGTGATGGCGATGTTCGGGAGGGCGCGGTGGAGGACGCCGGCGAGGGACATGAAGGCGGCGAGGTGTCCCTGGCCAGGGAAAGGGAACAGCACAACGTTCTTGCTAGCTGTCGCCATTACTGCAACACATCTGAGTGTGGCAGACACCACTCCATTTTTATTTATTTATTTATTTTTTTGTTTGACGAACGTCATTTCTTGGTGGTAGTTGAGCAATTAAATGTTGCATGCGATGCATGAGACAGGCACAGGTTGTGATTCCGAATAATTTCTGATCGCAATCAGATAAATACAGTACAAGATTCGTTGGGACGGTGTTTGATTCTCCAACTAAAAATTGAATTATTTTTTTAGATAACGCGAATAAGAAAATCGATGGAAGTTATTCCCAGATTTTTCACGTTTGGGTTCATTATTGTCTATCATCCTACTTTTTTAAAAAAACAATCCACAACAGACATTGTGAATTTTCGTACTGAAATAACATGAAACAATTGCTCCCTCCGTCCCATAATATAAGAGATTTTGGACGAAACAATTACTCCCTCTGTCCCATAATATAAGAGATTTTAGATGGATGAGACAAATTTTAGTACTACAAATTTGTACAGGGAGCTCCGTCCAATAATATAAGGGATTTTGGATGGATGAGACATATATCAGTACTACGAATCTATACAGGCTTCCTTTGAAGGGCACCATCAGACTCTTGAACATCCCTATGGAGAAGGGTTGTTGGGAGATGGCGAGAGAGAAGATGATCCACTCGTCCCTTGTGTAACCTGATAAAGACATCCAAGATTGTCGCTGCAGCCAAACTGAATTAATGCAAGAAAGAAAGAAGATGTGATCTCCTAGACGACGCTCCCAAGAAGGTCAGGACGCCATAGCGCCGCTGCCACCTGTAAGACCTGAACAAGGCTTTCACCCAGAGGATCCTAGCAGGGTAGAAAGGAGATCGTCTTGACAATGCCTCCAAGGAGGGAATGCAACATCCAAAGACGTCACCATTGCCGACCTAGGAACCTAGGCTAGACTTTTGCCTGCTGCCTCTCTTCGACCACCCTAACATCGCCACTCCAACTCCTCCCCCTACCCGACCTCCACTAACATGCGAACCCTGCCACATCCGCGCCCTCCATCGGCCCAACCCCTTCCTGCCTCCAAGACGGCAAAAGGGGACTTCCGCTCCACAACGCTACCGCGCCAATGTCCCTCCGCTAGCACGTCGCCTCCGCACATCGACATCTTGTGGCACACCGTAGCACCGGCAAAGTGCCAGCCACATATCATGCAAGTGGATGTCCCCTACCCTTGCCACCACCTCCATCTCCTCACCAATGGAGCTCCCCGCGACTGAAAGGAACGGCTACAGTAGGGGAGAAGCTTCATGGACAGGAAATGTGATGCAAACTCACCCACAAGGGGTGGCCCGATCTTCATGACAATAGAGTTGAAGCAAAGGGGCACCTGCCTAAACCGTGCACCTCGAGGATAACTAGCTGTGAGTAGCAAGAGGATAACTAGATTTATACCTACCAAGGTTAGATGCGACCAAGTGGTGAGGGTGAGAATGATCCGAAGCCTCCTCAACTCCGACCCATCAAACTGAGCAATCACAAAACCATAATCCGGGACTAATCCACATAAGAGACCCGAAAGCCAAAAGCAAGACTTAGGGGGCACCAAAGGAGCCTTCTTACAAGTCGTAAGAACTCATAAAAACAATGGAGTTAAGACACTTTTGCAATATTCAGCAATCTCTCATACATGATGTTTTCAATTGAACAAAAGTTCTCTAATGGATGGAGTAGAGGGGTATTTATACTAGGAACATCCCTCCTAGCTTAGGTGTGAGTATAAGAAGCCATGTTCTGGTGGTCAAGGCTAACATAAATAAAAATGCAATAAGTTTTCTCGGCTTCACGCACAACCCTTCAGGTCCTGCGCAACCTTCAGTAAAATAGCTCTAACTCCTCATTGCAAAATGATATTGAGATGGGTTTTGTTGCATTGGAAACTATACTTGGCCCTCTTTCCAACCATGTATGCCATGCTCCTCATCACTTGACTAGCTAGGTTGCACAAGCCTTGAAAGTTGACCTGTTGCAACATAAAATATCTTCTTGTTGTCGTAAACAACCACTAGTAGTGTATGAGCTGATTCCTACTCAGTGTAACCCTTGTCGTCCTCGATGTAACCCATATTGCTTGGTGTAGTGATGATGTCTTTAGGTGTAAACCTTAGCAATACAAAGCTAGAGCATCTAGGTATTATAAAATTCTCACTAATATTTGGATTATGTTGAGCAAAGAGTGAGTTCACCTCTTGTTATATTTTCCTAGCATGACTGCACGTAATTGGACCATGGAATTTTTTATCATTCCTGTTGAGATGTAATCCATCAACTTGGTTTACGTCATCTTCATTTTCTTCATGTGAAGCATGACATAAATCATCACCCTTGTTTATGTCATGTTGATGTATGTGTGTAGTTGGGATGTCCTCATCAAAATGGGGTGTTGTCGGCAAAGAGGGACCATCCAAGCCACCCGCACAAGTCCAGCAGCTCCTGCCATGCCTAACTACCAATGCCGTCGCCTCTTGCCGCCCACGCCGTGTCATGCCCCGATTTTCTTTAGGGATTGAAAATCTTTAAATAATGTATTTCTAGAATTTATATTAAAATGTAAAGCAATTTATCAAGTGAATTTAATGTGGGAAATAAAATTTTCATTAAGAATCATGGCTGGAATTTTGTAATATTCTCCATGCCCTAAAATACTCTCTAAAATTTCCCATGAATTTTCAGAGCTCAATCCCTAATTTTAAAAGCACAAATTTCACTTAATCGATTAAATAAATTGGAAAAACCAAATAAAATTCTCCCTCCTCAGCCTTGGGCCGAATCTGGCCAAAAGTCCATCCTGCTTCCCCGCGGCCTGCCCATGTCCTCCCTCTCCCGGGCCAGCCTCCCTCCTCCCTCCTTCCTCCTCGGCCCAATTCGTCGCTCGTCCCAGCTCATCCTGTCACTCGAGAAGTTCACTTTGCTTCTTTCCTCTCTCCCTCTCGCTGATAGGTTGGACCGACGGACCCACCTATCAACTCCTTCCCCAACTTCCGACCGCCTCTCCTGGCCATGACACGTCTCACGTCACTTCCAAATCTGTCCCATTTCGCTCTCGCACTCACTGGCAAACAACGCGGACGCGGTTGCCATCCACTCCTCCACCTCTTCCCCCACTTTTCCCCAAACATCGCGCTACAATCAAGCTCCACTTCACCCACAATGCCGCATCCACTCCGTCGCCGGGTGCTGCCATTCCCAGCCTCGAGCCCGCCTCTCAAGGCTATAAAAATCACTCTCGAGTCCCCTCTCCCGTTTTCCCTTATTTTCTCTAGTTTTTCCGTGCCCGAAACCATCCCCTCATCATATACTCTCTCTCCGCTGCTCGGCAGTGCTCTCCGGTCGTGTGCTGCCGCTGCTCTAGTCGCCTTCGTGCCATGCCACCACCGTCGCTAGCTTCGCCGTCGTGAGGACAACCCCGGCCACTACTTCTTTTCCGCCCGCCACCACCAGAACCACCCCTGCACCACCCACTCGAAGCCACCTCGCTCCACCGTCTCTCCGGCAACCGCTTGTTGTCGTCTCCAGCCACCTCAAGCTGCACCATCGCCTCCATCGCGTTCACCACATTGAGGAGTACCTCAGCCACCGATTCCTTTAAGCCGCTCGGCACAGAAACCCCTTTGGCTCCTTCAACTGGCCTCCGACCACCTTTTGTAGTTGTTCCATGCCACCTCTCTTACCCTAACTCCCTCCTTCACCTTTCCCAGGTCATTCTGGGCACCATCTTGGTCCAGGATGCCGCTCCAGTGCACTTGACTTCGTCCATAGTGCACCGCGCCCTTTGAGCCACTGATGTGTGAGGCTCATGTGTAGTCACCCGTGACCCATGCTGATGTCAGCATCCCCTTATTTTCTTTGAGAAAATAAATAATAATTATGCAATAAATCGGTTTAATTTTTAGCAATCCATTTAAATGGCTCAAATCTTCTAAAATTCATAACTAATTCATACAAACTCCAAATTGATCCATTCAAGTTGAAAAATTCATCTAAAATTGAGATCTACATGTTTGTATAATTTTCATGCACTATTTACTTGGTTTTTATTTGGGTTTTTCCTCATTTTGCATGCCGGCGTGTAGATTTCGCCATTTCGGAGGATCGCGTTTGCGAGGAAAAGAGTCTGGAAAAATTAATTGAAGAAGCAAGGGAAGTCACACATTCCTCCTTGAGCATGTTGAACCTAATTTATAAATGTTTTACCGTTTGCAAATAAAATGCATATTTTGCTAATTACATGGGAATAGGGTGACATGTTTACTTGATATCCATCCTTTGCCAAATCTTGATGATAATTTAACTAGCTTGTGTCGTTTATGCTGACCTTGTTAGAACTATGATATGCTTAGCCATGCTTAATTACCACTAGCTCACTTAATGGGATAATCACGCTATTTACATCTAGTATCTTGATGAGCTGCGAGCTCGAGACACTTGGTCATGCTTTATTGGTCATAATTCTCCAACTAAAATATGGCTTAATGGTGGGATGTGAGTGCATGATTTCGATTGTCGCACCCATGACAATTAAGGACTGGTTCGTGGAAAATCCTGAAATACTTACCATGCTTACCACAAGCAAGTGTGGGCAACTACTGGACTTGTAGTATAGCTCTTCCCTTTCTGACGTTCCCAGGCGAGGGTGGGCATGATGGAGTTAGATCAGCCTTAGTTATAAGGGTTGATTAGCTTTTGGATTCACCATGGTACAAGAAGGGGCTGCCCACCTTGATTTTAAGGGTGAAGGTGAGACCTGTAGTGTGGTGCGCTTGGTTAGGAGGAGTTCCGCGAAGGATCTTGTCATGATTTTCTCCTTTGCAGTACCACGGTGGTACTTCGGGGCATGGCTGTCACGCCCCGATTTTGGTTCGGGTTTAAAATTCATTAAATAATGCATTTCTAGAAATTGTATTAAAAGTTAAAGCAATTTATCAAGAGAAGTTAATATGGGAAATAAAATTTCCTCTAAAAATCGTGGCTGGGGATATTTTTGTAATATTCTTCATGCCTTAAAGTACTCTCCGAAATTTCATGTGAATTTTCGGAGCTTAAGAAGTAATTTAAATAATACAAAGTCCATTTAACCAATTAATTAAATTGGAAAAAAAATAAAATCCACTCCTCTAGCTTTGGGCTGAATCCGGCGAGGTCCGTTTCACCTTCCTTGCCTTGGCTCGCTCCCTCCTCCTTCCCCTCGGGCTGACTTCCCTTCTTCTACTCCTCCGCGGCCCAAGTGTTCCCGCCGGGCCAGTTCGCCCTTTCCCTCGCAAGTCTACTTCACCTTCCGAGCCTGCCCTCCTCCCTCCCATTGGGCCTCTGGCCTACTTGCCTCCTCCACCTCCTAACAGTCTATTTTGCCTCCCCTTCGATCCCCTCTCTCTCTCCGACAAGTGGGATCGGTAGCCCACGTCGCCGCTCTCACGCTAAGGCGCCTGCTTCGCTACCTCCACGCCCACTCCGCGCATCCCATTGCTACCCCACCCCACTCCTTGACTCCACTCGCGCGCCGTGCTCATAAAACAACGCAGATTCGAATTTCGAATCTGCGCCTCTCTCTCTCTCTCTTCCCACGTCGCTAGAAAAACCGCTCCATCCTGGCGATGCCTGAGCTCCCCGAGCCCTTAAAACGGATCCGCAGCCTCCCCTCCTTCTTTTCCTCCACCTGTCACTTTCTCCCGCACCTCCTATTGCCCTAGCACCATTGCACCCACCGCCACCGCTCATCGCCCTCCTCCAGTCGCCGCTAGCCGTCACTACAATCACCGTCTAGCCACGCCACTGCCTCCACCACATTCATGGGGTTGTGGCGCCCCTCGACCGCCACTTCCCGCCACCGGAGCTCCGTCCCCCTCGTGCGCCAGTGAGCCCCTCCATTCCCACCTCCTCCAGCTGGCAATGTCGCCCGCCGCACACCTTCTTTTCCCCTCTAATCTCCCTCTTCTTTTCCCCTTGCTTCCACCGGTGGTCGTTCGCGCCCTCTCCCTCTAGGTTGCCACCATCGCTTTCTTTCTCTGCGTCGGCCGGTTTCATCAATGAGAAACCCCCTCCCCTTTTCCCCCTTCTTTCCCATGTGCTCACCACCTCTTTGTGTGTGCTACTGCCTCCCTTGCACGCCACCGCTCTTCGCGTCACCGGCCGTCGCCGCCAGTGACCTTTTGGTCCCGGGCGTCGTTGTCGCGCCATGTCTGGCCGGGCTGGCTTGAGCCGAGTCCGCGTCCCAGCCGTCGCCTTCCACACCGTTGAATCCACCCTCAGGTGAATCCGGGCCATCCGCGTGGCCGCCTTGGTGCTGTCCCGCCCGCCGGTTCGCCGTGGCCTCCACGTGGTGCTCCCGCGAACAGTGCGCTCGTGGACCCGATCCACCACGCGCCACCCCACTTAAGCCGTTGACATGTGGGGCCCGCGTGTCGACACCAAAGCCCCTTGCTGACATCAGTGTCGCCCACTACCTTTGAGAAATTAATTAATAATTACGTAATAAATCGGTTTAATTTTCAAAAATTCATTTAAATGGCTTAAAACTTCTAAAATTCATATTTAATTCATACGAACTCCAAATTAGGTCATTTAACTTGTAAAATTCATCTAAAATTTAGATCTACATTTTTTTTCACTTTTCATATACTTTTTATTTGATATTTATTAGGGTTTTTCCTTATTTTCTGTGCCAGCGTGTAGATTCACTGTTTCGAAAGATCGCGCTCGTGAGAAAAAGAGTTCAGAAGATTGTTTGAAGAAGCAAGACAAGTCACATATTCCCCTTGAGCATGTTGAGAATACTTTACAAAATTTTTTATCATTTGCAAATAAATTACATGTTTTGCTAATTACATGGGATTATGGAATCACCTATCTTCTTGCTTGTGCCATATCTACTTGTTATTCATTCTTTGCCAAACTTTGTTGATAAATTGATTAGCTTGTGTTGATTATGTTGACCTTGCTAGAATCATGATATGCTTAGCCATGCTTAACTACCACCTACTCACATAATGGGATAATTACACTATTTACATTTAGTATCTAGATGAGCTGCGAGCTCGAGATACCTGACCATGATCTAATGGTCATAATCATCCAACTAAAATATGGCTTAATGATGCGTTGTGGGTGCATGGTTTTGCTAGTCGCACCCATGGCAATTAAGGACTGGTTCAAGGGAACTCCTGAAAGACTTACTGTGCTTATCACAAGCAAGCGTGGGCAACTGCTGGACTTATAGTATAGCTTGACCCTTTCCTACGCACCAAGGCATGGGCGTGATGGAGTTGGGTCGGTCTGGGCTTACAGGTTGATCGACTACTAGATTCACCGTGGCGTACGGGGTGCTGCCTACCTTGGTTTTAAGGGTAGGGGCGAAACCTCAGCGTGGTGTAGATGGTTAGAGGAGGGTTATGCGATGGGTTTTGTCATGATTTTCCCCTTTGCAATACCATAGTGATACTTTGGGGCATGACAACATGTGTGGAATTGTGTCTTGTGGGTACAGTTGTACACCTCTAGCCAGAGTAAAACTATTCGAACAGCCATGCTCACAGTTATGGGCGATTGACCAGCTTCACCGTGATTAATCCCACATTATTACTTAACTTGACTTAATGAACTAGTGTAGTTCAGGTGGTTTGGTTGGGACTGTTCAATGTGGCGTAGCGTTGTTCAGTGGGGATTTAATCTTGTCTTAATTAATCAACTATTTTACTGTTTTCAACCACAATTGTTTACAACCACCTTTATGCAAATAGCCACAAACTCTACTTTGTCTCCCCTTGCACACGTCTATATCATTGGTGTGGCTTGTGAGTATGGTGGTTGTACTCAGCCTTGCTATTATTTCACCTTTTCAGAAGTGTAGTGCTTATGAGCTGAAGATGGAGTTAGAGAACCAAGGCTTATAACCTAGTTGAGTTTTGCCTGTGGAGTGGAGCTGAAGTCCCGCTAGGATCGTTTTTTTCTGTTGCCGCTTCTTTCTTTTCTATGTGAGAACTAAACGTCTTTTGTGTAAGTATTTACGCTTTATTTATGTTTGGATCTGTATATTAATTCGTCCTTTTGTGTACCCTGGCTTGATTCCTAGACAGGGATTTATACACAAAATAGTCTGAAAATTTGGCTAAATTTCTGGGCGTGATAATAGCAACATGTGTGGAATCGTGTCTTGTGGGTACAGTTATACCCCTTTAGCCAGAGTAAAACTAATCGAATAGCCGTGCCCATGGTTATGGGCGAACGACTAGCTTCACCGTGATTAGTCCCACTCTATTAATTAATTTGACTAAATGAACTGGTGTAGTTTAGGCGGTTTAGTCTGGCCTATTCAGCGTGGTGTAACATTATTTACAGTCCATATTTGATCTTGTCTTAATGAATCAATTGTTTTACTGTTTTCAACTATAAATGTTCACAACTATCTTTATGCAAATAGCCAGAAAACTCCCTTTATCTCTCCTTGCATGTCTGCATCTGGTGTGGCTTGTTGAGTACGATGATTATATTCAGCCTTGTTATTATTCCCCTTTTCAAAAGCGTTGTGTTTCTGAGCTGAAGACGAAGTTAGAGGACCAAGACTTATAACCTAGATGAGTTTTTGCCTGTAGAGTGAAGCTGAAGCCTCGCTAATATCGTATTTTTCCACTACTGCTTACTAATAATCTTTTTTTAAAGATTTACGTTTTATTTACGTTTGGATCTGTATATTAATATGTTGTTTTGTGTATCCTGACTTGATTCCTGGATATGGATTTATACACAAAATAGTCTAGAAATTTGCCTAAATTTCTAGACGTGACACGCCGTCTCCTGTTGCCGCCGATGCCAGCCGCACAAACCTCTCATTGCCCTGGTGGCGCCGCATCAGCCATTGCCTCGCCGTCAACCGTGCCAGCCTCTCTGTTGCCAGCCATGACCGTTTTTGCCTACCGATGTCAACGACGCTCTACCACTGTCGCCCTCGGCTACCCTCGTCGACCGCCCCAGCCTCCCGACGTCCCAACCGCGCCGACTGCAACCCTCGCAAGATCCGTTATGGCAGCGCTGGCTCTGGTCACGACGATACTGACCCGTTCGCCATCCGTACGCTAGCCCCATCTCCGGCGCTACTTCGCTAGAGCGTCGATCCGGTCGTCCTCGACCTCCAGATCCATCCGCGTCAGATGTAGGGTGGCCGCTATCGCCATCCTAGTAAGCTGTTGGCTTTGCCAGCAACTCACTCAGGCGGCGGCGAGGCAGAGGACGTAGAAGAAGGGTGACGGCAACGGCTAGGGTTGCCGCCGCCTGAGCGGGAGGCAACGCAGGTGTAGGATAGGTGGAGTCACACCTTAGCCACTTGCACACGTCATTCTTACAATTATTTGGGACTTGGGAGCTTAACAAGCTACAGTAAATTTGATTAGTGTTATTCGAAACTATCCTTCTTTCGAATAATGTATGGTCGGTAACGAGTCTCGCACAAAGTACGGTTAATAAGCGAATTAGTCGCTCGCTGCCGTGGCGTGAGATCGGCCGAAGCATTTTCGCTCCGGCTCTCCGGCTCCGTGGCCACGATCGGTGGACGCGCTTTCACTCGTGTCGCGGCTCGCCACCCCACGTGGGTGTCAATTAAGGTTTGAAAAGTAAATAATTAAGTTAAGCAAAAAGTCTACCCGACTCAAAAATATTCGTGTCTATATTTTCCGCGCACAAAGACTTTACACACCGAAAGTTTATATGTTCAATTTCTGAATTCCGATTCAAATGTATTTACAGAGAATATGAATATAAACTTTTCGTATATAAACTTTTTAAGTTATATAAAGTACCCGAAAAGGAAAAATATGCAGTGCAAAAGGGAAGCAGTAAAAATGAAAAAGAAACTTATCTTTGCAGCCTTCGCGCGTGGACGCCCGCTAATTAATTAGCACTTTTGTTTCAAACCGTACATAATGAACCGAAATCAAGCAGTCCGACATGGATATCATAACCGATCAACAGTGCAAATGAAAGGAACGCCAAGCATTTATGGTGGCACGTTTGTGCATTATACCTCAATTCAAAACTACTCTATTAGGGCTAATAATAACTGTTATTTTGGATAAAGGTGAGATCAAACTTTAAATTTTTTTATTATGAATAATTTCTAAAATATTTGTCTTAAAAATAAATTAGTCTTAAAAAGTATTTTAATAAAATTATATATTAGTTGATATTTCTATATATATTGTAATAAAAAATAATGATCAAAATTTCTTTTTCGAGACCGTGTCTTTATTCAAAATGATAAGTGTTATCAATCCAAAGTGTTTTTTCAGAGACCATGTCTTTATTTAAAATGATAAGTATTATCAACCCGAGGAGTACCAAGCAAGGGGAAGATGTGAAGACAGAGGAATAAGCCAGCAGGACTTGGAATGATTGAAGAAAGAAAGCATATGGGAATTTTCTCGATTTTCATGTTAACCATAGCAAATTAGCTGATGTAATCCAGGTGGACATTTTTTAATCTAGGCCACTACAATCAATATATTTCAAAAATTAATAATAAGAAGTTGTAACTTGAAATTTTTTCAATAAAAGTAGGTATATTTATGACATCATATTCTTTTAAAAAGGAGCTAAATCATTTTTTTACATAGTAAGTTACATACACATCTATTATGTAAATTTTAAAACTTACACCTTAATTTAATACATTGTAAGTTTCATTATTTACATTATAATTTTCTAATACACAATGTACAAAAGAATTAGGATTATAAGTAATTTATTATCTAGATGTAAGAAAAGAAAGAAGAGAGTAATCACATAGGAAAAAAGTAATCAAAATTAGAAAAAATGTGTCGACGAGCTATACCCGTCTGTGGTATTTGTAGAGTATAGCGATCATTGGCATGATGGTATACGCGAGATTGAGGTAAACAAGATAAGAGATAGAGATTTTTATACAAGTTCAGGCTCCTTAATTGACAGGTAATGGCTCTCTCCCCATTGGCCGAAGTCTGGTGTTGCCTTTATATACCAGTTTCACATGAGCACAATATTTGGGATAAACTAATCTAGTCTCTGTCAGCTTAGCGGCCTAGAGCTCTCACATGTGATCGACGGCTAGCGTAATTAACTTCCACGAATATGAACTCGGTGAGATTGGATTTTGTCTTATATTGGCTTGTCTAGATCTGTATTGACTTGTATTCTCTTCTTTTGGCATGTCATCTCTCCTTCTAGGGATTTTGCATTTATACCATCTAGTATCCCTTTATCCAAGTAGAACTAGGAAACTAAATATCGATATGATCCAAGTAGTTCTTATTGTGCCTAAGTAGGACTTTGCTTCTTCTTTCTTATCTGAAACACCTTCCGTATATAAGGCTTGATTCCATATAAGACTTGGTATATGATGAATCCCGCCAAGCCTAACACGAAAGTATTAAGTATGTCTTATTTATAACACTGACATTAGCCCCCGATCTCAATGCAAATGAACAAACTAGCATTCTCAACCATGGAGCTTGTCAGAATCATGCATCCGTCCTCGGATGACCGAGTAGGCATTTAATTATCTACAAGTGCTCTTTCTTGGTCATGACAGAGAATGTGACCATAATTTGAATTTGGATTGAGGTGAAAAAATATCATCTTTCTTATCTGAAACACCTTCCGTATATAAGGCTTGATTTCATATAAGACCTAATATATGATGAGTCCCGCCAAGCCTAACACGAAAGTATTAAGTATGTCTTATTTATAACACTGACATTAGCCCCCGATCTCAATGCAAATAAATAAACTAGCATTCTCAACCATGGAGCTTGTCAGAGTCATGCATCCGTCCTCGGATGACCGAGTAGGCATTTAATTATCTACAAGTGCTCTTTCTTGGTCATGACAGAGAACGTGACCATAATTTGAATTTGGATTGAGGTGAAAAAATATCATCTTGACGGGTAAACCATCGCTTTGTTCAATCTTTCTTTTTTCTTATGTAGGTTCTTAGATCCATACAAAATATGCATCCATGCTATAGAGTTTGTCGTTCTGAGTTTCTTGTAGTCGGCACAAAGTGTGATCAACCAGACAACTCTTCAACTCTACTCTGTCATGTGACATCTTCTTATATGTACTAACACTTGAAGTCACTAATTCAGCATCATTTAGTCGAAAGTAAATTCCAATTATTGTATGTCTTGAGACCAGTATATGTCTTTTACTATGTTATCTGATTTTCCTAAAATCAATTCTCAGAACAAACTATTAGACAAAAATCCCCTAAGCGAACACTTAGGAGTAGCATGATATAAATTAAAAACATTGGAAATAAATCATATCTATGTGTGGCAATAAACGAGTACTCTCACCAGAGCTACCCTCAACTGAACGGAGTTGTGTACTCTTCCTAGCCCATAGCTTGTTTTATAGAAATATTTTCGCAAAAGCAGCTTGAATCTCATAACAAATTAAGGTGAAGCAGCGAATTTCTAACCCCCGGCAGTGAAGTTGGGAAATCCAATTCCCAATTACACAGCCAGTTAATACATTATAGATGGTACTCTTACACGATCATATCTGACATGGTCTTTTGACTCTTCGATGCCCGACTAATCCATCAGCGCCAAACATCCCTGGCCGAGTGACTGAGACCCAATAATTAGTTAGGATAACATAAAAGGACGATATGAAACGACATCAAACCAGTAGCAATATGAAAAAAGAGGATCAACGGACAAATATTGCACACTTGATATGTATAAAAACTTACATAGATTAATGCATGGGGATGGTAGAATCGTTATACAAACTGGTTGAGCAAGGACCAGGTGTGTTGTCATACCTCGATCGCTCGTAGAGATGGTGGGAGGATCACTACCACGCTGATCGAGGACTAAGTGTGTAGTCGTATCTCGACCACTCATAGAATTGGTGGGAGGGTTGCTACCACATTGGTCGAGAACCAGGTGTGTAGCCATACCTCGACCACTCATAGAAGTAAGGGGAGCATTGCTTCCACGCTGATCAAGGACCAGGTATGTAGTCGTACCTTGACCACTCATATAAGTGGTGGGAGGATTACTACCATGCTGGTTGAGGACTAGGTGTGTAATCATATCCAGACCACTCTTAGAGGTAGGAGGAGGATTGCTACCACTCTAGTCGAGGATCAGATGTGTCATCATACCTCAACCACTCGTTGAATTAGTGGGAGGATCGCTACTACGTTGATCGATGACCAAGTGTGTAGTCATACCTCCACACTCATAGAAGTGTTGGGAGGATCGCTACTACGCTAGTCGAGGATCATAGGTATAGTTGTATCTTGACCACTCATAAAAGTGGTGAAAGGATCGCTATCACGCTAGTTGAGGACCAGGTATGTAGTCGTACCTCGACCACTCATAGAAGTGATAGGTGGATCGCTACCATGCTGGTCGAGGACTAAGGATGTAATCATATCCAGATCACTCTTAGAGGTGGTGGGAGGATTGCTACCACACTGGTCGAGAACCAGGTGTGTAATCGTACCTCGACTACTCATAGAGGTGGTGAGAGGATTGCTAACACTCTAGTCGAACAAGGACCGGGCGTAGCCGTGTCTCGACTACTCGTTGAGGCGCTTGACTCAGTTATTACATGTGCATCTCATGTGGCCAGCATGACTTCACATACCCAACTTACAAGCAAATCAGACGTCTATTTGCAATCATGCTGGGTGATCAGGCCAACAACGTTCTCGAGGAGATTATATCTAGCAACCTTTTCACAAATAGACCGGGCGTGACAGGTCCTAAATATGACAGAGGCCACCGGTCTTTGTTGGTAGGTTTGGTTCGACAACTTTGCATTTATTTGTAAACGTTCTCTAAAATGGGGAGTACTCGACCACTGCCTAGTAGAGTACTCAATGAGGACATCAACGCGATCGATACATCCACGCCTACACAACGACAATAGATTTCCGGTCCAATTACTCGTGCTTGTGCACGCCAAATAAACTACCAGGTGAGTTCGTTCTTGTCTTCTTGTCCATCTTATTTAGACCATAAAAACGTTTGCACTTTTGTTTTGGTTTATAATGATGGACAGGACCCAAAAGGAAACATATTCGTGCGGGCTGGATTCGGACTGCAAAACAGCACTGACTTGTGACGACCGCCATGACTTCATACGGACTCTGTTTTGGGCGTGTAAGTACTTCATGGAAAGCTTATCAAGTCTACTTTCAAATAGATCCAGCCTCATGTCCATATCTATTTTGGAGCGGCCGCAATCATCGTTTTACTACCGAGTCCTTTTCTGTCAAAGGTGTTGCGTCACCTTATTTGGGCCCAATGGGCTGTGTATCAAGTTGGGTCCACTAGGGATGCGTCCTAGGGTAAGAGGACGACCCCAACACCCTTTTAAATAGCTAGGTACCCCTTTAGGGTTTCTCGGGATTTGTTTAGATTAAAATTTAGCTTCGCTTCTTTGCCGTGTAATCCAGTAATCGATTAGATCTCCAGTTTGCTCGTTACGGAACCAAACCTTTGATACTTTTGTTGATTCAATCCTACATCTTTAATCCACAAATTGAGTTGCTTGTTTATCTTGTTCTTGCTAGTTCTTGATTGCTTGCAGGAATAAATACCCTCGTGGTTGGGCTGACCGTGCATCCGTCGAGATTCACGACTGCCTCTGGAGTTGGTGTAACGATTGCTAAAGCGCAACATCCCTGGACAATTGTAGTCGGATCGCTAACATCTCTCCATCCAATTGACTTATCCTCTCATCGAAAGATCGGGACATCCTTGCGCACATCAGGTGGTATCAGAGCTTTTAGGTTGCTCGTTGAGAGATTTACTGTTTCGTAATTTTCTTATACCTATAGTCCAGAAAAAGCCAAATATATATATATATATATATATATATATATATATATTAGTAGATTAGTTTTTCCATAATCCTATAAATCCTTGAGCCCTTTGATAGTACTACTTAGTTAGGGCTTGTTGAGTTTTCTGTTATATTGTTGTGTCGAGTTCCTGGTCTTAGTGTTACGTTGTTTAGAGTTTCGAGTTTCGAGTTCTTGCCACGCATATCGCCATCACCATCTTCGCTGCCATCCACCAAATCGTTTTCCGTTTGTATTAGATCTGTTCCTTTCCTTGAATCCGATTGCCTTTGAGTCTCCCGCCACCAGAAAAGAAAATAGAACCCTGTTTCGAGTGACTTTCCATAAAACAGTCATATCTTTTACATACGGACTCAAAATCAGGCTTATAATATATCCACGGACATCTACAGAAAACGTTACATCCGATTCTTCCCCACTTTGTCGGGTTCGATGAATTTAAAATCGCCAAATTCCGCTTGTAAAATTCTGCTTTTGAGGCGACAAGCTTCGGGACTCATATTTTCTTTCCGTTCAATCTAAAAATTTCTGTGGTTGGTTTCTGTGTGCTCCTCAGCGTGAAAAAAAAAGAAAGCACAAACAAAAAAAAAGAAGTGCAAAAAAAAGTCAATTTGAGAGCTTTTGATATATCCTGTCTTCTTTTTTTGTCACCTCCTGTCATCGTTCCTGGTTTGCGTCTCGTGGCGTCCTTTGTGGTTAGGCTTGCATCTCTACTACATCTAGCCTAGGACTAGCACGGTACCAACCTTAAACGATTATTCAGCTTGCTTTTGACTAACGTGGTTTCTAGTTTTTCTTTGTCTCATTACCAGCCCACCCATAGCTCCAACGGTTCGACTAATACTTGACAAGGATTAAGTGACCAAGGCATCGATACACCTTTCTCCAGAGATTTGTCTAATCCGACGGTTGCTGTCACCTCCTGTTTAGCGTGGTGAGAATTGGTAAGAGTTTGTTGAACAGGTTGAGAGTGAGTGACTTGATAGGACCACATCACATCCAAGTAGTTTTGTAGGTTTTTTCCCTTCTTTCCTGTCATATAGTATTTGTTTTTGTCTGTTTCTTTTCGTTCTAACCATGTCAGGAGAAGACCGTTCCAATCAGGGTGTTACCCACTCACTGCGAACAAGAGGAATCATTTAACATTTTGATAGATTAGTGAGGGACCGCACCGAAGGGCTCGAGGAGGACGTTCGTGTCACCAACGAACAGCTTGGTCATGTGGAACGCACGCAAATTGATACCAACACCAAGCTTACAACCTTGGACACCACTCTTGATGATATTGTGAGGCGTCTTGATGATATCGCCCGAGCATCCCACCATGGCAGTGAGATGGATGACCATGACTACATTGGTGATTCTGAGTATGATCCGGACCAACGACGGCTTCGCTTCAACCGCCGTGGTATGGCTCATCGTCGGCCACGCCGTGAGGGACGTGTTAATGATGATTCATTTGGTAAGATTAAATTCACTATGCCTGCTTTTGATGGTAAGTATGACCCTGATGCTTACCTTTCATGGGAGTTAGCGGTAGATCAAAAGTTTACTTGCCATGATGTTCCTGAGGATAAGAGGGTTAGGGCTGCCACTAGTAAGTTTACTGATTTTGCTTCTGTTTGGTGGAGTGAATACCGTTGTACTCATATGAATGTGTTGCCACCTAATTATGCACGTGACATGTTAAATAAGCTGCAACAACTGAAACAAGACGGTAAGAGTGTGGAAGAATATTATAAAGAGATGCAAATGGGTATGTTGCGTTGTGGTTTAGACCGAGAAATTTATGATATTCTTAGTTACAAAGAGTATAATAATATGACTTGGTTATTTCATTATGTTTGCAAAGCTGAAAGATAAGTGCAGGGACGACGTGCGCGTACAAGGGCTAACATTTTTGCAGGTAGAACTTCCTGGACGGCTCAGAATGGCACCGCTGCCCCACCAAGTCGATCATCGGCCTCAACACCGACATCGACACCGACACCTTTCAATAGCAACAAATAGCGACCAACACCTTCTTCAGCTCCCTCTCGCGCTAAAGAGGTTGCAGACAAGCCTGCCAAGAGTGCTTCTTCTGTTGCTATCACTGGACGAACAAGGGATGTTCAATGCCATCAATGCAAGGGCTTTAGGCATTTGCAGAAAGACTACCCTAGCAAACGTGTTCTGATCATCAGGGATAATGGTGACTATTCTTCTGCTAGTGAATTGGACGAGGATACGCTCGCTTTGCTTGCAGCTAACAACACAGGTAGCGAAGATGAGTATCACATTGGGCCTGACGTTGCGGACCAATATGAGAGCCTTATTGTGCAGCATGTTCTGAGTGCACAAATGGGCAAGACGGAGCAGAATCAGGAGCATACTCTTTTTCTGAAAATACGCCTCTTGAATCCGTCTCGTCGAAATCTTGAAGCATCAAGTCCCTTACCTGACACGTCACTATCGACGAGCTATACCCACCTATGTTATTTGTAGAGTATGGGTATCGTTGGTGGAGGGTATACGCAAGATTGAGCTAAACAAGACAAGAGATAGAGATTTTTTATACAGGTTCAGGCCCCTTAAGTAACAAGTAATAGCCCTACTCCTGTTGAAAGAATCCTAGTGTTGTCTTTATATACCAGTATCACATGTGTACAATATTTGGGATGACCTAATCTAGTCTCTGTTGGCTTAGCGGCCTGGAGCTCTCACATGTAATCGACAGCTAGCGTAATAAGCTTCCTCGAATATGAATTAGGCGATATTGGAGTTGTCTTGTATTGGCTTGTCTATGTCTGTATTGACTTGTATTTGTCTCTTTTGGCATATCCCTTCTTCTCCTGGAAGGTCTGGTATTTATACTATCAGGTGTTCGTTTGTCCAAGTAGAACTAGGGACCAAATATAGATACGATCCGAGTAATCCTTGTCGTGTCCAAGTAGGAATTTGCTCATCTTTTCTTATCTAGAATACTTTTCGTATATTAGGCTTGATTCCATATAAGACATAGTATATGGTGGGTCCCGCTAAGTTTAACACAAAAGTATTATATATGTCTTATCTATAACACTGTCAAAATGTGACACCATATTTTTAGCACAATTGTTTTTTAATCTATGGAGCTAAATTTTGAAGAAAATGACCAATACATTTATAACATATTTATAACAACAATATTAATAATAGACCACATTAATTAATTAATAATTAATTAGACCTGTTTTGGGAAGGTATGATTCCGGGAAGGATCGTGTGGGTTCCTAAAACATATGTATTTGTTGCCCTGCTAGCTATTAAAGGATGAAAAAGAATTGTTCACCTCAAGCTAAAATGGTCTTGTTAGTGAACGGATTTCTGATTTGGTAGATCTTATCGAGACCAATGAAAGGTGTTTAGTGATCGTGCACGTATCACTACTAGAGAATTCATCTTTAGTCCCAGTTTGCAATCCTCTTTGGTCCCAGGTTGCAAACCGGAACGCTGATTCCGGGACTAAAGATGTCTATCTTTAGTCCTGGTTGAAATAATCGGGGCTAAAAATGTTTTTATTTTTTTTTAATTTGCATATGTTGCTGGCTGCTTGTTTTATATATATATATATATATGTGTGTGTGTGTGTGTGTGTGTGTGTGTGTATTACAATCCTACGAATAAGTTTTCCAATGTGGTGGAATTCTCCCCCAGGATCAATAACCTGATCCATGATAAATCCCATCGGTTGTTCTTGAACGGCCTATACAAATGCATCATAGGGGAGTTGCTCCGTCATCCAAAGAACCTATCATTTCAAAAAATAGGATATAAATATATGAAATCAACAAGAAATCGAGACATAATATATGAATGATGTTTACGTACATCGAGATCCTTGTCACTGTTGATTCCATGTGTTATGGTATGAATATAGTTGCAAACGTAGTAGCCGCATAAGTCCGTCCCTTGCTTCTGTTTTGGACACTAGAGAAGATCGAAACGAAAGATTTAATATATATTTTTATTTTAGAACAAATTAAATGATTCAATATAATTTTGGAGCATGTACTCACCGAAAAGTTCATCCTAACATCTAGTTTTTCTTTGAAATTCCCGCAGACGAGTGTACGGAACTGTGTCCATGCCCTATGCACAATTGCAAGCTATGATTAATTATCCGAGATCCGCATATATAGCAGAAATAGCAACACTCATAATGACAGTGCAATGGATGACATTACCTGTCTAGCACTTCAAAAATTTTGGTGAAAGTTTCCTTCGGTTTATCCATTGAGTCATAGACATAGAGTTTGCTTTCAGTAAAGTGTATAAAAAAAAGGACCCAGTGGAATCTGCAAATTGTGTGAGATGATATATATGTCATGGTATGAGTACGAGAAGGAAATTGGTACGAAAGAAGGTAAAAACTCACGAGGTATTGTATGACAATAGTATTAAGGTCCTGAAATGTTGTTGAACCAGGAAATGAAGAATATTGCACCAGGAAACTACAATGACCAACTAATTTCCACATACCTAAGAAATATGAAACCTACATTAAGTTTCACCTAGTTAAGAAATATGAAACCTACATGTGTACATTTTAAATACAGTTAATACATTTTGTAGGAATGCACAAAAACGTTTATAGTTTCATGTAACTTGCCTTACTTTTGCTTGGAGGCCTTGGGACCACGTAAGCTTGAGTGACATCGGCGATCAGCAGCTGGACCAGGTAATTCTGATAATAAAAAATAATTAGTTAAAACATGTAGATTGCATATGCATCAGTATTGAAAGTCGTGAAAGTCGTGAAAGTCGTGAAAGTCGTTCGATCGTGAAAGTCGTTCGGTCCTTAAACTCGTTAAAGTCATTAAACTCGTTCGGTCGTGAAAATCGTTAAAGTCATGAAAGTCGTTCGGTCGTGAAAATCGTTTGGTCCTTAAACTCGTTAAAGTTGTGAAAGTCATTCGGTCGTGAAAGTTGTTCGGTCCTTAAACTCGTTAAAATCGGTAAACTCATTCGTTCGTGAAAGTCGCTAAAGTCGTTAAAGTTGTTCGATCGTGAACGTCGTGAAAGTCGTGAAAATCGTTAAAGTCGTTCGGTCATGAAAGTCGTTAAACTCGTTAAACTCGTTCGCTCCTTAAACTCGTTCGGTCGTTAAACTCGTTAAAGTCGTTCGTTCGTTCACGTTCGGTCATTTGTTTGTTCACGTTCGGTTATTCGGTCGTTCACGTTCGGTCGTTCAAGTTTGGCGCGCGGTGGCTGTGACAGGAGTGGCGGCGTCAGTGGCAGCGCGCGGCGGCGTTGGCAGTGGCGGCGGTGGTGGTGGCATGCAGTGGCGGCGACGATGACAACGATGCGACAGAAGATCGGTGGCGGCGGCAGCTGCTCAGAGGAGAGAGATCGAGAGGGAGAGGTGGCCGGGATATCGGGCCTAACCTAGAAGCAAATGTGGTGGCGAGGGTGGCGATGCACGGCAGCGACGGTGGCGATGGCAACGACGCGGCAAGATGACGGCGGCGGCAACGGTGAAGACCCTAGCCAGTGATGGCACTCAGTGAAGATATCGGTGAAAACAGCTAAGTGTGGGATCATGCCGGAGAAGACGATGCGCCTTACTATATATACAGCGGAAGCTTTAGTCATGGTTGGTGGAAACAACCAGGACTAAGATATATTTCCGCTATTTCCAAAAATTTTTTTGTCCTGGCTAGGGTTAACAACCAAGACTAAAAATTAAATAATTACAAACTACAATAACAAAACATTTCAAATAGTTAAAATTGCATACATAAATAACAAATGCCCGATTTAAATAGTTTAAAATTGTTATTAAATTTTAAAAATCATATATAAATAACAAATGCCCGATTTAAATAGTTTAAAATTGTTATTAAATTTTAAAAATCATATATAAATAACATATGCCCGATTTAAATAGTTTAAAATTGACACTTTAAATTTAAATAATCATATATAAACAATTCATGCCCGATTTAAATAATTCAATACATTCAAAATAATTTACATCATCCATACAACAACCTAGGTCATTACATTAAAAATAATTTACAGCATGATGGTTGACCTCACGTACTTTCTCCTCAAGAATGTTCCTTCGCTATGATCGTTGCGTGAGTAAGGGGTGTCCTTATTTGATAGGAGGATGCTCAGGTCAACCATCATCGCGAACGGTGGTTGCCTGTCAAACTAATCGTAATCTTCATCAGTCTTGTCCTCGACTCCGACGATTTTCCTTTTGCCTGGGAGAACCACGTGGCGCTTTGACTCGTCAGGCCCTTTCCCCCTTCTTTGGTTTGCTAGACATGTCCTTCATGTAGAAAACTTGCGTTACATCATTGGCTAGGACAAATGGTTCGTCTGAGTATACAACCTTGTTAAGATCAACCGTTGTCATCCCACTGTCATCAATCGTTACGCCTCCACCAGTTAGCCTAACCCATTAGCACCGAAACAAAGGCACCTTCAAAGGTCCATAGTCGAGTTCCCATATCTCGTCAATGCCATCGTAATATGTGCTGGTTGTCCCATAGTATCTCATGGCATCGATACGAACACTATTCTGGTTCGTGCTTTTTGTGTCTTGGGCTCTTATGTAAAATGTATACCCATTGATTTCATATCCTTGGAATGTCAAGATCGAGCAAGATGGTCCCCTCGCCAAGAAGGCTAGTTGTTGGTCAATCAACTCGTTACCCATGAGATGTTGTCGCAGCCAAGCGGGGAAAGTATCAATGTGATAGCGTGTAATCCAGACATCGGACATTCCGACATTTTTTGAGCGAACAATCGCCAAGTGCTCCTCGATGTAAGGAGCCACCAACGAAGATTATTGCAAAACCATGAAATTGTTATCTACAGTCCTTATTGCTTTCCTTACAAGAGTCCTCTTTCCCGTAGTCTCCCTTCATGGTTTGATTCGGGCACCCCGATTCGACGAAGGTCTTCAATAAATTATATGCAGAACTCAATGATCACCTCTGTTCCATACCCCTTGGCGATGCTTGCCTCTGGACGAGAACGATTACGAACGTACTTCTTCAGAACATCCATGTAGCTCTCGAAAGGAAACATGTTGTGTAGGTACACAGGACCGATAATACGGATCTCTTTAACAAGATGGCATAGAAGATGCGTCATTATATTGAAGAAGGATGGTGGAAAGATCATCTCAAAGTTGACAAAACATTGCACCAAGTCATTTTCAAGGGCTATTAAACTGTCTGGATCGATGATCTTCTGCGAAATTGCGTTGAGGAAAGCACATAGCTTTGTTATTGTTGTCCAGGCACTATCAGGAAGGATACCTCAAATTATAATATAAAGCAGTTGTGTCATCAACACGTGATAGTCATGAGACTTTAGGTTTGTGAACTTGTTTTCCTTCATGCTTATTATTCTCTTTATATTCGAGGAGTATCCAGATGGTAACTTGATGCTCTCCAAACATTCAAACATATTTTCTTCTCTGCCTTGCTCAGAGTGTAACTAGCCGGACTCAAGTAATGGCTTCCTTTCTCCTTTGGTTCCGAATGAAGGCCGTTGCGTTGTTTCATATGCTTTAGATCATTACATGGTTGAAGTGTATCTTTCGACTTCCCATATACACCTAGGAAGCCCACTAGGTTGACACAAAGGTTCTTAATGAGGTGCGTCACGTCGATTGCATGACGGACGTCCAAGACTTTCCAATAGGGTAACTCCCAAAAAATAGACTTCTTCTTCCATATCGCCGCGTGACCATCTTCACTTGCTATAGGTTTGCTACTAGGTCCCTTTCCAAATACTACTTTTAGATCTTTCACCATAGTAAACACGGTTTTTCCGTTATGATATTTAGGCTTAGTACGGTGGTCTGCCTTCTGTTCAAAATGCTTGCCTTTCTTCCGGACATGGTAGCTTGCAACAAGAAATTGACGATGACCCATGTACACAACCTTTCTACAATGTTTCAGATGCATACTTTCAGTTTCATCCATACAATGGGTGCAAGCCTTGTACCCCTTGTTTGACTATCCGGATAGGTTGCTAAGTGCGGGCCAATCATTAATGGTTACGAACAGCAACGCTCGTAGGTTAAATTACTCATGTTTGTTCTCATCCCACACAGTGACATCTTCTTTCTTCCACAGAAGTCTAAGATCTTCAACCAATGGTCTTAGGTACACATCAATGTCGTTACTAGGTTGCTTTGGGCCTTGAATAATAATCGGCATCATGATGTACTTCCGCTTCATACATAGCCAAGGGGGAAGGTTATAGATACACATGGTCACAGACCAAGTGCTATGGCCACTGCTCATCTCTCCAAATGGATTTATGCCATCCGTACTTAAACCGAACCTTATGTTTTGTGCATCCTCTCCGAAGTCTTGATATACTCTGTCGATGTTCCGCCACTGCGACCCATTAGCTAGGTGTCTCAGCATCCCGTTTTGTTGACGTTCTTCTGCATGTCAGCGTATCATTCTTGCATGCGCTTTGTTCCTGAACAATCGCCTCTGCCGTGGTATTATAGGGAAATACCACATCACCTTAGCAGGAACTCTCTTCTTCGAAGGCTGTCCGTCAACATCACCTGGGTCATCTCATCTAATCTTGTATCGTAGTGCCTTACAAATAGGGCATGCTTCTAGGTTCTCGTACTCCTCACCGCGATAGAGGATATAATCGTTCAGACATATGTGTATCTTCTATACTTCCAAACCTAGAGGGCACACTACCTTCTTAGTTTCGCCCGTTGTTTCGAACAATTCATTTCCCTCCGAAAGAATGTTCTTTACGAGTTTCAGTAACTTGCCAAATGCCTTGTCACTCACACCATTTATCTGACCAAGAACATCCGCACCGACGTTATCTTCATCAGCCCCGTCCGCCTCGCGTGTTGTATTTCCTTCAAATCCACCGTATTGAGCCTAGTCAGGAATTTTTGCGTCTTCTTCATCATCTTCCATTGCAACCCCTAACTCTCCGTGCGAGGTCCAACAATTATAGTTAAGCATAAATCCCAACTCAAACAAGTGGACATGAATAGTTTTTGATGAAAAATACTCCTTCTGGTTTTTGCACTTTTTGCATGCACAGCATATAAAACCCTTATGCTTGTTGGCATTGGCAACACTCAAAAAATAACGCACGCCTTCAATAAACTCTGACGACCGTCGGTCCGTGGTGTACATCCATTGCCGATCCATCTACCTGAAATGCACAAAAATCATATAAAAAATCCACAAAAGTCAAACTAATTAAATAATCATATAATAATTATATATAAGTAATCATACAACAATTATACAATAATCCCACATATTATTCATGTTTAAATTTTTTTTAAAGTTCTAAACATATCTTAATGTGTCATACTTATTTCTAACTATTTTAAGGATTTTTAAATTAATTTGGTTTTCTATCCTTTTATCGTAATTTTCTATATTTTTCCTTTGTCATCTCTTTTATAACATTTTTATCCACTTGTTTCTAATTTTAAAAAGTAACCTCATTTTTTCTAAACAAATTTTCTCTGTCATCATTTTCATAAACCTTTTTAGAGACAATATTGTATAGAAACATGACTATAAATGTAATATGCTAAGCATATATCATTTCTGGATGAAGTTGCTAACCTTTTAGAACACTCCGATTTATATATTATCACTAAAACACTTTCACAAAAATTTTTGGCACCACCTCCCTTCCTCCTCCTGACCTTCGCAGCAATGGCTCAGACTGGAGAAGAAAGAAGGAGTATATAAAGGTATATGATCTTTAGTCCCGATGGGTAACAACAACCGGGATTAAAGATCATTTTTATCTTTAGTCCCGGTTACTATTATCTTTAGTCCTAGTTGGTAACACTAACTAGTACTACAGATGTCCGGCGGCCTGACACGACCTGACGAAAAGTGAACCGGGACTAAAGATCATAAAGTCCCGGCGTACTTTTTAACCGGGACTAAAAATGATGTTTAGTCTCGGTTCCTATTCGAACCGGGACTAATGTGATTTTTACCATCCGGACAAAAATTAGAGAATTTCTCTAGTAATGTATATCAACATAGAAAGTGTTTTGTTGAATGCAGCGGAGTTTAATTAATTAAGAACAACAATATTTTTCTCATCAAAAAAGAACAAAAAATATTTAGAGTTGGAAGGGTTGGAGCCTAAAGTGGGCAAGATTTACTAACTTAATTCAGTACGAATCCGGAGTAGAATGTGGTTCAAAGTAGACTCAATAGTACTATATTAGATTCTTCAGGGGTACCTAGCTACCAAATTTGTGTGCATTAGTGCATACCGTACGTACTATGGTTTACCATCGGGCGTAAGCAAGAGTACGTGTGTATTTGCATGTTTGGCGCGTGTCAAGTGTGTTGGTATATATAGGAACGTATCCACCACTAAAGTAATCCATAGGGAGAATGGGTGTGTTACATATTACTTCATAATAAGTACCGATCAAAGAAGTGACGTGTCTACATGTGTGTCCTACATATTACCAATCAGATAACAAATTTACTAATTTAGTTATGGATGCACTTTTATATTTTATTACTACTAGGTGAATATCCAAGCTTTGCCACGAATAGAAACAAAATATATTATAATATTATTATAAATAAAAGAGAATTTCAGAAAATCCCATATACAGAGCCATGTGTAACAAGAAACCATAGATTCTAGAGAAGTTTTCACATAACCATGTGTCCAAGAACCAAATAACAAAACAACCATATGTTTTAGCATCAGAACTGATATGTAGGCATATAATATGGCAAAGGGAATCCACATAAGCTAGACTTCTTTTCAAAGATTATTTATTATATTCACCGAGTGTTGTATTGATCTGACAATCGAATTGTGGTTATGTTCTTGGAGGGTTCCTTACACACCTTATATAAGTTGGTTGCAGGGTTATAAAGGATAACCTAGCCGAATACGATATTAGTTTTCTAATCTATTACATGATAGCATCTAACCCAAACTATGTAACATGCCGTATAACACAAGGTAATATTAAACCCAAGTCCGAGTACATTACATAATATATGGATTTGGCTCACTACCTATCTCTAGTTAGATAAACAGACCGAGTGAGTATGTAGTACCCATGATCTTCACATAAGCCCCTGAGACCTTCACAGTCAAAAGATAATCTTCTCCTAAGCTTGATCACACCAATGTCAAATGCTTCGATATCTTCATCGTATATTCCTATTGACGCGAAATTTGTCATGACACACGAAGGCCTAGGAGATCTACTTAGCTCCAGTGCAGGTCCTATCTATCAGGTTCGTGGTATGTCAATTAGTTTGATTCTGCAACTAACAAGATAGATATACGGATGACCAAAGAACCAATCGGCCAATAAGTCAATGTAGCGATCTTAGCCGATGTCAATAAGGGTTTTGAACAATCAACTATATATCTGATGTAGATTCTGATACTTAAATAAAGACAATGGAAGAACTTGAACAAACAATCCTATCGGCCGATGATAATATGTCCTATCGGCCGATGATAATATGATGAAGTAGATGTCCAATGAACCAATCGGCCGATATTGATACAGAATATTAAATGTAGGCTTGATGGTTAAAGCATACATCGGCTGGAAGTACGATGTAAAGATAACTTATCGGCTAGCACTTCGATAAAACGTAGTACAAATCTATAAACTTAGCAAGACTTAGATTATCAGCAGTAATACAGAAGATCGGACTCAACCGAGATAGTTCTAGATTATGTTTGATCAAATAAGCTAGGTAAGCCGATAGATCTATGTTAATGTGATGGATATAACAAATATATTTAAAACAACATTGTGATTGTAGAGATATATCAACTAAGACAGAAGATCGGACCCAACCAAGATAGTCCCAATTAAACCGTTGCATAGTCCCAATTAAACCGTTGCATCTCTAAACACAATGCAATTAAAGATAGAATTGAAATATCAGGTAGGCAACGCTTGTGTCGACCGAAATAGAATATTGGATGTAATCCGAGAAAGTCCTAGCCCCGCCGATACAAGCCAAGTTGACTGAAACTTACTTCCTTACCGGAGATCAAAACTGATGAAGCCTAACTTGAAACTAAGAACTCACCGAGATAAAAGGGTGACGATGCGCCGAAAGTAATAGTATTGATATGTGGAGATAGATTAGAAAGACCCCGGGTGTACATATTTATACTCTCAGGTTGATACTAGTCCTAATTGGATACAATACAAGTTTTCTAAAGATAGCAAGATACAAGTCCTGATCGGACACTAGACAAACTTTCTAAAGACAAAAAGAAAATTACTAAATTCTGCCTAATTAATAGAATTAAATTGTCATGCCACGGTCTTCATGATTTCTTCTTAAATTTGGTCTCTTCTGGATAAGTTTTCATTGGCTGATTTACTTCTTTCTTTAACCAAATCCACTAAAGAACTGTAACAAATTTTTGTGTTAACAATTCCCAAGTGCTTTTCACCCTTCGACCTTGTCATTACGACGCTTACAACAGGTTGTGGAGGGCTCATATGAAAAAAATAAATTAAATAAAAATAAGCAATAGGTGCATCGATTAGATAAGCTAATTAGGTGTAGCCCTCGACTATGTGATTAGTTGAAAACAACAAAACATATAGTCAACAATAAAAATTAACCAACTGAGTGGTTTTATACAATGAAATATGGCATATGTGGTGTTAAATCCTGAGCTCCAAAACTCAAATGATTTACCAACCGCCCGAATAACCAATATACCATATGCAACATTAAGCCAATGATGTTGGTCTAAGAAAAAATTGTGCATATATGCAACTTTGTAATAAGTAATTGCGTAGCACTAAGCCAACTGCATTATAGGAAAAAAATTGTCAAACGACGCTTCACTTTTTATAAAAAATACTAGTTTATAAGCCACAAAAGCACATTGTTTGCAACCTCTTTTTGAATCGCATGATAACAACTTTTAAATAAAAAGCCTTATAAACAACAAATCAGAAGATTTTTAAGGTATTGAGCTCACCCCGTGTGCAAATTGTAAAAACAAATTTGCTTAATTCCTAAAGGATACATGGCCAGGCCACACCTGAAGAATGGGCTGTAGGCCTAATGGGTTTCAGCCCATTAACACCCACCGATACCCTTAAAATATTTTGGCACACTATTCATCATCTTCTCCGCTGCTTCGTCTTCTCCAAAACATTTTTGCGCTCCTGTTCAATCCACCGTTGAAGCTAGGGTTAACCCTTTCTGCTCAATCCACCACCAAATCAACTCCAGATCTTGCCACGCACAAACACTCTCCATCCCCTTCCGTACTCCCCATCAAATCCTCCAATGAAAAAAAAAACTAACACAAGTTTTCCCCTTTCCACTCATGGTGAAAGAGAGAGAAATTCCCTTTTACCAATGGTCCACTTTGGCTGTGGAGGAGAAGCATGTGCGGAAGATGGTGCAAGACGGCATGCTCCCAACGAAGGAGATCATCGAGTGGCTGCTGGCGTACGGCGAGGAATACCCGACGCCTAACACCAGAGAAATTGTAGTATTTACCTCTTTCTTCTATAGCGGCTTCAATCTTCCCACCTCCTATTTCTTTCGTGGCCTTCTTGATTTTTATGGGATTAAGGTTTGTCACCTAAACCCTAATTCAATCCTCCAACTTGCCATATTTATTCATCTATGTGAGGCATTCCATGGAATCATGCCACATTTCAACCTTTTTCGCCGCATGTTTTATTTGAAAGCCCAACATACCAAAGAAAACCCTTGTGTAGTAGGCGGTACCGGATTCCAATTGCGCGTGTCCTTCGGAAATTTTATTTCTTAGTGCCCCTCAAGTCCACCAACAAAGGTTGGCACAAAAATTAGTTCTTGTTAGTATTTGTTACGTACATAGATAAATCCGCAAGTGCACAGATACCACTATAGCCTTCACCTTAGAGTATTCTAAGGGTATAAAATCACAGGGAATGTGTGTGTATTATCTAAGAACAGGATTCTATCCAAGGACAACAACTGATGATAGGATAGGCTAGAGAGGATTCCAATGGATTTAATTAGCTGATTTAAGTTAAAGGTAAAACTCTATTGAATGCTTCGGGCACCGGCCCTCCCCTGGTCTGCCAGGTTGAATCCGACCTCGAGCTCTATGATGTACCCGAACGTGGAGGGCTACAAAGAACGGACAGGGCTGTCACCACCTGCCGTCTACTCACTTTCCATGGAGCACACAACAAGTGAAGGTAATCGCCAACCTAGACACCGCGCCTAAGCTATTGACTACTACTCTAGCCTTGCACAAGAACTTCTTTCTTTATCCAGAGTCCTAGTACTAGAGCACTTAATTATAGACTAAGCGACGAACCCGCACCGATGAGAATATATCTCATTTAAATAATCTAATTAAATAACATAAAGGAAATCTTGAATACTTACTTTATAAAAGAAGCATCCACCAAGCTACAAGCAAAAGAAAGCCGACAATCCCAGCGCTTCTCCGAAACTCCGATGGAAGAATGCCGACAAGTCCGACACTCCTCTGAAAATTCTCGAAGAAAACTCCGATTATTCGGGGCACTTCTTCCAGAGCTTCCCCTCACTCTTTTCCTAATCCCACATACTAAAGTAAAGTCCAAGATATGAAAGTGAGTTGTACTCTACTTTGTTGTGCAAGTTGTGAGTGTGAGCTCTCCTCCTTTTATAGTATGATATGATGGTTGAGAATGGCAGTTATCCCCCACAACCGTCATTGGGACATCAGGGACCTACACGTGGAAGGCCAGGATGGGAGGCCGCAATGGCGGTTTGGCCGAACCCACAGTTCGGCCAAACTGTGGACCCTACCTCCCAGCTACTCCTTCGGCTGGGAGGCTGACTGGTGGGCCCTTATGCCAGTGCATTGTGGTTGGCCCCATTTTAAGTCGGTTTTGCCTGTCATGTGGGCCCTCCAATTCTTGTGCTTGCATATTATTGGCCGGAGGTTCCCTTTGTCGCATGGTAGGTGCATTTTCATCCATAAATGACCTGCATACATATATTTACCAAAACTAGTGAAAATGGTTAGTAATAAATCCCTACCACTAAGTTTGGTCTTAAATTTTGTATTTTTTATGCAAGAGTTGACAGGTAAAGTTGATACTTAACGACTGTCAATAGTTCTATATCTCCAACCCCGCTCCTTGTCTAATTTTACCGGTCTCCCTCCTATTCACCACTCCGACTGGAATTCAATGCCTGAGGGCCAGGACAGAGCCGAAGCAGACATGCTTCTCTCCAAAATTAAAGCCATGAAGAAGAAAGGCATGTTGGGTGAACAAGTCACTTGGCACTTCATCAAGTGCCAACTAGCTCCAATCAGAGAAAGGACCAAACCAACATTCAAATATGAAGGCCAAAAGGATCCAAACCGAGAAGATCCAGACTCACTCAGTTATAAGCTCCTGTGCAAGATGATGTACAAAGTCTTTTAATCCGGGATCGCTATAGACATCTCTCATAAACTCCCAGTGGTGCCCTTACATGTATTCAATCCTCCTCCTCTGGTATGAAACCTTAAAACTTGTCCAACATTCAATTGTTCCAACATCTTGATCAATGTTTAACCATCAAACCTCTCTTAGGCAGGAAAACAAGCTTATACTCTCTAACCCTCCAGATGCTGCCCATCACTCTCTAAGGAAAACACCTGGCAGTGCTAGGCAAACCTACGATCGGCAAACCTTCACAAGAAAGCAACAGGCCAACCTCAGAGCAAAAAATGAAGAAGGCTGAGAAGAAGAAAAGGAAAATGATCTTGGTGCCATCTGATGACGAGGATGAAGAGCAGGCTAAAGGCGCCGATCAAATTCCGCCATCACCTCCTCCAAAGAGAGTTGCCTCAGGATCAGAACTTCCACGAGGTATTTAATCTATTCCTCCTTGATATGAAATAATGGATCAGAACTGAATGAGTGTGATATTAAACAGACGAATTCATCAATTTAGAAAATCTTCAACATCTTTTCTTGATCTTGCAGGAAACCTTTAGACATAGATCCAACCGGTCACACCTAAGCTAGGACTAGGTTGGACACCCAGGCAACCCAGTCGTCCAAGGCAAGTGCACAAACTGCCAAGCAATAAACTGGCGGCAACAAAACTCAAGATCTGCTGACTGGGGACCAGTCGGCCATAGCGAAAGATACAACAACTAATCAAAAGTCTCTGACTAGAAACCAGCGGGCTAGAGATAAAGACACCAATGAAGACCAAGAGCCCCCGACTGGTAACCAGTCGGCTAAAAAAATCTTCGGAACCACCACGAGCAGAAGAAGAAAATCGAGGAGAAGATGATGATGCAACAAACACTGCTCCAAGTGGAAACCAACCCGGGCTAGAGGCACAAATCCATGGCCCTTCTCACCAATGGCCAGAGATAATCAAAGGTAAGGTCCTATAAGTTCAACTGCAACATGTATCCTTCTATTCTTTTGCTGCTTTTGTCAGAGCCCATGATTGGTGGAGACGAACAAGTTTTGTGCATCAGGTTAGGCAAAGATTCCAAGCTGCCTGTCAAAATCCAATGGCATGATGCTGAAGGATAAATCCAAGGCATAATATTGAACAAGCAGAAAGAAGCCGAAGAACGTGATCTACTTGTCAAGGGACTAATGAATCAACTAAGCTGCTGAAAGTAAATCTCTTGTTAGTCATTTAGGAGGTTCTTGAAGAAAAACTGCTTCCAACTCATATCCTTGTATTTGCAAAGAGAATTTATCTTCAATCGTAGGCTAAATCCGAAACTCTGGAAAAACTAGTGCCTCATCTCGAAATGGTAGAGGCAGTAAAGCAAGAGCTAACAGATGTGAAGGATGCTGCCAAGATGAAAGAACACCAACTCATGGCAGAAATTCGAAGCCTTCGTGAAGCTAATCTAGAGGATCAATTGGAGGTAAATAAATCCATATATATATCTGTTCCACCAATCTCTGTCTCTCTAACTTGCATTGAATTCTCAGCTCAAGAAGCCCAGATCCGATCCCTGACCGCCCAACTGAACAAGGCCAAAGAGAAAATCACCAAGCTTGAAGAAGACAAGACCAAAGCTGAGACTGAACTAGAAGGTAACTTCTATAACTCTTTACTTTTGTTTTGTATTTGAGAAATTCCAACACCTTTATGGCATGAACATCAGCTCACAAAGCAAAAACCAAAGCTTAGTTTGAAGTCTTCGCCGATTGGGTCAAGAAGGCTGAAACCATTCGCGACGACATCGCCAATGCCGCTACTCCGGTTCTAAACACTGTATTCCAAAATGGACTCGGCTCTAGTACTGATGATGTCGTAGAGATCTTTGATAAGCTGTGATGTGCTCCAAACAAGTATTTCAAGAACATCACTGAATGGCCATCATGGGAGCAAGCCAAGCCTTAGCGATGACGAATTCCCTGTATCCCCGAGTGGATATTTCTGCAGTACGTGATGGATATGCCGATGGGACAACTGACGATCAAGCAATAGAGCTCATAAGTGAAGCCCAAGAATCTGCTCAGGAAATTGCTAAAGACGTCGTAGAACACTTTCAATCTTGAACTTGTCCTTGTTGTAATATATCTTCAGATCGATGACTGTGAATGCCTAACTTATTTATGACATAGTTGTAACTATGATCAGCATATTCGAGTAAAAAATTTTCACCTGACTGGACTAAGCCTAAAACATAGTTAAGTAGACAAAAAATTTAATACTTGATAACGTCTCACAACCAAAACAAGCCAATGATAAGCCAAATTGGAAATTGGAAGAAAATTTTGTAGAAGCATAATACTGCATGATTATTATTGATAGCCCCTGACTGGCTACTCAAGAACATAGTACAAAAAATCGGACAAGCCCGGCGGTTGAACCAAAAAAAACTGGAACCAATGCTCTCACCGGGTCGATTTGCTTCAAGGACCGCGCATGCAATTGAACCAGTACAAACCGGTTGAATTGAGACGGTTTTTATCGAAAACTGGCAACACAGGCTATTCTAAACCGTGGTTCGTGAAGCTAATAGGCTGGCCTTCTAAGGCCCACTTGGATTATTGCAGTCCCAATTGCCTTTTATTGCCTAAAATGAGAAAAAGGTGTGGTGCATAAGGATCAATCCCTGGCTGATGGGATGGAAGAGCATCAACCTCACCACCAAGCCAACTTGGTGACCTTGTTTAGGATGAATTATGTATGATAGATATCTATTCCGGTTCAGCAATTGAACCGATCGACCCAGTTGTCCAACCGGTGACCTGGTGAACCAAGAGCTCAAGAGGTTCGGTGGCCGGTCCAGTTTTTTCAACTATGCTCAAGAAGGCAAATTACTAGACGGAGGCAATCGAAGAGGAAAATACATGAAGGAGAACTATAAGTACAAAAAATTTCTAAGAGTAGAAAGGACGTAGATGCTCGATATTCCAAGAATTGTCGACAGTTGTGCCATCTTCTCTCTTTAGTCGGTAAGCCCTTAGGCAGGTCACTTTCGAAATGATGTATGGCCCCTCCCAAATAGGAGATAACTTGGGCCTATCTTTAGTCATTTGGATTCTTTTCAAGACCAAATCTCCAACTAAGAAAGATCTAGAATGAACATTCTGGCTGTGATAACAGTGAAGGCCCTGAAAATACTTTGTCGACTGGATGGTTGCAATATCACGAGCTTCTTGTTGATGGTCGTTAAATACCGATTGCGACCATCAATTACCTCAACAAATAAAGGGAGAACTAACATTTCTTACATGTATATTAGTATTAAATAATATAGTTCCACTTGTCTTGGAGAATTACCATGGATGTGGGAATTATACAATAAAGTGAAGGAGAAATAAGCCGGCATTCAAAGAAACACAACTCTGATGAATCACGTGAGAGCACACGGATTGCAGGGCTCACATGTCACCTCAAACCAACTTAAAATGGGGACAATCCACCGTGCACCGATCAAGGGGCCCACCTGTCAGCCTCTGGGAGAAGGTCAGTGCGGAGAGGCGATGCCATAAAGCCAAGCAACTTCCCTGACGGTACTCCGAAGGTGCACTTTTTCGGGTTCAACTTCATCCTAAAAGCCTGGATATGTTGGGAAGTTTCTTCGAGGTCAGCAATTAGGTTGTCCTTCTGTTTGGTCTTGATGGTGATGACATCGACTCCACGTTGCACCTGAACTGCGACTGCAAACATCTCTGAATCATGCGCTGGTATGTAGCCAAAAGACATCACGATGTAGCAGTACGTGCCAAACAGTGTGATGAATTAGGTCTTGAGGCAATCGGACTCCTTACAACTAATCTGATGATATCCCGAATAGAAGTCGAGAAAGCTCAAGAGCTCGTAGCTAGCCATTCAATCAACGATTTGGTCAATGCGAGGTAACCCAAAGGGGTCTTTGGGACAGACCTTGTTGAGATCCGTGTAGTCCACACACATATGACATTGCCCCGTCTTCTTTCAGACTAGGACTAGGTTAGCCAGCCAATCCAGGTGGTAAACTTCCTTGATGAGTCCTATTGCCAAGACCTTGGTTAGTTCTTCCTTGAGGGTTGTTGATGCAAAATCTGTCCCGTCGAGTGTGCCAAAGGATGTGTTGACGTAGATCATGCGTGTGGCACACGAAGGCCTGGGAAATCTGCTTAGCTCCAATGCAGGTCCTAAACTTTGATGAGATGCGGACATGCCAGTCAGTTTGATCTTGCAACTGACAAGATGGATAAATATGTTGATGAACAAAAAGTCGATAGGCTAACAAACCGTTGTAGCAATACTAGCCGACGTTGATGCTAACCGACATCGATAGGGTTTTGAATAATTGGCCATATGTCCGATATGAATTCTGACACTTGAAAAATAATGATATAAAGGCAATCGGCAAATGATAGTAAAATAAGATGATGAACCAATCGGCCGATATAAATGTGACAAAATAAAAATCCAATGAACCGTTCAGCTGATATAGATATAATGAAGCAAATATCTAACAAACCAATCGATCGATAATAGTATGATAGAATAGACGCTGATCCGATGATTAAAGCATATATTGGCTAGAAGTACAATATTATTAAATCCAAATGATTAAGTGACCAATGAAACCTTTGCTTCAATCGGCTAAAACCAACTTGTATATAATCCTTATAAGCTGATGCAACATTTAGATTCTATATGTCCGATATGGATTCTGACACTTGAAAAATAATGATATAAAGGCAATCGGCAAATGATAGTAAAATAAGATGATGAACCAATCGGCCGATATAAATGTGACAAAATAAAATCCAATGAACCGTTCAGCTGATATAGATATAATGAAGCAAATATCTAACAAACCAATCGGCCGATAATAGTATGATAGAATAGACGTTGATACGATGATTAAAGCATACATTGGCTAGAAGTACAATATTATTAAATCCAAATGATTAAGTAACCAACGAAACCTTTGCTGCAATCGGCTAAAACCGACTTGTATATAATCCTTATAAGCCGATGCAATATTTAAATAACTCATCGGCTGAAAACCCGATGAAATAATGATTAATACCTACTAACTTACATAAATCTAACTTACAACCACAACCCCATAGGTCGAACCCAATCGATATAGCATAAGGTTGATAATTGCCTGATAGATTTAAGTAAATCGATATGACACCAATCAAAGTGGCCATGCATTAAATTTAACTAAGACAGTAAGATCGGCTAACACTCCGATAAAAAATTAGCATGAACCTATCGACTTAACAAGATTTAGATTATCAACAACAATCTAATAGGTCGAACCTAACCGATGTAACACGATATTGTATATAATAATCTAATACTCAATGAACCAATAAATCTGTCTAATGTAATGGATATAGCGAATCAATTTAAAACAGCATTGTGATTGTAGAGATATATTGACTAAGCCAGAAGATCAAACCTAATTGAGACAGTCCCAACTAAACTGATGCATCTCTAAACACAATGCAATTAAAAATAGAATTGAGATATCAAGTAGACAAAGATACCGACTGAACCAGAGCAATCCAAGAGATCAAAACGATACAACCATGAACAACAACAATATAGCCGATACAATTGCTAGAGCCGGTGGAACTTAGGACTTACCCCTTCATCGGAGATCGAAGCCGATGCAACCCCATGTCAGGTGCCAAGTTTCGTCGATAGTGAAAGAAACCTCGAAAAAGAGTGTGGCGATGCGCCAAAAGTTGTATTGATCTGAGAGATAAATTACAAGGACCCCGGGTGTACATATTTATACCCATAGGCTGATAAGAGTCCTAATTGGACATGATACAAACTTTCCTAAAGATAAAACGAAAAACATAAGTTCTTATAGGACATGACACAAATTTTCCTAAATACAAAACTTGCCTAATTAATAGATAAATTAAGCTGCCATCGTGGTCTTCACGATTCCTTCTTGAACTCGGTCTCTTCTGGATAAGCGTTCCATCGGCTGATCGTATTCTTTCCTTAACCAAATCCACTAAAGAATCTAACCAAATTTTGACGTTAACAATGGTGTCACGTCGGTCTTGAGCGAATCAACAGAGCAGTTGTTTGATACACTTAGTGTCGGTCTTCACATTTAAGGAGTGTTCGATCACCTCTCTAGGAATACCAAGCATATCAGAAGGCTTCCATTCAAATATATCTTTATTAGCTTGAAGAAAGGTGACGATTGTGCTTTTCTATTTATAATCTAACTCGATGCCAATTACAGCAGTCTTGGAGGGATCGGTCGGATCGTGTGGAATTTCCTTCATCTTGGAGTCGCCCTCTCCGGACTTCGATATCTTTTTGGTGGGGACTTCTCCTTGTTGTGATGTGGATGCAGCCAGTCGGATTTCCTGTTGGTCGAGTGCTTTTTCGCGAGACTGGGCCAACTCATAGCTCTCGTTGTCGCACGTAAAGTCTTGTTTGACATCATTGTGTAGTGAGATGACTCCTTGCGATCCTGACATCTTCGTCATCAAGTAGGTGTAGCAGGGGATGACCATAAATTTTGCAAGATCTGGCCATCCCAAAATAGCATAGTAAGCTGCATCGAAATCAGCGACCTTGAAACAGACATTCCCGGGTGCCGATGGTGATTGGAAGAGTGATGTGTCCCAGTGGTGTTGACGCCACCCAAGGATAACCCCGTGAAACAAAGCGAAGCCCGGCCTCAATTCAGATCTGGGTATCTATATCTCGTCTAGCATCTTGATGAAGAGGATGTTGAGCGCGCGGCCTCCATCAATGAGACATGCTTTATCTTGATGTTCTAAACCACTAGGTCTAACACTAAGGGGTACCACCCTAGTGAGCCACTCGGTCAGGTTAATCCGAGTGGTCGAACATGATTGCCACCTCGGACCATCGGAGATATTGAGGTACTTCTGGTTGAATGTTGTTGATCTCGCGATCGGTTAGCTTCTGCTTCCTTTTAGACTCATAAGCGAGAGGGCCCTCAAAGATATGGTTCAACTCGGCTCTGGGATCTTGAAATGCCCTCGAGCCAGGTTTGTTATTGTTATCCTTGTTCTGTCCTGAGGTTCCCTTGCCGGCCATGACATTCAATTGCATCGCATGTTCTTTCACAAATATCTTGAAGATGTAGCAGTCCTTGGCTGTGTGCTTGGTGTTTGGATGGTTTGGTAGGTTCATGACCTTATCATAGTTGCTGACGTGAGGTCGTTGCGACTGATAGTTTGACATAGTGACCACCAATTCTTCGGGTCTTCGTTTGCGATCCTTCTACTGGTTGTTGTCATTCTCTTTCTTTGGACACCAGTTACCCGACTGCTTCTCTTCATGTGAGGCCTCTACTGCTTCGGCAGATTTGGCGTATGAGTTCGCTGTCTCGAAAAGCTTCATGATGGTGCATGGAGGCTTGCAGTAGAACTTGCCAATGAGGTTTTTGTCATGGATTCCCTTCTGGAAAGAAGAGATGATGATGTCGTTAGTGACTTCAAGGATTTTGTTGTAGGCCTCAGAGAAACGCCAGATGTAATCCTTAAGAGACTTGTTATTGTGTTGTATGACATGATACAAGTCAAAGTGTGTCCTGGGTCTCTCTTAGGTGCCCTAGAAGTTTGCGACAAATTGACTGCAAAGCTTGTTCCAAGAATCAATTGACCCCTATGGAAGCTCCGACAGCGAGCTCCTTGCAGAATCGACAAGTGCTACAGGCAAATAGTTTGCCATAGCTTTGCTATCCCCTCCTGCTGCACGGATGGCCAAGGTGTAGATGGTGATCCAAGACTCTAGGTTAGTTTTGCCATCGTACTTCTCGATTCCAGTCGGTTCGAAGCTGGTTGGTCAATCCACTTGACACAGTTCACGAGTAAAAGCTGAGATCCCATCAGTCTATTACATGATATATCCAACCCAAACTATGAAACATGCTGTATAACACAAGATAATGTTAAACCCAAGACTGAGTATATATTACATAATATGCGTCTGGCCCACTACCTATCTCCAATCGGATAAGCAGACCGAGTGAGTTTGTAGTACCCATGATCTCCACACTGGCCCACCTGTCAGACTTCACCTTCTTCCTCCTTGTTTCCATAGTCCACTCCCTAATCTAATCGCCTTCCCAGGGAAGAGCTTCAGATTAGGGAGGCAAAATTGCCGCTAGCCGCATGATCGCGTTGTGCACTGATATACTCCCTCGTTGGTCGCTGCACGAGATAAAAAGGCCAGTTGACCAGCAAAACACAATGGGCATTCATTCACAAGGATTCAGTTAGGCTTTTCGAGCTTGTTAACCGATGCATAGCATACTAGCTCATGGATTAATTGAGTTAATTATGAGAAAAATTGCTAGGTGACATTGCTTCAAGGTGATAGCGATGGCCGTTGACGTGCTCAATGGCCTGGAGGCTGTGTCGACCAGCTCGAGGGTGAGAAGGCGTGCCAACCATATTTGACACTGACTGGTAGCCTCGCCTCCACGATTGGTGGATTTTGTCGCCATTGCTGATGGAGACATCATCTTTACCGTTGGCCGCCTTCATCATCACTGACTGGTTTCTTTGTCTCCACAGTTGGTAGACTCCGCCGCTGTTGTTGATGGCGACATCGTCTTCATCGTCGGCCGCCTACGCTGCCGTCGACTAGTTTCTTCGCCTTCACGGTTGGTGGATTCCGTCGCCGTTGCTGATGGCGACATCTTCTTCACCATCGACCGCCTCCGCCGCTGTCGACTGGTTTCTTCATCTTCACGGTTGGTGGATTTCGTCACCGTTGCTGATGGCAACATCGTCATCACCGTCGGCCACCGTCGACTGGGGTTCTCGCTTCCATGGCCGCCCGTCTTCACCACGTTGTTGGGCAACTTCACCTCTACCATCGGTCGCCTCCGCTGCTTTCACGATTGATGGATGACCTTGTCCTTACATTGACCACCTCCGCCGTCACCGATGGAAATACCAACAAGCTAAGTCATCATTAATTTTATGTTTCATATGATATTTTTCTTTTTCTCTGCCTTACTACATCAATTGGTTCTCCGTTGAGTAGTGAGTCGAGGGCTACAAATAAAAAGCATAAAGATAAAATAATTTGTTTTCTGCTCTTAACAATTGCAATAGTACCCCGAATAGCACAAATTTTGATTTGTGAAGCTTTGTTTCATGAAAGATGAACTCATGTCACTCATACGCATATCTGAAAAGTGCCATGAGCCAACTCCCGATGCTTGGGGGGCTATGACTAGTCAGGCAGAGTGTTTAAACGTAAGGAGTCAACTACTCGGGAAAATTAAAATTGACGAGAAGAGAAATACATATTTATATATATTGCAAAATTGCTTGAATTTTCTTCAAGTACTATATTTACATTAGATACTACTCATTCTATATGTTTATATTGCAAGATACAAATCCAGATATGCATAGTAGGGATTTATGGCCATAAGCTTATCTCCTATGCTTGGGGAATGGATCAGTCAGAATACCACCGTTGGTCGCCTTTATCGCCGCCGATTGTTGCCCTTGCCTCCATGGCTGGTCTATTACACCATCGGTGCTGATGGCGACATAGTCACTATCGATCGCCTCCGCAGTCGCCGACTGGTTTCTTCGCCTCCACGGTTGGCGGATTCTGCCGCCGTTGTTGATGGTGACATCATCTTCACTGTTGGTCGCTTCTGTCACTGTCGATTGGTTTCTTCGCCTCCATGGTTGGTGGATTACACCGCTGCGGATGGGCATTTTTATCTTCACCGTCGGCTTGCCTCCATCGTCGTCGCCTGGTGTCCTTGCCTTCACAGCTGGCCTATTACGCCGCTGCTGATGGGCGTCTTCGTCTTCACCATAGGCTTGCCTCCGCTGCCATCGACTGGTGTCTTCGCCTTCACAGCTGGACTACTCTGCCGCCGTTGATGGACGTCTTCGTCTTTACCACCGACTTGCCTTCACTACCGCCAACTGATGTCTTCGCCTCCACGACTACACGATTATGCCGCCGTTGCTGCGCGTCCTCGCCTTCACGACTGGCTTATTATGCCGTCATTGTTGGGCGTCTTTGTCTTCACCGACGGCCGTCTTTGCCATCGCCGACTAGTTTCTTCATCTTCATGGCTACGCATCTCCGTCACCATTATTGTGCAACTTCGTTTGCACAACCGGTCACCTTTTGCTGCTACCAATTGTCTTGATCACCAGCAACATATGTTGCCTCTACTTCGCCAGCTTTGCTACTTCATCAGTCTCGACATCTCTGAGAACCTTGACACAAGACACAAGACTTTATTTTCGCTTCAAAGCAGACTTTCTACTTTAGCCTGCAGTCTACTCTAAGTTTCTCAAGTGTCAAGTTCAAGATATAATTTATATGTTCTAGTTAGATTTAGCTCTGCTCTTTAAAGTTCAGGTTGGATATGGCTTCGAGCCTCACAAGTTCAGGCCTAGGGAGTTTGAAGTCATCAACCAATCAAATTTTGATGAGTTAGTCCACAGTATCAACATCTATTTTCCTCCACGTGAAGCATCTTCAATAGCTACAACCCCTTTTATTATTGTCAATTTTCAGAATCGACGGCACTCCACCGTCAGCTCGATCGAGCTCGCAGCTGAACATGGTCGAGCTCGTCGGCTCGTCGCCGACCTCCAATTCTATCTCAGCCTCAACCTACTCGCCTACTAGGGCTCGCCACCGCGTGGCCCACCGCCTCCAACCGTACTTGAGTTGGCTAATTTAGGTCTAGACTAGAGAAGGAGAAAGGATTGGATCTTGGGAGGAAGAACGTGAGGCTGACAAGTGGGTCCAGCTAGTTGACATGGATTGCCTCTTCCTTGTCATGCCTATATGTCAGTACTGTGCTGAAACACGTGGTGTTTTGTTATTTGGTTCTTGATATGTGGTTATGTGAAAACTTTTATAGAACATGTGGTTTCTCGTTACACATATCTTTATAGAGTTTTCTGAAATTTACTCAAAATAAAAATATTTTTCAGGTAATATTCATCTTCGTTTGATTTTTGCTTTCTTTTTAATATGACTATCCATTTATATTTGGTTGTGTTTTAATATTAAAAAGTTTAATAGGGTAATTTGTAAAATTTACATTGGGCAAGGTGGATAACATATTCATTACCACCCCCACTATTTTTTTAAGTAGTATAGAAATTCTTTTTTTATATATATGGGTAGGCCAAATTTACTTTCTTCGTTTTAAAACATTTAATGGTGTTTATTATTCCAATTTGGATCACTGATAACTCTAAAATGATTAAACAACAATGAATGAAAATTTCATGGTTATATTTTATACTTTAATACTTATTTTAAATCTTTTGAAAATACTCTTTAAAAAGATAACATTATTTTAAAACTTTTAAATCTTTTGAAAAAGATGAATGATCAAACTTTGAAAATAGATGGCACATGTGGTCAGTTATTTAAAAAATGAACTATATGAATTTTAATTTATCTTATGGCCATTTGAATAATATGTAAGAGATGACATTGAGGTAAAATGACATTTTCCAAAATAAAAATAACTAGTTTCTCAAAAAAGAAATAACTAAAGAGGTGCAAATTAAATTAGAGGGAAGGCAAAGCAGAGAGGGGACTAATGAGGCGAGGAACGCGCGCGGACACATGCACGCACGCAGGGCCGTCCCCTCCCATCGCATTCGCATTCGCAATCGCTAGCAGCTGCCCACCCAGAGTGTTCGTCCGCGCGTGCATGTCGTTGCATTGCCACCACCGGACGGAGCAACGACGACCGGGCACCATCTCCGGCCGGCCGGGCACGGGCAGAAATCGCCAGCTATCATCTGGCCATCGCCTACGGTGAGCGGTCATCGTCGTCCATCCGATCGAATCGCCCCCACTCACCGCGGGTGTCCCCGTCCGCCGGAGTTCGTGGTCCGCCATGAAACCAGGATTGCTGAAGTCTCGGCGGAGCAGCGCCGGGGACGAGGAGGAGGGATCCGGCGGCGGCGGCGGCCTCCCCACGGCGACACGGAAGGAGTGGTGCTGGTCGTTAGGGATTCTCAAGGCCGTGGCGGCGCTGCTGATCCTGATGGCCGGCGTGCTGATCGGCCTGGCCGCCAGCGCGAGCCTGTCATGCTACTACGTCGAGGGCAGCGGCAAGCAGGCAGAGGCACGGCGCGGAGGTGGAGGCGGCGGAGAAGGAGGGTCGCGGTGTCGCGACGACGGGTGTGGCGAGGCGCTGAGCTTCCAGCGGTTCGTGCAACCGCACCCTCCATGGGGGCACACGATGAAGGACGAGGAGCTTTTCTGGCGCGCTTCCATGGCGCCGCGCGTTGAGGAGTACCCGTACCAGCGCGTCCCCAAGGTGGCGTTCCTGTTCCTGACGCGCGGACCGCTGCCGTTCGCGCCGCTGTGGGAGCGGTTCTTCCACGGGCACGAGGGGCTCTACTCCGTGTACGTGCACGCGCTGCCGGAGTACAGGCTGAACGTGTCGTCGTCGTCGCCGTTCCACGGCCGGCAGATCCCAAGCGGCGACGTGTCGTGGGGCTCCATCACCCTTGTCGACGCCGAGAAGCGGCTGCTGGCGAACGCGCTGCTGGACTTCTCCAACGAGCGGTTCGTGCTCGCCTCCGAGAGCTGCGTGCCGGTGTTCAACTTCCCGACGGTGTACGAGTACCTGGTGAACTCGGTGCAGAGTTACGTGGAGTCGTACAACATCGACGTGCCGCAGTGCGCGGGGCGGTACAACCCGCGCATGGCGCCCGACGTGCTAGAGGAGCAGTGGCGCAAGGGGTCCGAGTGGTTCGAGATGAGCCGAGACCTCGCTGCCGACATCGTCGCCGACCGGAGATACCACGCCGTCTTCCGCAAGCACTGCACGCCGTCGTGCTACCCGGACGAGCACTACATCCCGACGTACCTGCACCTCCGGCACGGCGCGCGCAATGCCAACCGCACCGTCACCTGGGTGGACTGGTCGCGCGGCGGGCCGCACCCGGCGCGATTCGGCAAGGCCACCGTCACGCCGGCGTTCGTGCAGGCCATCCGCAACAACGGGACGCGCTGCGCGTACAACGGCAAGCCCACCACCATGTGCTACCTGTTCGCCCGCAAGTTCGCGCCCAGCGCGCTCGGGCCGCTGCTCAACATGTCCACCACGCTCCTCGAATTCTGACATTGTTTTTTTAATTCTCCGGTACTATTAGTAGTTTGTTAGCTGATCGATGGATGATTCCTTCCATGTAAATTTCTGTCTGTCATCCCAACTATCCTTAATTCTCCCGAATTTGCCTCAAAATGAATATATAGATAGATTTCTCCAAATCGAGTATATATAGGATACTTCCTAACCACTATGGAGTGGAAAGAATTGCTCTGATTCTAGCCACAGTGTCAGGCAAAGTAGACTGTCTACACTGCAGCAATGTCATTTCCTCTATTTATTACACCTTAAGGACATCTTTAGCATGCCATGTGTTTACAGTTGGCGGTGGGCATATGCAAGGTTTTATTTTATGAACGAATTTAAGACATTTTTTTTCTTGTCCAGGGATTGGGAAGGTGGGCCGGCTCCAAAATACCGAAACATATATAACAAGTACAATAGCAATGGGCCCGAACCAACCCAAAATTGCTAGGATGATACTCCTCTAAGGTACTGCCCTATTGCTGACATGTGGGTTTGCTATTTATCACTACTATAGAAATGATCTTTGTAAATGGCCAAAATTCATTTTCGCAAGTGTTTGAGCGGCCTGCCTCCCTCTAGGTATCTGTGAAAATAGACATTATCACAGGCGGGTCGTCTAGCCGAGTGGGAAAAACGATTTTTCACAGACGGATGGCTTAAGGTGGTCATATGAGAAAACCAATTTTCACAGGTGGGCAACATAAGACGTCCATTTGGAAAATGAATTTTCACATTTTTGAATTTTTTAGGCACCAAAACAAAATCAGAAATTTTTTAAAAAAATTTTAGTAGGCATCACATTTGCACACCCAAATCACAATCCACATCAATTTCTTTTACAAAATACAAACAAGTGTGGTATATAGGACTCAAACTCTAAGACCTCATAGTCCATACACATCCATCCTTACCACCACACCACAAGTACTTACCGTTTGGAGTTAGGAAACTATTATTTTGAACTTCACATCTACGGAACTTAAAATGCTTATTTGGTCCTCTAAACAATCTTAAATGAAAAGGTCTTCAATTATAAAGTTGTAGATCTGGTCGAGCCTATAACTTTGATGTAGAGCATGTTTTCATGAGAGATCGTTTGAAGCATATATATCTGAAATTTTGTAAAAATAGATGTGAGATTTTGTAACGAATGTTTTGGCCTCTAAAAAATCTCAAATAAAAAAGTTGTCAACTACAAAGTTGTTATAGCTTTCGTCAAGTTCTAAAATTAATTTTGATATAAAGTTTGTCTTCATCAACCTTTATATGAAAAAGTTAGGTGTAGATATATGTTTTTTTTAAAAAAATTGATTTTCAAAGGCGAGTGGCTTAAGCCGTCCGTCTGCGAAAATCAATTTTCACATGAGCATACTTAAACCACCCGTTTGTGAAAATGAGGTTGCGAGTGGCTTAAGTCATTGTACGTGAAAATAAATTTTCAAAGGTGCACGCTTAAGCCACCCGCCTATGAAAATAAGGTCATTTTTGCAAGCGGGCTGTTTAAGCTTGATTTTTACATACGAGCCTTGACAGGGGACTCTCTCCAGATTTTCACAAACGTATCTTCTTTTGACTTGCCTAAAAAATAAAAGGGATGTGCGAAAATTGTTTTTCTAGTAGTGTATGTGGCCTATATGGTAGTCACTCAAATTTAGAAGATAGTATGTTAAAGAATCTTGTTCCTTATTGCTAAGGTGCTAAGCCTAAGTTTAAGACAGGGGAAGGGTCTTACTAAGTCCCACGACCATGAGATAGCTACTTGTGCACAAATCTGGAGATGTCGCTCACTGGGCGAATGCCCAAACAACCGAAGTGTATAAGATGAAGATGTCACCTTCATAGTCTGATAGATTATAGATGGATTTAGAATCACACTTTTCTTTAAGAGGTGAAAACGGATCGGATAAAATCTAATCCGATTTGCTTCAAATCCGTCTGAAATGAGGATATGGTATAGGTTTATAGAAACCCGGCAAATTTGATGCACATAGTATGGTGCGGATTCAGATGTGGACGTGGTATCTCTAAAATCCGATATATACGGATTATCCGATATTTCTATCGGATTTTCTGATAGGCCGTTTATACGGATAATCTAAAATTATCAACCCACACATAACCACTATGTTTGTGGCAGTCAACGTGAGCCGGCCCATCCAATGACCTAATTCATAAATTAACCTAGAGTCTTTAGTCTGAGACTCTCACCATCTCATTTCACACTTGCATAGTTGTGTTTTTATATCATGGACGTCCTATATTTATATAGCACTTAAGCATATACTTGTGATTATAGTTTTGGTGAACACAGCGTAAACTCGTGCACAGATCCTGAAAGGTGTTTGTCCTCGCGTTCCCGCTGCTTCCTCAATCGGCAAGCTTCCTCATGCTTAGCTTCTGAGACCATAAAAATCTCTTGGATCAGCGTGTAGTCACCGTCGGTGGTTCTGCTAGCGTCGTCCATCGATCGGATAAGGACTCCTACCTCCCTAGACCCATACCGGATAGAGTCGTGTCATGCCCGAGGAGACGGGATCGAAGTTGATTTGAAGCATGCGGAGAGGAGCGGAGGGTTATCTTGGGATAAGCCAAAACCGAACAAAGCGATGTGCGCTTTAGGTTTCTCCAACTGTATTGAGTCCGAGTCAGGAGAGCAACCCTAAAGTGGGTCTTGGCCACGTTCGGGAGACCGAACAGGATAGAAGTGATTTTGGGTCTCCCCGACTGGTTCGGATCCGAGTCAGAGAGGGAAAGTGTAACACCCTGAAAATCATATTAATAAAAATGTATAAATTTTGAACTTTGTTGTTCCATGCTGCTTTTTTGAGTGCTTTGCTTGAGTCGACCCAAAGTAAGGAAGTGATAATTTGATAATCTCAAATAAATAAAAGACAACACAAAAAACGAAAATTAAATACCCATTTAATTTCCAATCCTTATAAATACAAACAGTGGATCAATAGTACATTCTCATAAATGAAGATTATACAAGTAAAATAGGAATTAAGTACAAACCCCAAATCAGGAAAATACTACCTGAAGTATAAAAGCTAAATTATTTAGGATAAGAACTCGAATGTTAACTATCAAACTTATTTCAAGAATGCTATAAAACTACTACAGATGGAACCCACATATTATGGTGAATATTAATATGTGACCTTCCCCGTAAATAACAACCAATAAATCTAGGACTTACAAATAAATAAAACAAATTAAAAACCTATTTTAGAAAAGTCCAACTCTTTTTGGGCCAGAACCTCAGCTGGTCCAGCACCCTTAGTTCTAAAGCAAACCAAGTCCATAAGCCAGTCGGGGCAACCACCAAACAGGCCAGGTCGCCACCTTCTGGCCAAGCCCAGCACAGCTAGCAGCCCACCGCCAAGCCAGGCGGGCTAGGGCAAGCAGCCAGCCAGCCAGCCAAACCATGTGCCCATGCCATGCCTGCCTTTGCCGTGCGCCGCTGCTCGTAGCCACACGAGCTGCCGCCGCAACACCGTGACGAACAAGCCTCGCGCACGCTCGCCCTCAACCGTGTCGCGCCAGTGCCGTGCGCCGTGCCCGAAGCCATCACGCTGCGCTGCACGCTCACATGTTCAGCCACGCCGCGCCGCTTGTTACGCGGGCCCCGTGGCGACGACTTTGGCGTCCAAGCCGTGCCCGCCTGCGTCAGCCGAAGCTCCCTGTCCTTGACGCTCGCATCACGTGGTGCACTGGACGCCGAGAACGGACCGCACGTCGCGGCCCACGGCTTTTGCCGCGACCACGCGCCGACCTCGGCAGTGCACCTGCACTAGGTCCACGCAACAGCCGAAGACACCACACCGACGAGCGCCGCGCCATCCTCCCCGGTTCCAGCGAAGTCGCCTCCAGTGGTTCGCGCCGAGGCACGCCCGCGACTGCGAGCATGATGCAGCGCCGTGCCCGCTCTAGTCCCGTGCGGCCGTGCGCCGCCACACCACGCCGGGCAAACGACTCCGTCCCGCCACGTCGCATCCGGTCCCGCGCTTGACCACCGCCCGCACTCCAAGCCGGAGCATGCCGTGCGCCGCTGCCGCACGCAAGCACCGCGTCGCACCCGAGCCGCAACCGACGCCGACGCAGAGCCAAACCACCTCGCTCGCATCAGCCCTGTGGCGCAAACAGGGCAAGGACCTTTTTTCCGCCCGGAATCGCGCTGCGTCGTATCGTACCCCGGGCCCCGGCCATCAAATCCAACGGCCCCACCTCACGTCACGGACAGGAAACCAAGGACAAAGCCCACGACACCATTTACCGCACGACGACTTCCGTCCACGCCCTTGCTTCCCTGCCAATCCAGCGAGGAGAGAGCATCTGCGTCTTGCCGCTCGAGCTGGCTCGCCTCCTTTCCCGTTCCCCTGCAGCCCCATCCCGCGTCGGACGCCTTACCAACTCCCCCACGCCGCGAGCTCGCCGACTCGCCGTTTGTCCCAAAGCCACTGTGCGCAGCGCATCCTTCCCTGCCTCGCTCGCCACCCTCTCGTTCGTCCTGTCCACCCAGAGCCATAGCCCCACACACCGAACGGCCATCGAGCAGGTGGCCTGGTGCTTCCTCTCCTTTCAGACAAAGCAAAAAATTAATTTCCTTCCAGTGGAGAACCTCGAAGTCAAAGAACAGACGTGTTCACTGTTCACCATGCCCAGCGATGGCAGCCTCCGCATCGTCCTCTTCCCGTTCCCGGCGCAGGGCCACTTCTCCGCCTTCCTCTCCCTCGCCACCCACCTCCACGACGCCCAGCCCACGGCCGACATCACCATGGTCTCCACCCCGCTCAACGTGGAAGGCCTCCGCCGCCGGTCCAGATCCCTGACGGTTCCACGCCCTGCCGTTCGCGCCCGCCGAGCACACGGCCTGCCCGGAGACGGCGAGTCGACCGACGCCGCGCCGCTCCTCCACTTCATCACGCTGTTCGAGGCCACTGAGTCGCGCTCGCTACAGGACAGCTTCGACGGCCTCGTCCGTGACTTGATCACCGCCGCCGGAGCAGACGGTGTCCTGCGGCGTGTTGGGCAGCGTGGCGTACCACTCGCTGTGGAACCACCTGCCGCACCTGCGCACGCCCGGTGAGGACGCGTTCTGCCTGCCGGATCATCCGGAGGTCACCGTCCACCGGTCGCAGCTTCTGCCGCACCTCCTCGGCGCCGACGGCACGGACCGGTGGTCGGCCTACCACGGCCGGCAGACATCGGCCGGGTACGACACCGACGCTATTCTTGTTAGAAATAATCTTGTTGTACTATGTGATCATGTTTATTTTCTTGCATAGCGTCGCATTTAGTTATTGTAGTAGACTAAGTTCTCAGCTGCATGTAATGGTTGTTGTGGCGTAGCGAGCTAATCCCCGTGAAGCACAAAGTGGTAAATAGTGCTTGTCGTAGATTGGCAGCCAAGTAGATCGTGCATGTATGTTGGAATTAGTCTCATGCTTCTGCGGTGAATTAGCCTTGCATGGATTAGTTAGTTATGCATGCACGTTGTGGTAGTTCCTTGATACATGCAGCAAGCATATCGCCAGCACTTGTGGAGATGCGACCAAGGACGTGGGGCGTTGTGTGCGAAGAAAGTGGATCAATTGGCTCATCCAGTGTGTCATTAGTAGTGTGCATGCGTTATAAATATATGCTCATTGTAATCATTTAGTTTGAGAAAATGTTTTCATCCCTCGAGAGATATCTCCTTATTTTTTACATGACATCTAAATAGTCATAAACAATTTTAAAAAATTGACAAGATATATTAATATGAAATATATCACTTCACAAACACGCAAGTTCAAATTCAACTTATATAAGTTGTAGCAAAAATAATAAATATAACTGCAAATGTATGTTAACTATTTTCAGTTTAATTTGTTTTTTTGTTGCAACTTGTAGAAGTTGAATTTAGCCTTCACACTATGTGTTGTGTTCCATTTAGTTGAGAAGAAAAGCAAGAGAAAAGGCACTAAGGCAGCGTTCGGCAGGCTATGTTGGGAAAGCACACAGCGCCCGGAAAACGGAATGGTCCATTAGCGCGTGATTAATTAAGTATTAGCTAATTTTTTTTCAAAAATGAATTAATTTGATTTTTTAATCAACTTTTGTATAGAAACTTTTTGCAAAAAAATACACCGTTTAGTAGTTTGAAAAGCGTGCGCGTGGGAAAAAGTACTGTACGCGCTGGGAAAACTAGGTGCCGAACACAGCTTAAGTTGTGTGCAGTCTCACAAAATACTCTATGTTCTGTGTTCTTCTTCTCCTTGTGCTTTTCATGTGTATGTACGTGTGATTTGTGTCCACTGCGTTCATGTGTGAGTTGCTTTGATTTCCTAACAATTCTCATCAACACGATGGAGTTGGAGACGACCGGGCTGCGCATGCTTCGGAAAACGATGGGCGTCCCGCTCTATCCCATCGGCCCTCTGGTGCGTCGCCGGACGGAGCACTCCGATCACACCGGTGACCATAACGACGATGACGTCAAGCGGTGGCTCGACGCCCAAGAAGAGAGGTCAGTGCTGTACATATCATTCGGGTCCAATAACTCGCTAAGGCTTGACCAGATGGTTGACCTCGCCATGGCACTGGAGGTCACCGGCCGGCCATTCATCTGGGCTATCCATCCGCCGTTCGGGTTTGACATCGAGACCACCAACGGCGGCGAGTTCAGCGCCGAGTGGTTGCCGGAAGGGTTTGAGGAGAGGGTGCGTGCCAAGAACATTGGGCTTCTCATCCACGGTGGCCTCCACAGGTGAGCATCCTCGCGCACGTGTCCACCGACGCGTTCCTGAGCCACTGCGGCTGGAACTCGGTGCTGGAGAGCATGGTGCACGGTGTGCCAATCATCGCGTGGCCGCTCATGGCGGACCAGTTCTTCAACTCCTAGATGCTGGAGGAGTGGGGCGCGTGTTTCACGCCCGGAAATTTTCCCAAATTTCCAGACCATTTTGTGTATTAAGTCCCTGTCCAGGCATCAACCATGGTACACAAAACGACAAATCGATAAACAAACCCAAACGTAAATAAAGCGATAAATACTTACAACAGAGGCACTTAGTCCTCACACCGAAAAGAAAACAGCAGCGGAAAGAGGCGATCCTAACGGGGCTTCAGCTCCACTCCATAGGCAAACTCAACTATGGTCTGAGCCTTGGTCCTCTAACTTCATCTTCAACTCAGAAGTACTAAACTTCTGAAAAGGGAAAAAAATAGCAAGATTGAGTATAACCACCGTACTCAACAAGCCACACCAAAGATGCAAACGTGCAAAGGGGAGACAGAGGGAGGCTTGTGGCTATTTGCAGAAAAGCGGTTGCAAAACTTTATATTTTAAAACAGTAAACAGTTGTTATTTATGACAGGATTAAATCAACACTGAACAACGCTACAACCACGTTGAACAGGCCCAACCATTCCACCTGAACTTCACCAGTTCATTAAGTTAAATTAATTAAGCATGTGGGACTAATCACAATGAATCTGGTTGATCGCCCATAACCGCGGGCACGGCTATTCGAATAGTTTTACTCTGATCAGAGGTGCGCAACTGTACCCACAAGACACGATTCCACACATGTTACCATGCCCCGAAGTATCGCCACAATACTGCAAAGGGGGAAATCGTGACAAGACCTTTCGCATAGCTCCTCCTAACCAAGCGCACCACACCGCAGGTTTCGCCCCCGCTCCCTTACCAGCAGCGGGCAGCCCCCCTCGTGCCATGGTGAATCTGGCAGCCGATCAACCGGTATATCCCGGCCGACCCAACTCCATCACGCCCACCCTTGCCGGGGAGCATCAGCTAGGGAAGAGCTATACTACAAGTCCAGCAGTTGCCCATTCTTGCTTGTGGTAAGCACTGTTAGTCTTCCAGGGTTTCCCATGAATCGGTCCTTAATTGCCATGGGTGCGACCAGCAAAACCACGCACCCACAGCCCACCATTAGGTCATATTTTAGTTGGATAATTACGACCAATTAAACCTGGTCGGGTGCCTCGAGCGAACCGCTCGTTAAAAGCTAATGTGAACAATGTAATTATCCCATTAAATGAGCTAGTGGTAATTAAGCATGGCTAAGCATGTATAATTCTAGCAAAGTCAACATAAGTGACTCACGCTAGTCAAATTATCACCCACAGTTAACAAAGGACAGTTTAACAAGTAAACATGGCACAAGCGGACGGATAGGTAAACCCTATTCCTATGTAATTAGCAAAACATGCACTTTATTTGAAAACGTAAAATATTTCATAAAATAGGTAGAACATGCTCAAGAGGAATGTGTGACTTGCCTTGCTTCTTCAAACAATCTTCCGGACTACTTTCCTCGCGAGCGCGAAGTTCCGAAACGGTGGAATCTACACGCTGGCACGCAAAACGAGGAAAAACTCTAATAAAAACCATGTGAATAGTACAAAAAAAGTAAACAAACATGTAGAGCTCAATTTTAGATGAATTTTGCAAGTTGAATGGCTCAATTTGGAGTTCGTATGAATTAGATATGAATTTTAGAAGTTTTGAGCCATTTAAATGAATTTCTGGATATTACATCGATTTATTGCGTAATTATTAATTAATTTTACAAAGAAAAGGACTACGCTGACATCATCAAAGGGAATCGGTGCCGGAACGGTGGGTCCCACGTGTCAACGGGTCAAGAGGCGGACGGTCCACGGTGGACCAAGTCCACGCACGCACGGGTGCGGACGCACCACGTGGCACTGACGTGACGAGCACTGCGGATGGAAGGGAGAAGGTAGCGCCGACGTGGACGCCAACATGGCGAAGTCGCGGGCGGCCACGTGGTCTGGGTGTGGACCTGTTAACGGCAGATTTTCGTAATCTACTCGGAGAGGAAAGAGAGAACCGATGCAGAGAGGAAGGGTTAAGTTGGAGTCGGACCAAGTCTTGTATCGGACTCGACAAGCGTATCGGATTGGAAACTGTGTTAGCAGAAAAGGTGTATCGGCCGATACGGATTCAACGTGTGACGGAGCATGAAGCTCCTCACCGGGAGACCGCGCAGGTCCCCCTTTGCCGGTTCGGCCAGGGGCGCAAGGTGAAATTCTTCGCCCCTGATCTGTGGGATCCCAGCGAGAAAAACGCATGGACGCAGGCGATTTAGACAGGTTCAGGCCGCTAAGGAGCATAATACCCTACTCCTGTGTTCTGGTAGATCTGAGAGTATGATGGAATCCAGAGAGAGTCCCCCGAGAGAGTCCCCAGCGAGAGTCCCCCTTCTCTCCTAGTCCTGGGCCTCCTTTTATATGGCAAGGGGCTACTACATGGGCCACCAGCTGCCTAAGAAAGAAGACATTCTTTTACATTTAGGGCTATCCTACCGTCGAAAGCAGCCTCTGACAGACGCCGCAGCACGCCTTCGCTCGGTCAGCCGACCCATTCGGGGAACGCCCATTTCAGCGGACCGGATATGCACGCGCCACGCCGCATTAAATGCGGTGTAGTGCGCCCGTCTGAACCGCTATAAATGCGGTTATGTGAGTTCTGCCGCGCTCACCTAACTCGCGCACGTGGCATCCAAGTCGTAGGGGGTCGGGGTGCCCCAGGTCTCGGGGGAAAAACGGGAGCGGCCCGACCCCGGGGGAAACCGGGAGGGCAGCCGCCACGTCACCCTCGGGCCCGACCCCTCCGGGGGAATGGGCCACGTGGTCCCTGTGGCCGTCCTTCTCTTTGGTCTCGATACCCCCGGGCCCGTGTCACCGACAACGTGGTTTTTGGCCGACAGAGATAGAGTGTTGATAGAGTTAGCATGGGCTTGGTTTGGGCTCAGGATAAGCTTCAAGGAGGTTGCCAAATAGAGATAAAGCTTGGTTTTAGGCAATTGTATCTTGTAAATCAAGTAGGTTTAGATCTAATCTATTTTGCCGCAAAGACTTGTTTGTTAAGTTGTAGATAAGATCGTGTCCTATCTGGACAATGTTGTAATCTCGGCTATAAATATCCCGGTAGTTTTTACATAGAAACTCTCTCACAACACAATCCTCCAGATTTGGTACTCTGGTTTCTAGAACCTTGCTCATGACCAGGGCCAATGGGACAGTACCCCTGCTCTCTAGGAGCCGATGGAAGTGCAGGCCGATAGAAAGTTGACCAAGCCCACATTGCCTTGCAGCTACCATAGGATTGTAGAACTCATAGGATAGGTTGATGCTTCTGCCTTGGAAAACACCTACTGGGAGCAAGCAGGGGGTGATGCCGATCATGAAGAGTTCTCTTGCTACCATATCATTATTCAGTTCACACAGAGTTAGATCGGCAGGGAGCTCAAAATTGGAGTTCGAAGGGTACACAAATGTGTCCATCTTGGCTGATGGAGGACCGGTGTAAAATCGGACGAACCAAGCAGATAATTCTTCGGCCGATTGATCTGCTCTAGGGTATACTGAAGCTGCTTCTCCGAAGGACATGCACCTCCTGGATGAGGGATCTTCATTGTCGGTGTAGTCCGATGGGAAGGCAGACTCTGATAGCGGAGGCCCATCAGCCATGGTGTTGGTATAGATTGTCAGCCAAAGTTGGACGAACCACCATGGACCCCCATGTGCCACTGTCCTTTTCAGCATTAGATCTTGAGTGGCAGAATGGAGCAGCCGATAGACAGCCCCAAGAAGATATCGGCCGAGAGGAAATTGTCTCTTTTCAACTAGGGCTTGTGCTAGATGTTGGCAATTCAGAGTAGGGCCGCAGGTTGATCCACAGAAGACAAATCTTTCTAGCCATAAGGTTAGAAAGGCCACATGTTCTCTTTCTGAGACTGATCCTGTTTCCATGTGTTCAGCTACATATCCAGACCAACCTCTGATTTTCTTGGTCTTCAGCTTGTGGGTACTGTTGATAAGGAGGTTGAAGGGATTGATCTCAGAATGTATGTCCAATCCTATCAGCATCTTGATGTCTACCAGCGTCGGGGTCATCGGACCTTGCCTGAATAAAAAAGCGTTCAGGGTGCTGGACCAGAAGTACGTGGCTGCTGACATAAGGGGCTCATTTTTCTTGGTATCGGCCAGGGATAGAGTGATGCATTGGCCGATTCCTATTTCATCCCAGTGGACTTGCTTGACCACGGCAATTCTCTTGTACCAAGTTCTAAAGCCAGTGAGCTTTGACGGCCAAGACCTGAAGGTGTGTTTCCATGAAGGTACATTGGGTTTGACCTGCTTGAATGGGATTCTATTTGTCTCTGCATTGATTAGCCAACTAGGGTCAGAATTGACCATGGGGCCCAGCAGGAACCGGTGTGATTTGTCAATGGTGGGGATTAGGATCCGGTTCTTGAAGACCTGTGGCGCATAAACGGTAATGGAAGATAAGACCCGGGGGGGCAAGAGTAGAAGCCCTAGTTTGAAAAACTCGGTGGAAAAATGAAAATGTGAGCTTGGAAAGGGTTGACTCACCACGGGGATCTCGGAGGTGTAAAACGGCAAGGAAGCCATTAATGTGGTCGGAGAGGTCATTGGTGAGGGGGTCGATGCCTTGAGGACGCCGAGGAGTCGCCGGAGTTGAGAGGCGCAGGTGGTCGATGAAGAACGGCGCAAGTAAGTCGGTGGCGGGAGGTTGTGAATCTGGATTTGCGCGGTTTTCAGGTAAACCCTAGCGAAGAAGTCGATGGGTTCTTCGAAGCTAATTCCGCCACATTATATAATGAAGCGGAATTGGGGGGCATGTGTTAACGGCAGATTTTCGTAATCTACTCGGAGAGGAAAGAGAGAACAGATGCAGAGGGGAAGGGTTAAGTTGGAGTCGGACCAAGTCTTGTATCGGACTCGGCAAGCGTATCGGACTGGAAGCTGTGTTAGCAGAAAAGGTGTATCGGCCGATACGGAGTCAACGTGGTTGTTGGCCGACAGAGATAGTGTGTTGATAGAGTTAGCATGGGCTTGGTTTTGGCTCAGGATAAGCTTCAAGGAGGTTGCCAAATAGAGATAAGGCTCGGTTTTAGGCAATTGTATCTTGTAAATCAAGTAGGTTTAGATCTAATCTATGCCAAGAGTTTGCCGCAAAGACTTATTTGTTAAGTTGTAGATAAGATCGTGTCCTATCTGGACAATGTTGTAATCTCGGGTATAAATATCCCGGTAGTTTGTACATAGAAACTCTCTCACAGCACAATACACAATCCTGTTCAACTTATTTTCAGCGCATCGCCAACCCTCGCAAGAGGTTAATTTTGACGAGTTCTTGCTTCCCAAGAGCAGAGGTAAGAACTCGTCCCCGACGATCTACATCGTCGGGGCTAACGTGTCGCTTTAGGCACGTTAAGCCTCGATGATGTGATCGTCGTTTATCATGCTTTGGATGATTTTCGTAAGTGTATTAATTACGCTTTGCTAGCGATCTACTCGTTTTAGGGTTTATTGCCGACTGTAGTTTAATTATTATACTTAGTTAAATCTTTCAATGCATCTACCATCCCCAAAACGATCGACGACTTGATTTTCTTTGTGTTAAATCTCAATTCACACTTCGAGTTGCCATCGACCTTAGTCCTGTTTTGAGATCTAACCCAAAGCCTGTTTTTTATCATAATTAAGGATAACGCCGATGTTTCAATCGGTCTTTTTTAATACATGTAATCACCACAATGTTTTTATATGTATTTGTCACTTGTATGAGTAGATTGACAAATATAAATGTGTTTATCGTAGGTTACTCTTTAGAGTTTGTCTGTGATCGATATATTTATATAAGCCGATTGGTTCATACAAGTTTGCATTAGAGTATTAGCTAGTGCACTTGTCTCATTTATCCCTCATCGGCCGATGCTGCTAATTGACATTAACATGTTGATGAGGGCCGATGAGATTAGATCTATATTTTGATCTTATTTTATCACAGTTACAAGTAAGCCGATATAGCTTTGCCCTATTGGCTAGGTCATGACAATGCGACATCGGCCTATCGGCCGATCGGCCATTGTTTACTAACATGGTTTGCTTGTTTATCTTGTTGATTGCAGATCAAATCAACTGGCATGCCCTACATGCACCTAGGCAAGCCTTTGGACCTGCACTGGAGCTAAGCAGATCTCCCAGGCCGCCGTGGAAACGTGGAACCCGTTTGGTTGCGAGGCGGGTCTAAATTCTACGCCAACACGCTTTTGGCACACCCGGTGGGACCTCAAGAACGCAAGCTTCGTGAGAACAAGAAGATCATTGCAGGATGTCGAAGCAGAGTAAGATCTCCGAGGAGAACGTCGTCTCTGTGACCGTCGACCAGCTCAACGAAGCGCAAAAAGTTGATATGGACAAGCTGGTCGAGCAATTTCAAAATATGTACCTGCAGACGTACTCTAGGACTCGGCAAGGCACCCTCATTCAAAAATCTAAGGTGGTAATGTCGAGCCCTGGAGACGGAGCCAACACGTCGGCGGCAGCACACGACCACACTGTCAAGACTGAAGAAAACGCCGCGCCGACGTTGCAAGACCGCATCGACTCCGTAGTTCATTCTGCGCTAGTCAACCAGTCGGGGATCCTGGTGAACACATTGACCAATACAGTCAAATCAATCCTAGATGGTTTTATTCATCAATACAAGCCTCAAGGGCCGATTTTCTTGCCAGAAAACAAGTTCCCTGCTTATCGAACTTTGAGGACCGACCTGAGCATGGCTCCATAGCCGACGGCACCGATCCCACCTCCATCGGCCCAACCAGCATCAACCATGCCGCTGGTCCTAACCAGGCAAGCGGGAGGAAGCCCCCAGCACATCACGGAGGAACAATTTGCACAGTGGACGAAGGGAAAACAACCGGTGGTCGATCCGATGCAGCAAGTTCCAGTCAACCCGCCATCGGCCGGACATCCTCAATTCCCCATGCCTAGTAACCCTCCGCAACCAGCTGCTTACAACGCGCCGCAAGGCTACCAGCAGTACACCGCAGGGTAGTACGACGCACAGAACTTAAATCATCACTTCCAACCGTACTCTCCCAGGCAATATCGGCCGGAGGGCCTGCAGCAGTCTTACCACCAAGAGCTTCCACACCAGCCCGTAGGATACTGGGCCGACATGATAGCCGAGGTGATGCGAGATCAATTCGGCTTGAAGCCCAAGGAGAGTTCTACAGTGTATCGGCACCCGTACCCCGAGGAGTTCGACAGAGTGCCACTGCCGAGCCGATACAAGATCCTGGACTTCTCCAAATTTTCGGGGCAAGATAACGTCTCTACATACGAGCACGTAAGCCGATTCCTAGCACAATGTGGTGAGGCATCGGCCATAGAGGCGTTGAGGGTGAGATTTTTCCCTCTGTCCTTATCAGGGTCAGCATTTACATGGTTTTTCTCTTTATCCTGCAATTCCATCAGAGGATGGATAGATCTAGAGAAATAGTTTCACAGATACTTTTACAACGGCGTACAAGAGATGAAACTGTCTGATCTCACTGCCATCAGGCAACGGGTTGATGAATCGGTCCCAGAATACATCCAAAGATTCAGGGACATAAGGAATAGGTGTTACAGCCTCAGTCTGACCGATTCTCAACTGGCTGATTTGACATTCCAAGGACTACTGGGGCCGATACGAGAAAGGTTCTCATCTCAAGAATTCGACAGCCTAGCTCAGCTAGCACAACGAGTATCGGCCCACGAACAAAGATTTCAGGAGGCGAAGAAGTTCGCAAAGAAGATCAATACAATATATCAGTACGCCTCCGATGAAGACGATGAATAAGATGTCGATGTCGATCTAGCCGAGTGGGCCCGGATGAAGAAGCCGACAACATGCCAGTGGGCCAAGAAGGGCAACAAAGAAGATAAGTACGACTTCGACATCAACAAGGCCGATAAGATATTTGATCTACTCCTACAAGAAAAGCAGATTCAGCTGCCAGTAGGTCATATACTCCCATCGGCTGAGGAAATCAAGAAGAGAAGATATTGCAAGTGGCACAACACATATTCCCATCACACCAATGAATGCAAGATCTTCCAACAACAGATTCAATCGGCCATCGAGCAAGGCAGGATCAAGATTGATGCAGCCAAGCGGTCGATGAAGATAGAAGGACACCCGTTCCCAGTCAACATGGTGCGGGCAAACAGGGCCGACGGCAATGGCCATCGGACCGGCAAGCGACCTCATCAAACCTCAGAAGGCCTGATTAGAAAATACCAGTGAAGTCGGGAAGAACAAGCACAAGACTACGCCGATCAAGACAACTCTTACAACCCTCATTAGGAGTGCGAGTTTTTTTGGTTCTGCTGGAACGAAGGGATGAGGTTGCCATCAATCCAAGAGTGCCCTGCATGTAATGATGTAGAAGACTCCCACCAGGGCAGCTCGAGCAAACAAGTGCATCGGCCGAACAAGCAAAGAAAGTCTGTACATGAAAGGCTGGGGCCGATGCACCATGATCGTCAGACTGAGGACAACGAGCAAATCCAGAACCCTCAATGGTGCCCAAGAGACGTGTTTAGCAAGACACAAAAACGGCGGGTTCAGAGATTAAGGAGGAAGGAGCCGATCCAGGAGCAGCAGGTGACAATAGCCCATCGGCCCGCCAAGACCAAGAAAGAATGGAGGATAAAATCTGCAGTGGTCAAGGCCGATGAGGGCACCTCCAAATCAACTCAAGCTCCTGCGTCTGCAAAAGGTAAAGGTGTAGCATCGGCTTCTGTTAATATAGTTTTCATATTGCCAGCAGAATACAGCGTACAGACGGCCGATGAAGCGGTAGCCGACGATGAGCAGTCCTCGGCTAAGCTACAGTTGTCACCAGATCAAGCCATGTTCAACAAGCCGGCCGACACCAGCTACAGGCACCTCCAGCCGTTATACATCAAGGGATTCGTCAATGGGCGGCCGATGACGAAGATGCTGGTCGATGGCGGTGCGGCAGTAAACTTAATGTCGTATACAACCTTTAGGAAGCTTGGAAAAGTACCTGAAGACCTCATCAAGACCAACATGGTGCTAAAAGACTTTGGTGGCAACGCATCCGAGGCGAAAGGGGTGCTAAACGTGGAGCTCACCGTGGGCAACAAGACGATACCTACCACCTTTTTTGTCTTTGATGGAAAGGGTTCCTACAGCCTGCTGTTGGGACAAGATTGGATCCACGCAAATTGTTGCGTCCCGTCGACAATGCATCAGTGCCTTATACAATGGCAAAGGGACCAAGTCGAGATCGTGCAGGCCGATCGGTCAGTCCACGTGGCCAATGTCTATCTCGCAGTTTGGGAGATGGAGGGAATCGATTGCCTGTCCGGACAAGTTTGGGAGGCCGATTTCCTCAAAGTAACTGATTGCGACATCGAGACGATAGAAGACCAAGACAAGCAGTTGCTTTAACGAAGATGTGCCATCCACTGCCCAAGATGAGCAAGCTAGTCCCTACACAGATGATGCGGTGGATGAGTTAGACGGAAAATTGGGACAAGGCTTTACGTCGGCCGATCAACTCGAAGAGGTTGATATAGGATCAGGTGATAGACCTAGGCCGACGTATGTAAGTGCTAACCTGTCAAGGGAATATAAGAATAATTTGATAAATCTTTTGAAAGAATTCATAGACTATTTAGCATGGGAATATCATGAGATGCCCGGGTTAAGCCGATCGATCGTAGAACATCGGTTACCTATCAAACCAGGCTATCGGCCGTTTAAACAAGCTCCTAGGAGGTTTAAGGCCGATATGCACGAAGCTATCAAAGCAGAGATCACAAGGCTTTACGATGCTAATTTTATCAGACCTTGCCGTTACGCGGAGTGGGTTTCTAATATAGTTCCAGTGTTGAAAAAAAACGGCAAGCTTAAGGTGTGTATCAACTTCAGAGACCTAAACAAAGCGACACCAAAAGATGAGTACCCTATGCCGTTGGCCGATTTACTTGTTGATGCCGCATCTGGACACAAGATCATCAGCTTTATGCATGGGAACGCAGGCTACAACCAGATTTTTATGGCCGAAGAAGACATCCACAAGATAGCCTTCAGATGTCCGGGGGCAAACGGCCTATACGAGTGGGTTGTTATGACTTTCGGTTTGAAAAATGCTGGAGCTATGAATTATATTTTTCATGATCTTATTGGCTCACTGATTGAGGTTTACATCGATGATGTCGTCGTGAAGTCTAAAGAGTACGATATGCACTTGGCCGATTTAGTCAAGGTACTAGAAAGAGCGAGGAAATATGGTTTAAAGATGAACCCTAACAAATGTGCCTTTGGCGTATCGGCCGGTCAGTTTTTAGGTTTCTTTGTCCATGAAAGAGGAATCGAGATTACTCAAAAGAACATTGATGCTATAAAAAATATCAAGCCTCCAACCAACAAGACCAAGTTACAATCTCTGCTCGGCAAGATCAACTTTGTCCGGCGTTTTATTTCAAACCTGTCAGGCAGGATAGAGTCGTTCACTCCATTGTTAAAGATAAAGGACGATCAAGAGTTCGCATGGGGTGATAAGCAACAAAATGCTTTGGACGATATCAAGGAATATTTAAGTTCCCCTCCAGTTCTAATCCCTCCGCAGAAAGGGGTTCCATTCAGGCTGTACTTATCGGCCGATGAGAAGTCCATCAGCTCAGTTTTAGTTTAAGACATTGATGGCAAAGAAAGAGCTATTTTCTACCTCAGTAGGAGGTTGTTGGATGCTGAAACAAGATACATGCCAGTGGAGAAATTATGTCTATGCTTATATTTTTCATGTACTAAATTAAGGCATTACTTACTTTCCAACGAGTGCATTGTGGTAAGCAAGGCCGATGTGATAAAATACATGCTATCGGCCCCTGTTTTAAAAGGGAGAATTGGGAAGTGGATTTTTGCCTTAACAGAGTTTGACCTCAGATATGAATCGGCCAAAGCAATCAAAGGACAAGCCCTGACCGATTTCATTGTTCAACACAGAGATGATTCAATTGCATATGCGGACATTGTGCCATGAACACTGTATTTTGATGGATCCGTTTGCAGACATGGATGCGGTATCGACCTGGTTATCATATCCCCTCGGGGGGCAAGCTTCGAGTTTGCATTTACTATCAAGCCTTATTACACCAATAACCAAGCAGAATACGAAGCTGTTCTCAAGGGCTTGCAATTATTACATGAGGTCGAGGCCGATTCCGTGGAGATTATTGGCGACTCACAGTTAGTCATCAATCAACTTTCTGGGGGGTATGAATGCAGGAACGACGTTCTTAGGGTGTATAATAAAGAATGCAAGGAGTTGCTGCAGGCTTTCAAGATGGTGACAATGAGGCATATACCCAGGAAGCAAAATTTTGAAGCCAATGATCTAGCTCAAGGGGCATCAGGATAGAGGTCGATGGCAAAAGATGTTGAAGTTCATATTGCTGCCGTGGATGCCAGTGACTGGAGGTTTGCTATCATTGATTATTTGAGAAACCCTTCCCAGTCGGCGTCACGAAAGATGAAATACAAGGTCTTACATTATGTCTTGTTAGACGATGACCTATACTATCGGACGATTGATGGTGTCTTGCTTAAATGCCTAGGTCTAGAAGAGGCCAAAGTTGTTATGAGCGAGGTACATGAAGGGATTTGCGGAACCCATCAATCGGCCCATAAAATGAGATGGCTTTTGAAGCGCACTGGATATTTTTGGCCAACAATGCTTGAGGATTGTTTCAAATACTACAAAGGATGCCAAGACTGCCAAAAGTTTGGAGCAATTCAAAGAGCACCGGCATCGGCTATGCATCCAATCATAAAGCCGTGGCCGTTTCGCGGATGGGGTATAGACATGATCGGACAAATCAATCCACCATCAAGTCAAGGACACAAGTATATCCTAGTGGCTACAGACTACTTTACCAAGTGGGTTGAGGCCATTCCTCTTAAGAAGGTTGATTCCAAGGATGCAATTCAGTTTGTCAAAGAGCATATTATATATCGGTTTGGATTACCACAAACATTGACTACAGATCAGGGATCAATTTTTGTGTCCGATGAGTTTGTTCAGTTTGCCGACAGCATGGGTATCAAGCTGTTAAAATCTTCTCCATATTATGCACAAGCTAATGGGCAGGCAGAAGCTTCTAATAAGACTTTAATCAAGTTGATCAAGAGAAAAATCGATGAACAGCCGAGGCGGTGGCATACCACGCTGGCCGATTCCCTTTGGGCGTATCGGATGGCTTGTCATGGTGCAATTCAAGTGCCGCCGTATCAGTTGGTTTATGGACATGAAGCTGTGCTGCCATGGGAGACCAATATCGGCTCAAGAAGGATTGCTTTGCAAGATGATTTGACAGCCGATGAGTACCACAATCTTATGGTTGATGAGTTAGATGATTTGGCACACATCCGATTGCGGGCCTTGGAGAAAATCAAGCGAGATAAAGATAGAGTTACTCGTCATTATAACAAAAAGGTTGTTGCCAAGTCATTTGAAGAAGGGGATCTTGTTTGGAAATTGATACTGCCGATTGGTTCCAGAGATAATAAATTCGGCAAGTGGTCACCTAATTGGAAAGGTCCTTTTCAGATTGATCGATGTGTTCCTCGCAATGCTTATCTGCTCAAAGGATTAGATGGAGAAATTTATGGCAGAGCTCTTAATGGCAAATATTTAATGAAATACTATCCCAGCGTCTAGATCGATTCATGATCGGCTTGCCAGCCGATTTATGATAATAGCCGATGTGGTGCACATCATCTTTAGATGGCCGATATGCATTATCGTCCTTAGTTCAAATTTTACAACATGAGCCCTCATCTTCCAAAATTTGGGGGGCATATATATATACAAGCAAGATATCTTTCAAGATTCCTCAAGTTTACTAGATCAAAATTTTATGGATTTCAAAGTTTTTTTTTTCAAACTTCGACTTTTTCAGTATTGTTCAGATCAAATTCGGCTGGTTGGCCGATGAGATTTATATTGGTCAAAAAACAGGAGGTTATTTTCTTACAAGAAGGACATAAAAATATATTACATCAGCCTATAAATTTTTCGATAGCTGCAATGGCCTTACAGTAGATTTGATCAATGCCCTCTATTGCTTGGGCGTCATCGGCCGTTGACCCTGGAATTGGTTTCAAAGATTTGCTCAGGGTTGCAAGGTATTTGGCCGATGCCTTCAGTTTCGCCGTTTGGTCTTCTATGGCCTTCGGTGATGCAGCTATCCCAGCCTCGACTTCTTGGATCTCCTTACGAGTTGTTTCTAGCCTTGACGCTAGGTCTGCTTCGAGGCGGTGGAGTTCTTCGAGTCTATTCTTTAAGACAATCGGCTCGACAGCCAGCTCATCCAACCTGGTTTTGTCAGAATTGACTTGAGCTTTGCTGGCGGACAAGGCCGATTCCAAGCCTTCACGTTCCCGCCTCTCCGCGATCCTTTCTTTGGCCCTATGAAGCTTGAAGTTGTATTGTTCCAAGAAGATGGCTGGCGTCAAGACTTCCATCAGATCTTCAGGGAGTTGGTCTTGGATTTCTTGAACCCTGCTCCTGACAGGATTACAGTTCTCCACTAGCGACTCCAATGATGCCTCCAGCCGATTAGCAATGTCGGACAGCCGGTTCTTCAATTCTTCAGAAATCGACGCCTTGGCTGTGTTGGGTGGCTCTTTGTCCTCATCGTCAAGAAATTGGCCGATGTCAAAGGAGAACATATCGGCTAAGTTCTGCAAACATCAAGATAGGGCATGGTTAACCCAATTAGCCAGAAGTCGGTGAGGGATTCAATGCGATCTGGTTACCTGTGATGGTGCATCGGCTGTGCTTGCGTCGGCCGTCTTTTGTTGACCTGAGCCGGTGGGCGAGGGACTCGGCCGATGTGGTGCAGGTGATGGAGCTCGCAGCTGAGGAAAATCCAGAAAATGGTGATCAGATTTATATTGTTACAGTGCTAAGGCAAAGGATTAATTCTTACCGAGGCAATCGGAGAGGGTGGTGGAGAAGGAGAAGGTGTTCTCAATCGGGCCTTGGCTCACTCTCGTTTTTGTAGGGTGGCTTTCTTAGTCCTGGGCAGCGGGATTGATTGAGTTCCTTCTTTCAATAGAGACGATGCAACAACCTGCAAAGGATCAAGTTATAGCGTGCCAGCAGAAGGAGATCATACAAATTCAGGAAAGGGATCATGTGAACCTAGCGGACTGCATGTCTGGTTCTCCTTGGCTGAGCGGCATCGGTTACGTCATCGGCCGGTGGAACCATTGTGGTTGTAGCCGATGGGTCTTTAGCTGACTTGGCCGATGCCTCTTTAGCGATCTTGGCTGATGGTTCTTCTTCGGGCAGATCGGCAGCTGCTGCGTCGACCTCCTCCTCCATAACCTGGTCATCGAGGAATTCTTCCACGGAGGGTTCTAGCTCGTCTAGATCGGCCTGGTCATCAGTCCAAGGTTTTTTGCCCGTTTTTTGAATTTTTTCTTTTACTGGCGCTTTCCTTTTGGGAGTTTCTTTGGCTATCGGCCCTTGGAGCAATGATGATACCTTTGGAGCGGTGAGGCCCATAGTCGATTCCATGACAGACTTGCCTGATGGAGCCAATACCAGAGCATAAGATATCTTTTGCCCGCTATTGCTGACTGATGGTGTTGGGGCATCAGGAACCTGAGGACTGATGTTATCAACGAGTTCCGTCAAGTAGAACCTGGCCGATTGATGGAAGAGATGGGAATTCCATTCTTGCCACCATGACTGGAAGGAGAGGTGAATGAAGGGACTCAGCCATAATTGGTCACAATCCTCTAGATTTGGTACTCTGGTTTCTAGAACCTTGCTCATGACCAGGGCCAATGGGACAGTACCCCTGCTCTCTAGGAGCCGATGGAAGTGCAGGCTGATAGGAAGTTGACCAAGCCCACATTGCCTTGCAGCTACCATAGGATTGTAGAACTCATAGGATAGGCTGATGCTTCTGCCTTGGAAAACGCCTACTGGGAGCAAGCAGGGGGTGATGCTGATCATGAAGAGTTCTCTTGCTACCATATCATCATTCAGTTCACACAGAGTTAGATTGACAGGGAGCTCAAAATTGGAGTTCGAAGGGTACACAAATGTGTCCATCTTGGCTGATGGAGGACCGGTGCAAAATCGGACGAACCAAGCAGATAATTCTTCGGCCGATTGATCTGCTCTAGGGTATACTGAAGCTGCTTCTCCAAAGGACATGCACCTCCTGGATGAGGGATCTTCATTGTCGGTGTAGTCCGATGGGAAGGCAGACTCTGATAGCGGAGGCCCATCAGCCATGGTGTTGGTATAGATTGTCAGCCAAAGTTGGACGAACCACCATGGACCCCCATGTGCCACTGTCCTTTTCAGCATTAGATCTTGAGTGGCAGAATGGAGCAGCCGATAGACAGCCTCAAGAAGATATCGGCCGAGAGGAAATTGTCTCTTTTCAACTAGGGCTTGGGCTAGATGTTGGCAATTCAGAGTAGGGCCGCAGGTTGATCCACAGAAGACAAAGCCTGTTTTTTATCATAATTAAGGATAGCGCCGATGTTTCAATCGGTCTTTTTTAATACATGTAATCACCACAATGTTTTTATATGTATTTGTCACTTGTATGAGTAGATTGACAAATATAAATGTGTTTATCGTAGGTTACTCTTTAGAGTTTGTCTGTGATCGATATATTTATATAAGCCGATTGGTTCATACAAGTTTGCATTAGAGTATTAGCTAGTGCACTTGTCTCATTTATCCCTCATCGGCCGATGCTGCTAATTGACATTAACATGTTGATGAGGGCCGATGAGATTAGATCTATATTTTGATCTTATTTTATCACAGTTACAAGTAAGCCGATATAGCTTTGCCCTATCGGCTAGGTCATGACAATGCGACATCGGCCGATCGGCCATTGTTTACTAACATGGTTTGCTTGTTTATCTTGTTGATTGCAGAACAAATCAAATGGCACGCCCTACAAGCACCTAGGCAAGCCTTTGGACCTGCACTGGAGCTAAGCAGATCTCCCAGGCCATCATGGAAACGTGGAAACCGTTTGGTTGCGAGGCGGGTCTAAATTCTACGCCAACAGGACCGGATTAAACAAAGGGGGCCCACGTGTCGGCGACATAAAAGTCGGCGAACCGGGGAGGAAAAGGAGGTAAAATGGACTTGTTACTGGAAAAAGGACCAACGGGCTGAGGGACATAAAGTAGACTTTTGTGTGGAGAAAGGATAATAGGCCGACGGCCCAAAGAAGCGGGCGGAGGGACGTGAAATGGACTTTTGCGAGGGAGATGGGCCAATCGGCCGACGGCCCAAAGAAGCGAGCGGAGGGACACAAAATAGACTTTCATGGGGAGTAAGGTCAATGGGCCCAACGGCTGCTGGGTCGGGAGCTAGTGGTGGGCCAGCCCGGGTGCGGCCTCTACGGCCAAGCGGGCGGCTAGGGTTCGGCGGAGGTGGTGCGGCGGCGGGCGGCAACGGCGGTGGCGCTGTGGCGGTGGCGACGTGCGACGGCGGCGCACGGGCAGGGCGACGCACCGGGGAGAAGAGAGGAAGGGAGAGGGAGAGGGGCTCACCGGGGGGCAAGGGCGACAGAGGCCGGCCGGAGGCGCTGTGGCGGCGGCGGCTCACGGGTTGGGGCGGTGCGTTTTTTTTTGGCGGCGACGACTGGACGGAGGCGCGGCCGGGAAGCAGCGGCACGGCCGTGGCCGAATGCGGTGGCCGGCACACGCGGGCGGCGGCGGAGCGGCGATCTAGCGGCGCCCGAGCGGATGGTGCACACGACGGCGCCGAGAGAGAGGAGAGAGAGGAGGCGACGGAGCTCACCGGCGAGGAAGGAGGTGACGGCAGCGGCGACGCTATGGTTTGGGAGAAGGCGGCGCAAGGGGGAACGAGAGAGGAGGTCGCGGGGAGGGAAACATATAAGGGGGGCTCGGACTAGGGTTCGGCCGGTGCGGGCGGATTTCTCGCCGGAGAAATCGGGCGGCACGGGCGCGTGGCGGCCGGGAATGACGGAGAGAAGGGAGGCCGGAGGTAGGAGATGACAGGTGGGGCCCACGGTCCTACCTGTCGGAGAGAGGGAGAGGGAGCCGAACGGGCTAAGGCGGCCTTGGGCCGAGGGAGAGAGGAAGGAGGGAGGGACGTGGCCCGTGGGCCGCACGGGAGGGAGAGGGGAGGAGGCCGCGTGGGCCGCGGAAGAGAGAGGAAATTTTGGGCCGAAAACGACACAAAACAAAAGGGACCCTTTTTGATTTGTTTTTTAATTAATTTAATCAGTTAAATGAACTTTGTGACTTTAAAATTATTTCTTTAGCTCCAAAAAATTCACGAAAAATTTTGGAGAGTACTTTAGGGCGCGAGGAATATTACAAAAATATTTTCGGCCATAATTTTTAAAAGAAAATTTTAATTTCCCTCACAATTTCACTTGATTAAGTTGCTTTAAATTTTTATTAAATTTCTGGAAAATGTATTATTAGGCGATTTTTAATCCCGATCAAAAATCGGGGCGTGACAAATCTACCCCCCTTACAGGAATCTCGTCTCGTGATTCTGGGATTGTTAGAAAGAAAGCTGGTGAGGGCAGGGTTGGATTGGTGTGCTGGCCTCGCTGTTTCCTTCTGATTCGGACTGACTGACTTCAACCTTGATGTTATGTTGCCGTCCAAAAGCTGCACTGCCTGATTCTGCTCGAGCTGATGTTAATCAGGACTATAGGTGTCCATAGATCATTCTTTCTTTGGACTAGACAATTTATGTTGGCAAACGTGATAAACCGAGGATTCACTTTGCTGACTAGTAGTTGGCGGAGCTGCCCCTGACACGTTATACCCAATTTTAGTAAATTCACGAACTTGGAATTTCCTTGATCTGCTCTTGACCTGAACGATTTGCGTAGTTGTTTTCTCGAACTAGCCCTGAGCGCTTAACAGACCACGCTCAAAAGGTTATTTCCTTAATATAACATTTTACTCCTTTGCTTATCCTTGCCTAACTCTTCTAGATCGGTAAACTATAAGCTCTGCAGTTGCTTTCCCACGAGTACTGCAACCTGTACGACTGTCGAAGACTGACTTTGATGTTGCCGAGAGCTTCTATTTTTCTTTTTTTTTTTGACCAAAACGTGTTTCCTTTCAATTCTTGAGTAGAGATGATTCGCCAAGAAGGATTTTCTGCCATATACTCCGCTGTCTTGGCTATACCTTTCTGGGTTTGATTCTTGTACCTTTCTGACCCATGTGCAGAGTAGTTTATGTCGACTTTCGAGAAACATTGAGATGATTTTGGGAAGATATCCTTGTTGCCTTGAATTACGAACGAGCATTCTTGATTCCTGTTCACACCATCAGGGTGCTATTGCCACTTACCATTTCCACATGACTTTCAAGGTTGGAGAGTTCCGATGATCCTTATATGATATCACACTCAAACGCTTGGTGCATCTTCTTATACTCTTGAGGTGTCCGTTATATGACCCTTCTGATGTATCTCCTCATGTTGGGGGTTTTAGTGGTCTAACCATCTTTACTTCGTGGGTTAGCCATTTTCTTACTTAGTTGGCAATGAGGTCTTAGAGTTAAACCAAGCTGCAAATGGCTTCGAAAAGAAACTCTAGGTTCCTTATGACACTGACAGGTACACAAGTGAATCCACCTTTTGGATAAACGAGATGAGCCATACGAAAAGAGAAAAATTGCCTGACATAAACTTTATTTGGCAATCCTTCTTTTATTACATAACTGCGATGAAGTTTCTACATACACGGAAAAACACTTGAAGACCAAACACTTGTAAACTGTGGCATGCCTTGGGTGGTGCTACCTTTACTCCTGCGATTCAGGCCGGTTTGTCTTGATCTGTCCTCGCTTACTAGCTGGTGTTTCAACGGTAACACTGCTTTTCTTGCAGACATTCCTTGGGAAGATGACGAGCTTCTTGGTAGCTGCGGTTGGTAGGACCTCCTTGCATGAGATGTCGCCAATCTGCAATTGGTTTATGACCATCGGGATCGGAGCAACGCGAGGTGCATTGCTTGGTTTGTTATCAACCACGCGAACTAGTGCTGGGGACTCTTGCTGGGGTTGCTGCGGACGAATTGTTCTGTCTTCTTGCGGTTGGAGCAGGTTGTCGTTGTCCTGGCATTGCTTGCCCTGCTGTGACTGGCTCTGTAGCTTTGGGACGATTGCCGATGAAACTGGAGACTTCCCTTTGGTAGCCTTAACAATGATTCGCTGAGGTGGGGGTCGCACATCCAGGTGACGGTTGGTTTCACTTTTTTTTTTAGTATTCTTTCGCTGGATCTGACCATGTTGTGCCGAGGCCGAGGCAATTAGGGAAGTTAGGGTGTCGCAGACAGTGCCGGTACCTTGAAGGTATTGACGTTTTGGCATTGGACAACCATCGGATAAATGCCTTGCATCTCCACAGTTGAAACAATGGTGGACTATTCTCTTTGGTCTCGGGAACAGACACTTATTGATGTGATGTCCTAGCTGAAGGCAGTTGTAACAGTTTCCTCTGGGTTGATCACACTGCTTATCCTCTTGGGGCTGCACACTTGTGACTAGTACCGGGGTGAGTAGAGACTCACGAACCTTGTTGGTAGCATTCCTGCTACTGCTGATAGTCTCAACCGGAATTGGAGCTGATTGGAGATCAGGAGCGGTGATGTTGCTAGCGACTGCCATAGGTTGACGAACAGGTTGGAGGGGTGTCATTTGATCTTCCTTGGTCTTAGCTGGGAACACATCCAGTTGGCAGTTCTTAGGCACATGATCTGTTCCCTCACACAAGAAACATGTGATCTTCCTCGTAGGGCATTCATCTAGCGGGTGGGTGTCTTTACCACAGGGGCAAGTGTAGGAGCATGCGTTAGTAGTATGTCCAATTTCTCCGTGTCTGGTACATGCTTTGAACTCCATTTCTTTTTCACCTTTAAGAATCTCACCATCATCTTCATCATCATCATCAGAGGACACTTCTTCGAATCCATCCTTACCGGGCTTAGGCGGACCATACAGCCTAAGGTGTTGAGTTAGCTGATGGGCACCATGGGAGGTGTTTCCTCTCAGACGCCTAGGTATCTTTGCCGCATCTTCTAGAGTAAATTCTGAACCAGTGATGGTCAGGTTCCTACCATCGTCCATCTTCCATACCAATGTCTTCCTCTTCTTAGAGTTTGATCGTGGCGTATCATAGTTTCTGTAGGCAAGTTGACTTGGACGTTTCTCTTCTCTTGGGTATTGCGCCTTATCATCAGTTGGTGTCTGTTAACGGTGAAATTTGGTAATCGACTTGGAAGCGGAAGAGGAATCGAAGCAGAGAAGGAGGATTGAGTTTGAGCCAGATTAGGAGTCGTATCGGACCCGGTAGCCGTGTCGGACTGGGAAAGATAATGCCATAAAGAGCGTATCGGCCGATACGGATTCGGTTTGATTGAAGGCCGATATGGGTTGTAAGTTGACAGCTTCAACGTAGGCTTGGTTTGGGATCAAGATAAGCTTTAAGGAGGTTGCCAAATAGAGATAAAGCTCAGTTTTAGGCAACTGTATCTTGTAAGTTGGGTAGTGTCACACCCTGAGGTTCTCCCAAATCGTAAAAATTAAATTTAATAATTTATCTGAGAAATTGTTGAATTAAATCTGGAGAAAAACCCAATTAAATAATACTTTAAAGAAGTGGAAATGGCAAGGTGGAATTTTTCCTGAGTTCCCCATGTCAAAATACATTAACAGGATTTTTAGTGGAATTTTCAGAGCCCTAAAAATAATTTTAACCAATTAAAAACCCTCAAGCGCAATAAATAAATCCCTGGGAAATCTTTTTTCCTTTTCTTTTTCCTTTTCTTTTTCTTTTTCCTCTTCTCGGGCCGTCGGCCCATTTTCCCCTCCGGCCCAAGCCGCTGCCGCGCGCTCCTCCTTCCTTCCCGGACCGGCCCAGCCGGCCCAGGCCGTTTCCCCCTCCCGGCCCCGGGCCGCCTCTTCCCCCCCCGGCCCAAGGCCGCCGCGCCTCCCCGCGCCCCTCCCCTTCCCGGGCCGGCCCGAGGCCGTGGCCCGAGCCGCCCGGAAGTCCGCCGCGCCTCCCTCGCGCCGCGCGCCCGCTGACGCGTGGGCCCGCCCGCGGCCGAGTCCGCCTCCGCCACGGCCGGCGCCGCCGCCCGCGCCGCCGCGTTTCGCGGGGAGTCCGCAACCGCCGCCGCCCGTGCCCTAGCCGGCCTCCTCCCCTATTTATTTTCCCCCCCCGAGGCCGCCGCCCCTCGTTTTCCCCGCGCCGCCGCCGCCCTAACCCTAGCCGTGAGCGCCGCCGTCGCCGAAGCCGCGCCGCCGCCGTTTTCCGCCGTCGGTAAGGCCGCCGCCGCCGTCCTTTTTTCGCCTTCCCCTCTCGGCGCCGTCGCCCGCCGTGCGCCTTCGGGCCACCGCCGTGCGCGCCGCCGCTGCCGCGCGCACCCGCCGCTGCCCCCGCCGCCTCCCGTGCGCCGCCGCCGCGAGCCGCCGCCCCGCCGCCGCCCGCGCCGCTCGGCCCCAAACCCTAGCCGCCGCCGCGCGCCTCAGCCGTCGGATCGGCCACTCGGGCCGATCCCGACCGCCCGCTCCCGTCCCGCGTGGCCGCCACGTGGGCGCCGCGTGGCTGCCGCGTCGGCGCCACGAGTGCGCCACGTGGTGCGCAGCCGCCGCCGCGGCTGACGTCAGCCCTAGCCGCTGACGTCAGCGATGACGTCAGCCCTAGCCGCTGACGTCAGCAGTGACGTCAGCCCTAGGGGTTTATTGCGCAATAATTAATTAAGGATTTTTTCTGTTTTAGTAAAAACACAGATAACTTCAAAAATTCATAACTAATTCATCCGGACTCCGTTTTAGTCCGTTCAAGTCTCAGAAAATTCATAAAAATGCAGAGAATCCATTAAAAATAGTTTTATTCTTTGTTTCAGTAGACTTATAGCATGTATTGTTGTTTGCTTTGTTTGTCGTGTAGATTCCGGTAATTCCGATTCTCCGGTTTACTTCGAAGTCGTTGCCGAAGTCGACCCAGCGCAAGAGCAAGGCAAGTCATACTTATTCATTTGATCATGTTGTACCTAAATTGCGAAACAGTCTTATTTTTCTCTAAATACTGCATTGTTTTATAATGTCATTTATGGGATAGTTTACCTATTGTACTCAGCCTTATATTGCAATTACCTTATTCCTTTGATAGCTTGGGAAATAATTTGAATAGTTGCTACAATAGAACTTGCTTAGCCCTGCTTAGAAACATTATCTCACAAATGGGTTGTTTAAAGCTTCATTAATACTTAATGATGGTTATTTCATGTTGGCTCGCGATGGTTAATCGTGGGTGATTTAA